>CM057000.1:75380285-76580285 GCA_029891345.1 Dryococelus australis
GTAGACTTACACATATATTACCTAGTAAGTACGCCTGAATCCTATGGGTTTTGACTACGTCAGACACCTACTTTAAAAATGTTTGCCATTTTAGAAGATAGCATCACACGAAAATGCAATAAGTATATATTATAACTACTCAACTAACTCTCGCCAAATTTAGCACACAAGTAGTACTCGGGTTGAAATTCATGAGGCAGTTATTTTCAAAATGATGACAATGTTAATATTTTAGGTTTATTTGTTATAAATACCATACCATTGAACTAATTTCGGTGAAATTTTGTATGCTGGCAGATTCGATTACAATCATCATATGTGTAAAAAACAACTTTTGTCGGCCATTTTGTAAGATATCGCTTCATGAATTAGGTTTTTATGTCATATCTCTCTGGAAACAATTAAGTACCCTAACCTATTAGTTTGTAATTTTGCAAACAAATAGTAATGCGGCAGATTATGTATAAAAGTTTGTTTATGTAGGTCAGACAATTATTTTCAAAATGCTATACCGTCAGAACAACGCAATCAATTCCAAATTAACATTTTATACTCAGAGAATATATTACAACCATAAACATTTTATATAAAAAGACATTTATCCACCATTTTGTAATGTAGCGCAACACGAACCAGTAAGGATTTTATCATATCTCGGAAAACAATTGACAAATAACTACTAAATATGCCAAACAAATAGTACCAGTAGTACGTAAATGATGAGTTGGGCACAAGGGCATCAGGCATGAGAGTGCAGGAGGCGGGGAGCTGCCATGTTGTTAGGCCACCGACTGCCATCTTGGATGTCATTAGCCTTTTACCCATGATTTACGACCTTCGACTTCGACGTTTGGAATCGACCCCGGGGACCTTTCACACCAGAGAAAAAAACAAAAAGACCCTAAAAACTCCCAAAAATCCAAAAAAAAAAAAAAAAAAACTCCAACAAATTTAAAAAAATCCTTAAAAAAAAAAAAAAAAATGTCTTGTTAGAAAGTTACTGAAATTTATTAAAAAATACTTAAAAAGGATTTCAAAAAATGTCCTATTTTTCTCGGAGCAGGTGAGAAGGATCAGTGATCCAGATTAAGACCCAAGTGATATTGAGGTCAGGGTAAGTGGACCAGTCGGGACCTTTGACCATTGACCTTAAGCTTTGCCCCAAAAATCCAAAAAATTAAAAAAAAAATCACAACAATTTTCAAAAAATACCGAAAAAGATATAATTAAAAATTATTAATAAATTTATTAAAAATTAATTATTATAAAATATTCAAAAATTATTTTAAAAAACTTAAATTTTCCGAGGTTGCTCCAACCTTCTTCACCTAACAAATTAGTCGGGAAGCCTCCACCCCCTCGCCCATTCCCAGTCAGCCATCTTAATAGGCGACCGCCATATTGGTCGGTGACCACCATCTTGGTAGGCGACCGCTATCTTGGTATAATCACTTGTCCACCATATAGGAAGCCAGTGCCCATTAGCAATCGAACCTTGACCCTTGACATTGACGTTGACATCATGACCTTAAATAAGCTTGAAAACAAAAACTCGAGAATAAATACACACAAGTCAACAAGCATATGACATTACAGACTACTGCCAATGTATTGAATGCAGACTACCTCGACCTCGACCTTAACCCCATGACCTTGAGTGACCTTCAAAACCAAAACTTGAGACAAAATACATAAAAGTCAGAAAGGATAATACATTACAGACTACTACCGCCATATTAGATGCAGGTAAACTCGACCATGACCCCATGAATTTGAATGGCCTTGAAAACCAAAGCTCGAGAAAAATTTGTTTGTGTGACTAAACTAGGCCCATCGTACTTATAACGACCACATGCAAGAGTATGTTATCATAATATGGATCAACATTTATACGGGCTTAATTGGCATTAATTAGAATTTCAATACTGCCAGGCTCTGGAGACTTGGAATGTACGAGAGTAGCTAGGACAATAATCATTCGTGCTCTCCTTAGATACCAATCCTCACCAATCCACACCAATCCACACACCAATGCTCACTAATTCTCACCAGTCAACACACCAATCCACACCAATGCACACACCAATTCACACCAAGCCACACCAATCCACACGCCAATCCACACAAATCAATTCCAATCCACACCAATCCACAAACCAAACCACACCAATCAATTCCAATCAACACACCAATCCACACACCAATCCTTCTATCAATCCCAATTCTTCGATCGATCCTTCGATCAATTCTTCGGTTTGTCATCTGCTTTTATCCATACATATAAGAAAAATGGTTCGTCTACTGTCTCCAAAATTTGTACATGTCGGCAGAATTAATGTTTGTGTATACAGTCAGCTGCCCATGCATTTTTATACTAAAGTCTTTATTATCATTCTATTTCCATATCTTAATGTTTATAAGAGAGTGCTCATAGCACCACTTTAAAGTTATGAGGGATAAAATGATATGACACACAAAGAAGTAATCCAAAAAACAATTATTTCATAATAATATTTTTATTATTTTGTAATTACATTTTCACAAGAAAGCAGTTCATCACTTCATCTGATATAACCCCAATCCTTAAGTTTTTAATACAGTTTTTTCGGAATTTTGTTTAATTAAATTTTTTTTGAGGATTTTTTAAAGGATTTTTTGGGGATTTTTGGTGTCAAAGGTCCCCATGGTCAAGGTCAAAGGTCAAGGTTAGAGGTCGTTGGTCAGGAGTAAAAGGGTAATGACATCCAAGATGATGGTCGGTGATGTAACAACATGGCGGCTCCCCGGCTCCTGCGCTCCCATGCCCATTGCCCTTGTGTCCATCACATCATTTCCCTACCACTAATACCACGGCAGAAAATGTAAACTAGTATGTTTTAAAGGTC
Organism: Dryococelus australis; assembly: GCA_029891345.1. Taxonomy (NCBI): domain Eukaryota; kingdom Metazoa; phylum Arthropoda; class Insecta; order Phasmatodea; family Phasmatidae; genus Dryococelus; species Dryococelus australis. The sequence goes on from CM057000.1 coordinate 75,383,171, forward strand.
AGGCACCTATTTTTATAATGGAGGCGTATAGGGTACCTGTATGTTTTCTTCTGAAGCGAACAAGTACCTATATGGGTTTTCTCAAAGTTCTCTCACGTTTTTTTCATTCAAAATGTATGGAATAATGCATTCTGTGATCAGAAGCCAGGCTTTTTACTACAAAAAGAATTACTTTTATTTACAAAAATGGTAGTTGTCGTTCTGAAACCAACGATTTGAAAGGGCTCTCTCGTCATACAACGAAGATGAACTGTGAATACGAAGACCTGCCTTTTACCTCAACGAACATGAAGACGCGACCTACACTAACGTCACCTGATTGTACAACACAACCTACATCAGTGCTCTCCGAGTCGAAGCCTAATGTTAATGGTAATTCCTGAAGCGATCTGCATTCAGGGATATTTTTAAATATAATGTTTCACCGAATATGTAAATTATATCGAAAAATGTTTGATGGTTACTGTCAAGTATGAAACCTAATATGATAAACCAACTTATCTATGAGGTGGAAAAATGTGGCGGTACAAAATATAATATGTTGCTGGACTGTAGCTATATGAAACCAGAGCGATACGATGATGAATATTGTACTAGAGCATTCAAGATCTCGAATGTAATAGAAATCACTGTTGACGATATTAGACATAATTTATGCCAAGAGAATCAAGAAAAAGTTCTCGGGTTTGACCCTGGCTTCAGTAAATCATCTAGAGCTGAGAAGAAGTGGGCTCAATCCACTTGACAAATAGGCATTTACTTATTTCCTTATACCGGAAGAGAATTACAAAATAAAATATCAGAAAACCACAACATAAATGCAAAGCCGGGATTGTGTGAGGGGTTAGTAGTGGAGCATGAGGTGTCATTTACCGAGCATGAGGGGTCATTTGCGGAGCATAAGGGGTCAGTTACGGAGCATGAGGGATCAGTTGCCAGACATAAGGCGTAATTTGCGGAGCATGATTTAAAGCTTCAAGATGAGCGAAGAAGCTGACTGGAAGAAACTGTCGAAGCTGTAACTGCATGGTAATGTGATCAAGGAACTACACAAAATGTCTGGTTGAATGGATGCATAATGAAGATTTTATCTCGCTGATGATGCAAGCTGATGATTGTACGACGTCAGCTTTCCTCTATGGATGTACATTATTCCACTGCTAGAAAATTACATGGAAAACAGTGATACTACTATGGAAGGATCTTCAGCAAAAGCTGCCATGCTCGGAGACATGAGAGAACCACCTGAACGAAGGATCTTTTCGTGCGATGAAGCATTACAGCAATGGAAATGTGCAGTTTATGCAATGCGATACATTGAAGGAACACATCAAGATTTGCAAGGGTTCGTCTACTGGGAGCCAGCAAGTGATGTCAACAATACCCCTCGCTGCCTTGATGGGTACTGATTCCACAGATTATTATGGCGAGACAGTTAAGAAAAAAATTAAATAAAATTGAGAGAACTACGAGGCGTGGTAGATTCGGTTTGTGTGGAATGTACACTTGCCAGACGCCAGCATTATGTCGACGAACTTCAAAATAAAACGGTCGTCGTCTATAAATACTAATTATGACCATTCAACTTCTAAAAATAAAAATAAACTTGATATTTAGGCTGAAACCGGAAGTGAATACGACAGTAAAACAGCATTGATGATTATGGCTATGGATACAGTGATAGTGTTGAAGATGATTATTATTCTCCCGACATTACCATACATTTCTCCAAGTTTCCTTCGACAGTCGTTTTGAAGAAGTCAGAAGGCGCCAAAACTACTCATTACATATTTCCCGAAGACCCTAAGGAACTTGTTGATAGACTCATACATTTGATTGACTTGCAAAACCTCGGGAACCTGTCACACATTTTAGAGATATATCCAATCATCGATGAACTGCATGTTAGGAGTTGTATTGCATGATGATATGAACTGTTTTTTTTTTGGAATCATAATTACCAAATAATAATAAAATGTTAATATATGATAACTGTTATTTCTTTATTTTGGTGTGTTGTATTTTTTTTCCTCACAAATTTAGAGTGGTGCTATGAGCATGAACTATTAATGTAAAGAACTGCATAGCCTACATAATATTAATGAGGAGTTTAAGTACATAAATGCATAGATAGCGCACTGAATAAAAAATATTATGTCTGTCATCGCGTACAAATTTGGAGACAGTTGGCATACGAATGTAATTGATATACATATGGGTAGGAACCTGCCGATTGATTTATCGAAGGTTTGATCTAGGTGCTGCGATTCATAGAAAGATTGTTGGGAATGCTGGAAAACTGAGGGAAATATTATGAGACTGATGGAAATATTGCGAGATTGATAGAAAGATTAATGGAAAGATTGCAAAAGATTGGGCAAGGTTGATGGAAATATTGCTGAGGAGGAGGATTACGGTGGATTGGTGGAAATATTGGGAGATTTATGGAAATATTACTGAGGATTGCGGAGAATGCGGAGTTGACTGCAGAGCATGCAGAACTGATTGCGGAGTGTGCGGTGCTGACTGTGGTGCACGTGGTGTTGATTGGTGAGGTTTTCGAATGATTGATAAAATGATTGTGAAAGATACATGAAAAGATTGGAAGGTTTATGGAAATATTGGAAGATTGTTGGGTAGATTGCGAAAGATGCTGGAAAATTGATGAAAAAAGTTTTCTTAATTTTTTTATATATATATATTTTGGATTTTCTAGGTTCAATGTTATCCAAGGGCAAGAGTACGGGGACAAGGTCACAGATTTGAAGTCAAAGTGAAGGTCACACAGATCCAACTTGGTGGTCGGAGTTATCAGCGCCACCTAGGTATTGAAAATAGGAACAAATTACAAACAAGAAAACTGATATGGCAGGTGGGGTACATTCGACAGAATGAGCAAAAATGAGGGGGTAGGAGAGGAAAATTTTAATACAATATGATTGATTGGAGTGGGATGACAGATATGGTGCTAGGAGGAAACCTCTGTAAATGTAAACTTTGTAAACAGTTTTTTTTATAGATTTTGTAAGTATGTTGGAAATTTTTTGTATATTTTGCTAGAGTTTGGAATTTTTTGCTTTCATTTTTTGGATTTAAGGTAATGGGTCAAGGTCAAGATCACTTGCATCCAATATGGTAGTTGGGTAACATTAACATGGCTGTCGGTCGGCTCTGGCTCCAATTCCGGATCTTGTTATGCCCGAGCATTCAAGATTTTAATTTGAAAAATGTTATATTTACACATTTCATTTTTTTATATTTGTTGAAGTTTTCAGAATTATATTAAAATTATGTTATAATTTCTTTGGATTTTGTGTTCAAGGTCAAAGGTCACTGGGGTCAAGGTAAAAGGTCAATTCAATGTCACTGATATACAACATGGCAGCTAAGATGGCCGACAGAACCGTGATGTTGGACGGTCAGCTCTAAATCCGGACCCTGGGACGTGTGTATCGATTAGGCATACCCTATGCCTATAAAACTAATAATGCCGCCACTGCTCTGCCCTCGAAAACGATCACCCCAAATTCCTTCCAATGGATCGAAAAGTGCCTTTCAGAGGATCGTTTTTTTTTTTTGCAAATTGGTAATTGGTGCTTTTTTTAAAGGGAAAATTGGGAAATTTTGAGAGAAAAGAGAAAATTTCAAGATGGCGGTGGCCGGTTTCGGCTCCAGTTCCCCATACCCTTGTGCCAAACTTCGCTAAATCATTCTACGTACGTTGTTAGGTATTAATGTTACTTCTAAACGAGATAAAATCCTTGCAAGTGGCCAAACTTCAGTTCACAGACTATCACATCACGGCCTAGTACACGTATCGTATTCTGTAAGAGTAACCAAACTCCTACCGAAATTTTTAACATACAGAAATATCACATCCTTCAACATAAATGCACTACTGAAAGATGCTACCGAGACCAAATTACATTAAATTTCACACTCCAAGATATAGATCATACACTACAATTAATTAAATGATAATGTAATCAGCCTGTATAACAAACACATTCCTGTGGCAACGAAACGCATCAGCCATCCTCCCATACCATGGTTGTAACTTGATGCCACTTCGTGAATCATCCTGGCCAAGCTTTGCCAAGCAAGGAAACTAAACACTTATGCGCCAATATTGCTGGAAAAACAGTACAAGCCAATAAGTTGTATGTGTGGCCGACTAAAAGAAAATGTTAAAATTGAATATTTATGTAAGTTAGAAAACTCTAATAATGCGAATACAAACACATGGGGAAGATTCCGTAAATCGGGAGCAATCGTGGTTAAAATTAAGCATATGTGTTCAGCCAATCCGCCAAACATCTCAAAACGTTACTTTACATAACATGTATAAATTGTACAAACCAGAGCATACGGGAAAAATTCTTAGAACGTATTTATTTTTCTAACACAAACATAAACTATCTTAACCGAAATCACTCCCTGCAAGATATACAGAGCTGCAGATCATATTAAATCCAAAGCACAAAGTACAGACAAAATTTCCAAAAAGTTGTCAATTTAACTTTGATAGCTTTGCACACATTTACATATATTTGTAATGTGTCAATGACAGGCGATTATTTCCCACGAAACTAGAAGTATGCTCTTGAACGTCCTGTACCTACATTACCTCATTTAGAACTACAACATGCGCTGTCGAATGCTCTAAAATACCTTGTCCATACTCAAGTGTTAAAATACAACAGAGAAAATAATTCCCTTGATCAAGTTCAGTCTGGCTTCAGTCCATTTAATAGCTCCTGATGTACTGCCCTTTATTAATGTGACAAACAATCAAAGATTGTCAATAGACGAAAGAAACTTTCCTTTAGTAACACTTAAATATTTCAGTAAAGTTTTCGATTCAGCCAACTATGACTTATCGCTGGTTATACTTAGTTCTTTTGATAACTTTTCGGATTAGTCGTAGTGTTGCCATCATGGTTATTTGTGAATTAAGAGGTGAACCTCAAGGATCAGTTTTAGGACCTTTACTTTTCGCATTGTTCATTAATGACCTCCACTATAGCCTGAAGAACTGTAAATTCCACATGTATGTCGACAACGTTCAGCTATATACTGCCAATAGAATAAGTATTGTGAGTGAAATATTTAACAATAATATTGCAGACTTGAAAGTTGTTTTAAAATGGGTTCCATAAAACGAACTGATATTAAATCCCTTAAAACCAAAGTGCATAGTGGTAGGTTTTCCTGCACTATTTGCGACAGCCAAAGCCACTTCAATGCTGGACATCTGGGTTGATGAAGCATATATAAATCTCTCGTCGAGTGTTTAGAGTCTTAAGCCTTGCTATGGATCAACGTACCCACTGGGTAGAACATTTTACCGATATATGTACAAGAGTTTACTACACGATTCACGTCATACCGCGAATTCTACATGCTCGAGTACAATTATTCTTTAACCTAGATTTACGGGACAACGTTAGTTACTTCTATACCGAAAATTCTTCACCCACACAAGCAAATCGGCGCACACTTAATACGCTTGTTGCAAAACTCAAAATTCTCCTCACTGGCACACCGGCCTAGCCCTGTGATCGTTTCACGTGTTTGCATGCATATCGTGCATCAAGAAAGTGAACCTCTAGAAATGTATACAAACACGAATATTAATTAATATTTTTAAGATGAAATGACGTTAACATGGTTTATGTTGACTACAAGTAAAGAGTACTGCGTCTTTTAAGACTACTTCCCAGTGTAATAAAACAGGCTATGAAATCACTTTCGTGCCTGTGTGCATGTGTGTGACTGTATGTCTGTTGTGTACCCCCTCCCCCGCCCTGCTATTGACCATTTTCGATAGTCCCAAAAGAGTTCCACCAAACCCAATACACATACATAACTAAGTAAGGACACGTGACTTTTATATTTTTCGACCATGGCGAGTACTTACTTTCAGAATGGCGGCCATCAAAATTTAGGTTAATACATATCTCTGAAACCATTCACCCGATTTAAACAAAATTTCTTTTTTTTTCTGTCATCCCAAGTTGTAAGCATTGCATTAATATTTGAATATTGCTGTTGGTCCGCCATTTTGGAAGATAGCGCCACATGAATATATAAAGCTTTTACGTTATATCTCGAAAACTATTCAACCAATCTTCGCCAAATTTGGAAAGTATGTAGTACTATGATAGGACAAGTAATATTTTCGATTTATTTCCTACAACTATTATACAGTTTGACTGATTTCTACTAAAGCATCATATAAACCTAAAAGAATGCATTTTATCTGTCATTTTGTAAGGGAGAACTAAATGAATTAATAAAATGTTTGTATAATATATCGAGAAACAATTCTAAATTTTCCAAATAAGTAGCACTATTACAGATCATGTAAATTGATAAACTTCGGAAATGTTAGACTTACATATTTTCAAAATGGCTGATATGAAAAAATTTTAAATCAAAACTTTTTATCTACGAAACTACAACTTAACTTTGTGTGTTTGAAAGTATCAATCCATCAAAATTGTCAATGCAAAGCTTCATTTCTTCGCCATTCTGTAAGATAGCCCTACTTAAAATAATACAATTTTTGTGTCGTATATCGAGAAAATAATTAACCGATTTCTTTCCAATCTGGCGAAGAAACTGTAGTGTGGTACGCCATATTAATTTATGTTGTTTAAGTGTGTCTTTTATTTTTCGAATAGCACCAAAATAGAACATTTATCTTAGTGTGTTATTTTTACTAAACTAAGTAAAATATTTAAATTTAAATTTGTTTATCTATACAATCATGGAATGATATTTAAACAACTAAATAAAATAGAAGTGTCTGTCTATGATTTTCGAATTTTCTACTTTTAATTATTTTTTCATATAGTATAATTGAATACTAAGCCATTCCTAATGTTAATTTTTTCATGTATGTCTGTCTGTCCGACCAGATTTAACTGAAAAACCACTGAATGTATTGACATCAAATTTACACAGTCTATAGATAATAACCCCAGGACTAACTTAGTCCTTGTTTCATCGATATATCTCAAACGGTTCCGAAAATGTGATGATCAGGGATGTACATAGGTATTGGATTAAGCTTTTCTTAGGATCACTGCATAAAAAAGGCATTGGTAAAAAAAAAGTTTCGTCATATCGCCTTTCTTTTTGTCTACGGGCTGTCTTCCTTTCTTTCCCAAGAGCCGTAATGGCCCGGTGGCTAGAGATATTCCAAGTGGGGCAGTAGCGGCTTAGTGGCTAGAGTTATTCAAACTGGGGAGGCAGTGGCCCAGCTGCTAGAGCGATTCCAAGTGGGACCTTATTAGCTGAATGGATAGAGCGATTCAAATACCTAAATGTCACGCAAATGAAGTAGCACCAATCAACTCGTAATAAATAAAACTTCTTGTTCTTTATTTACAAAGATCGTCACATGAATAACGGAGGTTTTATGACATATATCGAAGACCGATGAACCAGTTCATACAAAAATTTCATGAATTTTTGCTACAGTTGGGTATGTAAATTAAGAGTAGTACATAGTCCCGTCTGGAGTGAGAAACACATAGTGGTTTTGTAATAATGGTTATTTTGGAACTATTAAATAGATTGCGACGAAATGTCTTTCCACATAAGTAAAATATTTAATTGTTCGAGGTGTGGTTATCCTTTGCTATTCTATCGATGTTAAATATATTTTTCCAATTATGAAATTGCGTAATTTTGGGCATGATTTTTAGTCAATTGGAAAATAAATACTTGAAACAAAAATTATAGTAATGTCCGCTATAGTTTTCTGAGAAAAATCCCGCCAAAAAAAAGGCATTGTCACGGCATTTAATTTTTAGACCTTTATTTAAAACTGTAGGTATGTTGTGCACATTTTAAGACCCGTGTCATGCTGCTCTTTGCTATATGCTGTTCATGGTAAAGTGAGCTCTTTTTAAGACCTTGCAAAAATTTTCCTTTTAGTCAGTTTCCGTCCTTCGGCCACTTTTTAATACTATCATTTGACTAATAAACACAATGTATACATTTCACTCTTCTCAAAAGTTAACGTCTGAAGATGTATTGAAATATATTTATTAAAGGTTAAAGCCTGTTGGAAGTGCCTTAAAAAAGTTCGCACTTTACCGTGAACAGCCTATAGCTAGGTGATTCCCTCATTTCGTCCGTAGTATGAAACAGAAGAGGCGTGGGGGAGGGGTAGAATGGCTGACGAAGGGCAGAAGGGGGTATTGTATGCTCTCAAGGTCAGGTGTGTCCCGTTAGGTGAGCCGAGGAACTAGGCTTGGGCTGAAGGGTTATTCCGAGAGATCGCTCGCGCGATTGTTCGCAATACTGGCTGGAGTGTTGCCATGCTTCACTCTGCTGCATTCCTTGCCTTTTAAGAACGAATATTTAGGGACACATTTTTGTGCCGTAATTTATCAAACTACTGAACATAGAAATGTTTTCCGCTAGCTTCGATGAATTTATTGAAGCGTAATTTGATGTATGAATGAAGAATATTTCTCGTACACATAGACGAATGTTCTGTTTTCCATGTCGAACGTGGGTCCGTGGTTGGCACAGTGGCTAGGGCTCTCATCTCTGTCAGGCGATATCGGTTCAACTCCCGACATGGTTACGATCGGATTTTAGCATGTGAAAATAGTGTTTGAAGATGTCTCTGTTGAATGGATTTTCTCGGGAGTGTCTCGTTTTCCTTGGCATTGCATTCCAGCATTTGTCTACATCCTTCTCAATTTCATCCTACCTGGCCCTCACACAAGGTTATTGATGCCAGCCAAAATCTCTTAACTCTCAAATTAAACACGGAACTGTCTTAACTGGCTACCTTGTCAAGTACCTATACAACCATCTTAGTTGCAATATAAGAGCTAAAACGATTTACAGGCTAAAAATCTATAATAACTACAAAGTGTATGCAAGTATACGAAAGTTGTTCAAACTCTACTTTCAAGTGTGCCTAATTTATATTTCCTTATTTTCATTTAAAATTTTTTTTTCATAGCTATATGGAGATACAGATGCGGAACATTTGGTCGATTACCATTCCTTAATATGGAAAAAACGTAGGATAGTGAGTGTTACCCTGTGAATCATATGGCTACAGTAAGGGAGGTTTGTCTATTTAGTTAGTTACTTTTCAGTTACAGGCAGATTTTACTTTTTTTTTTTTTTAATATATGATTGTATAACATTCCATCTATTTATTACATCCAATGTTTGTCTCCGCTACTGATTGATTCTCGTATTATTCTTGCTGCTTATGTTATAAGTACCTCTGAAAATAGCTTGCCTTATTTATATTACTTTTGCACAACCAAAGATAACTTTTACAAAGAATCAACATATTCTAGCGCAAGTGCACTTTGCTAAAAACAAATGATGGATTTGTCGGAATGTTTATTCTCGTGCTATATATATATTTTCCGTCGATGTTGATCAAGACAAGCATGCATTAGCATTGCTGGAATGCTAACAATACAAAATCATTTGGCAGATCATGTAGGCCCTATATCATATATGAAATTAAAGCATGTGTTTTACTCCTATATAGAATTTATTTTGTCAGTGGTTAGTGTAAGAGTAGATGCCGCAATAAATTAATTTTAAATTCATATCTAATGTTATAATAAAACATTATGTATGAAAAAATCAGTCGTAAACCAATAAAACAAGTTCATCGTTATAAAGCATGAACACATAAATACAATTAAATTAAATTTGTTTACAGTTCGTAAAAATGTGTTGGTGTAGCCACAACTAATATGATAGGAATGAAGCATCAAATTCTAAAAGACTATGACTTTGATTTTAAAGGGATGTTTATAATATTATTGAAACTTAACACATCATATAAAATTTAATCTTCTTTTAATTGCGAAACATTGCTTAAAAAAGCTATTTAAGGAGGGTTGTAAATTTTTTTTTAGCTAAATAAATTACCGTTATTATGTAGTTTAAGTGTGAATAAAACTAGGCATAATGAATGTCCACAATTACATTTATATTATGCACAATTTTACAGTACTTCGAAATTGTCATATTTTATGCGGAAACAATTTTTAATAAATTTTCTTATTTATATTAATAGCAAAGACACCCAATTTTATTACGAACGAAATGTTTGACTTCGATGTTTAATCGACAAAAGGTTTCATCACTGAGTCACCATGATGACAGAGTATAGCTGAACAACTGGTTTGAGCAAGTTAAACGTAACACTCACCTAAACAAATATTTCTATTTAGACGGGTAAATATATGGTTGAACAGCAAAAAAAAAAAAAATACAGAAGGTTTTTCAATGGATTATGACTGCAACAGATGTATTGAATGATATACTTAAAGTCTAGTTTACTCGGAACATTAGAAAGGGGTAATTGCCAATATGGCACCCAAAGTGACTGCCAAAAGCTTAAAAATAGATATGTGAAACACAATTTAGCATATAAAGGTGGTTTTGGTGTCTAAGATTATGGTTTAAGACCCAAGATGTTCAATGAGATCTAGTAAATTACTCTCAGTTTATTATTAAATAATAATTAGATTAAATTATAATTATTCACAGTCTATTATTGACAAGTTATAGACGCTTAAGTTACCAAAATTTTAAGAGCAAAAAATTTTCTGTAAGTATTTACAGTAAATTATGGTTTTAAAATAATTAAGAAGCCATATATTACACCCAATACACTGATCATATCTTTTCACCTCAATTACTCAATACTCACCATTGCTTACTACAGCTGGGTGGTTTGTGTGAAGTTGAGTCATTTCTTGAACAAAGAAGTGTGCCGATTTCAAATAATTATAATGCCCTGCTGCAGCGAATATTGGTAGGCAGTCAGAAACAGCACATAGGTGCTTCAACCAAGAACATGTTCAATCTGCCATTATTAATGACCTGGCAACTGCAACCATCCTTTGATAATTTAACCATAATTTACTTATCTTAGACCCACCACACAGTTCGATCTTCTTTCTCTAATTTTCTTTTAATTTGACTGAGTGTTTTTGATTTTAACAATCTTTCTAACGTCACCTCACCATTCAATAGTGCGCTATACTCCTTCTCGCATGTCCCAACCATTGTTGCAAAATCTGGGTCTTCATTCGTCATCTCGGACACCATTATACGATTTAGACAGTTTTCTACAAGAAGATGGCCACGAAATACTCTCTGAACCGATTTCCCCGTCATCATATGAGCTACTGCATTCTCACCATAGACTACTCCTAGAATGTCAGTAAGTCCTGTGCCTGCCATAAATTAATCAACTGCTCCCAGCAAATTCATGAACATGTGGAAGCTCCCTAGATGCAGGGCAATGGATTTCAGATGGCTGTCTAATGGTGAGTCGGTGATTATCTCTACGGCCTTCCAGTCCAGAGGCTGATCGAATATGACTATATGCTCAAGGTAGTACTTGGTCGTAAGCCCACAAAGGAACTCCAATGTTGAAAGAATGCAAGTCTTGTCCCGAGAATACATGTCTATCATTGGTAGATACCTGATTGAAGACTGATCTGGGTGTTCGTTTCCCTGATGAATAGTGTGCATCATCCCGTACCAACATGGTAGCGCATTTCTGAGACTAAATGATAATTCCCACAATATATCCACTTTCTTTTCGCATTCTGGAAGACCCGGAAGTACTGCGAATTTTACATCTTCATGGAAGTTTTCTGTTGAAATATGATCTATTATTGGAACTTTTGAAAGCTCCACAATGTTAATATCCATAGTGTTGTGCCTAGGAAAACTGTACACTATCTTCTGCCCTGGTGTCAATACAGCTATCATACCCATTCCGTGAAAAGTTCCTTGCCCATTGATTGTAATAATGCTGTGATCAACATTGTCTGCTGTAAATAGCATGGCTGTATTCCTTACATTAATATCGCTTCCAAGTCTGTTTGGAGTAGCAAAAATAACGGCATTTTTTCAAACCTGTGCATTTCACTATATGAAGAGCAGAAGGTGTCCACACGAAACGTCGACTTATATAAGTGATGCATTTGCACTTCAAGATATATTTGCAATGGTGCAACGACAGCTTATGGACGAACTGCTTGAATTATTGCCTGACCTATGCTGGCCACTTTCTGCTGAGTATCTTTCCCCACAAACATTGTGTTTAACAGAATACGAAGGTATTCGGGAATGTAATCAATAGCTGGATGGAGACCGACAGTCTCTGTTGTGGGATAATGTTCTTTCACTGATGGCACATTTGTGTGAATGCCACTTTTAATAAGCCTTACTGCTGCCTCAATTATTGCTCTCTTCTGCGACTCTTCATCTTCTCCTTGTTTTGAGGTGTTGAAATATTTCCTGAGAAAATGTGCAGTTTTCTCTCTCATTGTAACTATATCATGTAAACCATCTCCTTCTGCAGTATGTATAGAAGTCCCATACAGTTCTCTCAGCTGTTTTATTAGGTACTGATTGCCATAGGGCAAGGAATCAATATTTAACAAATACTCCTTCATTTTGCTTTTCAGGTCAGACACTGTTAGCTGTTCTTCATAATTTGCTTCTAGGTAGGCGCACATTTTTGAGAATGCTTATTCTTTATCTTCATTCTTAGGCCTTCCCGATTTCCTTCGCTTTATCTCAGGGTTACTTCTAAATAGCTGGGGTACATTACGGCCACAACGAAAATGGCTGCTACAAGCGTGATGGTACACACAGTTAGCAACATGAAGATCACTATTGATGTATTCGATTCTACCCTTTACTTTGAATGACCACTCATCACGACGACTATCACAACATTGTAAAATTGTCTTTGTAAAGATATCAGTTTTTACAGAACTATATCCTGCACTACTCACTTCCAGAACACTTTTGCCACAGAAAAAGCAGTCAGTTTTGCTATTGAGTGTATATTCAGGCACTGTAGTACACCTTCGAGTATTACCAGATTCTCCCAGGTGTTTCCTCTTCAAATGAAGTTCCATTTATGTTTTATTTACGTACACTTTTCGGCCGTTTGTATGCACTTTACTGCCAGCAGTCACAGTAATAGTGTCACCTCTCTGCACACTTGCTGCATTTATTTCATCTGCGCCCTTTTGTCAAATCTGGACTACATCATATCCATCACCCACTTGGATACGACAAATTGGACAAGTTTCGTCAGCACTGAATGCAAGCATTTTTAACTTGGAACAGTCAATATAAATAACGTCAGTATAAACCCTATTTACTACGTTATTATATGTATTATTAGTGCCTTTACAAAATAATCAAACATGCAAATAGCCAGTAAACAGGTACATATCCGATTAATAACAGCCCATTCCAAACGATTAAAATTTAATCTAGAACCCAATATTGAAATGTTGGTGGTGAATTCTAAATTGAAAGAATTTAACTTGATTTAATTTAATTTCTTGAGTCCATAAACATGGGGTTAGACACCAAAATTACCTTCCAAGGTTGAATAGTTTTTGAGATACAATACTTTTCATCTCATGATAGGCTCCTTGGACGCCATATTGAAAAAAACAACATATCTCAAGGTAACAGAAAACTAGACTTTTACTACATTTTTGACCATAGTCCCAGGAGTCAAAATTAATTTAGAAACTTTTTGTATCAATTTTTTTTTGGGTTTCGGCTATTATTTTTTTCGTATATTGACCCGTCTAATTATGATTTTGAAAATATTGATGCGTATAAGTGTCGAAGTATCATGAGAAACTAACTACCTTGTTTGTGTTAGGCTTACTCATAAATTATGGCTATTTAGTTTCACAACGCACACTACCAATAAATATCCAGAAATGATCTTATCTGGAATATCTCGCAACATTGCATTTATTTCGCTAAGAACTTAAAAGTCTTGAATATACAAAGATTCTTTAATAATTTTCTTTATATACGCTCATCAACACACTAGTCACTATGCAAAAAAAATTTCAGTGAAACTAAATCATTGATGTTTTAGTTATACACCTATAAAAACTGTTGCGTACAGAAATTATCTGTTTGATTAGCTTGTTGTGTGTGTAATGTATGTTCCTGACTTCTTTGAACTACACCTATTACTGAAAAGGACCGGGGAGAAACAAGGCTTGCTGAGTACAAGCCTGATTTGTAATATATTCGGTATGAGGTCTATTATTTTATAACAATAAAACGTTTTTCTTTAGCTATCCTTAGGCGTTTGTTACAATAAAATACCGTCAATGGTATATGTTGCGGGGTAAGAGTATAGTTGTTATTGTATGCTAATTGTATACGGCCTTACATCTTTATCCAAATGTGCAAGACTCGTAGTAAAAAAAAAAAAAAAAAAACAACTTTATTGATAACTTTCCTCTACATCGGTAGATATAAATTCTAGTAAGGTTCCTTAAAGCTTAGGTGGTAGGTAGACGTTGGATGTTTCATTGACAATAATATCATTAGAGATGAAATCAGAAAGATGTGAAACAGTATCAAGGCATTAAAATACACGAGTGACTTTTCCTGGATTCGAATTAAGAAAAACTTGTGAAATTAAGATAGTTGCTATCAGCTGTATCACGGAGGTATGATTCACAGCATTCAAACATATCAAAATGTTTATATGGCCACCATTTTTAAAGTCATTATCTGGCCCCATTTAAATAATGTAATTTTGCATGGCCTTTTGCAGGTGTGCAAAATTTGGTGAAAATTAGTTGAATGATTCTGAAAGTATGGAAAATGTTCAATTTACTCACCTGACACTACTTTGCAAAAAATCCAGCAAAAGAGGATCTCTGTATTCATAATTGATACTTCTAATTAATACTGTTTGCGTACAAAATTTGGTTGAATTTTGTTGAAACTATTGATAGATATAATAAATTATTCTAATTTATTTAAATAAACCCCCAATTAAAAGAAGCCTGCTGCACGTAACGCATGTTATTTTACATACCCTACTGTATCAATACTTGCGTGAAATGTTGGCATAAATCGGTTGATTGGTCCTCGAGATATGGCATTAACCCTCCATTGTTCGTGTGCAGATTTTCATAAATTGAGGACAAAAAGGTATGTATTAGCACATTCGATGATTGTCTTGGATACAATATACAAATTTAAATTTAAATATGTTCCATAGTTTCGTAGATAAAGCACACTAAACTAAAATATTTGTATAAGCGCCATTAAAAAAATAAAAGACTCACGAACACTTAAAACATATTATTTAATATGGCCTACCACAGCACAATATCTTCGTCAAATTTGAAAGAAATAGGTTGATTATTTCCGAGAAACGGCATAATTAATGTATTATTTTTTGTGGCGCTATCTTACAACATGCCGTAGAAATGAGGCTTTGCATATACAATTTATAAATCATACTGTCAGTATACAGATTTAAGTTGAAATCTATTTTACAGTTTCGTAATTAAAACGTTCTGGGCTACAATGTTTATATGGCCCCCATTTTGAAAATATGTGTGTCTGACACAACTACTTGTTTGCCAAATTTAGTAGAAATCGGTTGTTTATTTGGAGATATCGCGTAATTTTAATTTATCACATGATAATATTTTACAAACTGGTGGACAAAATAGATTTTGTATGGCAACATTATATGGTTGTAATATATACCGGCAGCATACAAAGTTTCATTGGAAATAATTACATTGTTTTGTAACGATATAACATATAAAATTAAAACAGCTACCAAAATTTGAAAATAAGTGTCTGGCATACCTAAGACACATAAGTTGACATAACCTACCACAGTACTGGGCCTACTTGTTTGCCATGTCTGGTAGGAATCGGTCAGTTGTTTCTCGAGTTATTACACAAAAAAATTTAATGTATTCATATAATGCTATTTTACAAAATGGCTTGCAAAATTGGTTGTTGTTTGATGTATATGATGCTTGTAATAGATAGTGTCAACATATAAAGTTTGGTTGTTTATAATATAAAATTTGGTTGAATACGGTAGTTACACCAAAAAAACATTTAAAAAAACTGTATGGCACCATTTTGAAAATAATTGCCTAATAAGTTTAATTATTAACGTTTATCTGGCACTTCATAGAATTACTTACGTGCTAAATTTGGCGAAAATTGGTCGAGTAGTTATCGAAATATAACATACAAACATTATTTTTTCTTGTAGTGCTATCTTCCAAAATGGTGGACCAACATCAATATTCACCTCGGTATTCAAAGCTTACATCTTCCCTTGTCAGCATACAACATTTGGTTTAAATCGGTGGAATGGGTTTCGAGATATGACATATCACACTAAATTTTTTTAATGGTCATCATTTTGAAAGTAAGTGCCCAGTGTGGTCGCAAACTATAACAGTCAAGTGAAATTATTTGGATATATATGTGTACCGATTTTCGTGTTATTCGGTTCATGCGTTCAAAAATTGAAAGGGGACACATTCACACACAGCCCCTAACACATGCACACACACACAGACAGACAATCCATTAGAAAACATTAGTTTCACTATTTATTGTATATGACGAAGAGAAAATATCAATCACTCCCTATTATCTGACACAAATTGTCTGAAGTCACAATTATTTATGTTCGAATAATAATATTTTTTGAGGAAAATTCTCTTCATTCAAAGGGCAAAAAGATCCTAAATGTGATATTAACAACTAGTGTTATGTACATCGGACACAAAAGTGTGATTTAAATTGTTACCTCGTACAAAATACAAACGTAATTACTTTGGCGTAGTGGATATTATTTTTATTTACTTCTATTTAACTCACACAATTAATACATATATTGTTGTAATCAATTTTAACATTTTCATTTGATATAAATGCTTTTTTTTTTAAGTATGTCACATTTTACTGTATCCTAATTGTTATAAGATGCTTTTAACAAAATGGCTGTTTTATGCGATGTTATATTACCATTCAAAAATAAGACATTTAAGAAAACTCTTACTTCATGTAAGAATAAGTATCGTTTAATTTTTTGAACCAAACAATTATAAATATTGAATCGTCTTTACTACCATATTTGTTGGGTGTCTAACTAAAATTTTGATAATGGACTGACTTGTGAGAATGCTGTGTGACTCATTTGAGGATATGCTGTAATTTGAGGATGCGTGTAATTGAGTTACATTCGTAAGTGGGCAGCAATTTTTTCAGATACACAGTGAAGAACTATACACCAATAAAAAATCTCCAAGTAAACAAGTTCCGAATACCACACAACCCTAGGTGAAATGAGCTACACTTTAAAATAAACGTGCGTATTTGTAAGACTGTGATTCTCGCTTAGATACCTAAGATGCGTAAAACGCAAACCATCCAATCAAAAATATGGGTCTGAGGTGAAGTGTTATGAAATTCAACTGGTCACGAAATCTTTTCGCGGAGATCGGGTGACCTAGGTATGAGTAATTTTCAAAGATAGCTGCAAAGTTGAACTGATACGATAATGTTGCTAGGAATTCAAATATAGGTACAAGATAAAAAGGTAGCGACAGGTGTTTTTCGCCAAAAGATTTCAAGACCAGTTGTACTCCAAAACACTTTTGTTCAAATGCACTTTCGTGGTTGCATGGTTTTTAATGTCGCGGGCCTCAAGTGTTTGCCCGCGAATCATGGATATTCAGTATAGGAGTACTTCATTGCGACTGGCCCAGTCAAATAAGAACATGTCTTCTCACGTAGACACGCGGCCGATAACCAAAGGAAGGCGTGGTTGTGGAAGTATAGCATGGCCATAAATCATTTCGCGAAAAACACCTGTCCCTAATAATGATGCACGCATTTTAATATTTGTGTGAAAATACACCATCGCGATATTAATAACCTATTTGTGCATTTTTATCCCTAATGTATCACTGTATTAAAATCATCGTGTCACTTGAACAACGAAAGTTCACTGTGCTAATTTACCATGAAAATACACACGAGTGCCATTTTTCAATTACCATACTTGAGCAAACGTACACTAAAAATGTGTTAATATAATTGAGTTACTTACATTTACAGCAGGAGTAATTTTACATGTGAGTAAAGTTACATTGACAAATGCGATTTTACAAATATCGCCCTCGAAAAAATTTAGGTTGAAAAAATTTAATGGAAACATTATTTTAACATATGAGTATAGTCTAGCACGAACCTGTCTATTCAGATCTTCACAGAGATACTTCAACGTTATTTATACAAACATTTGCATTTAATTTAATTGTGCACAATGCCTACTAGGCAAATTATTAGAAATACTTTTTCTTTAAATTTGCATAATATTGTAATGCGTACGAAAATACAAAAAAAAAAAAAAAAATGTACTAACACTAGTGACGAACTTATACATAGAAAAATTTACAATCAGGAAGTTTGGCACAATCCATCAGTGCGTATTTTTGTTAGGTTACATTAAAAACATTAATAGTCTTACCTAACTTATACATTAATTTCGAACTAATTACTAACATTTTTTTTCAAACGTTGTAAGTGTAATCTTCATTCGACTGTTAGTTTTTTGTACGTATGCGGTTGACGACGAGGAATATATTAAATAAGGAAACATTTCTGTGGCAGTTTGTATGTGAAATCACACATTTTTAGCTGCAAAATTACATTTAATAAATGATGAAATATAAGTATACATTTAGTTTGCTCTCCTTTTTTTAGCCCGTTTGTATAGCTTGTAGGACTATGCCTGGTAAAGGCTGTTCACAATACAGTGAGCACTTTTGAAAGCCCTGCTTAAGATCTACTTGTATGTCCGTTGTGTATTTTTTCCGCCTTATGTAAAATTAACATTGCCATGGGCTTCATCACTTTATTCATGCATCGGTCAGGCGAAACTGTGAAATTATTAGAAAAGTAAATACTTTACAAATTTGCTCGTTTTTTACACTTCGATGTATTAAAAATAACAGGAAGCGAAAGAAATCATTTAAGTTATCATAAATGGTTACCTAACACTTTCTATTTGACATTAAGATATGGAACTAATTCCCTCCATCATTGCCAACTTTACTGGGCTCCTGTCACTCTGTGCGCCCGTTGAAATATATGACGTTAGTAGCAGTGGATTTTTTCTTAGGTTGATTTCAAAAGTGCTCACTATATCGTGAACAATCTTTAAGCTCGGTGTTTCAGTACGACTCGCCCGAGGCGGGAAATTTTAGCCAACAATTTGGGAAACTTCTTCGTAATGCATTTGCCTATATTGCAAAGTTAAATCTGTGGACAGTAAAACGCTAATAGACCCTACCGAATTTGTTTGTACAAAATACAAGCCATTTTTTTTAAAACTGCTTTCAGAATTAGGCACACATGCATTGTGTTTCATTTCATTTTTGCAAAGAAACGCGCTCCAAAAGTAATTGTGTATTTTTACCATAATAACTCGTGAAATTTGACTGTTGTATAGCAGAGTAGAGAAATGTAAATTTTGCTTGTTTTGATTATCTTTCACTTTTTTTTTGTGTGTAAAATTACTCCTAAATTGTTGATGTTAAAATTGACCTATCTCAGTGGAGACGCTCTGGAGCGAACATTTGCGTTTAACAGTTTTTTACTCACCAAGGCAGAAGTTAGTGAACCACCCGACAACTAAGGTTGGGATGTCTACAGTACATCAGAATCTCACTACTTGTCATCAGACCAGCATAGTTGTTTCAATGTAGTCAACGATACTACCAACAAATCGAATGCTAGCACGCAGTAATTCAAGTTAGTAAATGGCTACTATTAGTAAATGGAAAACTTTGCAGCAGGTTTCAAGCAGTTCATAAATCAGGCCTCCATTTTCATTACTAATTTCTAATAAACTGGAAAATTTACATATTCATCTGGGGACAAATTGGACATATTATTTATCTGCGTTGCAGTCGCGATTCGGGCAGTTATTTATTTGACATACCAACCACAGAAGGCCTATATTCCCTTATCAGATCCGAAACAGAAGAAGTGGTTAATCACAGACAACCAAAGAAAATGTCATTGATAGCTAGCCGATGGGCTCGAAAAAACGTACATTCCACTATGAAGTCTAACACAAAAGTCTTTGAACCAGGGAGTTGTTGAGGTTTGTAATAATTTTATTTCCTTCTAAAAAAAACCCACTTGCTACAAAACTAATGTGTAATCCTGCTTTAAATTAGAAGTTCCCTTGACAGGTAAACCATGAACCAGGCCCTACACACACATATGAAAATATGATAACGATGTTGCGGTTACTTGTCCTGATTTTCTATGTCCCTCAAAGTAACCGTACGTTCATAGCAAGCACAACTTCATTAAAATGTACATAGATTTAAGACAGTTTTTTCTTCACCGCTTATGTTCATTACATCCAGTATTGAGTAGATTACATTGACCCAACTGCAGAAGCCTTATATATATGTCATGGATGAGAGACGGATTTTGATTCAGTTGAAATATATATTACATGTTGTAACGTATGGCTAATATAGATGATCAGCAGTAGGTAAACATTGGCTTGTAATGCATTACAGTAATGCTGGAATTCGATGCGTGGTGGTGCCACACGAGTATTAAGTCGGATTTAGTATAGTAACACAATATTCATTTGTTAAAACCATATTAATATACAACAGTGTGTGATTGGCTGGAATCAAGATGAGCAAATTATTTGAACAACCACTAATAGTGTCGTTCATGTTCCCATGCACTCGTTTTCATTCACGAAATATAGTCCATTCACAGTTACTTCAAACTTTCCTGAAGCCCTGCTAATGTTCTACTTCCAGGATATTCTTCCGCCTCATGTGAACACAGCTTAACCCAGCTTAGAAAATGATACCTAAGAGATAGCGCACCGCGTTCGTGTGCACTCAGTTTAATGTAATAATTTGCATCAGAACGGCTTCTTACTACGCATTACCAATGCACATTCTCCCTGCATTTATGCATCTTAGCTATAAAATAAATAATATGTTTATAGATTAATTATAATAAAAAGTTCGATTGAACAAGAAAAATAGTTTTATGTTATCAAAAGATTAAAAAAGTTTGTGATACATGGCATTATTTAGTAAACCACCAATCATGTCATACATGGGGTGAGTTTTCAAAGGTTTAGTTCAAAAAGTGTGAACAAACCGCGAACAGACTATAATCATAAACCTATTATTACGTTGAATGGTCAGACCACAAACGCGGGACTTGGACAGGTAGTTGAAGACAGCTACAGAAGTCATGTAAAGTTACATGATTTAAATATGACCAGACATTGATTTTCAAAATGGTGGCAATATAAATATTTAGATATGTTTGGCGTATCTATTTAACAATTTGACCAAATGTAATCAACATTTTTGCTGATAGTACATATTGAAAACACCTGAAACTCTTTTTAGGCAGTTTTTATAAGATATCGCTGTTTAAAAAAATACAGTTTTTATGCCATTTCTCGGAAACCAATCAACAGATCTTTCCACCATTTTTTTTTTACACAAGTGGCGTTGTAGAAGCCCATGTAAAATTATGTGTTTTTAGTGGCCCAGACACTTAATTTCAAAATTATTGCCATTAAAATATTCCAGGTTAGTGAACCCTATCATTCAAAACATTTGACTGATTACATCCGAATTTGATGCTCCGAATTTCACCTCCTCGAAGCAGTTGATTGCACGCTAGCTTAATTTTATGAGTTTTTCTGAATTTGAATCCCGGTTAAGTTACTCGTGCACGTATTTTAATTGCCTTGGTACTCTTTCACATGGTTTCTGTTTCACTGATGATATTGCTGCCAATGAGACGTCAACGCATACCTGGTATCTAAACATCTAAGAAATTCACAAAAATTTATTTTCACCAATGTAGAATACTTAAAAGTAATTTCTTGTTAGTACTAACAAATACTGCGAGATAAATAATTGAAAACAGGTAACCTGAAAAGAATAGTTATCGTGTGTCTGATTAGAGTGAGAAAGATTGTGGTTTTTAATGTTGGGCGAGACATTGCCATTTTTCAATTGTTTTAAATTATAAGTTAGTATGTATAGTTTACAAATAAGTTACCTACTTCCGATTAACCTAACAGCATAAATGTGGGAATGTGAACAAGCCCAGTACCTCATTAAGACAAATAAATTTATAACAACAGAACATATAATAATTCACAGTATGTTTAGTGTATACAATTGGGCTTGTATGCATTGCTGTATGTGCAATTGTAGTTTCTGTGTTTTCATTTTTAAACATTGTTACATCTATTAAATATTTTATATATCAAATTATTACACAACACCATTATTCAAAATTTCAAGTTGCTTTACATTGTCATTAAATACCATGGCATCTAAAATAATATTTCCAGATTAAAGAACTCATACTTTTTTAGGCGTGTCGTGGTTGACAAAATGTTATTTTTTTAACATTCCGTTCATCCCCTGGGACCACAGTGACTGAACGGTTAGACTTCTGGCCTCACACCAAGGCGAGCCAGGCTCAATCCCGGCCGGGTCACAACAGGATTTTTGCAAGTGGGAATCTTGCCGGAAGATGCCGCTGGTAGGCGGGTTTTCCCGAGTATCTCCCGTTTTCCTCGCCCTTGCATTCTGGCGCTGCTCATCCATTCTCACCTAATTTCACCATCATCGGCACCCAAGAACTCATTATTAAGAGCAGCCCAAATTTCTCCACTCAAAATCGTCCCCCACCCCCCGCTTCAACGACGCGAGTCAGCCTTTTTATAAGTTGTATGTAGCACACACTTAATTCTCGAAGTTGTTTCACCTGAACGAAATATTTTCATTTAAGTTAGTCTTATGTAAGTTTGATACCACCCAGCTCATTATATTATGCATATATTATAATAATATTAAAATTGGCTCCTCTCGTATGCACGATAGGTGTTAAAATACTCATGATATAACATTTTTTTTCGTATGTATAGTTTTGGCATCATTTTACGCCAAAAAAAAATCATAACTTAATATTGTTTCTGTTATGTATGGACAAAAAAGACCTATCGAAATGAAGATTTATGTATTGATATTTTATGTAATATACTACTTAATGATATACTTATAAAATACCAAAATGAAAGTAATATTTTCAAAAGGTTGAATTTCAAGTAAATATTAGCACATTTATTTCCAGGAAACTGATTATTTTTTTCAAAATTTAATTGACCAGTGGTATCCTTAAATTGACAAATGTTATCTCTTTTTTATCACTGTTGTTTCACTTTAGTTTGCAATGCAGTTGTTCTTATCGAAACATCACAAAAATTGTTAAAAAAGAAATGACTCTGAATGGCAGTTAGGCCTATGCAATTTTTATTATTAAGTTTGATAAACTATATAGGTTTCTTCGCTGCTGCAGATATTTCAGGGAATGCAACAAAAACAACAAAAATCGCACCATATAAAACAAAAAACACGCTAGAAAACAATTAATTTAAACAAGAATACTACAATATATGCTAACAAAATAAAGCACAACACAAACCAATGGAAACCAATCGTCAACACCACCAT
This sequence comes from Dryococelus australis, assembly GCA_029891345.1. Lineage (NCBI taxonomy): Eukaryota > Metazoa > Arthropoda > Insecta > Phasmatodea > Phasmatidae > Dryococelus > Dryococelus australis. Next base: position 75,406,615 of record CM057000.1, read on the forward strand.
AGAAACCAACAAAGAACAGCAAATCCAAATAAACAATCAGAATACAAAATAGTGCAAAAAAGACACAGCAGAAACCAATGGCATCGACTAGAATGTAACAATAACCCAAAGACACCAATGGAACACAAATGAAGCCAAAGAAATCCACTAGAATATAACAGAAAGAATAAAACGACACCACTACAAAACCCAATGGAAATTATTATAACACAACAGAAACAAACTGACTACAACGCAACAGAAACCAACAAAAACAGCAGAATTCAATATAAACAATCTTAATACAATAGAATCCAAAAGATTATGACACACTACAAAACAAAACCAATACCAACAAACCACAGCAGAAACCAACGGAACACAACAGAAATAAACAGAACACAACAGAAAGAAACAGAACACAACATTACACTACAGAACACTATTAAGGTCACTACAGCATAACAGAAACAAATAGCACCCAACATAAATAATGGAAACCACTAAAATACAACAGAAACCAACTAAGCTTACGACAATAGAAACCAACAAAACACAATAGAAACCAACAAAACCTGATAGGAACCAATAAAACACAATTGAAATTAATTTGAACCAATAGATTATAACATAAACTAATTAGCTACAGCACAATATAAACCCACAAAATGCAACAGGGACCCATGTAAACCACTAGAATGCAACAGAAACCAACTGGCCACAACACAACAAAAACAAAAATCCCAACAATAACCAATGGAAATCACTAGAACCCAACAGAAACAAACTGCACAATAGGAACCAACAAACCACAACAGAAACCAGTGGAAACCATTAGAATACAACAGAAACAAAGTGGCTGCAGCACAATAGAAACCAAAGAAACACGACAAAAACAAATGGAAATCATTAGAATACAACAGAAACAAACTGACTACAGCACAATAGGAATTTAAAAAAACAACAGAAACCAATGGGAACCACTGGAATACAACAAAAATCAAACGACTATGGACAAAAGATAAACCAGTGGGAGCCACTAAAACACAGCAAAAAATAACAGAACACAGAACAGAAACCAGTGAAACTGGTAGAATTCCACAGAAAAGGATAGACTACAGCACAACAGAAAACAACAAAACGCAATAGAAACCAATGATAACCAATAGAATACAACACAAGCCAACAGGATATGGCACATCAAATAACCAGCAAAACACAACAGAACCCAACAGACAGAAGTCAATGGAAACCACTAGAATACAACACAAACCAGCAGATAAATTGATAACAGAAACCACCCTATTCCACTAGAAATTGTTGCACCCCATAGAAAACAATTAAAACCAATGGTTCCAGTGTTTTCTGAAAATGGGAAACAAAAGAAAACCATGAAATGTTCACTGTTCACTAAATTTGTATGCAATACAAACCACTGGAATCCAATTCAAGCTACTGGGTGACCAATGGAAAACAACAGAAACCAACAAAAAATTCATTAGAATAATGTTTCTACGAACACTGAAATTTCTGTTGGATTTTGAATGTCTTGTTGTAAATTTTTGGTAGGTTATAAACAATATGAAGACACTGAGAAGGACTTTAATTAGAATTGAAATATACATTATATATTTCACTCATTGAGAATAATAAGGGTATTGGTGGCGATAGATTAATTTTGAAAATGTGCGTCAAGAAATTCAAAATCAAATTTTATTATTTTATTTTTAGTAAGACCTCCATCATCGCGAACTCCGATATACCCCTCTGGCATCTTGTGACAACATATTTATTATTTATCAAGTTTTGATGCTTATTTGTTAAAGAATTAGGGGACGATGTTAAGGAAATATTGATTAAATTGCTAAAAATAAAGGAATATGTATTTAATATTATATAAAAAGATAATAATGGTTTAGAATTAAATGTTTTAGATACATTTATATACATTAGTTTAAATATATGTCGATAAAAAAGAGCAGTTTATATGGACATGAAAATATGTCAGACGTAAATAGTTAGATATATTAATTAGAATGGTGTGAACACGGCTTCAGAAGAAAAATTTAATGAAATTAAACTACCATCGCACAATTAAATCTATTCAAAATTAAATACGAACCATATTTCTGATAAATATTATCATACAAAAAGGATTGAAAAAATTTAATTTTAAGAATAATGCAGTATATACTAAATCCTTACCATTATATGAATGTGAAAGTGTGTTTGTTTTTCCTTCTTTCACATCAAAATGGAGCAAGGAATCGACGAGGTTTTTTTGTATAGATATAGTTGAAGGTCGAGAGAGTGGCATAGGCTACTTTTTATCCCAGGAAAATATCTCAAATGGTTCCAAAAAATTATGATTAAGGATTACATAGGTACTGGATTAAACTTTCCTTAGGATTACTGAATAAAAAAGCATTGTTTAAAGAAATTCCGCCAGTTTTCCTTTCTTTTTATCCATGGGCTGTATTACATTTTCCCCCAAGAACTGCATTAGCTCAGTGGGTAGAGAACCCAATAGTGGGGCCACAGTAGCTCAATGGGTAGAGAATCCGATAGTGGGCCACAGTAGCCCAGTGGCTAGAGCCCCAAATAGTGGGGCCACAGTAGCTCATTGGCTAGAGCTCTCAATAGTGAGGCCACAGTAGCCTAGTGGGTAGAGAACCCAATAGTGGGGCCGCAGTAGCCCAGTGGCTAAAGTACCCAATGGTAGGACCGTGCACGAAGCGGCAGGTAAAAGCTAGTTTTTAATAAATAGATGTTTTAATTTTAGCTGTCCTTTTAAGATTTTTTAGAGGTGGGTGTTTAAACACATTAATTATATCGATCTTGATATTATAAACTCCGAGATAATCTTGATTTTTCAATTATAAACAACTACAATTTAATTAAGTTTATGAAGTAATTTTGATATAAATTAATTTTGGTAAGCACTGTTACAGAATAATATTTCTAAGGTTGCAAAAGATATGTCAAAGCAAATATATAAAAACGTATGAAGAAGATACATTTCCTATAATTATTTTATAAATTTTGATGTTAATAATTTACATGGTTGGCCTATATCATTATATTTGTTCTATAGTCAATTTAAATTGCCGAGAAAATTTAATATAGAAGAAATAAAACAAAAAATTAAACATCTTCTGAAAGATTCAGAAAAAGGATATATTTTAGAAGTTAATTAAAAAACCTTAGTAATTTATGTAACAGTCATCAAGATTTTTATTTCTTCCAAAACGATAAATATCATCACAAAATAAAGAAAAATATGATTTACAAAGATAACACTGAAACTCAGTTTGGAAATGTTTCAATATTTAAAAAATACTCATGAAAGTGATAACGAAAAAGGCTTCAAAATATAATTATTTTATATGCAAGAGAGAACAAAAAGGATTTTTATTTAAATTAATTACAAATTCAGTTTATGGAAAAGCAATGGAAAATATGAGTGTGAATATATATCAAATTAATAAAAAATGCTAGAAAATTAAAAAAATTTGTAAACTTAATGTTAAATAAAGCTACTAATTTGAGTGAAAATTGAGAAGCTATTTTTCGAAATAACACAAAGTAAAAATTATACTGCAATATTTTCAATTTTGAAAATTTGGAAAGTATTATTATATATAATGATTATTATAAATTTATGAAAATAGAATATATAACTGTACTTGTAAATTACTGCTTTTTAATACATAATTTTAAATTGAATATTTTTAATTAGATATGAAAAAGTAAATAATGTATTTTGTACTAGTTGTTATTTGAAATATAATATTTCGAATATGCCACAAAGGAACAATAGTATGATTATGACTGAATAAGTTGATTAGGATTAATAACAATGGTATTTTAAGTTTTTGTTAAATAAAGTGACAAATCAAAAGGAATTAAAATATTAGTTGTTAAAAATGAAATAATATTTAATAATTACTAGAAATATATTTAGAAAATAAAATATTTAGAAATATTAATGAAATATGATTTTACAAACCTAATGTATATAAAGTTCAAATGAATAAAATAGCTTTAAAACATGAAAATATGAACATATAATTTTAGAAAACAGATTTGACACAGTATTATACGGACACTACTTACTGTAAACTGATAATAATAGCTACACTTATATATACATGCATTTTATAACAGAATTTTGTAATCAATAATGTTAGTTTAATTTTTTCATACAACTGCTATTTTTGATAGGTCAGTTTAATTCATTAAATAATAATAATCCACACTTTTCTTTACGATGGCATACCAATAATGGATCTCTTAAAAAAATTTATGAATAAAATTAATATATTTCGAAATTGTTTGTAAAAATTATTTCTTTTATTTGCATTTATCAATATAAACTTTAGTACTTAAAAAATTATTTATATGTGTGTAGCAAGTTGGTTTTATTCATTGACCATTAGTCAATAAAACAACTTTTGGCTTCCAAAAACCAGATGTGCAGGTACAAATTACAGTTTTGTAGTCGTCAATGAAATGAGAGAAAAAGAAAATAGTATTTCGGCGAATTTCTGAGCTCACAAGCGGTATTTAAATTCATACAGAGATTAATTCTAAACCCAGGCCGAGAGCCGAAATGCAGAACATTTTCTTCCAAATTCTTCCAAGCAGAATCTCATTGAAACCACAGTTATTTATTCAGCCGGGAGCAACCTGCAGATCAAGTTTCAGTTCTCTCTCCCTCCCTGTTCCATCACCAGAAAAGGATACGAAAAATAATCCAGTTTTTGTAAAAATTTAACCCTACACATGTACAATTCATATGGCTTCTAACAGGTAATACAGGAACCTTTTGCCTAAACTCAACATGTTCGTAATTGCATCTAGTGCAACTAACCATCATCAAAATGGTCTACACTTGTAACTCACCCCCATGGCATTTAAATGGATATGATTAAAAATTTCCAATGATTTATTAGGAAATTTATAGTAAAAGCACGTTCACTGGTTTGCATTACATTTCCCACAAAATGAAATTCTATATCAGATAAGAAATTCTAATATAAATATTGTCATTATGTTCACATTGACCCACGAATTTTAGCGATTATAGATAGCAAATAATGCAAAATCAGTGGATTGGTGCTCGTGATTACTCTGCTGTTTGTAAACGCTCTGCAAACAGTTTGTTACTGTTTACCAAATTTGGTTACAGTAGTCAGAAGGTGCATAATTCGATTTGGTAATGGGAAGTTATTTTATACTTATTAGTGTGTTCGTGTTTATTTTCGTATAGTTCAATATTTCGGTGCAATGTTTCAGTGCTTAGCGTGTTTTTTGTGTTGTGCATAATTGATTTATTATTGTCATTAAATTAATTGTGTACCTGAAGTCGGAAATGATTACTTCTTTTCAGTATCGTTATAATGGCGCCAATACACTGAAGAATATCAGCCCCTACATACAAATAGTTCACGATGTCTGTACGTTCCGTTTCTATTTTTGACCGAGTTAGAGTACTTGCACAGTTTTAAAGTTGCAACTCAAAGTCGGCTGTCTATAGATAATAATGAGCACTTTCGCGCTAGTTTGTGAAAGTAAACTGTCGGAAATGCCAGTCATCAGCTTGTTGCCAATACAACAGAGAAAATTTGCCTAATGGTTTCTGTTCCATTCATGCTGACATTGCCATTATACAATACATATGTAACTAATTGTAAAAATAAATATGTCCTCGCTAGAGTGCAAAACTGAATGCGAGGAAAAAGGAAAAGAAAAATCCTCACTAGAATCTTTTTAAAATATACATACTTTCACTTCCCACCTTCTAAGTTATGTGGTTCTGCATTGTGTGTTTCTAAGGTATGATAGTTCTAAGTTGTGTGTTTCTTTGTTATGATGATTCTAAGTTATGATTTTATAAGTTGTGATATTTTTAAGTTATGTGATTATGCATTGTGTGTTTCTAAGTTATGATAGTTCTAAGTTGCGACCATTCTAAGTTATGAAATTTCTAAGTTATGTGGTTCTAAATTGTTTGTTTCTAAGTTATGAAAGTTCAAAGTTATGTGGTTCTAACTTGTAAACTTTCTAAGTTATGTGTTTTTAACTTATGGCAGTTCTAAGTTGTGTCTTTCTAAATTGTGATAGTTCTAAGTTGTGTGTTTCTAAGTTATGTTTTTCCAAGTTATGGCATTTCTAAGTTATGTGTTTCTAAGTCGTGTATTTGTAAGTTGTGACTGTTCTAAGTTATGAAATTCTATGTTATGATGTTTCTAAGTTATGTGGTTCTAAGTTGTGTGTTTTAAATTATGTTTCTAAGTTATGATAATACTAAGTTATGTGTTTTTAAGTTATGATAGTTCTAAGTTATGATTTTCTAAGTTACAACATTTATAAGTTGTGATTTTCTAAGTTACAACAGTTCTAAGTTATGATAGTTTTAACTTGTGTGGATATTTTCAAGAATTCTAAGTTATGGCTGTTCTAAGTTGTGATTTTCTAACTTATGTGTGGTTCCCAAGCATATTACGTTAGTATATTTACATTGTTTCAAAATATTTGTACGATATCTTACCCCTGTTTACATTTTGTTGGTTAGTTCAAATGAAACTAAACTATTTACTTTGCTAGGTGCTGGAGGTGTATTGCTAATAATCTATATAGCGACTGCACTGTCAGATTAATATTTAAATAAATGGGTAGTTACAGAATGGTTATAGATCAGGAATCAAAATAAACACATGCATTGTAAGAAAGTTCTTTGCTAATAAACATATTTATTAAAAGTTAAGCATAAAATACGTGCTTACTCACTGTTATAAATAGGTACTACTAACCTTAACACTTAAAATATAAATAAATATCACTGTAAATACGAATAAGTGGTAAAGAATCTAAATTCTGATTGGCAACTGGTTGCCAAGATGGTGCACTTTCATTTTCTCAATGGCCACCCAACAGGGTTGCCAGATTGTTTTTCTAGAATTCGCCCAAATGGCCAATATTTTGTAGCCCAAATGTCGCCTAATTTGATTACACTTTATATGAAAAGCATTTTTGTAAAATAATTTGTAAATTTTTCATTTAATATTTTATATAAAAAAAAACTTTTTTTTAGAATTAAAAAATGACATATGTCTACAGAAAATAAAAATAATATGTCAAATGCATAAACAAATCGTATGATATTGAATTCGCCTATTCGTAGAGCACTGGAAAATTCGCGAGTTCAATGACCTGCAGGCTAGACTCTACACTCTTATGTACACATTTGTTAATGTCAATTGTGCATTGGTTGTCTGCTGTCACAGTGGAAGGCGACGATTGGGCCAGAATTTCCCAGGAGGTGTCAAACATCTTGTGGACCTATGGCTAATGTTATATGAACACACATGTTTTGAATTCTAACTTGTCCCAAAATGAAACAGCGAATTCTTCAGGTGTCCTATTCATTGTCTGTAGCGAGTAACAAAGAGTATGAACAAGGAACCCTCCCCAATTGTATCCACAGTGGTTGCTATTTTTAAAATTGATCTCACTTATGAGAATTAATTATCTAGTTCACAATCAAAAAATAAACCAGTACTAAGTAAATAATTCCAAGTAGCCCAAATGTTGCAAAGTCATTACAGAAATCGCCCAATTTGCGATAGTCGCATTTTCGTAATTCTTGTTTGCGAATTTCGCCTGGAAGTAGTCCAAAGAGTGACAAATTGCCCAATCTGGCAACCCTGCCATTTAATGTTGCCACATAGTCATCAGCGAATGCGATCGAAATTTCTTGTAGCATTTAGATGAACTTGAAAAAAGTTACAGAATCGCTCTCTAACAAGTAGATCGAAATGGCATTCGATCGAAATTGAGACTATAAGTTGAGGAGTTACAGAATCCAAGCACAGGCAAGTACTTGGCTAATTAATAACTGGTATTCCAGAACAAGGTAAGATGGTGGGACAATGCAGCCTAGCACACTGTTTACCCATAATAGGTATTCCCAATAACAGTTATTAGCAACTGGCATGGAGTTAGGAGTATACAGGAGATGGCATGTTGTTACATACATGAAGCCGCTGGAGATTGGTGGTATATTTGGACTCTAGCCGCCATCTTGACAGTAACCCAAAACATTGTGTTTACATTAGAATGACGTTGAGCGAAAGGTCACATTCGAAGCATTTCGTGTTGAACAAAGAAACTGATGAATAAATAAATATATATTACAATTTACGTGTGAAGTTTTACTAGTTTATTATTGGCTTGTGTTAGTTGTACAATCAAATAATTTCCTCATAAAACTACCGATCATAAGTGTGTGCGCGGACCAGTATTGGGTTATGTGCGACAATAAGCACGTATTTGAGATATAATGCCCATATATCAGGATTTGTGGAAAACTATTTTATGAATAAATGATTAAATAAAGTATAACAATCGTGCTACCATTGTCGTGTAATTTATGTTAGGTTGCGTAATAGTAATGAGTGCAACAAAATGGCACCAGCGACTTAGCTGAATTTCTGAAAGGCTAAGTTCACATGTTCCTGAGCCACGAATACATAATTATTGCTGGCATTTATATTTAAATTCCTTACACTGACAATGACTCGAGAGGTTTGTTTCCAATATGACTTTATCTCCTTTATACATATACATCACTACAGTAAATGGTTTCTGGTAAATTAATTCAAATCCTGTTTTAGTTATCCCCTCTGTTTACATTATATTAGTTCTCTGTTATGATGCAGTTTTATACTTATTTATCCACTATTGTAGGGTACAATTTTGTTTCTTGCATCTACAATGTTGGACAGATTTAAGTTACCCTTGATACATAGCTAAAACACGAAATTTAAATTTGTACTGAAGTGTCTGCAATGCACAATCAAGTATTTTAGAAATTTTCCAGTAGAAAAAAAAGGGGGGAGTGACAGGAGACATTTATGGATAATTTTATTCCCTATATTTACAAAAATTATGTTACATCTTTCTCTAAAAGTGCAATTTAGTACCAAGGGCTTAAGCACCGGCTACTATCACCGTAAGAATTAACAATAACAAATTGAATCCACATTTGTATGTGGCACCAGCTACAACACAACATAACAGCATAAGATGGCGGCCTGCTCGCGGCAGCGGCGTTAGGAGGATTGAATATTTTCAATTCTTTTATGCCAAGTTCATTGCCGACCAACCACATTAGTTAGTGCAGTGCAAGTTTATAACAAGAGCATAGTTATTAAATGAATTTTCCAGTACAATTAAGATTTCTGTTTATTTAAATAGTCAACACAATTATTAACACGTATACCACATTTTAAATACCCCAAAACACAATTGAATCACTCAAAACTTTTTTCATCACACGTAGATAAACAAAAATAAATACCAGGTTAGCTAACACACTGTTTGAAAATATCTGCGATACAGGTAAAGTCTTGTCTTATTTTTGTGCTTGTTTCTCATTAGTTGCGTTACAGTTCTTACTGCACTTGCAGCCAGTTCATTTTCATACTTCCATGGTAACGCCACTGTTACCAAGGATATTATTTCTATAAATACACTTTTAGGGATAATAAAGGAACTACACTATGGTTAGGTTAAAATGTATGAAAACTTATGTACCAGCATTTTAGGTTACTTTGGATAGTTTTATTAGATTAGGATACATCGTTGAACTACAATGGGTGAAAGATGCATGCACCACAATGATATCGATAACAAGCACACATGTACTAACCACTGCCAAAGTGGTCCACAGACACACTTGTGACAAAATTTATTTGTTGTTACCTACCAACTTGTGCAATTATTATTCATAGTGTGAAATTCGCCTCTGAATACATAAAAAAACTATTCAGTTTCAATATTTCAGAATCACGCTGCAGAAACTTGACAAAAAAAAACCCTCCTCTAAGAAAACACATTATCGCTAAAGCATTTAGGTTCCTCTTCTCCCTTCCCAAGGGGGGTGGGGAGGGGGCTGCAGTGGGCATAGTGGTAGGATGCTTTCCTTCCACCAATGTGATCCATGTTGGTTTCCTATATAAGAATTGTGCTGATTGATGTTGCTGGCTGATATATTTACTCGAGGTTTCCCCGTTTTCCCCACCCTTGCAATTCAATGCTGCTCCATATCTGCCATATTTCACCCTCATTGGCTCTCAATGCCTTGGTTCTTACAAACCACCAAATCTCTCAACTCCTCCTGTCTTAAGATGATAGAGGCCATGGTGGTGTAGTGGCTACAGTATTCACTGTTTCACGAAGCACACTTTTTTTTGTATCCAATATACATCCCATACACTTTGGAAAGGAGGACTTGTCAATTATTATTATTTTTTAAAATTATTATTATGCAATATGGATATTTGCTTACAATTACATTAACATAAAAATATATAACACATAAATAATATAATCTACACACGTATTAATTCGAACAGCTCTACAAATATGTTAGGACTACATTTGGTTGTAGTACAAGTTGTTACATCCATGTACAGATAGATATTAAAGTATAAATAAGTAAAGTCTGCATAGGATTGAAACAAGGTATTACATGAAGTCTCCTTATATCAGTCTTGTTCTGCATTATAGAAATTTATCTTTATGTAAGTATTCTTCTACGGAACAGAAGGCCTTATTTAAAAAGTATAATTTAACAGCTTTTTTAAATTTTTATAAACTATTAATTTACTTCAAATGACTGGGTAGGTTATTTATTAGTTTTGCCCCAGCATAGTATGGATTTTATGTAAATTCTGAGGTTCTGTAGGAAAATAAGTGAATATGATTAGCTTGTCTGGTGTATATCATTATTTTTAACTTTTTTAATGTTTTCCATGTAAAAAATAGTACTGCGGTACATATACATGCATGGAAGAGTGAGAATTTTGTTATTTATAAATAGTGGCCTACAATGGCTTCTTTTTCCTTATTACTTATTAATCTCACTATTTTCTTCTGTAATCTAAAATCCTTTTTCCATTTGGTCGATTTACCAAAAAATATGATTACTTAATTTATTATGGCCTGAATATTTGAGAAATAGTATGCAAGTATTGTATTATTATTACAAATCGTTTTTAAGGCATGCACCACAAAACACATTGAACTCGATTTTTTACAGACATTATCAACATGCTCATTCCTTGTTACATTACTGTCTACAAAGAGCCCTAGAAATTTAATACTATTTACTATCAGTAACCCGTCTTCTTCTATTGTTGTGCATTTTTCATCCTGCACTGTATGTTTATTCCTATGTATGAAATTGATGAGCGCATATTTGTTTACATTTAATAGGTATTAATTTATTATACTGGAACCAACTGGACATCTCAGTCACTGTTTGTTTTATATTTTCTTCAAGAACAGCGTTATTTGAACTAGTTACCAAAATGTTTGTGTCATCAGCAAACATTATAGCTGAGCCGTTGATTATTTGTTCTATAAAATCGTTAATAAATATTAAGAATAAAATTGGTCCCAGTATTGATCCCTGTGGTACTCCTACTCGAGCAGTTCTTGTATTGGACATAACATCTGCTATGTGATTTTTGTCATAATATCTTATGGAGGTGAGCTGTTTTCTGCCTTCAATATATGATTTAAACATATTATTGGTTACACCTCTTACTCCACACTTCAAGTTTTTGCAATAAAATATTTTGGTCAACACAATCAAAAGTTTTTGAAAGATCAGCGAATATACCTGTTGAGAATTGTCTTTTATCAAAAGAAGTCAGTATTTTGTCAGTAAAACTGTAAATAGGTTGTTCTGTGGATCTGCCCTCTGCAAAGCCATACTGATACAATGAAATAACCTTGTTTTTTTATTAAGAATTATGTTAGTTTATTTGCTATCAATTTCTCTAAAATTTTTTAAAAGGACGTAAGAAGAGCAATAGGCCTATAGTTATCCATCAATGCCTTGTCACTTTTTTTATGTATTGGGTATTGGTACTACTTTTGCATATTTGAGTATCAGGAAAAATTCCCTGGGCAAGACATTCATTGAAAATGTAAGTCAAAGGCAGTTTTATTAAATAAGAACACTTTTTTAGCAGAGTCATGGGTACCTCATCTATTCTACAGGAACTTTTACTGAAATTTTTAATTACATTTATGATGTCTTCTTCAGAGTTAGATGTAAAAAAACAGCGTGTTAGCATTCCAAGTGTTAGGTCTTTGGGGTATGTGTGCAGGACTAATATCTGTAGCTATGTGTTCATTTTGCAATTTTAGTGGGAGGTTTGTGAAATAGTCATTATAACTATTAGATATTTCCTTGCTATTTTCGATTTTAATACCATCAACTTTTAAGGAAACGTTAACATGCCCTTGCCTAGGTTTCAGTTCATTATTAATAATGTTCCACATTGCTTTTGTTTTATTTGAGGAGGCTATTTTTTCCCCATAGTATTTCTGCTTTGCTACTCAGAGTAATTTGTTATATTATTTATCATATTGCTTACAGTGTAATTTTTGTTTTCCCCCTGGGTTCTTAGCATTTTATGCATTGTTTTAAACCTCTGTCCCGAGACTATCACACCTATACTAACGTAATCCATTTTATTTTCGAGCTCCTGCTACATTTTACATATTTGAGTGGAAAGGCATGGTTAAAATGACAAAGATTGTATTAATAGAACTGTTCCAGGCAATGTTTGGTTCAATGTATAAATGGTGTTGTTCTGGAGAGGTTGTTCGTGGTTGATTTGGAAATTTTGTCCATGTTGGTTGTGCAGTGTTCGTGGTTGTTGTGTAAAGATCATCCCATTTTTTCGTGTACAAGTAGGCGTTTAAGAAATTTTAACATTTTCATCTAAATAGCCATGATTTATCATCAATATTAAAATAAGCTTATGTTCAATTAGTTGCCTCAAAATTAGAATCTAAAAAACCATTAAGAAGGGATGACATAGAGTTTAAAGAAAATTACTCTATGTTTTTCTATTTTGTAGATGGTATAGTTGTAGGAAAAGATTGGCTTTATCTAAGTTTTCTTTATTTTGACTACCTTTTGAAAACGATAAAATATATAAACACGTCATTTACTGTAATGATTACAGCGTACCGTTAAATACACAACCATCTAAATACAAAATAAACTTTATTTATTTAACTTTACATCTTGTCGACAGCAGGTTCATTAGAGAATGGCAAATCAAAATCACAATGAAGGGAATACAAATAAGGAATTGGTCAAATTGTCTTTATTGAGTCACTCCAGAAATTGCATGGAGTGAGTTCGAGAATCCATGGAAATTGCAAATCATGAAGGCTACATTCAGTAGCTATTAAAAATACGAGAACTGATTTGGTTGTAGGTCTATATTCTTGTATTGATAAACAGCTGATTTCTTGTTTATCACTGCAACTATGCTGACTTGGGGAGAAAAAAAATTCTAAGAGTGGTGTTTTTATAAGGTGTAGCCATGTATTGATTTACGAGATGATTTGCCACTCCTAACTAGTGAGTTCATAAAGCACTCGCAAGGTGGTTCAAATTCAATGTAAACAATCATTTTCACTCTCTCTCCCGCATGGCTGCTTCACTTGTAACGCACTCACATACAACTTCAATAGCGTATTATATTCGATTTTAGTACGGTTAAAGTTTTATCATAACTTTTGAAAAGCTCCTATAGTCATCAGAAAATTATTTCCTGAAATATTACAAAGGCAAATATATAGACAATTGGAAGTAAATCAACCAAAACACCTATACAACACTTTCATTTAAATGTAAATAATTGATAACTTTACATATTTAACGGCGAAATTTATACCTAGTTATCTAAGACAAACACACTCACGCTTTATGTATACTACAGTTTAGGTCAAAAACGGTTGTATATATTTTATGTCGATTTTAATACTCATCAAAATACACGTGAAAGATAAGCCCATTCAATGTTTTTGGCTACTGTTCATCACATGACATGTTTTACCGGAAGACAACCGTCTAACGCCACGCTATAAACTAGCTTTACTTGTTAACACTTCACGGTATAAGGACATAGCCACTCCCTGGCAACTGATATGGACTGAGAAAAGGAATTGCTACGGAGGGTTCCTGAGAAATACTGGTTTAGCTCATGTCTATTGGAATATTTCCAGCCATCTCACAGCATGGTAGCCACCAGTTTGAAAGTTTGGTGGGAAATAGTTTTCTTGTTGGCTACCCTATCTAATTCCACAAATCCATAAGGGCGCGTGTACACGGTGATAAAATATACACGAAAATTTCTATCGTGAGAGCTACTCTCACATTACTATTGTTATGTAAATTGAATTATAGTCACTGTCGCGATAGTACAATCACTGTATGCGTGGGCTATATAGTGATAGTAACTGTCGCGACAGAAAATTCAATTATCGTAGTGTAAACCGTGTAGCTTCACTATTGTGATAGTGCGGTTCACAAGTTTGTACATTTGTCCACATTATTTGGATTTTGTTAATATATGTCGCGGTGCGACAGGACGTATATTATCATATAGGTATGACACGACAGTATTGACAGCATATTTATTCATATAATAAACCACGGGAACAATATATATATGTTTACATGTCATTAATAACCTGTTACGATATTTAACTATCCCAAAAATACCAATATCTTGACAAAAGGACATAAATTAGGGTCAATGTATTTACACAAGTGTTGTCGGACATACCCCTTTTGAAGTTAAGTATCACAGCATATTTCGATCGTGTGTGTAAATAATAACAGTATCTATAGCGGTAGTTACTTTCACACACTTTCGTGATAGCTGCTATCGCGGAAACCTATATCACCGAGTAAACGCGCCCTAATACTGCTTAATACTGAAACAGATGACTGCTACTGGTTGTTGTGATTGAGCACAATGGATTTGATTCAATATATGTAGTGCGAAATTGTTCGTCATGAACCGTGTAGATGTAAAGATCGTGTTACTCGGTCATGAAAATGTTGGAAAAACTAGTTTAGTTGAACGTTACGTGCATGACCACTTTAATTATAACTCTTATCAAAATGTAAGTATACATAACCTTTCTTGAATAGGCGTTAACACAGTAAAAAACTTTATCTAACTTTACATTTCTATCCTTACAAAATCACTGATGTACAATGTAAATGCCTTCGTAAAAATGTGAACATACTTAGGTAAATAATTACATGTTACCAATGAATGAATTTTATGTGCCTATTTATTACAATCTATGCCATAAAAACACAATATATTCCACAACCTGTGAGTTAATTTTCAGGAAAATGGCCGTTTGACTTTGGCCGTGTAAGAATTCACAATAATCTTAAGGGCCTTTGGCGTTGTGCCCTTAAAAATTTTATTGTGTATGTGATGTTACACTGTCGCTGTCAAAATTCACAGCCAGGGCACATCATGCGCCCATCAGCCAAGGGTATGAGCAATTTGCCCATTTTGAGCCCTAGATCTTTTCTCTATTCACAACTGTTTAAAATATTTAATGGTTTTTGGTTTGTGTGTGCAACTCTGTACAGCCACCGAAAACCCTTGCTAATGTCAGAAAGACAAATGAAACTTTTTCGAAATTTGGGCTGCTCACAAAAGCAATTAAAAAGTATGTACTATTCAATGAAAGTCACTTCTTAAATACATGAATATAATATAGGCTTACTCTTCAAAAATTAAGATAAGAAAATTAGAAATATTACAAAAAAGGGCCATAAGAAGAGAATTTAACCATAATTTTTTCGCTAGTATTAAGGAAATTTAAAAAATGTTTGGAATGTTCCAAATAGCAAGAAATGTGCATTCACACTTAGCTATGACGTCAGTGTGTGCTGTATTCAGCAACAACCACCATTCTTTATTTTGTTTTCCAACATCAGGAAAAATTAATAAACCACCTTTAATTTCATTCTCCTCCGTGTGACTTTCGTGAACAAATATAGGCCAATATGCTTATTTTTGTTACACATTTCAATTTATGAATTTATAAAGCAAGAATACAGTACTGAAAATATTGGAATAGCACAGAAACAAGTATTCTTTCACTGTATGTATTTTCAGTAAATATTTAATATATGCATACGTTCAGGAAATTATTACTTCATAAGGTTACCATAAAGGGAGCTAAAATTCCGAATTCAGACTGTTGATTGCAGATAAAATTTATACCTGACACACTTCATACATTTCTATAGTATTCATCATCCCTACTAATCATTCCATTGTTAATTGAAATGTAAATATTAATTAATAAATTGTTTTTGGAAGTAAATAATATTTTGTTTGTGTAGAATAACAATTGATTGCAGACAATATTGATTAATTTGAATAGAGTGAGTGAAGATAGTTCCATAAGAGAGGGAGTGTAAGTGTGAGAGCAAGAATGGGTGCGAGTGCTGGCTATTTGGAAACCAGCCTAATGTTAATGGATGCAATTATATTTATAGATTTCTGCATGGTATGACCCACACAAGAATAAATATGTGTAAAAACTGATTTCCATTCCACAAAACAAGAAACTTTGAAAACTAAGCTCAACAACACTGTAAAGGGGGGCTTTTCTGAAAGAAAGAAAAAATAAAAAAAAGTGGTATAATTCCACTCTACTAATTACACAGGTCACAGATTTACTAGGGGCATCAAGATGATACCAATAGGAACCACAAAAACAACAGTGGGGAGGGCTATGAAGATCAGGGAAAGTGCAGGGTGAAATGAGTGAAAAATATGTACATTTTAGAGACAAAATTTTACTCCGCAATTTCCCTCCAGTTCATAGCCTTCCCTACTATCGTATTTGTAACTTGTATTAGTAATGTTGTCAGTCAATTTAGGTATTGTGCTATTAGATCTTCTTACAATTAAACATGTTTTCATGATAAAATATTATATCACATAAACACTTTTAATTACAAAATGACCTAACCAAACGATACCTAAATTCACAATATTACAAATATGCACACAAACACACACAATTTTCCACTCTGATTGGGCTATGCTTGAAAATAATTTCTGAAGAAACTCCGACCTTCACTGATGTATGACCGCTTCGCGGTCACTACATAAAGAAGAAAGCCGGCGTGCCTTGAATCACTGTTTTGGGGGTTTACTCTCCTGGTGGCGCTGAGGACTCTGGTTCGGTGTGTAATGTTTGGCTATACGTGAACAGTCATTGTGTGGGGACTACTCTTGAATATCATACATTACCGCAGTAACATTTGGGTATGTGTATTGGTAATATTGTGAATTTAGGTATTGTTCAGTTAGGTCTTTTTGCTATTTAACTTGTTATTGTGATAAAATATTATGATTACGTACATGTTTTACGTACGTTGTTACCCTGATCTTCATAGCCCTTCCCACTATTGTGAAGTTATCATTCATTTGGTTATGTACTCATTGAATCAATCACTATTCATATAACGTAGATGATTAAGCACGACACAACGTGGATTTCATTTGACAACACTACATAGTCACTTAAATCTCTGCACAAATATTATAATTTAACTTTTCCTATGCATATAATAGCACAGAAATTTTGCACAAGTATTAAATTTAACATATCAAACAAAATTAATTGCAAATAAAACACGTGTATAAGCACTCGTACATCCCAACTGGTAAAAAATCAGCTGTTAAACTACTGTTCTGCAATTTCCCCAATCCAAGTGAGATGTAAACCAATGTTGATGCACGTTTGATTCAAATGATTGTACAGTGGCACAAAACTATGGTACATTTGCATACCATTAATATCTCATCATGGTACACATGGTCAAATTATGGTACAAGTACCTACCATGATAATGGTACGTCTTAACATCAGAGCATAGCGCTTGACGTAAACAAAGTGAGTGAACCGCTCATATATCTAACTATTTTATTTTCGACATTGTAGTTCATCATTATCACGACCCCATAAATATTGAATACATAAGCCATGCACGAATCATGAAAATTTATTTTGTTGGTCTCCAACGTCTCCTTCAAATCAGCTCATATTCGTAACAATTACCCACTGTAAATCAACTAGGCCTAAATATTATATCAAAACTATAATGTCGACTCAGATTGCGTGTTATAATTCTATCCCTATATAGATAAGAAGTGCTTCCCTCCTTTGTCATTTTCCAAAAGAAATTAAAATTTTACTTTATAAAACAATACTTATGTCTTTTGAAATAATGGATGATAATGTAGCAGCATCCATGGAAATACCCTATAAATAGGATATGTGGTATAACTATTTTAAGCATTTCAAGCCTTAGGAACTGTGTTAATGTTATGAATTTATGGTTTTCTTCTGTGCTTATATTAATCCTTAGACCCATCGTTGAAATATGTAATGTTTGTGTTAACCTATGTGCAGTTAAGACTCCAAAATATTTGGTTACCTCTGTGCATTTAAGACTGTTTTTATATTTTTATATTAATTAATAATTGTACGGTTTATCAGAACATAACATACTTACACTCGCAATTAGGCTACCGCCCGGTGGCGAGCGCTCTCACCTCTCCTTCACCCAACCAACTCCTTTGCCACTCCCTTCCTGAACTTACCAACCCCTCTCACAGATACTAATTCCTCCCTCAACACATTCCACTCCTTCACAAGCATGAACTGCCTACCCCACTCTGTTCTCCTCCACACCCTCTGAAGCTTCTCGCTGTTGTTTCCTCTTCCTCTAAATACCCCCTTACTTAGCTTTCAGTGTAGCCTTCCCCATCCTCCCTCTTCATTCACCATCCTGTACATCCTGACTAGCCGTTCAACTTTCATCCTGTCCCTCAATGAGCTCCATCCCATTTCTTTCATCATCACTGATGGCCTATAGTTCCCTTCTTCATCATCCTGCCCCTGCCTTCTCCACCTACCCTTCACCCATTTTGCTGCCCTTCTCTGCACCTTTTGTAGTTCTTGCACCTCCACATATGGGTCCCATACTGCTGCAGCATATTTTAACATTGGCTGTACCATTGTGCCATACGCCTTCTCCTTCACCTCACAGCTGACTCCCTTCAGCACCTTTCCCAGCATACCCAGAGCCCTTCTTCCCTTTGCAACCACCCTCTCTACCTGTTTTTTCCACCTGATATCTCCCTGCAGTACAATCCCTAGACACTTATATTCTGCTGCTTCTTCTATCTCTTGTCCCTCCCATCTGTACGTATCCCTGCTTATCATCTTCTTCCTTGTGATCCTCACTACCTTAGTTTTTCTTACATTTACCTTCATTTTATTTTTCCTGGTCCACAACCATATTTTGCCAATGTCGGCCCTTCCCCCCCCCCACCCCACTTTAGCATACCCAACACAATCGTCTGCAAACAATCTTATTTTTCCCCAAACCCATGTCATTTACCATTATGGTAAATAACAAAGGACCCAGCACGCTTCCCTGTGGTACCCCTGACGTAACTTCCTCTTCCTCCAATATTGCCTTCCCCACTTTCATACTTTATTGTCTGCCATGTAGAAATTAAACTGTAAGGCAGGATTTAAACAGCCCGTTGTGCAGCCGAGCAATTTACAACCAAACTTTGTACTTCCTTTGTACGTTCATTGCTGTAAACTAATAAAAACAAAACTTTTTACAAGGAAAAAAATCTCAATGAAAAGTGCAAAATTTTGGCGGTATTGCATTTAGAAAACAACCATACAAGTGCATAACAAATTAATAGCTGTAAAAAAAAAGCTTAAATAGCATATAAAGCATAATTTTATTATTTTTACTATTGCACTAAAGGAACTCTTGTTTACAAACGTAATTATCAGTTTTAATCTTCAGGAAAAATATACCCTAATTTCATTTTACAGTTACATAAACAAACATATGAAAACAAAAACAGACAAAGCAAAACATTGTACACTCTACAAAGCCTTGTAAAGAACTCGGGATGAACAGTAATAAAACGTGCAAGTTTAGAGGCCTGTAATTTCATCCGTTCATCCGTCAAAAGTTAAAGCTTGCCAAGGTTTTGACAGATGGATGGATAGAATTAATGGCCATCTCTGATTGGCTGTTGGTCACATGATTGATGGACGGACGCGATGGGTTGTTGTAAATCCTGCCTAACTGTCCCAAACAGCAAGCCCAGGCTCATCGGGACCCAAAGAACACAGGCATCTGAATTCACTAAAGTATATTTTTCAGGAAATGAATAAGGGCTTGTGACATGGGAAGGGATCAAGGGTAAGTGATAAAGGGCACATTGCACTGACATCAAAAACAACCTTCAACTTTGAGGCAGTGTCCCAATTGGACCAGAGAATGCGCTCTCGTACTGTTGTGACTTCAGAGAAATAGTTCTCTGGTCATCTCAATTTGTTGGAGAGAGCACGAAAGAGCAGGAGCACAGAGTTTTATACTCACTGGTGCATTCTCACACACTCTGACAATGTGCAATATTTGTTTACATTGTTTCAGTATTTGAATAAGGTTATAGTAGTTTTCTGGACCAAAACCACATCTCACATTTTACCCGTAAGTGAATAATTTCAACTGTTTTTGTCAACAAAATAACTTGCCTAACACTTATTTATAAAAATAAGGATATCTGATAGTCATCTATTATGTTGTAACAGTACAGATTTTTGGGTTTTTTTTTTTTTATTTTCACATCTGAACTGTTTTACTTCTAAGGTAAGATATTTGTTTATTTCATTTTATAAGCCTACCTTCTGCATTTAGCCAGCAATGTTATTTTCAGGACATCACCTCTAGAAAAAATTTGCATAATTTTAATTTGTTTATATTTACATGTTAAAAAGTTATTTTATTCTATTTACACTATAATTACATATCCAGGTACTCTTATATTTCATTTTATTTTCCCCTTGCAGTTAGTACTGCAGGTGTTCAGAAGCTTTGGCCACACAGATTTTGTTAATTGGCCTATAATTTAATAGGGTGGTGTCATCATAGGAAATGATTGAATGAAATTCAGGGATTTTCCCATTTTATGAGGTGTCGTATAAAGGCCCCGGCTAATCAGGACTCATTCTTAAGACTCCAAGATGAGCTGACTGTCTTAAGACTAGGCTGCTGTTTTGATGTTTCATTTAGTTTGTCCGCTCATTCTAATTGATAGGATGTGGTGTTGAGAGGTGCTGTAAGTATTACCTTATTTGGGGCGAACCTTGAAGATTCCAGAGATGCATTTTAATAGATTATTAGTGCTTCAAGACATCTGCTGCCCACTCCACTGCTACGCCAATGAACGTAGCAATTAGTATTGGAACTGTGTCGCAACACACACATTCAACTAGGGCTACGCTAAATGGGGTTGCGGTCATCATACCAATAACTCGCAATGCATAATCTTTCCCGAACCAACCAGAGGCCATAAACTAGTAACCTTTTGCTATCTACTGAACAATTGCCATGAATTTCAATTAAAGTTCAATTTTGTGTTGAAAGCTAC
Source organism: Dryococelus australis (assembly GCA_029891345.1). Classification (NCBI taxonomy): domain Eukaryota; kingdom Metazoa; phylum Arthropoda; class Insecta; order Phasmatodea; family Phasmatidae; genus Dryococelus; species Dryococelus australis. The sequence continues at coordinate 75,427,992 of CM057000.1, forward strand.
GAGATCTATGTGCTGTACTCACATAGTTGACCATTTGTTGGCCAACATGTATTAATTTTATTAGTATCTCCAGTAGGTAATGTAAAAACTTTGTCCAATACTTATGATTTGTAAGATTTTGATGGTATTATTTTCAGTCTCATATCTGAATGTTCTCTATCACGTAACAATTTTTCATTTATTAAAGCCACAATTTTCTAGATGTATGCTAATGAATTATGCTTTCAGTAGAGTTGAAGTAGTTAGTTGATATTTTATCAAGTGTTTGCATGTCGTCGTATTTGATTATTCATGAAAATTGTATCAGAAATATTTTCTCCTGTCTTTTAATTGATAAGCTTTAGATTGGTACTGTAAGTTTGTACGGCACCTAATACTCTGCAACCATCATCTACAATAAGTCTATTTCTACTTACCTACTGTTCAAAACTAATTATTTTTTTGGTTATTGGTAAGTTTAATGAAATATAAGCCATTTTATCATGTCAGGTTGTCTTAACGGAAGCCGATCGGTGTGGCGTCATTGACCTCCTTGTCGATGCCGTGCACGTAGAGAAAAGCAGCGATAGGCTAGCAACAATCCATTTCATTCCTTGAATGCCAGATACTTTTTTCTTAAAGTGTATAATACTTTAAAACATTTTTTTTTCTTTCACTGAAAAGAATATTATATTTATCTGTAAGGGGTCACGAACATGTACTACACCATTTCTGCTGGTGTACATGTACATACATTACAGGTTCGCATAAAAGCAAAGCAGATTGAGATTGCAATTAAAATTAATTCATCTCAGTACTACCCTTATAGTTATTTGCGCTCCAACGTGTTGGCAAGTGAGAAACACGGAAATGGTCAATATTCCTGCATAAAGAAGCAGTGTAGTAAGAAGAAAGAAGAGGAGTTTTTGCCTTCACAGCTGAATGCCTACATACACTCTGTGACTGCAATGTGTGTGTGTGTATGTTGCCGCCTAACGAAGGTAAGAACTCTCTAAGCAGACCTACCTCATCATCCGGCAAAGGAGCTGCCAAGAAAAGTAAAAAATTCTTGGTCTGTGAATCCGACAGGTACTATACAACCAGGTCGTAATGGGATAGTATTGTCAGAAGCAGTAGGAGAGGCTTCTATGCAAGACCTGCATTAAACTAAAATGCCTCCCGGCGTTGACACAATCCAATTTTATGGGGACACCTGTAGTAAGGTTGACAAAATGAAACTACCTGTAGTAAGTAATGATTCGGTTACCAGGTTTATTGTAAAGGTAACATTTCAAGTATTTTTATATTACAAGATGGATTAATCTGAACTTAAATTTCTACTCTGAGAGAGGGAAGACCAATTACCTAGTTCTAGAATGTTGCTATTTCCCCAGATCAACTTGAGAGTTTGTAATGTTGTGGTTCTGATATTATGAGGTAGTGGAGCAGAGGTTAGTTGTGCTAACAAAGACTTGATTAGGGAAATCTAAACTTTAGGGTGCAAACTTCCCATTTTGCCTGTTCCACGTCTCAAGATAATAGTTACCTCATGACCGAGTCCAGTTGTCAATCAACAGACAATGTTGACAATAGAAAGATTAGGTGCTAAGAAACTAGCCAACGTTCTTATTGTGAAAGGGCTCGTGAATCCTCTGATCATAGGTACTGATTTCTTGTCACAGTGTGGCATAGTGTTGAATTTTGGTGGTTGGCTCATCTCACCAGAATCACAGTCACTATTACCCATACCAGAGAAGTGGCAGACTTCCGATAGCATGGTAAATTTAATTAGGAAGGATGTACAAATTTTACAATATTCTGAGGAACCTAATACAATTGTTACTCCAAGCACATTTGATGAGGTTACTAATGCCATTATTGCTGTAAACATCATCAGTGATTTACAGAAGCAGCAATTCTACTATATGCTAGTACAGCATCAGGCCTGTATGAATGATATACCTGCCAGGAATACGATGTACGAGGTAAAATTAAGGTCATGGATAGTGCTATTTCCATAAGAAATTGTACCCGATTCCAGCAAAGTATTTACTGGAGACGGAAGAATACTTACAGCTAATGATTGACTGGAACATTGTAAAGAGGGATGCTAGTCCCTACGCCGGTCTTATGCTTTGCGTTCACAAGAAGGATGATACTGTGAGGCTTTGTCTAGACACTTGCAACATCAATAAGATTACTGTGGAAGACAGAGAATGTCCAATCCAGACGCGAGATGTTCTTAGATTACATCAAGGTGTAAGTTACTTGACTACCCTTGATATAACATGCACTTATTATCAGGTTCCATTATCTAAAGAATCCAAACAGTACACTTCATTTTTGTTAAATAATAAAAATTATCTCTTCACTATTATGCCGTTTGGTCTATGCAATGCAGTTACAGAGTTTACCATGCAACTTTACGGGAAGAGTGTTATACTACTGTATGAAATGTGATGCAATAAAACATATTCTAGCGACGACTTAAATAATTCCTTTAAAATCTATACAAATAGAAGTCACAGCATTAACATTTTGTTACATTATTGTAGCTTGGAGAAACAGAACAGTCTCTGAAAGTTTAATTTCAGTTTCTTAAATCACTGTCATTAAGTTCACATATATTACTCTTCTTCGATGTGCATGGCCTGTCCGTGAGTTGTATCTGGATGGTGAGGCTTTTTGTTAAAAAAAATTTCTATAACCTCTTTAGAAGAAAAGTTTTTTTATACTCAGGACCTTCAATAGAAATTCTCATCAAGTTGTCGAGGGTTGCAGTTTTCAGCCTGTTCTTGCAGTCAGTTTTAACTCTCTTCGTGGTAGAAAAAGCCCTCTCTACCTTTGAATTTGAGACAGGAAAGAGTCTCAGAATGCAAATGATGTGCGTGCACCAAGTTTAGAAAATGTTGTTTGCAGTTTTTTGCAAACCATTGTCTGAAGTTCATTTCCTGTCATCTGCTGTAATGGCTTTTTCTTCTAACACTTCCTTGTAATGTGTGTACAAAAAATTGATTTTTCACCATAAATGCATAGGTTCTTTTCGTCAGTAGGCCACATTTTATCATGTAAATTTTTTATTTCAAATTTTATGAAATCATTCTTGTGTAGATCAGAAAATCTTTTATGCACTACATCATGCAGTTGGATAAGAACGTCATTGTAACTCTCCTTAAATCTGTCAATTGAAGAGCAGTGTGACAAGATCCCTGGAATAGCAACCCTCTCGAAATAACACTTTTTTTGGGGAACCATGAAACAAATTTAATTAAGAAAGGTTTTTTAAATAACTACCCTTTCATAATAATTGTTGTAATTATTAAGCACAATACCATGTTAAAACTTTATTTAATACTCCATATCATGGTTAGATGATACACACACACACACACAAAAACGTGGCAACATCATCAGGTGAGTCAACACAACAAAAATGTACATAGCACAAAAGTTTGTGTCTACAGATTACATATTACCAACTTCAACAATAATAACCCTTTTCCTAGGAATCATGAAAAGTTTTAAATCTGGAGTTTACTATACTCATAAAGCTAATGTAATTAGGTATTGTCAAACATTAGACATGGTAAGAACCCTAGTAAAGCAGTATGTTGCATGAATTATTGTTTGATTGAATTTTGTTGTTAAGAATATGGGAAAAATTCAAAATGGTTTTTTGGGTCCTAATTAAGTTACTCATTCATTACTGAATGCTATAATGGGTTGGGAAGGTACTAAAGATCAGGAAAATTGTGGGTTAAGACCATCAAAAATAGTAACAAAGTCAATAATATTCTTAAAATGTTGTAATTGTGATGTAAATGCATGCACAGCGATCCAGCAATCGTTGATGTTAGGTTACTTTAAGATTACATGTTGGAAGCACTTGCCAACACATTGCTCTAAAATCATCTAACATGATTCTAACATCACATGAATCACTGTTTCTTTTTTCAAGTCTTTTGCGTATGTTATGTTCAGTAATTGTTACGAATTGCACTTTTTCCCGTTTCCAAAAAAACAATATAAATCCAGAAAATGGTATGTATCTGCATTACTAATCATTCTGAATACAAATTTCATGGGGGCATCACAATATTCACAGTACATACTGTGAAATGAGATATTGGGTAGGGCTATGAATATCAGGGAAATTGTTGTGTAAAACACATAAAATTGATGTAAAATAGGTAACTTCACTATAGGTAAACCCATTTTACATAATGTTCTTTGATGCTGGCTAACAGCCAGTGGCGCTAGAGCTCATGACGGCGCTCACCACACATGTCACGTGTATCTGCACGTGCGCAAAGAGGCCAATATTTTTTAACTTTCACATAAATATTATTTTGTAGTGTCAAAATGTGTCTTCCATTTTTATTTTCAGGGTTTGATATGTCTTACAGTGTTTTTAAAGTTTTTGTTGTTATTTTTAAAATGTTTGGTTATGAAATTCAAAGATTAAGAACACTGATATTCCGGCATGAATGCCATCATAAAGAGACACTGAGATAATACAGAAAATTCACAAGAAAATTATAAAATGTAAAACATATTTAATTTATTTGTGTCACTTTTATTTTCAATGAAAAAGTATTTTACTCGTTGTGCATAGCATACCCGCATATGTGAACCCCATAGGCAGCCATGGTAGGTCCTTGCGACGCTTGCCTCTGGACAGTCAATCAAGGAGAGCTGGCGAGGTAAGACACTGTCATGTACACACTACAACATTTTATTCACTGATGTAGATTTAAATAGCGCTTTAAGTATACCGGTTAACCTTTGCTTGTGTACGTTTTGCATTTCCCTAGCATTATGCTTCTATATAACTAATTTATTTCGCCCTTGTGGCATTTTCAACTTAATTGAGGAGGAGAAATATGTCGGTTATGTTAAAGGTATTCATTGTAATGTCTCTATTATTGCTGCTTGCAATTTTAAGGGCTTTAATTCTATGTATGTACTTGAGGGTAATTTTCGTGTTTGAATATTTTATGGCAACATCACATACAACCAAGTGGCTAATCGCCGTCAAGTCTATGTCTGTGCCATCATTGTGTTTTGAGAGCTTATTTTTGTAATATCATGTGTGCAATATTTTTATTCAGGGTTCTATGTTAAATTTTGTCAGGGTTCTGTGTAATTTTCACGTAAATGGATGCTTTTGTTTGACCACACGGTCACTTTGTTTGCTTTTTCCATCATCAGGCATGCTACATGCCTGTAACCACTGTAATCGCAAAGAGAATAATTTTCTCTACCAGAATAATATTTGGTTGGAATTTAAGTTGCCGTTTCCACAAAGAAATTTTGCATTTTCACCTGCACCACGTGGTCTGCTACGAACTTTATCCAGCAGCATCCACGCCATATAAATTTGTTTTCACACATGTGTGTGTGTGTGTTTATTGTGACTACTCTTCTCGTGCCCCATCATCTTAGAAAGTCTTTGTGTATTTTGTGTAATTTTGCAATTTGTGTACGGTGCAATTACTTCCATCCTAGCCTGCTCTGTGTATAGGTTGTCACCACACTACCCACATGGCGGCGGGCAAGCCCAGACAAGTTTGCATTAGTGATGCCAAGTAATCACACGTGTTAATGTACCATCAAGTGTTTCATTTTGTAATTCGCTGTGTCCTGTCTTCAGGGAAAAATCATCAGTCCACCCTAGCAGCTGTCGACTCTCTTCCCTTGTAAAGATTGTGTTTTCATACACCGCGGTGAGCTCATCCATCTAGGCGTGCACTAGATTAATTGCGTGCTAGGGAGCATCCAAACGGAATTGGCTAGTCATGACCGAGAGTTTCATAATTTCATTGGTAGGTTGATCTGTACAAGCAACAATAATAAAAGCAAGTCTACAGTGAACTTACCTTATTTTATTCAGTAGTGACAGTGTCCTAGCCACAGGTATTTTATAAAGTGCTTATTTTCAAAGTGATGTTTGGTAGAAGTTTAGTATTGCCAACGTGTTTATAAGTACGCACGGGTGAGACGGACACACGGAACCCGCAGCATCCCTGAGAACCCTGAGTCTCAATAGTGCGGTGATTGGGAAGCACCGCTGGCACCCATATTACCAGTAAGTATTTGTGTCGTAGTTCGTCTCGTGTCTCGCCCAATGGCGTCATCTTTTTACATGAAACTCCAAGCTTCTCGGATGTTTGATTGCTTTGCACTCTCTACCTACAAAAACTGCCAGTGTGCCATGAATCTCTGTTTTGGGGATTTACTCCCATGCTGGTGCTGAGGACTTAAGCTCAGTATGGAATTTTGGCTGTGTTTGAACTATATTTTAGTGTGTGTGAGGAATATGCTTGAACAGCATTCATTCCAACTACCCCTTTTATGTAATATTCCTTTTACTTAAAGCTCCAGACTTTACAGTTGTTCAATTGCTTCATACTCACTACCTACAGAAAAACTGCCTGCATGCCTTGAATCAGTTTTTTTGGGGATTTACTTCACTGTTGGTACCAAGGACTCTGGCTCAGCACATAATGTTTAGCTACTTTTGAACTGTTTTTTTGTGTGCGGTGAGTGAGGGGGTGTACTTGCAAGTACAAAGGGATGAACACAAATCAATATCATTGTACATTTGTTTTGAGACCATTACATTCAAGCATTTCCTCATCATAACAAATTCCTTAATTACGAACTTTACCATACAATGTTAGGTAAAACCTTATAAATTTCTGGTGCCATAAAAATTCACGCAATATTAGAAAGGGCTAAAAAGGTAAACTGTCTTGAGACAACATATTTGTTTAGCATAAGGCTCAAGCAATGACTATAAAATGAAAAAAAATTAAATAAAATAAAAATAAAACACATGGTATCACCATGAATAATAGAATTTTCTGCTTCAAAATACACGAGTTAATTTAAGCATGCAAAAATATTTCTGTAATGACTAATGATTATTAAAAATTTACACCATATTTCCATGTAATGCTCCCAAAAGGGTGCAATTAAAAATGAATCAATTAGTTTTACAAAATTTAACAACCAATGGATCGCAAACCAAGACTCTGGATTAGACTGTAATTAACTCTCCTTGCCAGTACAGGCAAATATGAATTCAATTGTCAAATGTCGTGACCAAAACCACAAATGAGAGACAATTTTATAAGCTCAACAACCTTAATTATTTTCAACAATTCAGTTGAATTAATGTTCAATTACCCTAAAGTTCATTCACTTGAAAATTCATTCAAGAATTAAAGCACCTTCACAGATAATGTTATTCACTATATTGCTTTTATATACCAATTAATTAGAATGTATACCTTTTGAATGTAACTTCTGACACATCATATAATATTCTTAATAACATACCTTGATCAATGTGAAACCATATCTTTGTATACTTACCACATGTCATTTACCCATGAACGCTCCTTAAGATATTTACTTTTCAGGAAACCATTTACCTGGCTTTTCACACATTAAATAGCACTGCCAACACATTTCAGTTAAAAGGCAATCCAACATGTATTTTATATCTGATGAAAAGAAACGGGCGTGACGGTCGTGTTTGATCCTCCAAAGCACGTCTCATGTAAAAATATGAACCCCACAACACCAATTAAAACCTTTCCTAAAATAATCACTCAGCAACGTGGCGACTAACCAAATTAATTTCCTGGCAGCCTATTCAAGGTGTGCTGCCGTATAATATCATACGCCCACATCTATTAGTATTGGAACTGTGTCGCAACACACACATTCAACTAGGGCTACGCTAAATGGGGTTGCGATCATCATACCAATAACTCGCAATGCATAATCTTTCAATAAATCCAACATACTCAAAGTGTTAATCCAGAATGAATTTAGACTGTGCACAATTAAACAAAATTTTGAATACACTTCACTGCAAGCCCACTATCTAGGCGCACACTAACCGTCTACTATTCCAATTGTCTAAATGCCGTGAAATATTATATAAGCGCAATTTTCCACCACTCACCATTTTGTAGTCCCTCTCTCGCTGGCACGCTTATCTAGTAGAACTAAGGCTGGTAAAACACTCTAACATTTTCATAATCCTTGGTGAGTGAGTGAAGAGATTTGGGCACTTCTTAACAGTGAGGTCTTGAGAGCCGATAAGGGTGATTGAGGTATGGAGTAGCACCGGAATGAAAGGGTGGGGGAAATGGGAGATCCCCTAGAAAACATGTTGACCAATGGCATCGTCCAGCATGATTCCCACGTGAGAAAATCTGGTGATCCGGCTGGGGATTGAACCCGGTTCCCCTTGATGGGAGGCGAGCAGGCTAACTGCTCGGCCACCGCGGCCCCAATAACCCTTGGTGTGCTGCGTCTCAACCAATTTCAGATGTGCGAAAATCATGGCGATATCATGTAGACTTGAAAGCTCCAACATGACAACGAGAAGGAATACAAGTGACCCAAGGTGGGGTGGCAGCACTGTCTCAGGGGCTATGCTTGAATATAATTTAAACAGGATCACAATAATTAAACACAAAGTAAACACTGTATAATCCATTCACGGTTACTTCACACTTTTCTTAAACCCTAATAAATTTATACTTCCAGGATAATCCTCCACCTCATATAGCCAAACTTAACTATGTCAAGTCTAGAAAAGTACTCCAAAAGACAATGCACCATTTGTACACACTCAGTTGTTGTAATGTTTTGCATAAGAACTATTTCCTACTACGCTCTACCAACACACACATTTTCACACTGTTGATATTAGTGTTTATTTAAAATTAAATATTTTAATTTATAAATAATTTACTTATATTCTAATAGAGGTATAAAAAGCTTGTGATACATGACTTATTTAGAAAATAACCAAACACGTCATACAAATAGGTTATAGCTGCATTCTATCATGATGTTAGATTTAGTTTGGTTCAATTTGCTGTTTTTTTTAATTAATTTATTTATTTATTTCGCTCTATAAAACCCTAACTCAAATCCTAAATGGGTCAAGCGTGTAGAGCACGTCAACAAAGGTGTACAAACAGTAGCATACAATAAGAATATAACTGTAAGTGAACACACACACATATATACACAAATAAAATATTTGTAAATGTAAAAACACAAGTACACAATAATATAAAATAGTCACTTTGACTATTTTGACTACGCAAGGAGCCAGCAGTATGTGCAACCCTTCATTTTGCATGCTAACTTGTCAGTAAAATTCACTACACAGAATAATTTTTCCATGCTAACATTTGACTTTTTACAGCCCATTGAACTGATTAACCGAACATCAGTGATGTTACTTGCTCATGTAAGCAACTAATGCACGTCCTTGGTGATGTATTGCTGATAAATAGTGTATTAGACATGTTTACCTTCTATCACAATGAGTCTAAACTCCACAAATGCTCGTATTTCTGCACAATAATTAGATTTAACATTTCACAATGTAACAATCGTGAAGAACCACAAATGTTACATCACATTTAACATATTTTTGTGCTATTTGTGATATTGTAATATTGTATCATGAAAACATGTTTAGTTGCAAAAATATTGAACTGAACATTACCTAAATTTACAATGTTACCAATACAATTTAGAAATACGATAGTGCAGAGGGCTATGAACTGGAGGGAAATTGAGGGGTAAAATTTTATCATGAAATTGTACATATTTTTTATTTTTTTTACCCTATAATTTTTTTTGTATTTCATAGCCTTCCCCATTATTGTATTTGTAGGTTGTATTGGTAATATTGTCAATGTAGGTAATGTTTGTATAAGTTTTTTTTGCAATTTAACGTGTATATGTGAATAAATATTACATTATGTACATATGTTTTACTTGTACACTTGTTTTACGCCACAATTTTCCTGATCTTTGTAGCCTTCCCCACTATCGTTTTTGGGGTTTCTATTGGTCAAATGTTGATGTCCAAAGTAAATTAGTGTTCTGTGTAATTAATAGAGTGGAATTATACCACTTTCCGAGATTTTTTTCATTTGATAAAAAAGCCTCTTTTCTGGAATTTTGCCTTGTTTGTTTCTAGAAAAATATTTTATTTATGAAACAAGCCAACTATGTATGGGCAACATGGCTGCTTAACAATATACACTTAGTTTGAAAAAAAAAACAGGGGGGCTACTATTAAGGAAAATCTGGAAAAGGCAGGGGTAAATGTCGGGGAAATTTGGTTGAGGTCAGGGAATCTGGATGAGCCTGGGGGAAAATATTGTTGTATGTTTAATTGCAACTATTATTACACACACGCGCGCGCGTGCGTGCACGCACACACACACACACAAAGTTTGTGCATGCATACATGCATGGTTTTTTCCATAGAAAGCATCCATGAATGAAGGCTATGTTATTGTTACTCATAAAAAAATTTTAAATTTATTGTAGGAAAAAACTTAAAATTTGTTTAATATATCTTAGGGAAGTGTAACAGGATACTGGAAAAGTCAGGGAAATGTGAGGAATTTGCTATAATGATACTGCTAACTATAGTGGAAAAAAATATGAGTTATTTTGGTAACCTTTAAGTAATTTGAAAAGCATAAATACTATTTTAACTTACAGAAAAGAATATAAGTGCCATTACTGAATTACAACACTTTTAGTTCCTGAAATTATGACAACTAATAAAAAATATCCGCCATTTTCTCTTGCTGCTTGAGGCACAAAATAATTTGTGTAGTCTCTCTCTCTTGTAATAAGTTTCAGACTATTTTTATTGTTAATGCAAACTTATAATTCACAAACTGAACTGTTGTAATCAGAACTAAAGCAAAGTATGGAATGCCAAACTGCTTTGTGTCACTATCATACTATGCCTGCTGTCCCATACTCCATGCCTCTGCTCTCCACTGCACTGCCAAGGAACTGAGCATCATGTAAGGCTGGATTAATGACTTGTGCCACATGTCCAGTAATAGTTGTAGTCATCATGTTAATATGTAATTTATTTTGCAAAGTTTCATTTTATGTAAGGATGTGTGGTTCTTTCAAAATGAATAGTTCAGACCAACACTGTAAGAGATTAAAGTGGCAATGCCAAAACAGTAAATGGTTAATTATTTTGAAGGTATTGGGTAATGGAAACTGAGGTTAAAGTTGAAATTGCTAAATTGGCACCTTGGTGTAGTACCAGTGGTCACATGATTGAGATTTTAATGTATTAATTTTTAGTTACAGATGTGTAAGTGGTGTAGTGCTGTGAGGCAGGTGATGTTAAGGTTTTGTTTATGGCTAAAGGCTATTTTGTTTCACAGCAGCTGGTTGACTCACGGGTAGCACAGTTTGTCACACTTTCATTCTGACCTAAATATTTGGGGGTCCAGTTATTATGGGATCATAAAAATTAGATTACATGAGAATGTGAATTTCTGCTTTGGTAATCATGTAAGGCATCAAGTTGGGGATGATGCTGATGGGGATAATTATATCATCATGATTGTAATTCTTTCTTCAGACAATCGGAGCTGCATTTGCAGCCAAGCAAGTGGAGTCAAGAGGGAAGAAAATCACCATAGGGATTTGGGACACTGCTGGCAGTGAAAGGTAAATGTGTTATAATGTTATTGTGTCATCACATTTAAATTGATGATGAGAGTACTGTTTTTAGTCTCCATATTGTTGGGGACACATTTATAATTAGCTAGAATTAGTGTATCTTATGAGCGGCCAACGTTTTTTGTAGTTGATCTGAAATGGTTTTAAGGAGTGAAAAAAATACAACACACGTCTAAAATATTGATGTGTCTCTTGCGTGAGGCAGGGTCAGTCAACGTGAATGAGATAAGGCCAGCTGCCTACCTGAGGGACATGTGTGTTGTTCCTGATCAACATGAAGTGAGGTGGGGGTTCTAGAGAAATGCTGGTATGCAGTGGAGGATGAACCAAGTTGAGTTGAGAGATTTGAGTGGCTCTTAACAACTATATCTTGAGAGCTGATAAGGGTGAAATGAGGTGAGAATGGAGCAACACCAGAATGTAAGGGTACGGGAAATAGAAGATACCAGAGAAAACCCACCGACCAGTGGCATCATTGAGCACAATTTGCATATGCAAAAATCTTGGAGTGACCCAGTCGGGGATTGAACCCTGTTTGCCTCGGTGGGAGGCGAGCAGTCTAGTTAAACGCTCCGCCACCATGGCTCCCGATGAAGCGAGAGTGTGCTACTTTGTGTGAGTGCACTACTTTGTGTGATGGATACTTTGATAAGAAATAAATAGGAATCTTTTTATTGGCTTTTTGGTAGTAGGTTAGGATTAAAGAAATAATATTAAGATTGAGTGTGATTTAAGAGTACCTATTCCAACAGAGGCTTCAGCTAGTGAACATAAATCCACACTCAGTCTGATGTTGCTGAGGAAAAATTTTTGGCATGTCAAGAACAATGTCTGCAACCAGATACAAACAAAGGTTGTGATTAAATTGCAGTCAAATTAACTGGCCAGTCCTGAAACTACTCTGAAACTAATTTGTGGTTTTTCTTTGCCCATTTTATGGAATAAATTTCTGGTTTTTCTTCTGTGTGAAACAAAAAATTTTATTATTCTGTTCTGAATTTTTCTGTAGTAATTTTTGTTACGTACAACAAAAAAACTTGAGCATGTGTGATATTATTTCCACAGCACATTTAATTTCTATCACACAGTTCCTAAACAACAGAAAAATATACAAATGAAAATAAATTTTCCAAAAATAATTTAATGTGTTAGTTGGGTTATGAAATTCAAGAAAGGCTCAAAATAATAATAAAAATATTTTTTTAATAATATGATTACAATAATTAGTATTATTCCTGCTATCATAATTACATTATATGATTATTAGTTAGAATATATTGCAGTTAGCAGATTCATGACTTTTCCAAGAAATCACATAATTTAAAAAAAAAATGCGCTGATTTACATGCTTCATAGTATTTTCAGCTATATATGAAGCAAGTAATCAGTGCAGCCATCGTTGCTTGGTTGTCTCATGCCCCAGGAAGAAGAGTGGTTTAGATAAGTGTAGAATTACTTTTTTGGAGCTAGTGGTAGGTAGCCAGCACAAATTGCTAACAGTTAAAAAACTTGAATGAACAAAAAACCAAAATTCAATAACCCTCTTTAGATTTATTAACAAAATCACTGGAAGTATTAACTTTACAACTGAATTAAACACAACCAATCCACAGTGTTGTGCAACACAGCGCTCGTTCGACCCAAATACTTGTTGCATGGATGTGAATGCAGCATAATTGAACAATCACTTGTCAACTAAAAATCCAGGTGACAGATGCAGTGGATTCTCTATGTACCAAAAATGCATGTGTTCGAAAACTTTTTCTGCTGAAAATTTTTAGTCATCCCAGCAAAATTCCCATGCAATTAATGTTGAATTTATCTGCTTTACCATTTATCGAATATTGAGTTGAACTAAAAATATTTCCATCCTTTCACTTAAGATTTCATGCAAATATCATTTTGAAATAGTTTGTTTAGGCAAATTTCTAGTACTGGCTGTTAAATACATTAAGTGCAGGAGTGAACTCCTCTCCAGTTCAGCTGATGCTTGGGAGTCGGCAGTCCAGTATAACCGTGCTTCCTCCACTTACACGCTGGGTGAGAGGGGAAGTGGTTACATAGCAACCAGCGAGGTGTTCTTGCATCCTCTCTTGGCTGACTGGCAAGAAGTGGGTATCAGTTATCTTTGGGCACATTTGGCTGTAGCTCGTCGTGACCTAGCATGATACTGATTCCTCCCCTTCTTATATGCCTGGAAGTGCTAACCTTTCATTTATTGTGATGTCCTTCCTCTCTTGTTGAACTTGTAGCCTGAGAGCCTTTAAACAGGGTCCCATTTGCATCTGTATAGTGCTTGACTTCACAGCTAAAATGAGGGTAAATGACTAAAAGGAAGCGGCAAAGCACTTCGGTCATCCTCAGCTACCTTTGGCTCCAACTCACTACAGCATGAATCGCTTTGACTTGTCTCCTTACTTTGTGGACAGGGTGGCTGACAAGATTACCCTTTCACAAAATTTGTTCGGGAGGTCTGGCATAGGGTGCATATTATTACATGGCTGCAACTTTTGAAGAAAGACAGTGACTTTTATGTGATATATATATATATATATATGAGAGAGATAGAGATATATATATATATATATATATATATATATATGAGAGAGAGAGAGAGAGAGGTAGGTTCCGATACTAAGTAACAGTATCAGCCGATGCTTTGCCTTTTCCCAATGTATCTGTACCAGGTATGGTATCGGGCCACTACATTAGAATCAGTTGTAGACAATTAAGTCGAGTGATAACTTTCTTTAGAGACATAAATTACCATATTTCAGTGTGTATACAGTAAAACCTCGTAAATTCTAAGTCGATTAATTCAAAATCATATATAATTCGAAGTGTGTATTCACCCCCAAATGGAAGAATAGGATTTTATATGGTCGTGAAGTTAGGGAGAGTAAGACAAAGAAAATTCTGGGCTGCCTGTTGTGACAGTTGGAGGGAGGAAGGAAGCTTGGTGCTGAGTGGGTGTGGCTTGGTAATGGAGAGGGAAAAGGAGAGTACCGGTGTGGGCGTGGATGGAAGGAGGAAGGAAGCAAAGTGGTGTGGGTGGCGTGGCTAAAGCAGGTTTTACACGATACAATATGCGTGCAATTTCCTTGCAATCTGCTAATCTTGCGCTGCAGCTGACATAAAATTCTCGGAATTTCACATGCAATGCAAGTGATGGTGCAGTTTCTGAGGATAGAACATGCTCTATATTTTTGTGCAAGACCATGCAAGTTGTGTGGAACAAGCAACGTGATTGGCCATTCTGAAGTAAGCGCGTGGCAAGTGTAAACAAAAATGGAATATACGTGAGATAGTGTTTTCCGTTTATTAGACGAATATAAAAATTTTCCAGTTCTCTACAATACAGAGTCGCTGAATTATCGCAAACGTTTGCACGAGAATGCTTTAAAATGTTCTGGTCATGACTGCAGAAAAAAAAATCAGCAATAATAAATTTTAAATTACCATATTTACAGCCTAAAATAAAACATGTTGTTCCTACGTGGTTCACAATTATTTTCTTTTTCATCATAAACATTTCCGTCATTGTTAATGCACATAATGCCTTGAGCTTTTGCTTATCTATTTGTACAACTGTATGGTGGGAAGGAAACAGAGTTCATGTATATTGTGTTGTTAAATTATGCCATGTAGAAGGGAACATGGAGCGAACGGGAGAGATTTCATTGCAATTCCTGCGCGAGCGATTGTGTGCGAGGTGCTGAACGAGAAAATAATTGCGTCATTTAAAACCTGCTTAAGGGGAGGGATGACGGACAGTCAGTTGAGTGTGGACTGTAAAGGGTGGTGTGATTGGGGAGGGGGAGCAAAGAAAAATAAGGGAGGAAGCGACCTTGACACAAAAACAGCATGGCACTTGGCTCCAGCATCTGGCTTGCTGGCCAGGCAGGGTAGGTTTGAGACAACATTCGTCGGAAGTGAATTCATAGTAGAGGGAGCAGGAGGGTTCTGGCTACCACAGCTGCAGTTTTTAACCAAACTTTACCTTTTTTTTTGTTTTGGTTTTTTATATTTTGACTTAGCAATTAAAGCAAACAATTACAACACCTATATTTTACTGCATGTGAACATATAATTAATGACCAAGATAAATGTAACACACTTATTTTTTGGGCTATTTCCTTCAAATTTTTGCCTTTTTTAAACCAAAAATCTGATGGATCCCTAAAACAGGGCTGTAACTTTGAGAGGATAGTTATTCCCTGGGCCGTAGTTGTGTTTACTTCGGAAAGGAAAAATGTGCATTTCTTTAATACACAAACAAACTTTTTTAAATTCGATAATTCAAAATTATGTAATTTGAAGTTGAATAATTAGGTCCCAAGCACTTAAAATTAACAAGGTTGTACTGTATTTCACACATTACAAATAAAAAAGAAGATAACAAATAAATTGCATCCACCAACAATTTTTTGTGGTACCAGTATCGGGTTATGGGTTTCGGTATTGGAAAACATGGTATCGGAACAACGTGTAATTTTTTTACTCTTCAGTATTTAAAAATTATGGTGCAACTATTATACATTAGTGACAATTGTGCAATAATACATGGTACACATTATTTACTTGTGAAAAATTATATTTTGTTATATTATATTCTTTATTTAGATGTGAGGGGAAATATATTTTAAAGTATTATTTATAGTAATATGACATTTTTAAAATTCCCATTTTTATTGTGTTTATTAGTTAAACTTTATTCATAAATAATGCACATCTCTCATTACTATATTCAAAGTAATGTTTTATAGCATTAGAAGTTGTACAGGATAATTATAAAGTCCATGAAACATTAAAAAAAAATTGGTACACATGGTTCAGAAACATGTAATAACTGACACACTATGTGAAAATCAAACTCTCAGAGTTATTTTTGCTGTCTTCATAAATGTTTTATGTGTCCACCCTCAGTCACACGGTACACATTTAATTTGTTGTCCATTTCTGCCCATACCCGACACAGCATATCTGGAGTGATGGGAAGAACAGCTGCAGTGATGTGGTGTCGCAAGTCATCGAAGTTTTGTGGTAGAGGTGGAACATAAACTTGATCTCTGACATAACCCCACAAGAAAAATGCAGGGCGTCAAGTCCGATAACCGTAGTGGCCACCAGAGTAGAGCCTGGTCAGTGGCCGCCACACGGCTTATTCAGTGATGTGGCAACATCTCATTCAAGTAACCTCATACAAAATTGTGAAAATGTGGAGGGGGCCATCTTGTTGGAAGATGAAGTTCCTGCTATCACCTTCCAGTTGCGGAATGAGCCACAATTGCAGCATGTCGAGATAGGTCACACCATTGACAGTTCTCTCAGCGAAGAAGTCTCTCAGCGAAACTGTCTTGTTGGACATGGTACAGAATACGTTACCTTTTGGCGAATCCCAGACGTGCTCGAGAGTTGCATGAGGATTCTCTGTTCCCCATACGCATATGTTGGGTTGGTTAATCTTTCCTGAAAGATGGAAAGTTGCTTCGTCACTGAAGATTAATTTGTTTCGGAAGTTATCTTCCAGTTGGTTCTGCATATCAATGCAAAACTGCAGTCAAAGCAATTTTTCATCGTGGCTTATGACTTGCAGGAGTTGCAATTTGTAGGGCTTCAATCTTAACCATTTACGAAGGATTTTTCACACTGTTGGCTTTGGCCGAGGGATGTTCAATTCCGCACTACCTCGGTTGGTTGGTTGACTTTCTGGGACTATACTGCATCATGTCCCTCACACTGTCCACCATCTGTTCCGACATGCCATGTCGGCCTGAATGTTTTGCATCACACAATCATCCTCCTCAAATTTCTTGTACCACTTCACCATGCTAATGTAAACTGACGGTGTCTTATGGTACTTGGCACGGAAAGCTCTTTGCACATGCACTACCGATTGGCAACGAGCAAATTCTAGTACACACAATGCTTTCTCTACTTGGTTTGCCACCATTACTGCAACTATTGTTACTGGTGCCCCTGTGAGCAGTTTTCACAACTACCCCGCCAGCGCCATGTTAAAAAAGACTCAGAGAGTTTGTCCTTCATGTAGCGTGTCGCTTATTAAATATTTCTGGACCATTTACGTCTACAGAATTTTTTAAGTGTTTTATGGAATTTATAATTATCCTGTATTTTATTGATGGACGTGTCACTTTATCTACAGAAATCCTAGATGTATGGAAATTTTTTTACAGTCCCATAAAAAATGGTAGATAGAGAATACACTGTAAATATTCATTTCAAATTACATGCCTTGCCGAAAAGGTGTAAAAGTACATTAACTTCCGTTGTGTGCCCTAGTAAATCATTGCCATACAGAAATGTTTGCTTTCTTTAACCAATTCAATTACAGTGACACTGCAGTCTATTAAATATTTTAGAAGACAAGGTAAAAAGTAATTTGTAACTCCAAATTCATACATGTCCAGAGAACACACTAAAATCTGACTATCATCAACCCCGAAAACATAAACTGCATAGATTCGCCCTTCAGGTTTAAATATTCACACTGTCAAATTCTGAAGCAACCATGATTGCATACAACACACTCCACTTACCGCAGACTACACTTTTCAACATATGCAGCGACACTAATGGGAAAAAGCAAAAAAATGGCTGTATAAATGTATGTGTTTTGGTTAATTTTGGTTCAGAAGAGTTTCATATTATTGTAGATAAAGGAACATGAAAAATCATGAAAACAACGTGTTTAAAGCTGCAAAATTTGCTCATTTTTCATTCTTAAGAGTAGGATGGACCCCCCACGTTTTTAGTGAAATAGTTGTTTGCGCGGATATGCATATCTCGGTAAATCTATGTTGTACAATAATGACTTTTTGTCAGAAAAGAAAAAAAAAAATTATCTATGCCTTTATCTTTTTACATTTGTCATATTAAGTGTATTTTTGGAGAAAAAAATTTGTGAAAATGGTTAACTATCACATTTTTAAATCTTGACTATGCAGTTTCCATAAGCGGCAATAGAAAAGTACAAAGATACAAGCATAGTTTAAGCTGTGGGCTTTCATTGTGTGTAATAAAACCCTACTGTTACAGATATAATTTACACAGTACAGCACCACGATGGAAACACTGCACGCCTTGCACGTATGAGCGATAAGGCACTAGGCGTGCATGTTAGTGACGCCCGTATAGCTTACTTTGCTTCTTGACCTTGGACACTGGGATCCATTCCACTTTTAAACCACAAAGCATTATACAGAATTACTTGAAATTTCAAGTTTGTAAGCTCAACAAAAATCAGATTAACAATTTGCATGCTGCTTTGATCTTTCTTTTAGAAAAACTTTGATGCTGCACAATTACCTTGAGTAAACCACCACACCACCACCCATGTATTGAAATATGGAGGCATGTGAGCAGAGGTGGGTATGTGTCACAGGTACGAGGCCATGAGCAGGATATACTACCGTGGGGCAAAGGCAGCTGTGGTCTGTTACGACATCTGCAACCAAGCATCCTGGGACCGTGCCAAGTTCTGGATTGGTGAACTGCGTAGGCATGAGGAGGCAAGTTGCACTTGCTTGCTGTTGCTTTTTTTCGTCACACCACATGTGTGATACTTAAGTTACATGTGGAAGTATTTACTGTTGTAGATAAATATTGTTCCAGTCATGTTTATAGTGTACATCACATAATTCACTAGTAGTTGGCATGCTTTACTGAGAGTGATTTGGTAGGGCTGGTTTTACGAACCGGTCTGATAACATGATATTGTCTCCAGGCATCAGTATTTGAAAGAAAATATAGAAAATCATGTGACATTATAGGCAAGAATATACATTCACTGCTATAAAATATGTGTACCAAGGAGTTATTATACTTAAATGGAATTTTCTCAGTGCTACGACACAGACAGAAGAATTATATGGTTACTGAATTGGGGGGCAGTGTTCCACCTTCTTACATCACAGAACAATACCTTTAGTATCTCGTTAGACCCTATCTGGATATACACATTGTTATGATGGGGCATGGAATCAGATGCTGTATGATATCTTGTAGAATACTTCCCCACAGTTGTTGTACATAGTGTTTAAACATCAAGGAAGCTGGCACCCTGTCTGGTTCCACAATGTTCGATGGGTGATGGGGCAGGCATTAGAAGTGTTGAAATATGACTTTCACACTCGTGGGAAATCAGGTCTATGTGTAGATGGCATTATCTTGCTAACAATCTCAGCTGTCAGGCATTTGCAAGGATTGGTAATACTCGAGGTTGCAAGATGTCTTCAACATGTTGTTCGACCCCCTATGACTTCCGTATTGCTAGTGGTGACAATCAATCACGTGCAATGGCCTCCCATACCATTACACCTATAATAAGAGCTGTATCTACCACTGTAAATTGCGGCAGGGATTTTAATGGTCACGTGCAGTCCTCCAGACTATGTCAGTGGCCATTCATTACCAAATAAAGATATTATTTACTGCTGACGACAGTACACCAGTCTTTAGCAATCCACTTTGCACTTTGTAATGCTGCTGAAACAAAGATAGTGATTTTGAGGTGTTATTTGCAAATTTGCCTTGCTAGTAATTTTCAAATGCTGTGGCAGAGGTATTGTGCTATAATAAAGTTGTCACATGACGCTGGATGGTGGACAAGGAAGCTGCTTGGGCCTCTTCTTGCTTTTTTAACAGTCAAATTATCCGAATTCCTAACGGTCTCTCAGGATTGTTCAGAATTGGTTTGCAGTGTGTGTATCATTAGGCGTCCATTGCTTCCAATCCTGGATTAATTATTTACACCTCAAATGATGGGTAGTTTTGTATGCTGTCCACCTTGCTTCTCATAGCCCTATTTTCCAGCCTCTCTTAAACTTCATCAGTTATTCATAATCAGTGTGGCTGCAGATCGGGAAAATATGGAAATATCATGAAATCTCTGCTACCTGGAAAATATTGGGGGAAAATAGGGCAATTTAGGACACGTAATGGAATTTTCAAATATTATGTTGTCTGCCTGCATTTTATTGATACATCTTGGTGTAAGTGTACAAAAATGTTTTGTTTAATCTAGATGTGTGAGTAGGACATCTTACATTCCATCATCTCTATCCATTGGTAATGTGATATGAAATAGGAAAAGACAATTTTATTAACAAGTGTGCACTGACAAATGGATGCTGGGTGTACTGTGCACAACGTTGCCAGAATTTACATTTTCAATTCTTGTATGAAGTAACAAAAATTATTGTACGACAAGCCAAAACTATTGTTTTAGGTTGTATTTCACTTCAAAATATAAAATAGCATTTTTGTATTAAAAAAACCTTATCTGTTTTGTTCAGTTATATTTTTCTTTTTGTTTTGATTTTAACATCTCTGCACGTTGTCAGAATATCTGGAAAACCTGTAAATATCAGAAAATTTTGAAATAGATTTCTTGTGGCCACCCTGAAATGCTGTCTCGCATGTCTTGATTATTAATCATGCCTGGCAAGTATAATGCTTGTCACATTGCATGTGCTGTCAAAATTGTTTTTGTACGTCATGTGAAGATTGATAGTATCCTGTATGACACGTGCATGCATCATGGTATAAAAACTAAATTGTAATGTAATCCATTAGTACACTTTGAGATATTTTTCCAGTGGGGTCACACCCTTATTTTCGCATGTGGGAATTGTGCTGGACAATGCCGCTGGTTGGTGGTTTTTCTGAGGGATCTCTCGTTTCCCCTGCCCTTGCATTCCGGGGCTACTCAATACTTACCTGCTCTCAAGACCTCAGTGTTAAGAGCCATCCATATATCTCCACTCCACTCTGATTTATCTGCTTTTCACAGTTACTGAACAACTTTTACAAGGTGTACTATTTTTTATGGCAGTGAGTGTAGTATCATTGGTGCTGTATATATGATTCATAATCCTGGTTTCTTTTTTCTTGTCATTGTTCATTATTTCTGTACATTATAAATAATTACTGTGGAAAATTATTACCTCCATGTCAAACTTTAGTTGTATAGGTATTGTGTATATGTTTTAGTTTATTAATTTTGATAGTCATAGAGTGAGAAGAAATCATAGTTTAGAGTTATGAATTTACAATTACATAATCAAATACCAAAGCGTTGTAAGCATGTATTGAAAATTCCTCTCAAGTATTTATCGTAGTATATAAATTACTACCATAGATTATAAAAGGGTGTGGCAAAACACCCTCCCTAATTTGTGCACCGCTGCCAGAACCATATAAAATTATTTTAATGATTGTGGACTAAATGCTTAGACATTTTTCTTTGCAATCTTATGTAGTGAGCAATTTTGTAAGATCAGAGAAGTGTTTTGGTGTAAAAGTGTATTAAAATGCAAATGCGCCAATCCTTACAGAAAAAAAATGTTAGAAAAAGGTCAGGGAAGAAAGATTATTTTTGTCTGGAAATCAGGGAAATGTCAGGGAATTTTCCAATGTAAGAAAGGTGGCAACCCTGCAAGTTGCAAATTCAAAATGTTTGATTTCAACAAGACAGGGTCACAGCCTATTTGGCACGACAATAGTGCTGACAGGTGTTCCCACGCTGCTTGATTTCTTTGTGACGACATCCCCTGGCCATTGAGATCTCACCCCCTGCAATTTTTTTTCTGTGGTTAACTCAATATGTGAAGAAATCATTAGTAGGTATTACACTATTAATGTTGGCAAGAGTGATGGCATCTTTCTTAACTCACCTTCATTGGTCCACTGACATTGAGGTTCACCACTTAACAGATTTACTTTTCAAAACCATTTAAAATGTAACTTCCAAATATGTAATTTTGCATGTTTAGAATAAATTTTCTTTACGTTGTACCAGTTTCTTTTTTTATCAGACCTGTAAACTAGGGAGGGGGTTCTGCTGCATCCTGTACTATATCTTTATGGATGGTTCCTGAAAGTGTATGGCAAATTTTCCACTTTACTGTGCAAACACAGACTTTTATAAAAATAATTATTCTGAGGGGCATTAAGTAACCATGGTGATAATTGTAAGAGTAATGAGCTTGATCACTTGGTGAAATGGAAAAGTCTGTTAAAATCACAGTGACCTGTGAAGGTGAAACCACATTCAGTTTTAACATGTGGTTACAGTGTTATGAGTAGAATGGCCAGTGACATCTCTTTTGATAGGTTGGTTATTAATTTATAACCGCTGAGGTGTCTAATTTGATGTCAAGTTGCAGAAGGCAATACATTTTCTTGACTGGAATGCATGTGTAATGTGGTGGGCATATTGTGGTATGGCGGGAGTTTTCTCCGGGTTATTGGACTTGCTCCTTGGGCTTATCGTATCCCGCAGGTAAACTGTTGAGGCATGACATGTAGTAGGTGCCGAGGGGTAGAAGCTTGCTAAGGCTCGCTGTTATGTTTTGCACTGAAGAGTTAAAGCTCATGCTGACTCAAGAGAAGTAACACTTACTGAACTTATGTGATGTTTATTGCAAGTCTTTATGGTACAAGTACAAAGATATCAGTCTGCTCATTAACGGAGACACAGTGCTTAGTATGGAAGACACTTCTAAGAGCTCATATTCAGTTGAGTTGGTCAGGCCGATGTCCTGCTGGCCAATGAAACACAACATGCACTAATTCTGCTTGTTAACTAAGTTTTTCATTAGTTACAGTTTTTTTTTTTATTGTGAAGTAACCTGTGACATTCCCAGTGATAGCCATTGACTGAAAACAAGTCTCTGAAAAATACTTAATAGCTTCCATGTGATGTGCTGTGCAGTTCATACAGCATGTCTAAGATGAACTCTGTACTTGTCCTAGAAATTAATTTAATATCAACCAGTTCTTACAGCACATGTGCAGCACACATCACAGCCATGGTACTTAACATGACCTGCTTATCGAGTGAAGGAAAAACACAACATGTAGGATGCACGTGGCCCGCAATGGGAGGCATGTAAATGACAAGCCTTGAAATAACCAAATTTTTAGAATGCTAAAGGCACATGTACTGGGTGGGTGGGAACTCGTAAATACGGAGTGTGGTATATGATTCTTTGACAAAATGTAAGCAAAAATACCCTCAGGTGAAATTGCATTTGAGGCTTCGTTCCTGAGGAAACCGACATGACATGTCGAACGAGTAGGAGCAAGTGTGTTTTAATGGGATGAGTGTGGTGTGTGGGAACGCTGTGACGTAGGTGACAAAGCAGTGTTAAGGAGGAAGAAAGTAGTTGGGCTCAGTATTGGCAAACAGTTGTGACATGGCAAGTGGATTGGCTGTGTGGGACCTGTGGCATGGCCAGCGCGGTCACCAGACCTCTGTCCACTGGACTTCTTTGTGTGGCCTTACCTGAAGTGTAGAATATCAGCCAGACAACCCGCCCCAGTCACCTGAGAACCTCATTGCACTGCTACATATGGTTACCACCACGATTAACACACACTTGCTCCTACTCATTCCAGACATGTCATGTCGATTTCCTCAGAAACAAAGCTTCAAATGCCATTTTACCATAGAATCATATGGCACTTTTCATATTCGAGAGTTCCTACCCATCCTGTATATGCAAATTCAAACGTGTAAAATAACATATTATAGGTGGTTCACAATAAAGTGAGCACTCTTGAAATCAACTTATGAAAAAAATAACTGACCATAACTGCGTATATTTTAACATAAGCAATGACTGCTATACTCAAAGTTAAGTTGGCAGCAAACTACGAGAAGTAATTTCATGTTTTATCTTCTTATTAGTCGTAAAGTAAAAAAATTTTGTCACTTGCAATTCAGTTTTTTTATTCTAGGCAAATAAGAACAAAATTTTGCATAATCATTACACATTTTTTGTTTCTAACTCTTTCACATCACCTGGCTGACACAACATTCAAGTTAGCTGGTTCATTGTTTTCCTTTGATTTTTTTTTTCAGTCTACACTTCTTTCAACAAACAATGTAATTTTAAGTGTTAGTTTGCAACTCCTTAAATAAAGTATTCACGTAATAAATAAAACATTTTATACGTGTTCTGAGTGAAGTTGCATTCTTTGTTATTGATTTCTGCTATATCTTCATATATCTTCTTGTCCTGGAAATTCTTGAAATTTCGCATATGTCTTGGAAAATGTGCTACTTCTTGCAATTTAAGTCTATAAATTCTAAACTTAAGAATAAACTTGAAGAAACTTTGGAAGTATTTTTTTGTTGTATTTGCTATCTGTGTTGAAATTCTGAAATCTTAAATAAATGTGTGTGTGTATTTACGCCATTTCCAGTTGACTAGTTAATACCTTGGCACATATGTCATTTGCTTTGAAACAATAATACCATGAAAATATTTTATACTGCACGTGAAACATTCCTCGAGTGTTAGGAATACATTAAAACAATATTATAACGTCTGTCTGAACAGTTTAATTTGTATGAGTTGATGTATCACACATTAAGTACTAGCTTCCACGGTTAACCTTCTAGGTAATTAATTTGAGGTAAAATTAGTATCTGTATTAAATTTGTGGATGCAGTTTCACGAAATACTTTGTCATCAGGTAGGTATTATTTTTTTCGCATGTGTTGAAGTTAAGTTCATATCAGTGCAGGTATTAAAATTTTATAAGTGAAGAGTGATTCTTTTTGTAAGCAAATGTTAGGGTCATGTGCTTTGAAATGTGTGTGGCTGGATGGATTTTCACAAAACTAGCATTGAGTGATAAATATTACTGTGGAAGTATGCTGTAAACTTTGGATTAATTCTATTCAACCTTTGAGTCTCCTGGCAATTGTTTTTGTTACTCTTAATGATATAGTAATGCCTTTCATTTGCTTTTGCATAATTTTGTATGAAATAAATATTTTGAAGTATTTTGCAGTACAGTTGTGATGCCCGAGCGGTCTAGGACTGAACACAAACACTTAATAAGAAATTAACTGAGTCAATTTAACACATTTAATAAAATCAAACACTGAAATCTCTACACGTGCAACTATGCATCTACTTACTTGGTGATATAGAGAGAGTTGACTTGATACATATTATTATAAAACAAAATGAAATTGTAACTGGAAGAAAAACATAACA
This sequence comes from Dryococelus australis, assembly GCA_029891345.1. Lineage (NCBI taxonomy): Eukaryota > Metazoa > Arthropoda > Insecta > Phasmatodea > Phasmatidae > Dryococelus > Dryococelus australis. The sequence goes on from CM057000.1 coordinate 75,453,557, forward strand.
TAGCCACGATGATGATGAAAGAGATGGCGTCTCAGGGCAGCTCAGGCGAGTTGTCCCAGGCAGTGATGTGCAGTCTCTGGCATCCTCTGCTGAAGTCCGGCGTCTCCAGGCCGTGCACGGCATAATAAAGCAACAGGAGTGTAGTAGGGAGAAGTCATCCTCCACCAAGAAGTCAGCGCATGAGCAGTCTCACACTAATGAGAAGTCGGGGAGTGGAAAGTCGTCAGTAACAAGAGAGCAAGGATAGGGCATCAGCCAATAAACTGAGACTTTGCACACGACCCAAAAGTGTGATATTGAAATCATGTGATGGGAAAATAACTCGTGATACAGCGCATGATTCAGGAGTCATAGGACTGAAATATCGTGAAAAACAGGACGTGTTTCCTGTCAAAAAAGTGGTTAGTATCACAATCACACGGTGCTGAAATCACCACAGGCAGTAACACAGCGGATACAGCGTCCTGCTGCAGGAACCGTAGAACATGATAAGTTGCGAAAAATATTTCATGAAAATGTTCTGTCTTTGCTTTGGAAAGCTGGTGGAATGCCCGCGCACTACATAATGTTATTCTACTCGTAAATGGTATACATAATTCTGAGGTAATTTAACAATATTGTTTAAGGCATGTTGTCTTTTGTATGAAGGAGTAAATACACCATACTATCTAAAAGTGTAACTTTCTTTTGAGTATGACACGTACGTATAAGAGCGAGCATGTCAGCTTTTCACATTTTTAAAGGTGAACATTCAAAAGGTGTTGGCATTGTCTTTATTATGGAAAGAAGACTAATGTTCAACTCTTCTGCTATTCCTTTGAGAATCTAAACCAACCAAACATATTTCCTTATGATCTCAGAAGTGTTGACCACAGTTAAATGCATTAATTTGTATCTGAACAGATAAAAGAATTATGAACATCAGTCATTATTCACAAACTAACATTTTCTGAAATTAACGTGTACTTTTTAATAGTTCTAATTACAATATTTATTATTTTTTGTTTATTTAATGAGTATACAGTTGATATATGAGCCAGCTGATGGGAACACCAGCTGAAAATCACATGGCATTGTTTGTTTTGATAGGTACACAGAAAATACGCAACCAATGGGCTGAAAGTAGAAACTTAGCAGGTCTTTCAAAAGTGCCTGCTTTACCGTGAACAGCTTTTAAAATTCTTAATACAGTTAGAATATCCACATGTATCCCTGATAAACCAACTGTCCATTAAGCAAAATAATTATACAGTGTGAAAGGTGAGGAACAATTATATGAATCATTGCAAAAACAGATATTTACAGTAATAACTACAGAAGTAGAGGTTAAATGTGCACAGATGTGACAGTCTTGATTCCATAATTTCTTCATGTACCTCGTTCTGCCTCATATCAGAACATTGTGCAGTTATGATTTTTACCATGTTTTTTTACTATATTAATTACCATATCTGTACCAAACATCTTGCATTTGCAAGTAGCATTGCTTCAGTTGCTTCTCATTTCTTTTGCCCTTTTTTTTCCCGTGGGTTTTGATGGTTGGAGGGGGAAACCCGAAGATGTGTGTACGAAGTGGAAGGAAAATAATTTAGAAACTTTCGTTCTTGTTGAATGCAGTTGTAATTGTTTCTCTAGTATAAAATGTGAAAGTTGGAGAGGGTTATGTGCAGTAGTTGGAACCACTTTGTAGACTTGAGTGTAGCAAAACTGTAAGTTTGTGAAACAAGGCCTGAGTTTCAATGAGTCAGTGTGCTTTTGATAAGCTGTGTATCTGTGATAGTGTGCCAGGATGTTTGCGTGATAAAACTGACACTTCATGAATCATCAAGAGGCATCCCATGAAGCTTATGTTGTTGTCCGTAAGTTACCAGAATCATAGCATGTATTGGTGGCATGCTGCATATACAAAATTGTACTTTGGAGGATGCTGGGGGAGGGGAGGCTCTGGGGATACTGCCTATGCCAGGTGAATGGAAGGTGTGGGTAAGAGGGATGTAAATTCTTCTTAAGGGAAAATTAATTACAACACAGGACCTTTCAGACATTTTCATATAGTTTCTTAACACTCAGAGTGATTTCTAAACAACTTGTTTTCATCTATTCATAAAAATTTCTCTCCATATTACTGTGACAAGTAGGGAGCTATGTTTGACTGACCTCATTGTTCACGTCTGAAGTTGTGTTTAACTTTACCGTTATCCTGAAAGGCATCTGTACCTATAAGTTATTCATGGTAAAGTGAGCACTTTTGAAAGCCCTCTCATTGGGAATAATAGTTAATAAATATATTTTATTTTAGCCTTAGACATTAACTTTAGACAGTGTTTATTACATACATGGTAATATTTATTTAAAAAGGTGGTTAAAGGATAAAAATATGGCTGAAAAGAAAAAGTAACTAGACCTTCAAAAGTGCTCACTTTACCGTAAACATTCTATACATACTTTTCTTTTCCTTACTCTTCTGTTATCGAAAATATGACATTAACCAAAATGTCATATTTTCTGCTTGGTTTATTGAGTGCTGGGTGCTTGAGAGTCTGTCTTGCCAGCTTTTGAAGGAACTGAATATGAGCAAAACTGTTGAGTGTTGTTTCTAGTGTATGTGAATAATTGGCTAGCATCAAGCCATGAAGATATTAAAAATATAAAGATACGAATAATGAGCACATGCTTTATAATTAGTAGTTAGTTTTAATATTTAATGTATAGGCTAAGAATGCTGAATTCTTGAAATTAACTTTTTTTTTTTGGTAGCTGCTTGTAAACTTTTTGGGACAATTGATTCTAAATCAATCATATTAGCTGCTTGACCAAGATCACGGTTGTTTGAAAGAATCTTTCAAAGGGGGTGAATGAGTAAGTGAAATATTTTGAACATACACCATTGCTTTACTATTTTGTCACAGAAGAAAATCTGAGACAAAGACGAACGCAAAATACCAGCTGAGAGTAATTGTAGTCAAAATATATGAATAAACCAAATCCCTCAAGGAATTTTGTCAGATAAATAACAAAATAGAAAACAAAAAACAAAATTACAAAACAAATTATGAAACAAAAAACTGACAAAACCAAAGACAACTCAAATTAAGACAGCACAGAGGAGCACAGAGACAAAAACAAAATTTTTCGCACAAGACAGAATGACACAACGATGACAACACAGAAGAACACTTTGTTTTCTGACTTAGACTGTGTTTTCAATGGTTTATCATAGGAGATTCCACACTGTTTGCCAGGTCAACAGTCTCGCTTTGGAAATATAATTGTCTGTATCATGCATAGAATACCCAAATTTTAATTGCAGGAAATGTACAGGTTGACTGGAACCCTTGCAGTTTATTTACACCATAACAATATATTTATGATTTTGAAAGTAAATACATTTGAGTGTTTCTGTAAGTGAAACCAAGGATGAATTTACACCACAGTAATGTAATAAAAAGCACTGAATTTGTGACTAAAAGGTTTTGGTTTGTTACAAAAATATACAGGGGAGAGGGATTGTGTAAAATGTTACACTAAAGTGGGAGTGAGTTTGTGTTATATAACAAGTGAATGAAACTGTGAGCAAGTTTGTGTCTCAATAGTCAAATGCTCTTCACACAGGTGTAAAACTACAGATGATAGTTCACATCACCTGGCAATACAGGCAAAAATGAACCAGCAAGGATTATTGAAAAGTTTTGAACATGTTTCCACCATGTTACAGTAGCCAGATAATGTCAGATTATGGTAACAAAATCTTGCTTGGATTTTAGGGAAGATACTTGGGTTATGGTCAGTCTCGTGAACAAGTGCCCTTGAAGGCATTAATTACACGTTGGTCGAGTGGGAGGAAACTAGTGGTGTTGGCAGGAAGGAATTCAATTTGAACATTTCTGAGAGCTGCTAATGATGGTAGGAAAATGGAAAATATCTGATTTGTGTACATTTTTCCTTAAGGTTTAGATACATCTATAATGTTGTTTAATTATACAATCTGTACATACTTAATGTATATAGTACAGTACTTTGATATGCATTATCATGTATCTGTAATGCCTACAACTTTCCATGTATAACTCTCTTTTTATTTTTTTGGTAACCATGAAATATCTTGATAATGAAAAAATATTGAACTTGTATTTTATGGATTATGTATGTTGATTTTATTGTATTCCATGGTGTTTCACTTTGTGTGTTGTACTGTGTGGTTTGTAGGTATTTATTAGGAGAATAAGAAATGAAAAAAGTGGTCAAGGACTGAAGGAGCATTGGTGATGTTGGCAGGCCTGCAAAGTGTACTTGTGTGGGACAAAGCTGGACCTGAGCTTCAGTGGCAAGCGCCAAGTGCTGTCCCAGCAAGCAGCCAAGTATGCAGAAGGCATCCAGGCCGCCTACATAGAGACCTCCAGCAAGACAGGCGAGAATGTCGGTGCGTACATTCTTGTAACCACTGCAGTTTTTCTACAGCTCAGCTCCACCTACTACCCAATGCAATGAGCAGTGTTTATTGTAGACCATGTTTGGTTATGTAGGAGTAACCTCTGTGGCATAGGTTGCTGAGGCCATTGACTTCAAAACAAGGTTTTGGGTTGTAATCCTAGTTAACTACATTAATGCAGTGCTTATATAAGTTAATTTAAACAAAGTGCCCCAGACAGGCTTTTGAAATACAAGTGAAACAACAAGTCCAGTATAATTTTGAAAACATGTTGGTTATGCAGTTTAAAATGACAATTTTTGTAATTCATGAGGATTGATTGTGACTGCCTGCAGTGGAGTTGGTTTTCCATTCTTGTTCAGATAACAGTGCTTTTGTAAGCTAGGGAATTTTTTAATCTCTGTGCCAGGTTCTAAGTGGTCTCGATTAACCATTATATTTAAAAAGGATGAATACGGTACTGTCTCTGGTATAATTCTGATTAAGGTATTTTTAGGATTTTTTAAAAATACAGTAAAGTCTTTTTACAAAATATTTCAAGGTTGTTACAAAAACTAGTGCTATTAGCAAGAAATGAAATTAAAGTTTTTCTATTATTTACAAATTGGAGATGTACCGTATTCTACAAAATGAGAATGTATTTTTATTTTACATCCTACATTGTTAGACTGTAATTAAACAAAATATGTACACGTAATAGTAAAGCTTTGTGCAGTACTGTTCATATGCTAGTTAATATCTTGTTTTATAATGTTGTAAGTTGTTTCATATAGAGTTTCATTTAATTCAAAATGGTTTTGAACATTAGACTTTTACAGCAAACCAAACACTATTGAAATTTAAAATTTATTTCAAAACTTGTTAATTTTAATTTTTTTCATCTTTGCTGTACTAGCATTAACTAAGTAAACTTTGTTGCAGTGTAGTGTGCATAACATTTTGTGGTACATACATTGCTTTACATACCAACAATTGCCCGAAGGATACCTGTACTGGAGCTGTGCCATTCCAGATCAGCGAGTGTCAATATTGCTGATAATTTTTTGTAAAAGAGCATTGGCTGATATCCTGTATAGCTGCTCAAAAATAGCCTACTAAAATTACTATATTTATCTGTATATCTATTGCACCTTTTATTACCATTTTTTGGGTTAAAATGATGTACAATTTTGTTTATGAACTGATTTGCATCTCTAAACCGTTAAAGGCAACTATTTGTAATAATAAAGGGGTTGACATATGAGCTGCAAGATAAAAAGCAGAGTCATGTTTATTTTGTAATGAAACATCAATGCTGGCTGTAAGGGGAATGTAACAAGCAAGAGGTTGACCCATGGTGTGTCCCTGCATGTTGGGCATGCGCACTCTACATTTAGACTTCCATCTTCGAGTTGCTACACTCATATGGGCAAGTCATACCACTGCAGTTAAATTAACCATAGGATTGCTCCCAGCCTAGTGAGAGATTACAGGCACGTGGTGAAATTACAAACTGTACTGTCTACCCAAAGCCGCCATGCGGTTGCCTATTTCCCACCCAAGAGATTGTACTGTTAGATGAGTCATATATACGCAGCTAACAAAGAAGCTACTTCCAAGGGATGCTGTAGGATTGCAGCACCCACCTACAAGGTTTTTCACAAGCCGCCAGAGCCTTGTGGAGAGGCGATAGATATATCGGCAGCTTCCAACAGGGGAGATAAGGAAATAGTGTCTCGGCCGCCCTGCCAGCGAGGATAGCTGGAGGATACCCCTGTGAAGCGAGGATAGCTGCCCCCACACCCTTCTGACAGCCTACAAGCCAGAATTTTTAATATATATAGAGGTGCCAAATCCCAGCTCAGGACAGTTGCCGGCCCTCCAGCTTGCATAAAACTGAGGGCACTAGCAGGGGATGTGTCTGTCACCCTGACCTCTTAGTCTGCAAAGACTTAGAGCTGATTTAACCCAGAGTTTCTGACCATTAGGCCACTCGCGCCGTGGTTACCGAAGTAAAGTCTCCGGAATAAGCTGGTCTTTGAAGACGCTTGCTGCGATATCGCGGCAGCATTCGGAAGACGCCGCCAGCACAGTATCCAGAGGTATCACGATGCCCCTACCTGTTCCCTACCTGGAAAGTCTTTTCCCGTCATTTCCATGATATCAGGTTGTGCTGACGTCACTTCTGGGCTGCCCCCCTCCTCTTAGAATCATGTAATTCTAAAGTAAAATTAAAATTTAATAATTCAAATTTTCTTTTATGCATTTCCTTCACCTGTGCTTATGTTAGCTTCTATAATTCAAATGAGCTGTATATCCCCCTGTTTTCTCAAAGCGTATAAATAAAAATATGTGGATTCAAAGTAACTAGTGATGGGACAATTCAATTGTCGATTCCTCGATTCCATGGATTCTTGCTTGAATCGAAGAATCTATGAGTTCCGATTTTTTGCATTCAAAAGTTTGATTTGATTCTGTAAAACTATCTTACTGTGTAGCATACTGTGCAAACCTGGTGGGGCTTGTAAACGCAATGCAAATAGCTTGTGCGGTTTGCAATCGGTTTTAATCAGGCATAATTAAACACAATTTTGTGGTAAAACACGATAAAACAAAATAACACGAAAATACACGTTAAAACTTGACAGAACTCGAAATACACATAAATTTGCGATATCTTGCGAAATTAACTTTCTCATCAAGAAATGCTCTCTCCTCCCATGTTATATACACTAATTTAGTTCGGCACTATAAAAATGTAAAATCTAAAGTTGTGCGAGTTCTAGGAAATATGAAGAAATACTTGAGATGAAAAAATTCTCGATTTCATCTTGAGACAATTTTTAATCTGGGAAATTATAGTTCTACATGCAACACACACACACAATTATGTTAATTTTTTTTTGCATAGTAAAATGTAAACATACATATTCCAAAGATAACCCAAGCAGAAAATATGCACATTGAAATAAACTACAATAGTTTGACAATAAACTAACTCCAAGTGCTAAAAGCATTGGTGCGAAGTGAACACAATGGTGCGAAGTGAACACAATGGTGCGAAGTGAACACTCGCAACTAGAATGTGTGCAGTAATCCATGGCCATAGCACTGAATCAAATGTTTGTTTACATTAACAGTTGCGTGTAAAATTTTGTGAAACAAAAGTGCAATGTCAAAATTGATATATTAAACTGGCTGTTTTCATAAAATTTCAAGTCTCATAAATTATGGAAGATGTTGCAGCCGATGTAAAAACCATAAAATGTCAATAATTTTTTCCGCGCTAATGTAAGTATTGACCCGTGCCCCTCTTGGGTCTTATTGGCTAAGAGGTTATTACGTTCACCACCCTCTTAGTTTCAGCGAATGAGAAGGGAATCAAACCTCAGAGTGAGGTGGAGTGAGATATGAATTCTGTCCCAGGGAGTTCCACTTTCCTCATGACTAAGGCTGTCAAGAGGCGGGACACCAGCGATTCCAGGAATATGAATGAGGTTTAAGTCAATGATTACTCTAGTGTGATGGTGGTGGTGGATGATCTGGCTGATGTGATGGGGTTTATCCGCAGCAGCCTCGTTGGTCGGTGTGCGGGGACAAAATTGGCCAAGTTTTGGTTTCTACGGGATTTGGGAACGATCTTCTGTGGCCCTAATGCTTTTCCCGGAGGCCAACTTTATTGTGCAGAAATTCGGCAGATCCACCGCCGGCAGGTGTCGAACCCTGATTAACTTGCCTGATGCTGGCTTGATAATACTAGAGTGGACTGGATCCACCTGAACGGGGGGTACCTGGTGGTCAGGGGTATTGACTGGCGATTGAGCCTCAGCTTGTTCCGGACAGGTTTCCTCCTGGTCCTCCTCCAGCGGGCACCAGCATTGCCCACAATCTAGTGGGGACTCCTGTGTGGATGAAACGGGTATCTACTCTGTCTCACTGGGCAGCAGTTCTACTGGACTCTGATCTACCACAATTATTTCAGTATAAGTCTGCCTGAGTAAGGCACGTCTCTCACAGCGCCTCTGGTGGCTCCTAATTCCGCAGTGCTTATTGTGCATTGAAAATGAAGCTGTCTACTTTTCTACTGATGTAAGAGTGATGGGCAGTCAAGGTATCGAGACGTATGCCGAGTAACAGCTGAGGATACTCTGAAAACCCAGAAGCAGCGGCATGCCCCTGCGGGCTTAGATGTCAATCCCTTCTGGTCCGGCTCCTGTGGAGTCCAGCACATCTCACAGCTGTTTACTGACGTGTTGAATTATTGCACAGATTAAATAAACTCTGGATTAAAGTCACAAGAAAATACTAACAAGGGAAACTAAGCTAAAATCTCGGTAGGCGACACATAGGGTTTCGATTCACGTAATATTTATTACGGAGACTGAAGAAACTGGAAGTCCCGGCTAAATGAATACACTTTAAAAATTAGCTACTAGAATAATATCAACAATAATTACGAGCTGAATACAGGCGAAGGCGAGCCTGATACAATAATAATTAATAAAAATGCACATATTCTAGGTGACGCAATTTACAACGTATGACGTTAGAAAAGGGGTTGGTCCAGAGGGACACTATTCACGCGACGACTTACTACCACGGGAGTCAAGGGGAGTTGACTGTCGTAAAGGGGTAGTGGGTACAGGTGGTTGGATTACCGTATAGAGTGAGTGCTGAACCTGGCTGCAAGCTGGTGAGCTAGAGTGCTGGTGACCTTTGCAAGCTGTTGGCTGGAGAGAGTGCTGCCTTCACAAGCAGCAGGCTGGATTTCGAGCCGTGTTGTAGGCTGAGGAGAGAGAGTCTTTGCAGACTAGGGAGAGCTTGCGAACCTATGCGGTCAGCGAGCCCAGTGTGTATGCTGGAGTCTGGTGCTTGGCCTCTATTTATACTTGAAAATCATCTAATCAGCGATCCTTCGGGGTGCAGGGGGTAGAGTAGCCTTCTGGCGCAGGGGTTGATTTTTCAGGGTGCTGGAGCACCGCTCATTTATTATCTCCCCGTTTGAGGCAATGACAATTTTAAACACCTCTCTCGGAGGCTGGCTGGATGTGATGTCACAAGGTCACAGGGGTGCTGTCATCTCTGGGGTTGTTTGGAACATCTTCCGCTGCTAACTGAAGAGTAGTGGATTTCAAAAATATTTAATTTATTTGTAGGGATGGCACTTGCATGCGGGATTCCGAGCGGGCGATGCATTTTATTATTAATCACGTTAATTATTGTTACATAGTTGGCTGTCCAATGCTTGGTGTCTCCTTGCTCGACACGTGAAATTATTTTTGCAATGAGTTCCCCCGAGTGAGGGTTACTCATAGATGGGGCGAAGTCGCCCATAGACAGCGCATCAGCGCTGCACAACGTGTTGGCATGCGTCAGAATATAACCTCCAATATACGGCAGTTGATTTATTTTGTTTACATTCAGCGGTATTATAAAAAACAGCTAGCCGCAAAAAAATCAAAAGGTTAAAATGTCACACTGAAAAATTTACCAAAAGAATATATTTTTGTACGACTTGCCTTTATGTTTACCTTTGACGCGTGCTCCTATCTTTGAGATTGTGGTTAAGGCACTGACTACTCTTCCGAGTTCAGCAATTAGTCCTACTGCGGCGTGTTTCTTGCTACTCTAGCCCGGTGGGTGGTGGTAGGTTCAGTGGGAGGCCGCTTAATGGGAGGATACAGTCTGAGGGGAGGGGAATCAAACCCCGGAGTGAGTCGAACCGTGATTGATGCCCGTCCTGCGAGATCAATCTTCCTCACTACAAGAGCTGCCAAAATGCGGGACGCCAGCTGTGCAGTAGGTATGTATCATGGTACTGCTTAATAAATGGTGGTGATAGGGGTGGATGATCCTGCTGGAGGGGTCGACATTATGATACACGGTGGTCGCGTATGGCGGCATGCGGGTATGTAATTCACGAGTGAAGTAACTGCGCAGGATTTTGGGGTGACCTTTGGTGGTAGTCAAACCCTGATTACCTTTCCAGACTTCGGGACTTCCGTTTCCTGGTCTAGCTTGGTGGCGGTTGAGTTACTACTGGCAGGAGGATCTCCGGGTGAGGACAGCTGATTGGTTCTAGATCGGACCTCATCTGACAAAAACCCTAGTAGGTGTCTAACTCTGATTCATGGTCAAGGGAAATGAATGGGGAGATAGGTCTAGGTGTGAAGTTGGGATCTGCAGATGGGAGTGTGTCCTCACTCGTAACTTCGACGTTTACCTTTGAGTTAACGAATCTTTGTAAAGCACGTCGTTCTCTGCACGGGTTACAGGAAGGGATACCACCCTTTTTACTGTGCATTTGACCAGCATCCTGACCTTTCCGCAGATGTGCAGTCCTGGGGGTGTGCCTTATTCAGTCACATCCAAGGCACTGACGTATAGATATACAGTCCGGTATTAGGACACCACAGAGGGTAGGCAAGAGAACACCAGAAACATCAGGAGAAATGGTGTGCCCTTTTAGACTTAAAGCTTTATGCAAGCTCCGTCTCCTGTGGAGATTGGCACGCCTCACTGCTAGTCCTCAGAAGGGTTTTATGGCATGTGACAACAAGATGTTAAAATGAAGGTAGTCAACGATTTCAGATTACGTAATATTTATTATTACGATTTTTAGAAAATGGAAAATTCTGGTTGGATTGTACAGGCTAGCCAAAAATTAATTAATGACGTACATTATTTCAGGCGAAGGTGAGCCTGGTAAAAGAATAAAACAAAATTATTCTAACTCCAAATTGTATGCTAAACTACGCTCTTTACAGCGTATCCTCTCCAGGGGAATTTGTCCAAAAGGGAAAAATGTCGTGATGACCTGCTCCTGTAGAGTCAAGGGAGTGACTGGGGTAAAAGGGGTGCAGGGTTTTGGGCGTAGGATCTACCTCTGGCGTGGCATGCACTCTTCGATTGCAAGAAGTGTCTTCTTCAAGCCGTTGAAAAGGTTGTAGCCTTTTGCAGTCTGTGGAAGAGGAGAGAGGTCTTGGTCAGACCCTCGGAGTGCTCGCTGACCTGTGCGGCCGGTGAGCCTGGCATCTCTGGCAAGAGGCGTGTTTGTACCTCCTTATATAGTAGAAAATCCCTGGATCAGCGAGGGTTTTTGTATCAGGGTTACGGTGAGTACTGCTCATTTATTATCTCCCTGCACTGAGGCGACGACAAATTTACCACCTCAGCCAGAGGCTGGCGGGTGTGACGTCACAGGGCAGCAGAGGTGCTGTGATCCTGTGGTGTCGGTTTAAAATTCCTTCTCGGCTATCTTGGGATAGTGGTCCATCTGGTAAAACAATCTTGTCTCAAGGGGGTGGTGACCGCATGTCGGAATCTGGGTGGCAGTACAATCCATAAATAAACACGTTAATTATTTTTACGTTCGAGGCTGTCCAACATGTGGAGTTTATTCTATCAGCAAGTGAAAAGTACTCTGCCACAGTTTGTGATTTGCCCCCAGCTCTTGCTTGCTCTTTGAATGGGCAAAGTCGCCTGTAGAGAGCGCAGTCGTACTGTGGAGCAATGTGGCATGCATCACCGTATATCCTTAAAATTATATTATTTTGGGAAATGTGCAGTATTCTTGAAATCACACGATGTTGACACATTCTTTTTACCCAGCAGGGCCATTTCTGCATGACAGAAGTATAAATGTCACTAGATTTGCTAATTCGACTAAGAAAAATTATTTTTCTTATCTCTCGTTATTGTAATACCCGCTGTAAGTTGTGTGAAACGTAGAACTGCACAACTATACAAAATATTGCAATGTATTTGACATTTGTTGATAGTCAAATTGAGTTTAGAATCAAGAATTGAAACAAAAATTTTGGAATTGAATCGAGAAACAGAATCGACAAAAACCTTAAATCGTCCCCATCATTAAAAGTAACCCTTGTTGACTTACTTTATTATTATGGAATTATGCTTAGTGATAAACTGTGGTGTAGAGCTCTTTGGCTGTATTAATTTTAGTAAACTCCTACTGACAGGTATGATTAACCGGGTGTCCTTGAATCATCCGTAGTCTGCAAAGGCCGGGGTAAGTGATATTCCATAGTCTGAATAAGACCGGGATATCCGAGGTATAGTCCGGGCCTTTTTACCTCCAGTAGGATTTGCTCTCAGGATCACAGACAGCGTCCTATTATCCACCGTCCCAGTTCCAGTCTGCAGTAAAGATCGGACCTAGGAGACACCAGATACTGTCTTGCATTCTGGAAGTGTGATATTTCAATACTGAGCCATATTCTGAGTACAAATTTGAATTCATAGCATTCCAAATGTGAGGTACAATCGGACCGTGTGTCCTTAGGTTATCTCCAGCCTGCTAAGGTGGAATAATTTATGTTCTACAGTCTGAATAAGATTGGAATATCCAGGGTACAGTCCAGGTCGTTTGAGCCTCCAGCAGGATTCAAACCCAGGACCCCAGGCTATTTAATTATCCTTTTCTCAGTCACAGTCTGCAGTAATGACCGGACCCAGGAGATCTTGGATACCACCTGGTGTACTGGGGGTTTGCTCCTTTTGCTGTTAGATTTTATTGAGATGTCTTTCTCTACTAAAGGACAAGCTAGCCAAATACGTAAATTGGCCTGGCGGGCATTACGAAGAGTACTAGACACTCAAATTCATTCAGTAATCCCGTCGACCACTAAAGACACCATAACCACTTGTATCATCGTTGAACCGTTATTTAGTTCAAGGATAAAACTAACTAACAAGACTTCTTTCGAGTTTGAGGCCGCAAAACAAGGTGGAAATTCTTTACTTGGCCTGGCACTTGGTCTTGGCACACGATTAATTTTATCGATACCCTAGCTCCATCTTTTGCTGCGCCAGAACCAGCTACTGCTTCTAGGCCTGCCTTATTGCAAGACTCCATCGCCACGTGCCAGTTTCGCACGGCCACAGGGAAGGTCATTAATATTCGTATACCACCCAAGGTCGCAAACCCTCGTAGGATAGTGTTGGTATCTCCCGATTTTGTTCCAACTCACAAGCCGACGAGACCCGAACCATATAGATGGAGACAGAACTCGGACTCCTCGGAATAAGTCTAGGCCCAGAGTTGTACCTTTCATTAACCCTTGACAGCTGGTGTTATGCTTTTTGACAACCTTCATGGTAAGTAGGATAGAACTAACTAAAAGGGAGATTTATTTTATCAAACTTACCGTATGGCTTGATTACCCCACTCCTAGTAGAGTCTCTCAGGTGTAAGTCCAAATCTTTCAGTGTGGGAAGATCCACGAACCAGCCAGGCAAACCTAATACACACCCTCTCGATACCTCAGGCAAGACCTGGTGACTTAAATACAACGGAGGTGGAATCAGCGTTCACATTTAAAGTAGTTTGGGAAGACAAACCCCCTTGAAAGAGAGAGACACACACACACATACACACACAAAGTGTGATGAGCAAGAGGCAAGTGCGAGAAAGTCAGAGACAAAGAAAGCAAGCTGAGGGAGAGGTAAGCAGGAGGTAGGCAGACAAAGCAAGAGGGAGACAGACACACTGGCAACAAACAGGCTGCTCATTAATCTAGTTAGTTTTTGATCTTCCTCAAATCACTTGCTGGGTGGCTGGCAGGCACAAGTTACGCTCAATTCACACACACCATTGCATTGGTATTTAAAATTGTAAATGCTTTTAAACATCTGCTTAAGATTTATTTATTAATAACTAACATAGGTAAACCGTTAACTGTAGTTATAAAGTAACTAACGTGTAGAAAATAATCAGCCCATGACAGTTATAATTTTTCTCTACGGGGGCTCTAATTTAAAGTCTTACTGTTCATCTTTCCCATTTTATGCAACACACTGAACCAATAGTAAAATTAATGTTAACAATGAATCATGTAAAAATAAATATCCACCCCGCTCTGAGCTTCTTTAGTCTCCTCTCCTACACAAATGAAAATCCTAACAGTCTGTTCGCTCATCACTGCTTTGCAGACCTTATACCTATTTTTATAATCTCCTCTCCTATAGAAATGTGAAACTTGACCATCTTCCCGCTTATTTTTATCACTGCGAACCTTGACCTAATGGCCATTCTCCCTTATCAATCCCCCTCTTGCTCAAACACGAAGGATTGCTTACTGATATATCACTTTCTTTCTTTTGAGACGTGAAAGTGAAATATTACTGTCTCTGTTAGAGCCAGTCAGAGGGAGGAATGTTACAATGTCTAAGAAGATAGTGGAAGCCTAAGGTTGGCAGAAAGACAACTCAAATAATATGTTTAAATTAGGGAAATTCCACATCCTGATATTTATTACGTACAAATTTGATTGACTTCTGCTATTGTAAGACAATAATTTAATAACAGAAGCCTTTATCTTAATAAATGTAAATACGGAAGATTATAAATTATCTACTGTTGCATGCGAGGGTAGTTTAATTATTTATCTATGAAATATTTAAACCAAACTAATCGTATTGTAAATAATTTACATAGTTTTTAAGTTAGTTGTTTCAGGATAGGATCAGTCAATCTGTAGTAGTATAGGCAGATTGGTGGATCGGCACGTCTCTACCTGTTTAATGAGCTATCACAAGTGTTTGCAGCTCATCTTCATGTTGTACATCACAGTAATCATTTCCATCACTAGTCGTTGATAGTCACCAATTATCAGTCATCATTAGGGCTTCACTATGGTACAGTAAATAAAACGAGCTAATTTTGTCATTAAAATTTCACAATTTCATCATAAAAATATATTACCATTTCGTCAAATTTTATAGCAAATAATGTACGTTTATTATTACGACATGAATCTGCTTCCTTTGTAATAAATTTCAATCAAACATACCCTAAAAAAACCTAAAATATTTTGACTCTTAATATAATTTGACTCCCAACTTTTAACGGTTGAGTTCAGGAAATAACTTTAAGATGGATAAAAGTCAAAAGTTTCATTAACTTCAACAGAAAATTATTTACAAAAATAACACAGTAAATTTGAATAACTCGCCTAAAGTAAATAAAGACAAGTCTGCAAAACATAAAACAAAATTAAACATAAACTCTTTTTCTGTCTCTCTTGCTCTTTGGAGTTAGTCATTCTTCATAAGTGAAAAAGTGCTTGACACATCAGGACACATATTTCTCCATTATTGTGTTTAAAATTAGATTTTCAACAGAAAAACATTGTATTTGCATACATGAATAGAACATGCTATGGCATCATTTTTGATAAATAGAAAGCACTAAAAATGTTTCAAACACTACACTGAATGAAAGCCTTTTTCCTAGATAAGGGGAGGAGGATGGGATCACAAAATAGGTGAGGGACAGTATATACTTGTTTTACTGTATAACAATAAGTACTTCTATCCTGGTCTGTGAGGATAATGGATTTAATTGAATTGATGAATAAAAGCATTACGGTTCTGAACTTTTAGTTACATGTCTTACTGAAATTTTCCATAGTTGTGATAAAATACTAATTAATTTGTACAGAGTAGGGGTGTGTGAACATTCAATAATTCAAATTTGAACCGAACCAAAAAAATTTTTGGTTCCGGTTTGTGTTAAAACTAAAGTTCGATTTGGAAACAACACTCAATGTGATGCATCAATCGTAAAATCACCTGAAGTTTTAAAAATGTGATTGAAATTGCAGATGAAATTTTCTTGCAAACACTGTTAATGCAAATCAATGCAGATAGTCAAACTGTTACCATCGATATTATTATTTATATCCCGCAGCATTTTTTTATGTTCTATTGACCACGTTTATTCTTCTTCTTACATGTTCACTGCATTCGTAGGTTGGCAACAGTGAGCATAATATTTTCTTGTTCACACACAATTACTCCACTCGTAGGTTGGTGACAAAGAGAAAAAATCATGTAATCTCTGACATTATATGGAACAATCTATAATCATGTTATTGTGAACTGAATTTGGTGTGAGGTTATAGATGTAGTATTTCACCTACGTTATTAATATCTGAAACTATCTGTTGTAGATTTGGTTAGTATCGTACGAGTTTGAAAATTACTCGGCATGTAATGGTTTTCAAAAATCATCACAAATAAATAAAGTTGTGGCACTTTTAACAGAGGGATTGAGCATGGCTCGGGCATGAAGGAACACTAAAATAAAAACCAAAATAAATACAAATTAAATTTTTCTCAAATCAAGAACTTAAGTTTTTAATTTAAATGGAATATTTAATCATAAATTTACTTGAATAAGTTGTTTTTAGTAACATCTTTAGGCTTTCGGATTAAACAAACATGCATTTTGAGGTTACGTATGCTATTTCTCAGGTGTAAAATTCAAGTCCGCATTCATTGTTTTCTCGCGTTCTTTGTTTTTCTTTGTTGGTCCACTGAAAAATTAATTTTTGAGACTTCGCGACATTTATATTTCACAAGAATATTATGCTGCATTCACCAAATACCTGGTGAGTTGTAAACGTATTTAATTGTTAATGCATATAACTAACTTGTTACTAATTCAACCGCGATATTACGCCTGGAAATGGAAACAAAATTTACAGATGTTGAGATGTATATTTTTGGAGCAAACAAGTGGCGGCATGACGTCAGCCTCCCTGAAGCACCTGGCAGACAGTGTGTTGCCACACCGCTGAGGATGGTCAAGCGCCCGAGGCCATATACTGAGCATACGAGGGTAGTTCTCCCACCCCGCTCGCTCCAGACAGACATCACAGGGGCACGTCACGCCTCCCACCCCGACCCGGCGTGCACTTGTCATTGAGCCAGATATAAGGCTGTGCGCTGCTGAGGTTGGTAGTTATCATCTCCACTAGCTCACCTCAACACTTTGTGTGGGGGGGCTCTTTACTAATCTAGGCCCTCACGGTCCTCTCCAAGAGCTTCTAGTTCTTCACCAACCACCAGTGGCTGCCGCCACCACCTTGCAGAGGCTTTAACACCTGCTGGTATTCGTTATCACCAGGAGCCATCATCTGCAGAAGACATCAATGACAAAGTTTTCCCCAGGATAAAAGATTTCCTGGAATTTTTTATGCAAAATATCTATGAGTGGGCTTATTTTGCCTAACCTTTTGCCCGGCAGAATAGTTTCACTATCTGAGAAGTGAATCATGCGCCACAGAAGCTCAAATCTGTTGCGAGACATGGTGTTTGCTGGTATAGCATTGTGGTAAATTGGTTTGGTTGACCAGTACGACTGAATGCTACTACGCCTGTTCAAGACCATCCACATAAGTAATTCTAGAAACTTCTTCATTTCAGCATTACATGTCGGAACCCACATATTGAGTCTGCTGTGGCGTGAAGTTCTGGTACCACTAATAACTTGTTCTGCATACCTGTTAGTTTCGCATGGTCTAGAACATCATCATCCACATAAAGTGAAAAGGCCTCAGACAGTGAAATGTTTTCTGCAATGTTTGTTTGCAAACCAGACTTACCTGTGAATGTAAATGTTTTGTAATGTCCCTCATATTCCATCCATTCCACATTTCCACTTCCGATGATGTTTTCTTTCCTTACTGCTTCAGCAACTGCTACTTTGTGGTTCACCATTTCCTCCTCATCCTCATGCTATATCCTCCGTAGTGTTGCCATCCTCTTCAGTTTCTGGGGACTCCATAACGGATCTGTAACAGAATCTTCAGAAGAAATTTCGTCCCCACTACTATTTTCTAACATTCTACGCAGTTTATCCACTCACACCTTCTTGCGCGACATCTTGCACAGATTATGGGACAACACTATACGCACTCTTCATTTCACTATACAGCACCATTCTTCATGGCCTTTGATAGATCCATATAGCCAGAAATTCAACAGATCAGATAAATGAGGTATTCACAAATCACAGAGTTTGAATGTGTGATTAACACACAACGGAGCTGAGAGAGTATGCACATTATTGGTTGTGCCTGGTGATGAATAGGATTCATGATTTCAAATGAATTTCACAATCAAATAGATAGTTCATGCCTTTTATGATGTCAGTCATGTGTGTCTGGCATGGCCGTGTAATGAAGTCATCACACAATAGAGCCACGTCAGACATATGTGACTGACACATTTTATTGTTAATTTTTACTATTATAAAGTAGATAACAAAATTAAATGTATATAAAATCATTTTTTTCCAATACTACCAATGTGTTTGCGAGAAAAAATGTACTTGGCCACGGGCAATCCTATTACCATAGTTGCCATGGCAGTCAATGTGTTATGTTAGTGCCTCTTGTAGGCAACTCCTATTAGGTATAGCTGCGTAAGTTATAGTTTATCTTTCCACTTACATTTTAAGTAGTCGTAGGAGTGGGTCATGTCCACCCATTATTTGTGTAGCTACTATTTCCGTCGCACTAACCTGCTTGGTCTACGTACGAGTCGCCTAGTATTTATTGCTTTAATAAATAATAATTTATTTATATCCGAGAGTTCTCTGTTCTAGAAGTAGAACCTATCTGTCACGAAGTATAGACCTCAGAAGGGGCTAGCAAGGGACCGGTTTGATTTACTACGAACCTAGAGTAGGACATCAGACCCCCTTCAGGGGCTTGCCTGTCACCACATACACCTCATCTTTTGACGGCCACTCATTCTATATACCCCGATGTATAGAACGTTAGAGCCTCTACGACTAGGTACACACCCCACCGAGGTGGGACAGCGACCTCAAGTTGTATCGCTGACCGGAGCGCCTAGCTAAGGTGCTGGCAGGGGTATTTGCTTGGCATTGGAAGCCCTACCTTCGTGGACCACACTAGGCAGTGGCAGGAAGACTGTCTACGACTCACACCTCCAGGTGCTTGCACTGTTTGGAGCCAGGGAACGCACAGTCAGCCATTGTCTGCATATACGCCTAGTCAGGGCTTCGTCAATTTCTTGCCGGTTTCGAGGGGTATTGAGTGAGTTATACTTCTGTGTCATTCCAAGTCGGGCACGGAGCTCGGAGAACAGTGAAAAAGACTGAATTTAGTATTACTAAGCAGGTGTGTGCAGCCAACTTCGTCGCTCCAGGAATCGTGACCCCATGGGGGCAGGCCCAAGCCGCTTGACATGCGGGGAGACTGGCTTCTCATATCAGAAGTTTTGTTTTCTACTCCGCCCCGACTAGGACAGGCAACTAGGATCATACGGTGATCTGGACCCTGGTCACCAGGAGCGACACCAGGCTCGGGCGCGCCAATCCGCACTCTGGCAGCTGGGAAGGAAAGCAGTGGAATCGCAGACACCTGGCAGAACACTACTGCAGCTCTACACCCGCCAAGGCCAGGAAGACAATGGAGCCTGCTTGACCATCCTGCAGCGTTGCTACTGCCTCACCGAAGCCAAGCATGTCTAACTCTGGTAAGTCAACTTTGTCCCAGAGGGCCAGGGTTCCTGTCTGACATATTGCCCGATCGACAGTACCGGACTTTGTGCCCACGTGACCAATGCTGGTAACTAGTAAGAGACCAAACTGAGTTCGTAGTATTCATGCAGCTGACCTAGCGCAGTCTGAAAAGCCACTTGCACACACAGTTCAAGAGACACACATCAACTATGACAAACACCTCTTATTTCAGCCATCGCGTAACCAAGGTTTGTGTGGCGTTCATCCTAAAGCGTCGTATGTCAATATTTTTCGCGGCACCCTACGCCTGGCACGTGCTCCTTAAGGGACACATGTCGAACTTTTACTTATATTCTGTCTATAAATTATAATATTTAATTTTTAATTAATTTGAATAAAACAGGAAAAAATAGGTGTGTTGGTAACATCTACTAAAAAATAGTTCTCATGCAAAATAATATTACATTAAGTGCACATGAATCCGGTGTGTTGCCCTTTTGTGTAATTTTCATGACTTAGTTAAGGTATGTTTGCATGAGGTGGAGGCATATCCTGGAAGTAGAACTTTAGCAGAGCTGCAGAAAAGGTGGAAGTAATATGAATGGCCTATAACAGCTGTTTTGATACACAGTTACACAGAAAGTGACATTAAAATACTATGATTTTATATGGTCAGAAATTGCCACCATTGGTGCTGCAGCGTTGGTAACAAGACCGTTTGTATTGAGTACTATGTCACTTACGATAATGTTATGGTTAGTGGTTGATATTCCAAAATTATCCACTATGTGTGATAACAATTTTCTACTGTCTTACCACTGTATGAACTTTTGCAGGTTTGTTATTCCAAACGATTGCAGATGACTACCTAGCTGACCCAGAGAATTTGAAGAAGGTGGAAGATACTATTTCCCTTACCCACACAAAGAGCAACAGGGGCCTTTGTTGCCATGGCAGCTCGTCGTAGCTTGCAGTGTTCCTGCTTGTTTGTGTTGGCAGCCTGGTTGCGAGGAACTGGTCCCATAAATTTTTAACGTGCCTTCTTGCTTATTTCACCGTCCTTACTGGAGCATCCTTGCTTTCGTTTTCTTTGCAGTGGAGCACTCATTTAATGTTTATGTATGTTCCAGTTTCAAAATGTGTGCACTGTGATAGACATAATTTTAATGCAGTATGTACGCTGATATTTGTATATACATGTATATTGTGTATTTTACATAGTGTAAATTTAATAAAAAAAATCAATTTATTATGTATTTGTGTTGTATTGTAGTATCCTTTGTCAAATCTCAAGCATTCATTACGTTTGCAGTTAATGACCACTTGAGTATTTACTTACGGATAATTATGTACTTCTCATGGTTAATTGAGACACTTAGGTTTGTAGTATCATTAAACTTGCTGAAACATTGGTCAGAAACACTTCTCATGCTTACTGAATCTTTCTTCACCTAGCAGTCTCAAGATCTCACTAAGAAGTCGATAGACTTTTTAACAACAGGTTACCTTTTCAAAACCTTCATACCTCAACCACATGCATTATGTTATCATGCTGGACAGTGTAGAGTAAGACTATTCAACTTACAAATAATTACAATGCTTGAGGGGCCACATTCACTGTTTACAAAGTTGTGGCTCACTTAGACATAACTTGTGGTTGTAATAAGTGAAATAATTCATAATTTTATTTCAAGTTTTACACTAGTGATAATCTGATGTAAGGCGTCACCCTTTAGTCTTTGGTGCACACCATAAGGTGTTCTAAATGGGATAAGCACCGAGGTGCAAATTACAAAAATGCCAGGTTGGGCCGAGAGTTCCCCAAGTTGGAGATATTTACACTTTGGATTTCTTTATTCTAGCGGTGATCAAAGATAAGGAGGATATAAATCCTGTAGTAATCCTGACCTGGTAGGTTTCCTGTAAGGAGACCTTGATTCGGTTCACTTTTAGTGACGTCAAGTAACGTGAACCCAGTTTCACGGGTAACATCTGAGGAAACTAGGCAGGGACCTTAGGAGTCTGAGTGCCATGTCGTTATATAGCATGGTTCTGGTAGGTTGTTGAGAGGGTACAAAATCTGGGACTACTGTTACTACCTTACGTCATGTAGGTACCTGGTTTTTTATGTGGAATCGGATGATCTTTCCTGCCCCTGTGCCCACAGTGCGGTGAGCTGTGGTGTCATGGCTATCTCTGCGATGTGTGGAGGGGCAGTGTTCGTGTCGGAAAATACTCGGCTGCAGAGACTCTGGTAATTCTAGCCTATGCCAGGGCCAGTCCAGCCCTAGGAGAGCTTCCCCTTTTTGATGGATGACTTCAATGGCCGGGTGGTCATTAGTGGATATCTTTATTGGCAGTTCAAATAAAGCTATCATTGGCTTAACAGAGTGGGATGTATCATTATTACCTTGGATAATTTCTGCTGCAGATAATTTAATAATCTCTCTCACTGCGGCCCGCAGGCCCTTCTACGATTTTTACTGATACTACCTTGCGGGGTGTAAGGCATTTAAACTCTGTTGCAAGCTGTTGAGGAGAAACTGGTATTTATGCGGCCCTAGTGTATACTTACAGGACACAGTGGTAGCACTGTGTGTTTCCAACTCCGGCCTTTGTAAGCTGGGACTGAACTGAGGGTGGCACAAATTACTAAGCCCCAGTAATCCATAAGAGGTCAATCAGGCCTGAGTGCTTCTAGTACCCCTCCGGCCTTTGCAAGCTGAGAGAAGAACTGAACACCCTGATGCGTGCTGGACTATAGAACTATAGGTGTGGTCAACATGTTTTAAATTTGTGAGGTCAGGCACGCGTGGTTTAGCTTTGGATAGATGTTTAAGTTATGTTTGTGGCTGTTTGTGGCTAGCGACTCGTGCTGTGCGAGTCGGTTGGCGACTGGATATGGAGTTTTCCACTGTTGGAACGACGACAGGTTTGATCGGGATGCTTGTCTGTGTAGTGGTACGTATCTTACCAGGGGTTACTTCAGTTGCTGAAGATGGAGCTGTTGCTTGCTGGCTGGCACAGACGACTCTTGCAGGAGATTGGTGCTTATTGGTAGCATGCTGACCAACACAGTACTGCCGGTTCCACTCCACAGCCTTTTGTCTCCAGAACCAGGGGTTAGTTACACCGTATCTTACCTCAGTACCCTCTATCAGAGCATATACCGTAGGGTGGTATTCTCGGGCTAGGCGAATGTGCACAGGGAAGTAGATTTTCATGAATACTGGAGACGATGGTCTCTCCAGATGGTTGGGGGGGGGTCTCAGCTCTGTCCCGTTCTGCTTTCCTGCTAAGAGTAGGCAGATTTAATATGCACACTTGCTTGGGGGCTGTATAGGCCGGCTGTTTACTCCTCCCTCTGCCAGCCGTGCCTTTTTCCAAAAGGCGCAGAGGTTAAGTTGACACTTAAGATACTTTCCGATCGTCGTGAATGTGAGACAGTTCCCTATCTAAGTGTACTTCCAATAGTGGTTGCCAGAACTGGCTCGGTGCTGTAATCAGTTACCCGTCACTGGTGTGCAAACCTAGCGTTTTGAGCGATATGGGCCACCTTCCTACCACTATTGGGTGAGGGTTGCAACAGGGCTTAGGCCTTCAGTCCCAAGAAAATATTCCTTCCAATACCATAAGCGTTCCAGTGGAATACAACTTGAGGTGACTGTCTCGCCCCTGTTGGATGAGTTGCTAGTGATCATGGCTCTACTGTTCTATCCCCTGGGATCTAGAATGGGTGGCTGTTGAATGGTGTGCGTCAGACGTACGGATTCCTGAAGGGACTTTGCAGTCCTACTCTATGTTTCGTACTGGTATAGCAATACCTGGCCTCGGTTGACGACGTACGGTTGATATCATTTCTAGTGGTCAAAGGGAAATAGTACCTCTAGAATAGATACCTTCAGTGAAAGGAAATATCTGTATTTGTTAGAGATAATAAATACAGTAACGCGTGTTACAGGGGCGTATCCTGAAAATTTGGCAAGGCATGCAGCACGAAACTTACTTTGGCACTTCACTTTGCACAGAGGAATTAAATAGTAATATTAACAAAATGAAAATAAAATGTTGTTGGAAACATCTTTAAGTTTCTTAGTATTTTTTTCCTCTCACTCTTACCTTCATCTGGATCACTTTACACGAGAGAATCACTAGCCTTAAAATATGTCCATATAAAGCTCAAACGCTTCTCCATATTTAGATTATACCCTCACATAAGTGTATGTGAAGTGTGAGAGATCTGTAAACTATCAATCCTGAAGAAAATTGAAGTAATACAAAAATATCTCAATCACAACACTCAAACACTTCTATACATATTACTGAACATAATTAAACCCTAAATAAAATTAATTGTGACACTTTAAATTAAGACAACTCATTCACACACTTCAGCATGTAAGATGAAGAAAAGAACTAAACTTAATCCCTAGGGTAATATGTAGTGTTAGTACAGGCACCAATTAAAAAAAGTACCGTAGACAATTTTTTAAAGAAAACCATTCTAATGTTCCAAATGAGAGAAAGGAAAAACATAAATCCAGGTGTCAAATAGTGAGATTCACTGGTCAAATAAAATAATTTTACATTTAATTTGAAAAGTTTAAAATTCAGTTAAACACCCAAAATTCACAAAACTTTTCAATTTGCTAGTAGTAAATCACTTGAATTAGTGCTACGGCAAAGTTATATTTATGCTTGTTGACAAGAATAATTTAAAATCTGTTAAAAACGTTAATGCTTGCCTGTCAAAAAAAGTAATTAAAGAGTAAAATTTCTGTACTCCTGAAAGTTAACAATACATTAATTACGATTAAGTTTTACATTGTCAAGAATTATTTCCATTGTAATATTTACCATTTGTTTATAAGTAATCATTTATAATTTTTGTAAGGTCACGATTAAATGTTTGTACAAAGTTTCTGACTTTGTTCCCTGTCTTTAAATCGTTGAAAGTGGGCTTAGGTCTCCAATTTTTAACAACTTCTAATTTCTCACTAAACAAGTATAACTGAAACAATTTATTAAATACACTTGTTAAAATTTCACTTTTACAGTCATCATTTATCTTGCAAAACTACTGTTCAAAATTCTCATTCAAATGTAACCGTAGAATACGCAACCCATCAGTCACTAAAAATTGAAGAAATGTATATAAACTCACTCGCTAGCATGCTGAATTCAATGTCACCTTGTGCATGCATTCGCCCACATTTCATGAGAGCTTACTGTGACGTCACACCACCTGAACAAGTGTCGAGAATACCACAGCGCTATGTCTCGACATTACAGGGAACTATTACAATCAATTATTGAAATACATACTGTGCCGCTACCCCTCAGCGTCTTGCCATGACGTGTTGAGTAACTATTAAGAAAAGAGAGGTGACAAGACGTGTGCATCACAGTCCCATGTATAGCAAAGAAAGGGAAATTTATTTTTATTTCAAAGAAAAGTGGGAAGTATATGGTTAAGAATCATGTTAGTTTTTTAAAATTTTATTAAAGAATGCACTGCATTCATGGAGAATACGCCCCTGGTGTGTTACCGTGTAACCAAGCAGTGTGTGATATGGAAGTAACGTATGGTAAACTGGTGTAGGCGGATTGCTCCTAAACTAACCAAGATAGCTAGTGGCGTTGACAACTATGAAAATATCTCTGGTTGCAGCTACTCTTTCCAAGGGGCATCTAGAAGAGACTTAACCAAAAGGGGATCACTACTATAAGAGCAGTGGGTGTAGTTGCCTCTACCAGCATCACATTTCAACAAAGTTTTTTTTTTAAATGGGCTCAATTCTGAAGAAAAATAATAGAACTCGGAGTTTGAATAGCATTTATAGGGACTATTGGATGAGTCAGTTTAGTTCCTTGAGAATTCACCAGAGTGCTCGATGAACAACATTCTCCTACCCCACCACTTCACCAACAAATCAGATTGCACCATTTCATATCCCCTCACTTCCCCTCCTTGTAGTTTGCCTATATGAGTGAAATCTGGAAAGAGACGTAAGTCGGTGATGAGCAATGAATACAGAATATTTCTCGTCTCCAAGAGAAGGTCTAAGGTAAGGATATCTAATAAATATACCTTATAAAATATTAATTAATAGATGTGTGCCACTTATACAACTAATCTAATACTATTACGACTCATCACCAAGAGTATCTCTTCCACCACTACAGATGTGACACATTGCCTACCTTACAGACAACAGGAACTTATGAAAGAATTCCTTTCACCCTCCCCTCCCCCCCCCCCTCCCCAAATTTTTCCAAACGCTGAGAGCCAATAAGCTGCCCAGACCTTGGGCAAGGTTGAGTGCCACCGACGAGGCACGAAGCAGAAACGCTGACCGAGGCAGGATGTCACACTTTCCCCGCACTCTATGCCGGCAGCCTACAAGCTTCCACTATATGTCCGGATGCTGCCAGGCATGAGCAGTCAATCTTGTTCCATCTCTTGCGACATCTCGCAGCACTGCTGCCAGTGCTGGGACCGTCAGAGATCTTCGAAGCTTTGGGTACGCCCCCTGCGGCTACTTCACAGTCGACAACTAGTCAACCTGACAACCAGCGAACATGCTTACCAACACGTTAAATTCACTTTGTCTCAATATATCTTTATTAGAGAGTTTAGAAGTATTATATATTTTATCATTGAGCTAATTCTTTCCCATTCACTATTAGAACCAGGTCGCCTACACCTGGCCAGCGTAGTAACCTTCAACACTCAATTGCCTGGTAGGAGGTAGCACACGTTGCATGTATATTGCGACTTCAATAAACATACTGTTGTTTCCTACCTCTCAGATTTTATTTCTTAGAGTAGCTGTCTGTCTGCCTGCTATATACAGGTTGCTACATACACCTTTAACAAGGACCGGGGAATTTATAACTTCCGAATTAGCTTCAACCATAGGCGCCCTTCAGGGGACCGTTATATTTTCACACACCCATTAGATGGCCATCTGTTGCTTTCCAAACTACCATAACATTGCTTCCAGTGCCGGTGGAGAGGAACAGAGGAGCCACACCCACTAGTAACACCACCCAGAGAGGGGCGACATTCTCAAGTTATTGCCTTATCCCACAGCATTGCTACCAGTGCCGGGATATACCATGGCTTGAGCTCTGCCGCCCATTCCTGTGTGGACACACATCCAGTGGCGGCATTGGTGACCCAAACAGCTCCCTGTCTCTGATCAGCCCACCTAGTGTGGGGGATCAATGGAGCTTTACTGAGCCTGGTCTAAAGCTAAAACCGGACTTACACTGTAACTTGTGTTTAGTTTGTTTGTGTCAAGGTGTACCCAGTAACCTGTGAGTGGAGACTTGATGCCTTTCAGCCAAAGGCACGGCCGAAGGTGTAGGGAGCGACACGCAATGCTTCTTGCCACCAAACAGTTGAGTGTACTTTCTCAGCCTACACCGGAAAGGCAGGCGGAATGGAACCGCGCCGCCCAACTCAGGCACGAGTCAGTATCGACTGCTCCGGTTGTGGTGTTATTCATATCTCCGTGTATACACATTCACCCATCGTGCCATCCTGTGGTAAGATGATTGACCGGTACAGAAGTTAGATTCGGGTGTGACAACATCCACTTCTGGACCAACGAATTTCACTTGTGGAATCGCAGTTTCGGTGTGGGCCAAGCTCGTTATGTCTGGACAAAACCCACCACAACCACGGCACCCAAGAAGCAGGAGTGAGTGAGTACTAAACAACACCCCTTGCCTCTCGCAGCCTATCTAACTCAACCAGCCCACTTTTGGTCTAGCGGATAGAATCCTCGACCATCATGACTATTATTCTAACTGGTCACGCATCAATACTTACCTTTTAAACTTACCTTCTGCTCCTGGAGGGGTGAGGAGATGATGAACTTGTGACTGCTCATCCTCGACTGAAGCCTCTTACTAGATTCCGCTCTTATATAGGCCAGTGTAAGGAGGGGAAATGATGGGAGATAAAATGGTGAAAACTGTTTGGTTATTAGAAAGAGTAGGGGGATGCTGATCGTAGAGCACTCTGGCAAAATCTTGTGGAAATAAACAAAATTTTCCAGTGGTTCCTATACAAGTTATTAATATTCAAAGTTCGTCTTGCAAATAATGAGATGTGAATAGAACTGTAACTTTGGATACGTTGGATCTCTCTCTCTCACACGTGCGCACGCACACACACACACACACAGATGGAATTAGTTCTACGAGAATTTACCAGAGAGAGCTCCACAATCAACATTCATGCACCACTTTACCTCCACTCATTTCCCCTCTTTTTCTCTGACTATATAAGAGCAGAATCTGGTAAGAGACTTCAGTCGAAGGTTCATCTCCTCTTCTCCAATATAAGAAGGAAAAAAGGTAAGTAAAAGGTAAGGATATCTAATAAACATACCTTATATAATATTAATACTTATAAAAATAAATATATACATAAATAAATAAATATACATAAATAAATATACATATATAAATAAAGAGATACATATAAAAATAAAGAGCTACATAAATAAATATATATATATATATATATATATATATATATATATATATATATATATATGTGTGTGCATGCGCGCGTGCATGCATGTGTGTATATATATAACACACACACGCGTGCCTCCCACTCATCCTATATTTCCTGTTTTTTTTTTCCTATTTTTTCAACATGTGTCCTATATTTTCCTGTATTTCCTGTTTTTTTATTTAGTCCTATATTTTCTTCATGAGATCCCAATGAAGTGAGCGAAACTGAGGGATATGTAACATGCTCCAGCTTGCTGTAACCCATGCTGTTGTAGCATTTTCTTGTAGGTTATCTTCAATATTAGGAGTTTTATAGTTTCTGTTGTCCCTTATTTTCTTTTTCCCTTCATTACATTCACCACTGTCACTGAGTGGAATTTGTTCTTTTATATTTTTCATCAACATATTTATCAGAACCTATTTTTTGTTGTCATGCCATGTGAAATTGTGCTTGTTATTGTTTGGTCACATAGAATCGATACATTTTGTTTCAGATGTAAAGAAGAGAATGACACTACATTGTGTATTTTTTGCAGTGTTGATGAACAGAACAATACCTTGGCATAAAATGCCTCGTAACACATAATTTAGAGACACTTGGCTAACAGAGAAGGATGTATATGGACACACAGTTGGATCATGGTGTGTTAAGGACTGTGAAATGGATTTCAAAGTTCAGTGTTTTCTTTGTAAATCAGTGTTTGATACTAGGAACTCTGGAAAACAGCAGTTAGTACAGCGTGCATTTGTAGTACTATCACAAAATCAGGCAAAATTAACTTTTGGTGTTTCTTCGAGTGGTCAAAAGTCTGCAACCCTCTCATTTAAACCTGGAACTTCAAAGCAGTGGACTTTGGATGAAGCTGTTAAAGTTACTAAAGCTGCAATTTTGTGGACTCTGAAAGTGATGTAATCAGGTTACTCTTTCAGTTCATGTGATGGTTTAGCTGATATTTTTAAGCAAATGTTTGGTGATAGTGACATAGCCAAGTCGTTCACTCTAGGTTCGACAAAAGTAGCATATGAAATCTGTAATGGGCTTGGGCCATATTTTCATTTAGAGCTTGTAAAATCCATAAAGTCTAGCAACAATTTCTTTACTTTATTCTTCTGTGAAACTACTACAGATGCAGTGAATAAGAAGTTGGATATACATGTTCGATATTGGGACACACAAAAGGATAAAGTCATCAATCATTTTCAATTTTGCTATGAATTTGGTAATGCAACAGCAGATATTTTAAAAGAGAAGTTATTTGATTTTTTGTCAAGAGATACATTGCCTTTGAAGAAGTTATTGGCCATAGGCTCGGATGGTAAATGCGAAATGTTCACTTGATTTAGACAGTCGTCCGAAAATTGAAGGCTGTCATGAGCTGATAAAGATTGGAACATGTAACTTGCACATTGTTCCACAATTCATTCAGACGGGGCATGCCAGATGTGTTGATCCACTGGGAGATAGATGATTTTCTTGATGTTCTTTTCAAGTTTGTGCACAAATTTCCAGCAAGGAAAGAAGGTTTTCCGAATATTCAAATAGAACTTGGAATAGAGCAACAGACAATGCTTAGATTTGTAAACAACTGATGGCTGTCAATTGCACCAGCCATTGCAAGATTCCTTGAACAGTGGAGTGCATTGAGAGAGTACTTTCTTAAATACATTCCCAAAAAAAAAAACACTTAACATCAAGAAACAAGAACCTACAAATGCATCAAATCTGCACTTGATGATCCCTCTACGTTTGTTTGATGTTTCTTAAATCGGTAGGTGAAATATACGACAAATTCCTTCGTCTGATGCAATGTAATGAACCCTGCATTCACATTCTCTATGCTGAACTGTATGCACCCATTCAAAGCTTCTTGTCAAGAATCATTAAGTGAAAGATCTTGGGAAAAGTTCTTGGAGCTATATTTAGACGTCTTGACCTCCACAACATTGAAAATACGTGTCCATCAGAAGACATTGATGTTGGCTGTGTCACAAGGAAAGAAACCACGAAACTTAAAGAAAAGGAAACAAAGTTTTTGTTTCATGAAGTGAAAAAATTCACTATTTATATTATAGAATACTTGCTTGACAAAGTACTTATAGAGAATATGCTGCTTCGCAGCATCCAGTTGTTGCATCCATTGTTTCGACGTCACACTCATTAAAATATATACAGAAGGTTGCTCATGGTTATTAAGAGTTGTGACAGATAGGCTTTGTGATGAGTGTAAATTGTACATGGCTGAAAACCTGGCTGTAGTACTGTACATGGCTGAAGTACTTTCAGGCTATACAACCAGAATCGATACATACTGGTCTGCAATACAAAAATTAAGGAACAGTCTTGGAGAATTGAAATATCCTTTACTTTCTTGTTTCGCTAGAGCAGCTTTAACATTATCTCATGGGCAAGCAGATGTGGAATAAGGTTTCTCAATGAACAAGCATTTTGTTTTTCCATCTAGTTCACTCCTGACTGCACAAACAATAAATGGCTTATGTATCATCAAATCTATCTAATCTGTCATCAAACTAAGAGGTGGTGTTTGTCAGGTGCCTCTATCGCCAGTGTGCAGTGCAATCTGTCATCTAAGAGGTGGTGTTTGTCAGGTGCCTCTATCGCCAATGTGCTTCAAGTACTTCAGAGATGCTAGCAGTAAGTACAAGGCCTACTTAGAAGACTGTAAGATAGAAAAGTCTGAACTTGACAGTAAATCGAAAAGGAAATATGGTGTAGGAAGATTAGAAAACTTAAAGAAGGAAGGAAAAACCTTGCAAGAAGCTATTCAGGCAAGCCACTGCTTAATTTTAGAAGCTAATAAGAGACTTTCTGCTGCTTGTAAAAGCAAGAATATGCAGGAGATATTTGCACCCCAAGCCTTTCTATAAGCAGGACACAAACAACTGACAGAAAGAACAGCAGCACTTAAGAAGGTTAAAGCATAAGAAACATGTTCTTTTGCCAAGAAGTTGAAGACATAGGCTAGATTTATAGATGGGAACAGTCTAGCTTGTAATTTTTGTCTTAAATTTTAATAGTGACGTTATTCCTTAACCAGTTGTGACCTTCTTTATTTTTTTTTACAATTAATATAATTTGTGAATCAGAATTTTTTTAAAACTTTTGCAGCATGTTCTTATGTATTAGTATTTGTTTTCTTATGTATCGTATTAAAGAAAATATGTTTGTATTGTTCAAACAAAAATAAATATATGACAAGCACAAGTAAAATATTGGGGGATTGGGGATGGCTGTATCCTGTGTTGAACAAACTATCTTGAGGATTAAAAAATGCACTGATATTTATAAATAGTTTACTCCATCCATTGTATGTATCGACATATTTCTTCATTTTATTTTGCAAAGTAGAGGTGCGTAGTTATTTTATTCACAAATGTTACATAGGGAGTAGGGTGGCCATGTCTTGTTTTACTTGCTGTGTAATTTTCAAGTAAGTTTATCGCATGTTTGCCTTGTAATTTTTCATTCATTGTAGTGAATTTTAAGTATCTTCACTATTTTTATGTATGTGCTGCATAATATATTTTTATTCTGTGTGGTGATGCTGTAAGTAAAGATTCCGAGGAGGGTGAGAGTCCTCGGCTGGTGTCCTATAAATTTTTCAAAGATGCCCTATATTTTTTTGTCTATTGAGTTGGAACCCTGTATATCCTATGTACTTACATTTTAAACTTAAGCTTCTGCTGGGATAGGAGAAGAGGAGAGATGTTTATTTGTTCAGTTCTCTTCCCCAACTAAAGTTTTTTTCCAGAATCTGTTTTTTTATGTCAGTGAAAGGAGAGGAAGTAAAATGGTGAAATCTGATTGGTGGTTAGGAGAAGTGGAGGGGGGATGCCGATTGTAGAACACTCTGACGAAATCTCGCAGAACAAAACAAACTTATCCAATGGTCCCTGTACATCTTATTAATATTCAAAGTTTGTCTTGTAAATAATGTGACATGAATAAAGCTGTAACTTTGGATGAGTTGGATTACTCTCTCCGACATCACATTTTAGCGAAGATTGAAAAATAATGTTGAGTACTCATGTAGCACTTGTGCTGCATGATGTCATACACACTCTTAAGATGGCAGTTTTTTTTTTTAGTTCTGAGGTTTGCACTAGTGCAACCTTCGATTATGACTTCACACAAAGGCTACACTCGTTCATCGACTTGGGTTATGATGTCACATGAAGGTTGCACACCTGCAACCTTCGATTATGACATTGCATGAGGATTACAATTGTTCATCAACTTGGGGTGACGTCACACAAGGCATGGGTGGTGGAACAATGGAGCAAGGGAGAGCGAGTGCTCCCCCTAAATCAGGGCAGCCCTAAATATTATTACTAGTCCCACCTATCACACTGTTGGTAGGTGTCTTGAGATGTATTTTTCAAATGCTTACTATTCCTGATGCCAGTTTTTGGAGTGATTTTGTTTTTCTGCTGTTCATATTGCACTTATGTGAGTATATATGCTGCATTTCTTCAGTGTTTTAATTTAAAACACCACAATTTGAATGTACTATTTCAACTGTGCTGTACTATTATCTCGACTACTTATGGCCTGTCTACAATTTATTTCACGTTACAATAATACTTGTTTTGTGATCATTATTATGCTTTAATATGACGTAAAACATCAGGGAAACTTACATTTTAAAAAGTAATCATGTATGGTATCCATAAAATAAAATAAAGTTATAGTATCAATCTGTATTCACAGACTTATTTAGAATGTTTGCAACCATTTTATAAATTTCTCTATTTCATTCGCACATACAATTAACATAATAAAATAATTGACCGAACCTAAGTTCTAGGGTTACCTCTCATTTCTTAAGACAGGATAGTCGTCTGTGTCAATATTTCATTCATTCGAATCTGTTATTTCTTTTTTCGCGATAAAAAACAAAATCACATTAAAAACAAGAGGTTTTGGCCCAGCATTTGACAGTTGAGTAGAAATACATGGCAGTCATTTTGTTTACCTATAGCAGAAGGATTCGTGATTCCTAATTCGTACGTACCTGAAAGTAGAATTTTAGCAGGGTTTCAGATAAGTATGAAGTAAATTAAGGATAAAAATCTGGCTTGCTCAAAAAACCTTTTATTGTCGAAATGAATTTGTGTAGCTTATGTCAATATTATATTCTATAAACATGAGTACTTTCAATTTTCTTTATTAAATTATGTTTTGTATAATGCTTCCACAGCCTTAGCAATATTTCAATATGCCCATGACATTTTGAAAATAAGCTGATTCTCTATACACATTTTAAAGAGAATATATTTGGAAGGGCCGATAGTGCTGAAGAATATCATTCACCATCTAGAGGTTCAAAAAACTTTATACAAAAAATTCAATATTGTTTTTGGCATAAACCGCCCAGCAAACACAAATTGTCGGCCCAATACCTGTACTCTCGGCAACTGTTGTTTCAATGCCAGAAGATAGCCATCTGATAACTGCATGTCGTCTTTTTTGAGACTATGTTTACCATTATAAGAAAAAACAATAGTGCACTGTATTTTCTTTGGATAACAGATGGATATCATCTAAATTATGTTGGCGTGATATCTCACAGCCAATATGTCGCGAATAGCAAAAGTATTATTCTGGAGCGATTTCGATATAGCATCTTTATTTTTTCGGTTAACTGGCCATCATATTATTTATTCCGGCCCGCTAACGTTTTCGAGTCATGGCTCTTTCTCACAATAAAGATACAAATATGATGTCTTTTTGCAGACAAAATTTTGGAAAGTGTTTTTTAAATAGGCAAGATGTTAGCTAGCCGTTAATGGCATGATGTCTTTTTTGAGACCATGTTTTAACCGTTAGCATGTTTTTTTCATGTGTCACGTTGTAACCCATGGCATTTTTTTCTTTGAGACTTTTTCATTTGTACAACCATCTGACATATATAAAAAACTAACAAAAACCATTTTGTTTGCAAGTCTTTGAACAAACGAAGAAACAGTTTTAAAATAATAAGTGTTTTAAAATTTTTTGTTATATTGCCATGGAATGTATACATTCATTTATAGTAATTTGTTTCATGAGAAATTTTAAATTACTGGAGAGCATCAGTAAGTTACCCTGTGGTGTATAGGTTAGCATACTGGACTGTAAATTCGATGGTCTTAGGTTAGAATCCCACACTCGGCAAATAAAATATTTTCCTATCATATAATGTTTTGAGAAGTAAATGAAATGAATATATGTTAAGAGGGAATAACAGTTAATAAAATTTTTTATCGAAAAGTTAAGGTTTTTTCATTGTTGTACTGCTTATTTCTGGACGTAGTGCCGCTGCAGGCCTGGCATTGTAAAAACATCCAGCTGTCACAGTTCCAGCATCTTGCCGCTATCCAGCCACTGCAGGCCCGGCATCTTGCCGTCATCCAACTAACGCAGGCCCGGCATCTTGCCATAATCCAGCCGCCACAGGCCCAGTATCTTGCCATCATCCAGCCGCCACAGGCCCAGTATCTTGCCGCCATCCAGCAGCTACA
Organism: Dryococelus australis; assembly: GCA_029891345.1. Taxonomy (NCBI): domain Eukaryota; kingdom Metazoa; phylum Arthropoda; class Insecta; order Phasmatodea; family Phasmatidae; genus Dryococelus; species Dryococelus australis. Next base: position 75,488,323 of record CM057000.1, read on the forward strand.
GATTCCAAAATTTGTCGGCTAGCTTTTACCAACCCAGTTCTGGCTTTTACTTTTCGTCTATGTTGGGCTGGAATAAATTTTGTATCTTGCCGTTAGCAGTACAGTGTATTTTTGACACAGTCGGCAAACAGTCAGCTGCCAGTCCATATTTCCATCGGGCTGCTTCCGGCATAAGACAGTAGGCCGACATCATCTGGCCGGAGTTTGTCGGCTATCTTTTACCGGCCCGATTCCAACCCGTATTTTTCGTGTGTGTTGGGAGTAATGCTTTAGCCTATTTTGTGCCAAATCATAAAATGGTTTAAATTATCATGATGATATCGCCATTAAGATATTGGAAATCTCATTACAATAATTACATTGTGTGCCTGGACTGGAGCACCCCTTCCACTCCACCGTAAACATTGCTGCGGCTTTGTGCATTATATTTTGATAGAGATTGTCAACATGTAGGTCTATTAATATAGACTGTTCGCGTTAAAGTAAGCACTTTTGAAAGCCCTTCTAAGGTTCTTCTTTCAGCTATCAATGTATCCTGCCAACCAATACACAAATTAACATTGCAATGTGCCTGTTGGTAGAGTTCATGCGCCGAGCGAATTGCACTTCAGCCTGTGCAACTACTTTCCCTACTTGCTGCCAACTTAATTAGTAATAAATGGCTAAATATTTGTGTTTCCCTATATACAGTTAATGGGCTGTGATATTTTTCAAATGTTTATTTCAAAAGTGCTCACGTTGCCATGAACAGTCTTTAGTGAATGTATCGACACAAATATAATGAATTTCATCCGGTTCTTACAGACTGAAAATGGCAAAGCGGCAGCTGTTTTTGTCAGAATATTTTGGCCAACCAAAATCTCTGAAGACCAGTTTCTCGACGACCTTCAATTAAGATCAGGTACCTTCGCCTTCGGAAGAGGTGGCCGAAGCATCTACCATTAGTCATCACACCAACAACCAGTTCATAAACAAGGAAGAAGCTTCTACTAATCATAACACCCACAAAAAGCCACGTGAACAATGAAGTTGGAGAACAGTCTTCTATAGCTACAGATGAATTAACACAGCTGGGGAAAATTGTGAGGTCTTTCTGCAGACAGTGTCTCACAGACTACAAATGGCTCCAGTATTTTCAAGAAAAGGACACAGTAGTTTGTTCACTGTGCGAGAAAGCAGTGAGAGAAGGTTTAACTTGGACCTCTCATAATTGGCCTGGCAGGAAATAAATATATTCACAAAATATGTAATGATGTGAAAACTGCTAGTGTAGTTTCTCTAGTAGCAGACGAGACATCGGACGAAAGTCGCACAGAAAAGCTTGTTTTATGTATACCATGGTTTGACCGGCAGTTTAAAATATATGAAGAACCAGTGGGTTTGTATGCAATGGATTCCACTGATGCCGAATCCATTGAAAAAGCTGTTTTAGATGTTCTGATTCGCTTGCAACTTGATATCATATCATGTTGTGGTTGAGGTTATGATGGGGCGTCAAACATAAGTGGTAAGTTTTCAGGAGTTGCAGCACACATCGTCGAAAAAGAACCAAGTGCTATCTATGTTCATTGTGATACCCATAACCTTCAGCTCGTGCTGCAGGATGTTAGTAAAGTTTGTGATGTAGTTAAAGAAGCTTTGGATTGTGACATCTGCCACAAAAATTTACAAAAAATAAAAACGCCAAAGTACGCTGTTTATTCGGGGTTTCAAGAAACTCAATCAAAATAGAATTTACCATAAAAATTAATTTTAAAAATACAATATAAAATTTTCTTTGCTTTAAAAAAATACATAACCTTCGGCGAACACAATTTACATTCCACACTGGAATGCTATACAAATTTTATGATAAATAAGGGCTCCTTTTAACCAACCAGTACTAAGCATTATCACACAAAGAAAACTTGGAACTGCAGTACTGGATTCTAAAACATTAAGGTTAAAAGAACTTCGAAATATTTAACTCCCCTTCTCACATTAATATTGAAATAATTGACTGAAAATCTCTAGATAGAAGAGACTGTCTTCCAAAGTCTAGTGAACATTAAAAATGTGTTCTAATAAGCACAATTTAAAAACGTGTATTAAAACCAACAAACCATCCTTGGTTTGTACCATTTAAAAATATTTTACACAGGTGGGTTACCTCTATTGTATCACCATGTTGCACAAGCTATCACGTTTCAGGCGGCTGGCAAAATATGAATATCCGAAACTACTTTCAACCACATTCTAAGTGCAAGACTACACACAACAGAAAATTATATGGGTCACACACAACTAATAAGTTAAGCCAAAACCAGAATTTAATCACTTAGGGCACAAAATGAATTTAGAATAAAAGCTACAAGCACAACCCTAGAATTCTTTGACTAGCCCACATAAAATCTTAATTCAAGCTCAATGCATTATACAGCAAACCCACCTATGCTTCTCGCTGTCAGTCATGGCGATGTTCTAATTGTCGTCAGCTACAAAGTCGTAATGCATAGCAACCTAACATTGCAGGAAAACCCATTAGGGCCAGGAACAGAAATTAAAGCGAAGTTACTCAACTGCTTGCAGGTGTAGAAATGGATGAGCCATCAAAATGAGCAGAAGGCCCAAACTTCAAACAGAAGCCAGTAACCAATGAGAGAGAAGCTCGATACGCCTACGTGGTAGGAGGGGATCCATAGATATGGGAAGGAATAGGAAGCAGATAGGTTGCCAAGACAGCCCAAAGGCGGAGTGGCCGAGCACAGCAAGTCGTTAATGTTCGGAGTGCACTGTATACTGCACCGGATAATATCCAACTGTTTACTACCATGATTCGCCGATCACCGAAACGACTTGTATTGTTCGAGACCCTAAAAATTCAACACAATGATTATTTATATACCAACAGTCCTGCTTCACTTAGACCACTTTGTCCAACAAGATGGACTCTTCGCACATCATCATTGGATAATGTCCTTTCAAATTACGGTACTCTGTTGGAAGAACTCGGCATTTTGGCACAAGAGAATTCCGACTGTGGTAAACAGGCAAATGGCTTACAAGCTTTGATGAGCCACTTTTATTGCCATTATGGACTGAAGCTATGCATAACAATTTTTGACCCAGCAGAAGAGACAAGTCCCATTTTGCAGTCGCAACAAGCTACATACAAAACAAAATGCCTAGCCATAAATAGTCTACTGAACTGTTATAACGGCAAAATAAATGACAAGTCTTTTCAGAAACACTCGTCTTATTGCCTTGAGACTTCAGAAAGTTTGACTGAGCCACAAGTTCTCCCACGTAAGAGTCGCCGTTCTCAAAGTTATAATGAAATGGCTTCTTCTACACATTGTTTTGAGTGTGTTGAAGATTTTTACAAGCAATAGTACTATGAGGCTTTGGATGCAGCCTCATCTTCTCTGTTAAAAAAATATATATATTCGTAGAGAACCCTGCTTCGGATGTCCTCAAAACAATGGAAGATATGCTGTTGAGGGGAGCCAATGAAGAAATCAATCTGGAAAACTGTGAATAGCTATTTTCATACTCAGAAATTGACAATGAAAGGCTGAAAGCACAACTCGTTATATATAATGATTTTGTACATGTTGCTACAGAAAAACATTTTACAGGGACTGAAGTATGTACAGTGTCTACCCTTACACAAATTCTCTCACAGGAAATACATATGGCTGAAGCTGTGCTAACTGAGATAATAAAAATACTCAGGATCTACTTGAAATGCCCTGTAAGAAGTTCAACCACAGAGCGATCATTTTCTGCACTGCCAAGATTGAAAACGTTCCTATGATCAACCATGACTCAACCTCGCCTAAACCATCTCCTGTTACTAGACATACACAATGATAAATGTGACGAATTAAGTGTGGAAGAAGTGGCTGAAGAGTTTATTGAGAAAAATTATTGTTGCCACAGTTACTTTGGAAGTTGTTACAATTGCTGAACATTTTTAAGCTCGATGACAGTTATAATCCAACAGAAACATTGTGTTTTGAATAATAATTGTGTAATTATGGAACATGATGACAAACACAATGTGTTTGTTCATCCTTTGGTACCTTTGTTTAAATTGTTCAATCAAAGAAATTATATCTTTAAAAATAAATTACAATTTCTACCAGCTGTTTATTCAATGTTTAGATTTAAAAACTGCTCAAATAACACAATTTTTTTTACCTAAAATCCAGAATTTTCCAGAGGAAAAATAGTGGAATCAGTGATTCATAGCATGCAGCTCATTTTACCCACAGGCTGTCACTAATGAAACCCCACCTCCAAATTATCGAATCCGAAATTTATATCAGTGAGTGTATAGGTGCGTGGTGCAATGTCTCTCACCTTGGCGACGCAGAGTACCTCGACACCACAGTTCGGATAGTATGACTTATCAAAGACACCTCTGCTTCTGGAGATATGGACAAAGTTACCCACCCTGGCCCATGGTCGGCGTGGGTACACCATCTTGCAGTGCCGGTACACAGTCCGCAGTAGAGAAGCGACATTGGCAGGGGTAATCTCAGACGGATGAGGACCAGTCGTTCTATGTTGATGTACATTGTACTGAGTAAGCAGTCGAGGAAGCAGATCCAGTCACCGGTAGCTACCCTGTGCTGATAACGACTTCCACATTAGACCCTTAAGTGTCAAGTTGAAACGTTCGACGATCGAAATCTTGATGTCGCTGAATGTAGAGTAGTGATGAATCTTCTTTGCAGCCATAAGCACATGGAACATAGGGATGTAGAACTCCTTCCCATTGTTCATCTGGATGTTCTTGAGCACGACCGTCTTGTCCGAAACCAATTTCATTGCGGCCGCAACGTCGGCACCACGCTTCCGGCGCACAGCGACAGCCCAAGCATACTTGGAGAAACAGTTGATAACCGTCAGAATGTAGCGAAAGCCCTTATTGATGTGTGCATAAGGAATCATTTCCACCAAGTCGGCCTGGAACAGGTCATGAAGTCCGAGGAGACGCACCTTATGCCTGGGGAAGTTTCGACGTGCAGGGCGATGAAACTCGGTGGCGATTTGTGCTTTCGACATAGCCGTAGGGTAGGCCCACCCTCCTCACAGGATATGGCCGGCTTCATGGAGCTCTTACAAGATATTTGCTATTTCGTTTGTGTGAGATGTATTGCCGGCTTGGTGGGATGATGCAACAAGGAGACATAGACCGTCCACAATTTTCGTTAACGTCGTCCCAATACACGTATTTCAACTGGCTGCCACCATCAAGATATATATCCGATCTGCTCACACCATTGTTCGGAAACAGATCATCGATAATAGCGAATTTATGGTGGGTCTCGTCCTTATGTGCTTGACTGCTAGCATTATTGTCCACCAAATATGCATGTGTGAGCTGCAACAACTGTTGGTACTGGCGAAGCGCAGCACGTGAATAATCCTTGGGTGCAGCAGCTCGTATAGGCCGGGCGAGGCTTGCACAATTACGTCCTCTACCTAGATAACATCGTTAGACAGAAAGAAAACTTGTTTGTCGCCAAGGAACCACTTATTCCCATATGTATACACACCATAAGTATAATCGTTCAGACAAGGCATGTACGAAGTCAGAAAATTACGAAGAACCATAGAGCATGCATTGGATTGCACCTTATTGCATTTCAAAGATGCCAGGGGCACATCATCTTCATCAGTGATCGCCTCTGCCCCCGCTGCAGTTTTGTGTTTCGGTGCGAAGCGTGGCTCAGCCTTCAGAACAGGGGGAACAGGTGGTAGTGACTGCAACGTGTCAAGCCACAGTGTTATCTGCTGGAAGACCACCTACAATACCACATCACGTTCCATGTGCACCCTCTTGGTGAGCAGATACATTTTGCGAATGCTCGCAACAACACGACTTAGATTCAGGGCGAGGGTAGCCATAGCACTGATTCGTACTGTCACATGTATACAGTATATATATCTAGTGGCGATGCTCGATAAACTTGATAAGTTTGTCTTCCGCTTTGCCAATGCATCGTATGACAGCATCACATACATGGTTGCAATGAGCCCACTTGTCCTCAGCGACTCATATGTCAGATAGATAGTTTGAGATCGTGCGATGTACAATATCTTCCAATGCCACAAGCTGTACACCCAAAACATTGATGTGGGGCGTGAGCTTGGTGGCAACATCGCCAATGATTCTGGTAGTCACCGCCGACATAACAGTGCCGATCTGTGCATCCAGGGTGGCCATAGTTATCTGCTGTGTACCCCCAGCAGTACGACGACCATCCAATGTTGCAGAGAGAGACCCCGAGTTGTGCCAATGTCCTCTGGACTTGAGGCCTGCTCTCAAAACAGAGGGTGGCATGTGATGTCATCGAGAATGGTCCTAGCTGCTCCCTGTCGGAGTCCAGATGCTTGCACATATTTCCTCCCTCGACCCTGGCACGACAGCGGTCAGTTCTTGGGGTGACTTCCAAGTTAGTGGTAATGTTCCACTATGTGTGGGTGTCTTACCTATTTCCATTGACAACATACCGCATCGCTGCTGTGTTATCGATTGCAATGAGAATTACGAGAACGGTCCACGAGTTCGTGTATCTGGTATTCCAAAAAACGAAGAAAGGTGACAGTTAGGGTTGCGTGAAATTCCTCGCACCAACTTCTAATCATCAGATTCTTCTAAAGTAAGTTTACTGTATATTTTTTCTAGATGCCAGTTATTTCCTATTTTGTCACCATATTTCGCCGTTAAAATATGTTGTACAAAACAGTAATTTGTCGAAATACGCGGAACCCTGTTGAGATGAAATAAGTTTCTGTATTTTAGCACTGCATTGTATGATGCAGTGCTAAACTTAATATAACCTCAAAACTGAATGACTGAAATAAAAGTATGAAGTCCTCTTGCATTTTTCTCTGTAAAAACGGCAGAAAACGAACGTACATAAAGATAAGTGATGCCTGCTAGGTTTACATCCTACTGCGTGGAAGATGGCGGGAGCTAATAATTTACGTAATCAGCATATCATTACGCGTCAACCTTTTTACATTTTAGTAATATACAATTTCGAATAATGAAGATTTTTACATTTAAGGATGCATTAGTAACATAGTTTCAAAAATGTGTTAAATACATATTTTTATTAGAGTCTGACAATGCGTAAATAGTTCAATCATTATTAAACTCGCCTAGCGCTGCTATAACCAAAATACCAGTAGAGATAATAACTAATTATACAGTTAATTTATAATCAAAGCATTTACAGTAGTCAACTTCGATGAAGTTACAATACTACATATTACGGAAGATAATCGTGTTCAAATAAATGAAACATTCTTCAAGTTTCTTAAATTGTCGCGCTTTGTAGATACGTTCGTTACTAACAAACATTGTAAATCGATACCGTGGTGGATCCGTTAAAAATATGATTTGAATATAGCGTGCAAACGTTTACAGTAAACAAATTTATTTTAACATTTACATAGGTAGCATATTTTTTAATTTGTATGCGTTTTTTAATCCCAACATATGTTTGATTTTGAAAATAGTGGTTCTTATTCCACAGGTTTTACGTTTATGAGTGTTTTTTATTCTATAGGCTGTTCACGGTAAAGTGAACACTTTTTAAGTATCTCCTAACAAGCATTAATCACTACTAAATATATCTTATTGCAGCCTCAGGCATTCAATTTTGAGGGTGGTAAAATGTATATACTGTGTATATTGGTCACATTGCAATGTTTATATTATCACATAGCAGGAAGATGGAAATTGGTTGAAAGAAAACATTTAGAAGGGCCTTAAAAAGTGCTCACTTTACCGTGAACAGCCTATAGTATTTTCTACATGTTAGGATACTTGGTCATAAGCCACAGTTTAATATCTAATTGTGCATTACAACAATTTTACTACTTGCGCTATATTGTCAAATTTTCTGTTTTTTGCATTAATAATTTCCGTGGCGGATCTTCCACAGGATATTCAAAAGTGTAATTTAATTTTATATTAAATTAACATAAGGGTTACAACCAGGTCCAAAGTAGGATAACGATTTTTAGTTTAAATCTGACTTTTTAATTTGTGCATTTGTTAGGCAAGGGGGAAGGGGGGTTGAAATAATTGTTCGTTTTACACGAAAATTATTTTAACTGTTAATTCCTCTTAGGTAAATTGAATTAATACAAAATTTTAAGACGTAATATTTCTCTTTAATAACAGGACCAGCTGTATAAACAAATGGTTAAGAAATTGTAGCATCATAATACATTTGACATATCTCTATGCTTATTATTATTATTTTTTTTGCAATTTCCAACCAGAACTGTTAAAACAATATTATCAAGAAGTTTTCAATATAACTAATGAGCCTACTTTCCTATATATGGATGCAAATAATTTTAATGAAGCTATTAAAACGTTAGCTGGTAGGTAGGTCTTGAAGTCTCGTTGATAGCAATGTCATTATAAATGCAACCAGAACCAAATGCAATACTAGTGAGACAATTACAAATACAGATGTGCTCTACCTGGGACTTGAAAACAGAACTTCTTGTACCGTAAGTTGGCATGCAACCAGATACATCACGGAGGTAGGATTCGAAACATCAGATTCAATAGTAATCAGTCTAATGTAAAGTTTTGGTAGACTAGGATTATAGACTGCAAATATTCACAAGGACATAATTTTGAAAGCAAGTGTAGGAGTTGCTTAAATCATGCAAGTTTTCATGGCTTACCATAATACTACTAGTGTGCTAATTAGACCGGATCTTGAGATATGGCATAAAAGCTTTCGTTTCTCATTTTGCGCTATCGTACAAAACATCCAAAAACAGGCTCTGTATAGGCATATCTGATTTTTCTAATAGATACTGAAATATGTCGAATTATTTAAGAGATTTGATTAACGTATCAAATTAATTTATATTGCACCATTAAAAAATATCTTACCAAATTGAAATATATTAGTTTACAGGCCCACTGTAGTACTACTTGTGTGAAAAATTTGGTGGGAATTAGATGTTTGGTTACAGAGATATGTCAGAAATTATTGATTTTATCGTTGGCAATTTCTTACAGAAATGCAGGAAAAGATGGTATCTATAAGCATATTAATGCTTCTAATGGGTACTCTCAATAGGCCTATATAAAATTTAATTGGAATTGGTGAAATTGTTTAGTAGAAATGATCAACTTATCTAAATTATTTATTTTGCAGCCATACTATAAATAAAGCCAGACACACTTTATACATGGCCTACTGTAGTAGACCTACTACTACCGTTAATGCAGGGAATCTCTTGATTCTTTCTTTACATGACAAAAAAGATCCATTTTCTCACGTGGTAGTATCTGCATTACTAGAGAACAAAATAGAGATTTACTGGAACATTAACTGTTCGTCATAGATACTGTAATGTATTAAGTCAGATGAAATTGCTTGTGACATGTGATATACAGACAATATATTTACATTGCTGTGATTTTGAAAATATGTGACTACCTCCTTAAGTCATATAAATTTAGATGGACTACAAAAGTATAACTTGTCGCCTGAATTTGTTGGGTATCAGTTAATAGTTTCCCAAGATAGGACACGAAAACGTAATTTTTCATATGGTGCTATCTTCCAAAATGGCGGAAAGGTGAGTTTATTTATTCGTTCGTTTTATGCACGCACTGTCAGCATACAAAGTTAGGTTCAAACTGGTTACATTGTTTCGTATATATAGCATGATATGCTAAGATGTGTACAAGGGTACTATTCTGAAAATAAGCTTCCTGATATTCTTGAAACATGGCCTGTCAATTTACATTGTTTACCGCAGTATTACTTGTTTGCAATTTGGAAGGAATTGGTTGTATAGTTACCAAGATATGCTATAGTTTTAATGTTGCACTATCTTCCAAAATGGCTAGTTAATATAGTTATCAAAATTCATTCAATGCATACATCATGCACTGTCAACATACCAAATTTTGTTTAAATTGATAAAATGGTTCCCGAGATATAATGGAAATGCTTAATTTTTTTCATTACCGCTTTCAATATGCAATGCATTATAATTCACTGTCAATGTTCCAAATTTCGTTTAAATAGGATAGATAATTGGTTCCAGAAATATGACACAGTGGTATTAATTTCAACATCACCACCATTTTTAAAATTCGTATCTGGCATGGTTGAAAACTGTAAGTCTGATGTCCTTACTAAATACTATAATGTGGACCTAGTTGGTTAAATTAGGTTGTCGGGTTTAAAAGTTATTAGGGTGGACATACATTCCAAACAGACAACCATGTGAATGCATAAGCCTATCTTTCCTTCGGAAAGCAGGTTAAAAATATTCCAGGAGATTACTTGTCTTTGTTTATAATATCGAATTTATTATAGTTTATTTGGAATGTTATGGCTAATTTGTCAGTTTTTATACCTACTAAAATTTTCGGCCCGAAATAATCAACTAGGCTTTATTTGCAAGTGAATAATCAGAAGATTTGTGTGTCTATATATGCCTGTACATGTATGTACAAATATGTATTTAAATGTGAGAATGTGTATGCATTATGTATATGCATGTGTGAATGTGTAAAAAGTGTATATGTACTTGAATGTATATACATATGTGTTGTGTGTACATGTATGTATATATACAGATATGTGTGTACTTGTATGTATATATAAATGTATGTGTGTACTTGTATGTATATATACAGATATGTGTGTACTTAAATGTATGTATACAGGTATGTGTGTATTTATTTGTATATATATATATATATATATATATATATATATACATATATATATATATATATATATATATATATATATATATATATATATATATATATATATATATATATATATATATATATATATATATATATATGCCTGTACATGTATGTACAAATATGTATTTAAATGTGAGAATGTGTATGCATTATGTATATGCATGTGTGAATGTGTAAAAAGTGTATATGTACTTGAATGTATATACATATGTGTTGTGTGTACATGTATGTATATATACAGATATGTGTGTACTTGTATGTATATATAAATGTATGTGTGTACTTGTATGTATATATACAGATATGTGTGTACTTAAATGTATGTATACAGGTATGTGTGTATTTATTTGTATATATATATATATATATATATATATATATATATATATATATATATATATATATATATATATACACACACTCATTCCGTATGTTCATTTCACTGTGATGCCCGCAGTTTAGCGAACAAATGGTAATCACCAATTTGCTTACAAATCGTCAGAGATGTCAACACAATTAATTATTGTTATTATGGCAATCTCTGCATATTTATTACCTGGCTAATTTCATTTGATTACGTCGGTGGTTAATGTCTGTACGCCAGTGGTTAATGTGTTGAAAAACTTTTCACTTACACCGCTAAGCTTTGGCTCCAAGGCCATGAGCCGGGAGACATCGGACTTTAGTGAGCGAAGATGAGACTCGATGGCGGTACATGTGGTCCAGATCGCCATTATTCAACTAACATACGGGCCAACCTATGATGCAAGGGATTCCAGATTCGAATCCTGGTGAAGGCATGAATTGGTTTGTCGTTTATTTGTTTAAGAATTCGCGTTTTTAGGATTTTCCTCTGATTAACAAGAGATCACCAATTATAAAAATCAAGCTCTAATTCATGTATTTTTATACCTACTGATTGCCAATTCTAATCGTTACAGCTATTTAAATTTAACACAAAGTGCATACGTAATTCTGTAGAAGCTAATTATGAAGTTAATTATATAAATCCAAATATAAAAAAAGCAGGAAGTGACCACAGCATTGTGTACTGAACACCTAGAGCATCAGGAAAAAGGACGACTCCTGATGACGTCACGTGCTTGAAAGCAGGCCTGGAGTCCAGAGGGTGTTGGTTGTGCCTCCACAGCAGAGAGCTTGGCCATGAATCGGGGTTCATGACCATGTCGGAGACGTGCTCTATCTGTTTACTCAGAGCAGCCAGTTTGCTCGAATTGCCGCTTGCCACGAGCATATGATCTTTCAGATCAGCATCGTGGGCTTCTGGCACTCTGGTGTCAATATGAAAGCCCAGGTCATCCACCTTCTTTGTGACATCAGCAAGTGTACCGCCCAAACCGCAGAGGTTCTGCACATCGGACGTGAGGGTCGATATCTGACTAGAAAGTTGACTGAATGACATACAGACAGCATCGGCGTTCGATTCCAGGTCGACAGCTTCTTCATGAACGTTGCAAGCGCACCCTCTGTCTTGGAGGTTAGGCCACTGACCTGCACACCCACATCATCCAGTTTCATATTCATGGTTGCAAAGTCTGATTCCAGACCGATCAGCTGTGTAGTCGAAACGAGGGCCCTGTCGATTTTCACGGTCAGGTCGGTAAGGCCGCTGGCAGTAACTTGAGCACCCATAACATCGTGTGTCTTCTCCAAAGCTTCAAGCTGTTGGCCGAGGGTGGTAACATTTTCACATTGGTAGAAGTCAACAAGCGAATCTGGGCCTCCATCTTGGCAGACAGGGCATTTGTGTTGGTCAATATCTGCCCTTCCACGACCCGGAGCACATCGTCGGAGGCGAAATCTGTGAGACTGGACACAGACTTGACCAACCTGACAAGGTTAATATCCACACCCATATTGGTAGTATAAATGTGGTCCTCCAGTGCGGTCATCTTCGTACTCAAGCCAGCCAGTTTGCATACGTCGGTGGTTAATGTCTGTACGCCAGTGGTTAATGTGTTGAAAAACTTTTCACTTACACCGCTAAGCTTTGGCTCCAAGGCCATGAGCCGGGAGACATCGGACTTTAGTGAGCGAAGATGAGACTCGATGGCGGTACATGTGGTCCATAGAGGTTCCATAGCCGTGGAAGTACTGCTGCAGAAAAAGGACATGTTCGCCATACCGCCATCGTACATAGGTCCTCCGAGATGCTTGGCCTACTTCCCACCAAAACTACAGTTCCCATCATTAGTAAACATAATACAAATGTCTGGTGTATGCTTCAGGCCATGCTCATATTTGGACATGGTATAGCTCATAGTTCACCAGTGCATGATTATGTACTGATCGAAGCCATGTCAGAACCGACCCTTATGAGGTGTAAAGTCCTTGGCGATGACAAGAAACCCATGCGAGCCATGCCAGCAACACGAGCACATATTTTAAAACTATCGAAAGTCATATGTGTTCACATGAGCGGAGTACAAATGATGAGATTCAGGTCATCCATATGAAACAGAATGAGGAAATTGGCATTGTCATGCAGAAGTTGCTTCGACATATGGGAGTATGTCTGATAGAGGTAAATCATGTCCACAGCGACATGGCGACGCATGCTGAAGTACTGTTGCATCGTGTTCTGCTTCTTACATGCAAAATTGTCGAATACGAACACAGCATTAGGCCTATAATCGCTCGGTGACACAACATCAGCATTGTCGCCAAACAGGAAATACTGAAGTCCATCCAAGGCATATAGAACATGTGCCAGGCGAAGGTATTTCGGCTGTTGGAAAGATTACGAGTAGAGATACACATTCTCGAAGCAGAGACCATTGGAATTCTCCAGAAGGCTGAGGAGCATATACGTCTTCCCACAGCTGCTTGGAGTGGCGATAATAGCACAAACAGTATTCGGTAGAAGTTTCCCATGATATGATTCCTGGGCCATAGATTCATCTTCAGCTGTAATGCTAACAGGAAGCATGGTAGTATGGGGCACGATCTCCATCATATTGAGACGTGACCACTAAACCACATGCACTTATGGTTGTGCGAAATGTATAAATGATGGACATACCGACCGCATATCGTTAGTATGCGGTAATGCATTGTAGAACCAGGGTCAAGAGGGGATGCAGACTGGTGAATATGCTGATCAACAACCTTCTGTTCGAAGTACATATTCCCGGATACAAATTCTGTGAGCATGGTACCCGACTAGCGAGGAGATTGAAGCGAGGGGATGTTACAATCAACCCACTCAATGAGGCTTGTCAGGAGTACGATATAGCATACGCGACAAGTAGCAGGTTGGAGGATAGATACATGGTGGACAGGATCCTCACAGACAAAGCCAGCATGGCAGGCGTTTCGCCCAAATCTAAGCTTCGTGAATGGCTGGCGGCCTGGGGAGTGGACAAGATCATACGAGCGAAGGTGAAGTGTGGAATGGGCCTGGCATTTGGGAGGAGGAAGAAGAAGGCAACTATGTGTAGGAAACCACACAGTCGAGTTAATAATGGTGGGATCTTGCCATTTATCCTACCTGCCATCGAACTACTTGTTAGTATAATTGGAGGGGCCAGCATGATAGCAAGAGTGGTGAACAGTGCTAAATGAGAAAACCAACAACTCTTGGAAGTGATTTGGCATAATAGGAAAATGGAAGCTCTCGCCCGGGGAGAGTCCATTGCGAGCGGAGAGAGGGGTAATAAACCTAGTTACCAGTCGTGGGTCCGGGATGTACTGGACTGCATATGTGAAGCAAGGACATAGGGTCGACTACTATAGAAGTTATGGCAACCCAAGGACCCCACCCGAACTGAAAACGTACATGAGAGGTGCTAGGATCTATTACAACCATAGGGCCGAGCAGTGGCCGCAGGAATGTAACTGTGGACACCTATGTCTGAGACTCCTACTTAACACAGGACACACTGTACGTAACAATCAGTCATGTCTATAATACTGATCCTGTTGGGTAATAGCTTGGAACTGTGTGCCGCACATTTCCTGCCACTGAAACTAAAGGGGGCGTGGAAAATTGCACTAATAGACTTTAGAATGTACTTCTACATATCGAACATTGACAAACACAACTACATGTTTCGATACATAAAGGACAATGGGAAGAGAGGTGAGGTGTGCATACCCACTGGATCGAATGAGGTAGAGGATATTGAAGAGTACCTCAAGCGAGAACTGGGACAGGACATTATGGTGAAGCTGCATGACAATGCCAACATGCTACACAGTGAAATGTCCAGTATCGCCCAGATAGACTTCACATAAAACGACATGCTCGCAGCTATGTTGCTGTTCGAGAATGCAATATATGAAGCCTGCACAAATCGACCCTACCCATAAACATATTCCTCGTGAATGTGATATGAATACACTACATTTTAGTGACCGGCTCCTACCTTAATGGTCTGCCCAGCAAAACACTGCACGAGATTGCAGCAATGGTATGTGCAGATTGGGACTATCCATGAAGCGGTATGGACAGAGAGATTCTAAACGTGACAGAGCTGATGGGGTTCGAAGTATCGATCAACAAGGCTGAACTATATGTGTACATGCCTTATATGCCAGACCTGTACACCCCCTCATCTGAGGTATGGATACTGGTCCAAAACCAAAGCATCTACACCATACCCTGTAATTGATATTTGCAGTATTGGGGGACGATACTGAAGGCCAGAAACGTGGCACTGGCAATGCCGAAACTCATTAGGAATGGGATTCTACACAAGACAAGCTGCATCGCGTACGAATTGAATGATAGCGAAGTATATGCGACACGGTATGTAGGAATCACAGCAACCATCAAGAATTTCCTCTCGCTGACACAAAACCAGCTTCTTGTGGCGAAAATGACCAGCTGGAGATTCGAGGAGGATTACAAGGTCCCGGTGTACATACACGGGAAATTCGAAGTTGGGGATTCCTCTAGCCATGCTGTTGGGCTTTGCCGAGGACTACAAACACATGATCATCAATGCGAAGCAGTAACTGGTTATTCTCATGGCCAATATGTAAGCTAATGCTTTGTTGGATACCACAGCCATGCCCGAAGTCACGATGCTGGTTACCTGGTCCATTGAATGGCTTCTGCCACACATGCAGGTGAAAATGTCGGAATGGGTGAAACTGTTGAAGTATGCCGAGAAGGGTAGGAACATTGGCATGGCATACTGCATGTGAAGTCTAGAAACGTACTCGAGCATCCCAGAGGCCACGAGTGTCAACTGGAATGTAAAAAACAGCTTCCCATGTGAAAAGCCATGCTACATAATCATAGTGTTCCAGACGGGAAAACAAAATGCTCTCAGCACAGACCGCTCGAAATTCGACCATGCAAGTATCAAAAACCTGAAGGTACACCTCAACTCGGAGTGCTATCCATATGGTGACCTAAATATAGATTTCACAAATGGGATGCACACGGTACCAGACCAGAATTATGCCGATTTTCAGCAGGCCTACTATGGTCATATAGAGTAACCAATTCTAGTGTAGTGCTGTGGGCTCACCGTCAGCTTTCCAGTTCAGAGAGAGAGAACATTTTAATGAAGTATTTTCGAAACTTATCAGGTTCTGTGGTACCTGCGACAGGAAGCTGTATCCACTCTAATACTGCCTGCTGTGTTTTCAGCATCGCGTGACTGTGATTGCTAACCACTTTCAATGGGAATTACGTCCTGTTTTTCATGATATTTTAGTCCCATGACTCCTGGAATCACGTGATGTATCACACTCTATTTCCCAGTCACATTATTCGGATACCACATTTTGGGGCAGTGTGCAAAGTTCCAGTTCATTGGTTGACATGCTAACCTCGCTCTCTCATTGTTCGGCAAATTTTCTTGCCCTTACTTCTCATTGGTGAGAGACTCCTCATGAACGACTTCTTGGTGGGGGAGAACTTCTCTTCACTACACACATGTTACTTTATTATGTCATGCACGATCTGAGGACGAGCTACTTAAGCAGAGGACACCAGATACTGCACATCACCGCCTGGGAAGACTCGCCTGAGCTGTGCTGAGACTCCACTCTCCTTCATCACCATGACTATAGAATGAAATTGCTTCTATTAGCGTTTTTATTTTGTTTCATATTAACAATTCCAATGTCGTCTTCGGTCACATCGCCAAGTAAATATATGTATAACTAAAAGTGTAACCATTTCAGTACTTGATTTTATTAAATGTGTTTGACTTAAACTATTTATTTTGAGTGGCTGTGCTCAACCCTAGACCACTCAGACATCACACTAGCACCTGGTGAGTTCGTGAACATGGCCCTTCAATTCGTATTCGATGTCAGTAAGCAGGACAATAGGATACAGAGCGGCATCATGGACTGTAGGATCGAAATAACTGTCGCAGCTAATTTCCTGGCCAATACCCAGGCCTACATCATGATAATTCACGACCGGCTTGTAACAGACAATGTGCGAGACTGTATAGTTCAGGTATTGATGTAAAATATACCTATAGACTACTCACTAACTCCCATCCATTACAATGTTCGCGAACGTCCAAGGCTGCATCTCACAGAGTGGCTTCATAGTTAAACTTATCTGCATAGGTTACAAGGATGGTGGTTTGGTTTTATGTGCCTTCCTACCACCCTTCCCATAGCACATGCTCGACAAGAAGAGTAAGGTGAAAAATACTTGGCTGGAGAAACATTACCACTGTATACATTGGGATGACGGCAATGTAGCCTATGATATGATATGTGATGTACTCACCTATATTTTGCCTGAGGGCACCATCTATGTCACTGAACAAGAACAGACGTGGTGGCTAAGTATGCATTGTAGCAGTGGAACAAGGGTGTGTGATGTACAGATGGAGTATGACTGCCCCACATTGGGGGTACTGAGGTCTCAGTACATGCTGCACCACTCTTGCATCAAGTGTGAGCACGACTGGGCATGTCTGGACATGAACGTACTACTACTGCATGCATGATCCCTGAGCACTGGAGGGGGCATAGCAATGACCATCGGACAGAGTATGTCTACATATAGGTATGAAAGCTCGGTACACCATGTCGGTTGCTAGTGGTCATGACCACCACAATGTACAACAGAGAAGGGAAGGATGCCATAAGGCTGGTGCCCGATGGCGTATAAATACCTGGCCTGACGGATGGGACAGACCACTGTATCGCGCGTACTTGTGGAAAAATGGAGGCTCTGTTCGCGAAACTGAACAGCAAGAGCCAGTTCACAGCATTGGCCGACCTCACTTTGGGCTAACGATACATGACGGAGGACTTCTGGCAGGCTGAAACAGCATTTTGCTCGTGCGTCACATGCTTATTGCAATGCAAAGTCTGGGTGTCACTACCAATACAGTAGGCACAGCTCATCAACACTAGCGACATAGCAGCAATAAACAGCATTAACGTGTTTATAACACACTGTGGAATCAAGCCCACAGGCAAAGGTAAGATGATGCACAAGTCGAGTTTTAATAAACGTGACCTCGCCAGCTCTCTCTCTCTCTCTCTCAACATAAAATGTATAATTCTTTTGCCAGCTGGACGTAGACAAGTACAATAGTGCCATGGTCGGCTTCCGCCGAGTGTATTTCATTCTGCCAAAGAGGCCAGAGCACGTGGAATGTTGCATCGGGCTAGAACATTGGGTGAGTCACAGTGATGGAGACGGTCTTGTCCTCTACCCAACAACATGCAGTATTGTCATGTGTCCGGTCTACTACCTAACACTGAACTCCGAGCTACCATTTACCACAGCAGTCCTGATGGAACATGCACACCAACGTGATGCACACCAGGTATGGTTACAGCAGACAATAGCATATGAGCTGTATCAGCCGACTGGACTTATGCCCTGTACCGAGTCTTGCAGCTGCGAACAGCATACAGCCGTTATGAAGCATGGCATGATGACGTAGAAAACACCATGTACGCTGCTCACTTGCGAGGTGTTTCTCTCAGCAAAGTACATATAAGAGGCCATGAGCAATACATCACACGTGCAGTCAGTGACAGTGCATCGCCCAAGAGAGACATGAGTTTCGAACTGTAGTCATTGGCAACACAGCTTCCAGGTGAGTAAACCACTACCACCACCACTGCCATGGGCTTCAACAAACGAGACTGTGTGCAGTTCCGGCCGGAAGATGCTAACCTCTACAAACGCTATTACGTGGGCTACCAATGAGTCGTGTTGAAATCGAATCTCGGGTACGAGCAGATCCAGGTGTGTGACAGTACAAATGATATGTTGTGCTATCAGGATGCCTGGGACGAATTCCACAGTGCAATACAACCATGTGGTAAGCATGATAAATGTGCGGTCGTCTATTTGTACCTCAACAGTTTCCTCCCCGTTGCTGGGTACATCCTGAAGGCTTATACAGACTTTGAAGACATTACAGGACACCAGCATATGTGCAGGCAAGTCGACTTTGCTCTGTGCGAGGGAGATGACAAGACATGTTGCTAGAGTGAGGAATGTATGGGGCATATACATTCGATGACAATTGGGGGGGGGGGGGCAAATGGTACCTACCCTGCAGTGCACGTGTATCTTGCATATGGAAATAAGAATGAGAACTTCACTTGAACAGTATAGAGGGTGATGATGCACGGACCACCGAGGCCGAGCTGACATGCAACAGCAAGTGTAGGTGCTGGGAAGTTGTGTGTGCCCTTATGGCACATCTGCTGCTATGCCGGTCCAGACAAGTCTGTGAAAACGGCAGCAGTGGGGTACCTGATGAGAGCTATGTTAGTGTGGTGCAAGGGTAGGGCACTGTAACATAAACTCTACCCATCCACCAGGGGGAAGAGGAGAGGTGCTACGAAGAGTTGTGTGCGACAGGGTCGTCCACTGGCTGCTCACCCACACCCCAGCCATGTGCGAGCATTACCAACAGCAGGTGGCATGTACACAACTGGGGTGCTACACTGTGCACCATTTGTGCCCTGACATGCCGCTGCCCCGCGGTGCAGATGAGGTAGGGGCACATGCATTGCTATATGTTAGCCTCCATGCCGCAGCAGCACAGCCACCACTCTTGGTGCTACCGTCCACCATGATCATGGAGGGCATCTCCTCGTGCCCTGAGGTCACCCACCCACCACCACCAACCGACCATCATCATGCTCGATGATGATGATGGAGCAGCAGGGACCACTACCCAGGAGGAGGCGGCCCAGATGCTGCTGGACATTGCTTGGGCTGAGCAATGAATCACAGATGATGGTGAAATTAACGGAGATGCTAGATATGTTCGCCAGTGGGCCACCACCACCATCATTAAAGTGACACCATCCAGCAGCAGCGCTACCAACAACATCAGTGGCCATGCCCCCAGCACCGAGGCAGAAGCAGCATGCCACCCCCACTGCCAGGCTTGTCGATGCAATCACCTCCACCCAGGGACCCGTTATGGTGGATGCTGCCACCTCCACCCACCCTGCGAGGAGGAGGAAGGTGTCGACAGCCACAGAGATGCCTGCCAGATGCCCTCGGCAGAGTACAGCAGCACTCCCAGATGTCCACCTCCTCTCCCAGGACAAGAGGAAGGTGGTGCAGCGATGACTGTTCAAGACAATGCTGGCCTCCATGTAGTGTGTGTGTGTGTGTGTGTGTGTGTCGATGGCAGTGAGCCACCAGGACCTGGGCCTGATTTGTATAAATATGCATAATAGAATGTTTTATTATGTGTTTTTGTTTTTATTTTTGGGACATATATATTTAAATACATACACACACACATATATATATTTAAATACATACACACACACACACACACACATATATATATATATATATATATATATATATATATATATATATATATATATATATATATATATGTTGAAATAAATATTTCTTTGTATTCAATGTTTGGGTGAGTTCTTATTTTGTATGTGTTCCCTTTTCACTCATACTACTACTATGTCTACCTGTTATTGATGGAGTGTGTATACAGTATATGGGCATAAACTAGAAACATGGTGAGAAGGTAACAAGGTAACGAGTTATATAAACAATCAACGCAGACTGTCACCACCACCACCACTCCATTCACACACATATTGTGCACAAACTCACATATGTCCATAGTAGCAACCAACCAACAGCAGCAACAGGAGGGAAGGTACATCCACAGATGAAGTCACCAAGGTCCACATGGTGCTGCCTGTATGAGACTACCACTCCTGCAGCCTTGTCATCGGAACCAGGCCGCCACCACCACCCCCTGTAACACACACAGCCTTTCTTGCATTCCGCTTTGGTTTACCACCCCATTCAACACACACCAAGATATGTGGCAGGGACAGGGTATGAACTTGCATCCAGCTACCCCAATAAACAATCAATACCACCATCAAGTAATCATTTGAGTCATATATACACACCATGTATAAAGCACAAATATCAGAACTAAAAATAGGGCAGGCGAAATATGTGGGAAAGATACCCTTACAACACAGGGAAGGAAAATGTCCAGTATCAAATTGTAAATAAACACGAAACAACAAAATTGAGGTGGAAACACAACAAAGAAAGATGACAGCCCAGAGTAAAGGAGGTTAGGTAGAGTCTAAAATCCATGTAAGGAGAAGTCATGCAACAATACATATACCTACCTCCACATTCAAGTCACTCCCATTGGGATAAGCTGTGTGCATCCTGGGGAGGGTGAAAAAACAGAGTTCCCGGGTCGGAGACCCAACGTAGACGACATATTCCCCGGTAGATATCATGTGTATGCAAAATGCAGATGAGTATAACCAAATAAGTCGAGATGTAAAATAATGAAAGTGGTTGTAACAATAAACAGTATGTGTACATACTTAGCAGTAGCTATATATAAACAGATACATAGAAGCCATAGTGAGTGAATGTTAAATGGTACATGTATTGCATAAGGTAGTACCATGCACTCAAAATGGAATGGATGTGACGTCCCCTGCAGTAGGTGCTGACATGCTACTAGCACCATCTTGATGAAACAGCAATGACACTTGATAGCATCATTATACAGCTACTATATGTCCTCGAGTGTACCTCCAATTGCTAAACGTGCACCAGTACACTGATCGTACACTTGTGCAAGCAAGACTTGGACTGCTCCCCGCATGTTCTTCAGCGCATGACCAGCCAGCATACATAACAGGGTAGATCAGGCCCCCCATATGTGCTCCTGTATGCCAGTACCAAGCCATAAAGTATACAGGATATGCTGAAGATAACTTGCATGTGGTATACATGGGAGAGAATAATCTGAAGCGGGGGAACCAGAGTGTGGGGTATAAGAATCAATTTACACAAGGCACCATAGCATACAACCAGCCAACATGTCTGACCAGCAGTAGTATGTTATCCAACATGTTGTAAATGCTCACAGCACAGACACAATTACACACACTGGCGACAAACTTGACAAGAACATTATACAACTCCTGTATGTACTCAAATGTATCATCCAGGCAAGCCAACACACCTTGTAAGATAGATAGAGCTCCTACATATGATACAGTATGTTGGAACTGAAGCAGGAGAATGCCGGTATACCTCGCAGGTTTCATATACGGCTCCTGCTTGAAGCTCCAGCATGCTAGGGCAAATCCACATGCACACACAGGTAGATCAGTGTGGGAGAGGGGAGCAGAAGTGCTTCAGCTTCGACAGTCCTGGGGCGAGAAAGTGCCTCCTACCATGTATCCCAACTTGGTTGCCCTCCTGAGGGCAGACACATATATGATGATATGTGCATGCCTGAGTGTGTGCACCAAGATTGACCCATCATAGCCATAGGGGATGGTGTGTATTCCATCACCCAAGATCTGATGCTTGTTGTCCATCCACGACAGTGCGATCTTATTGCTGCATTCTGTGTTGACATTGTGGTGGTGTGACCTAATGGTATGGACCTGCACCCTCGTGAGCTGGTGGTCCAGAAGAATGTGCCTGTAGTCCTTGATGGCAATGACTCGATGGACGATGGTCTTCTGGACCCACTTGACCTTCTTCATGACCTTGTCACTGCATGCATAAGCACACAGTTTGGCCCTTTGCCTGATGAACTCCATCATGTAATTCCCCCTGCACTCATCCTTAAATTTACGATGACCTTCTCATTGGCATTTGGATAGCAAGGATGACTGGGAGAGTAACCACTAATGTTGAACTCAGCCATGAACTCCAGATCTAAGGCTAGGTCATGGTCATAATCCTGGCATGATATGGCCATGATGAAGGAATCTGTATCCATATATACCAACACCACATCAGGGCCATACCATGCCTTCATTACATCATAATGGAAGGGGTACTTTAGGGTCTTAGACAGGTCTAGTACAGCAAAACTGGTATACACTGGTTTGTCGAACAATATATGCTCGTGAGTGTGCTTGACAGGGTTAACGTTTTGCTATATATTGTCCAACAAAGAAATGCCAGCTTGGAGAGGAGATTCCTCGCCCACACCTCAGAGCCAATTAACTCAATCTGCTTACAGTTGCTCCTGTTCTCCATCAGCATTGTTCATTAGCTTGAAGAAGTCCTTCTCGATGGTTTTTGCAGCAGCCTGACATTTGGTGGGTGTTCATCTCTACGTATGGCCTCAACTACACCTTCTGGTGGAACTTCAAGACCTGGTGGATAACCTTTACCAAAAGCCCATGAGCCAATGCCTGTTTGAGGGTGACATAGTGGATGATGTAGTGGATCTTCCCCTCAAGAGAGGTCATTAGAAATGGCAGGTCGCAATGGTCCTCATGTAGCACAGAAGGGTTGTCTACATGAACCTCCAGTATGTATCCAATTGGTTCATCATCTGGCACCAATATCACGTCAATATCAGTGCCGGCCCATTCAAACCATCCACAGGGCAGGGGCAGGGACATTGCCCATCCATAAAGGTTATTGGCATCGATGTACTGGAGGTAGGTAGACGGCCGAATGGCATTGTACATGGTGAGCAGATCCTTATTGTTTGCCACCATGTGATGTGTGATGCACTGGGTCACCTCTCCCTGGATACCAGCCTCAATGAACAGGTAGGCATCATAGTCAACAAGGAGTTCCAACTCCATGCCCATCCTGCACAACATTGCATCGAAGGAGAATGCCAGGGCACTCACATACCACACACAGTCCGGTCTGTACATCACCAGACAGAGCACGCTGAAGTTCTCGAGGATATCACAGAGGAGGAGGATGTTGGTCGTGACGTACAGCTCTGTGTGCACCTTCAACAATGTGCAGCCGAAACCATCTGCGCATGGCGGTATTCTTCCTTGCTGATGGTGATGCCGGTGTTCTGGTTGGCGAAGGATGTGATGCCCAGCATCTGCGGCTTGATGTGATATAGTCGTAGGGGCACACGACCTTACCCATCGCCAACTCGAACTGCCAGGGATTGGTGAAGACCTTCACTGTGGTCCGGAAGTTCACAGACAGTAGATTCTGGGCGAGTGTCACATGGCTGGCAGACATGAACTTCTAGGTATCGATGAACTGTATGGTAAACTTGACACTAAGACATTTGATAAAGGTTATCAGATTTTCCTCTGTGGTTAGGATGATGAATATGTCCTCATGGCCATATCCAAGCTGTGTGATGATTAAATGTGAATCATACACCGGGTTTTGGAAAATGATCGGCAGGCGTTTGGGGTGGTATCAGAGCTTGTTGCAGTTGTTACATGCCATCCCAATGAATGCTTCTGTAGAGGCCATGGTCAGTAACCTTCCAGTTGTTGGCTACAGTGAAGGGGTCCAAACAGAGATAACAGGCGGTAGCCCTATTATAGTGAGCCCATTCGCCTGGTGTCAGTGGCCACATCAGCTCAGACTGGCTATATATATCCTTCACCAGAGCACTGATCCTCATGACTTCCACCATGAAGTGTTCGCCAGCATCCTCTCTGGTGTAGATCTTCAGGTCGGTGGGAGGCTGGCAGATTTGTTAGGTGGTATGATGTCGTTGTCCACCTTGACGTACACCCCATAGTTATAGGCCATGTGCTGTTTGTTCCTATAGGTATACAAGGTTGTAGGATATTGTTGAACAGGTTTGTACAGGCTCCAGGTATGCCTCGAAATCCATGTACACACCTATAGGTACCTTGTCGATGTGATGGAAGTTCTGAAACCGCAGCACAGGGAGCTACCCATTCTCCATGGCAGGCATGTCGGCACAGGCCATGACTTGGTCATTGCAGTACCTCCTGTGCTCGGCCAGAGTCTCGGCACCAGTGAGCCCTGTCGCCTGTGACTGGTTGTTGTATGCCTGCAGACATCTCTTCCAGACATGGATGGTGTGTTCATGGTCGTTCACCTGCAAGCTTACAAGGCAAGAGGGATAAGCTATGAGGCAGTAATGCACATTGCCATCTTCTGTCATCATGAGGAAGAGATGTAAGTGGGTAGCCTGCTCCTCATTCGATACTCATATCAGGACAATGGCGTTGTCCTCCCTATGTGAGTAGATATTAATGCTGATGTCTGGGTTCTTCTGATCGAACAAGGCCACCTGATGCAGAGGGGTGGGGAAAGCCAAGCCAGTGAAGTCGACCCTGGCCTCCAGGTCGAGGTGGCACAGGTTGACACACTTACTGTTCACCTCCTCTATTTAGCATGCCAGGATCGCCCATTTGAAGTACTGCTTTTTATGGTTGCATGGGTTGATGATTACCCTCTTCGATGTGATCGCAGCAGGCACAGTGATGTAGGAGGCTCGAAGGGAGTTGCGCTTATTGATGCGCAGCTAGAGCCTCTTCACCATGGTAAGCATCCAGATGTTGCCTTGCCCGAAGTAGTCCACCTCCTACTGGCATATCTTAGTGAAGGCAGTCATTACAGCATCTCCACATCAGCTATGTTGTAGAGTGGCACATAATTTGTCTTGAATGCTCATCAATCAGACTCATCTTCGTGCGGCTGGGGCTTACCATACATATACTTAAGGAAGATGTTAAATTTAATGACTCTCCTGAACAAATAATCCCTGCTACAGTTGGCCAATGATGCCGGCCTTTATACTCACTTGGTAGCTGCAAATATCGATGGCATCACTCGAGGAATTCTACACGATGTATTACTGCATCACACCCCTAAACACACTCTCCTCCTGATTGAAGCTGTGTTCATTGGCTGCACTGGCCCTGCTGAAGACAGAGGTGTAGCATGGGTGTCATCCTTCAGCAGCAATCTCCTGTGCAGACACAAAGGGCGATGGCTGTGGAGTGGTCGATGTTCCCAGCTGGGGTGTGTTGGAAGGTCCAGGCCAAGTGGTGGTGGAAGGCCAGTTGTTTGTTTTGTGCAAGCATTTAGCGGGTGGTGGTGTGGGTCCAGTACACTTGACACTGTGAGCATGCAGGTTATCCTTATGGGGTAAACTGCCTACCACAGCTCACACACTCCAGGGACTCAGCATTGGGATTGCCCCAACAACTGCATTCTTGCTGCCTAGCATCGCAGGCATGTTGTAAACCTTAATTGCAGTACTTGTAATGGACTGCAGTGGCTTGTCTGGGTAGCCCTGTGCATGTGGCACAGTGCCTGACAAGTGCGTCGGAGCAGGTATAGGCCCCCCCCCCCACCGATTGCAGATGAATGCCTGTGCCTGCCTGAATGGGTTGAGGGCACAGTTTCGCTCGTACAGAAGACCATTCTGACAATCTGTAAAGGCTAGATCGCACAAGCCACACTGAAGGGCTGGCCGCCATATTGGAGCTGTGAGAGTAAATGATGGGGGTGGCTGAGAGGGGATGAGCAAATATGATGTTGTAGAAGTAGCTGGTGGTGATGATGATGGTTGTGATCATGATGAGGAAACAAAGATTAATAATAGTTCTGAAGAAGCCATTGTATTGAAATAAAAATAAGTTTAAGGTTGGTCAGCGACAGAAAGCTTCTCTCCCTCTGCTTCTTCCTTGACTTGATTTGGGGGGGGGGGGCCTCTGTCGGGGCAATGGAGCTCGACTTAATACTACTACTCACGATGCAGGCCAGGAGGAGGTGAATGCCTATGGACCACAGTTTAAGCCTAAGGAGCCTGCAAGGGGAATGTGGCAAAACCTTAAATCTATCATAAATAGTTCCATGCAAATAGGCACTATAGTAGGAGTAAAACAAATCGACACTATTGGGAAAATATATTCATCAGTAGGTGTGACGGCCTAAGCAGTAACATAGGTCATGGTGGACCGACACTAAATATAGGACACACAAGCGTTGGATTGCCGTGGAATTTTTTCATGTGGCAGTGGGTAACTTGGGATGCTCCTGCAAGCTCCACAGGCAAGCATTTCAGTTACTCTGTATCCCCCAACCCAACACCCAAGCACTGGTAACAAGCCAAAATTGCATTATAAAGTATATTTTGTGACACAGTTTTGTCCCTGGGCGCTCCCGCATACACCATGCCAGAGAAATCCACCATAGCACTATCCTGATATAACGCCAGGCCACTAGGTACCAACTGTAACGAAAAAAAATATATTATTTTGTGTGGAAGTGGCCAACTCGGGGTGCTGCTGCAATCTCCACGTGCGAGCGTTTCGATAACTCCCTATACCTAGACCCAACACCCAGGCACTGATAATAAGCCGAAATCGAAATATAAAGTAAATACAATATTATTGCATGCCATGGTTTTGTCTCTGGGTTCTTCCGCGTACACCACACTGGGCAATACATCATAACACTATCCCCGATGTAGAGCCCGACCAGTAGGTACCGGCTGGAATGAAAAGAAAAAAATATTTTTATTGTGTGTGGCAGTGTGCAACTTGGGCTGTTCCTGCATGCTCTATGCACGAGCATTCTGATAACTCCCTATCCACTCCGACGTAACACCCAGGCACGGAGAACAGTCTGATACATATAAAACATTTTATTATTTTTGGTGGCTCTTTAAGTCGAGGTCTTGGGAGCCGACAAGTGTGTGATGACGTGAGTATGAAGAGACACTTGAATAACTATACAAACAAAAACTTTATTTTATTAAGTGAATTTTTTGGGCAGCTCTTAACCTTGAGGTCTTGAGGGCTGATGAGGGTGTGGTGTCGGGATTATGAAGCATAGTCGGAATAAAGGGGTGGAAGGCCCACCACATGAAAGCCCGCCGACCTATAGCATTGTCTGGCATGTAATTTATATACTGCTTAATTTATGAAGTGTTTTGGCCAGCTCTTACAGTCAGTCTCGGGCATCGATGTGGGTGAGGTGAACTGCGTGTATGAACGGAATGAAGGGGGCAGGAGGCACCTGGCATGCCTCCCACTTGTGAAAACAAACCGGTGGCCTGACCAGGACTGGAATCTGGACCACCTTGGTGTAGGGGCGAGCATGCTATGCTACCACATGCCGGTCAAGAGCCCCCGTCCCGATTTCACTAATGATAATTCAGTGGGTTAGGGCTAATAACACGCTCACGTACACACATGATCACAGAGTAGTGGCATTGGTGCATACAATTTGTGTACTTCTGTTTATAAATGTTACCTTTCCATTAAATTTCATAGTTTCACTTGACCGCTACATGAATAGCGTATTGAGTGACTTTTAAATAAATATAGCAATGTAAGTAGTAAACAAAGTGTGTGTAGGTTCTACCACATTCAGAAGTTAACATCACAGGTTAAAATAAAATAAATCTTTATCGCCTGTTGCTCGGAATAAGAGTGATTTCGTGCAAGTAAAATGAAACTGTGAAATTATTAAGAAAGTACATACTTTACTGTTATGTCCATTTTTACACTTAGATGCATTAAAAAAAACAGAAAGCAAAATAAACAATTGTTGCTTATCACAAATGGTTACCTAACACTTTTTTTAAAATCGATGTTAAGATATGGAACTACTTTCCATCCAACTTTCCAGGCGAGCATCACTCAGTGCACTCATTAAA
The DNA here is from genome assembly GCA_029891345.1 of Dryococelus australis. NCBI lineage: Eukaryota > Metazoa > Arthropoda > Insecta > Phasmatodea > Phasmatidae > Dryococelus > Dryococelus australis. The sequence goes on from CM057000.1 coordinate 75,516,973, forward strand.
ATATATATGTATGGGAGGGCAGTGACATTTTTTTCTATGGTTCATTTCTAAAGTGTTCACTTTATCGCGAATAATCTTTAAGTATGTTTGAAATAAACAATAATATTTCACTACCCCTCCGACTTGTGAAAATAACATCCAGTCGACCGGTCGGGTTTGACCTCGGGTCCCTTTAGCAGGATATTTGTGTGGTATGGTAAAGCTTATTCACTGCTAGTTATGCATTATTGGCATACACAGAACAAAATATCATTGCCCCTGGTGTGCTGTTTGTACTCACATCGGAAATACATACATTGCTGATTAATGAGTGTTCCATTGTAGTGTGACGAGAGAGAGCCAAGTCGGTGTGTTTTTTTGTCGCAGTGTACGCCCCGGCGTGAGGGTGGAGCGGGAGATGGTGGCATTTTACTGGCACATTGACGGCAAGGGGGGTGAGCCTATTGTTTATTCAACTAGGTGCTGTGAGAGGTAAAGGCTGATGGTTATCGTCACGTTGATGGCAAAAGGGGGACAGTGGTGAGCTAGGGATGCATGTTAACAAGCTATTGTTTTCTCAACTGGATGTCGTGGGGGAAAACTCTGGGCTGTCTATGTCCCGAGGGGGAGCTAATTTGTTAGACATGGCGCGAGGAGATGCATTCAAAAGCTAAGCATACCTGCTAGTGTGTATGTGTCATGTATGTAACAGAGCTAGGAGAGGGAAGCTCTGCTAGCATGCTCTGAATGCGGCAGAGCTTGGAGGAGCGCAGATGGCGTGTGGTCACCTGAATGCTGAGGTTTTTGTGTAAGGCTGCGGATTGGCTTGAAATGCTGCGATACCACATTGATTCCTGCTACTACTTGTTTCTAATTTCCTCATGTTAAACAGGCCACAAGTGATATGATGCGTGCTATAGCACCATTAACATGTGCTCATTAAAAAAAATATAATTTGTTTGTCCACGTTCCTCCACAGGGAATAGATAATCACAATGTGCTACTACACTACCTACCAAAAAGTAATTGGGCACCTGTCCACAATATTTGCTCAGTGGTTGTCACCCCATTAGAATCTCGTAGGGCCACCTCTTATGGCTATAACAACAGCCACCTTGTCTGGCATGCTCTCTACGAGTGTTTGCAGGACATCCATGGGGATTCGTCGCCATTCCTCTTGCAACAATTCCATGAGTTAAGCAATGGATTTTGGCCATGCCTGACAAGCCCTCACCCGGTGATCCAATTCATCCCAAAGATGTTCTATAGGGTTGAGATCGGGGCTCTGGGCGAGCCAGTCCAATTGGCGAACATTGTTGTCTGCGTACCACTGCATAGTAGCCCTTGAAACATGGCACCTGACATTGTCATCCTGGAAGTAACACAGGTCCATTCCGTAAAAACGTCACAATGTTGGGAGTATTTCATTACCCAGAATGTTACAATAGGCCTCTGTGTTCATGGTACCACGTACAAACACCAGCTGTCCTATGCAGAATGTCGTGAAACACAAGTCAACTGACGTATTGAATTATCTATATTCACAGATGCTGGATTACTTTTTGGTAGATAGAGTATATGTACGTACCTGTTTCCTCCACAGGGAATAAATGTGTACTTAGGTTGGATCCTGGCGAATTACAACTATAGGCTATTCACTGTAAAGTGAGCACTTTTGAAAGCCCTCTCTGTTGGAATAAAATTCAATAAATACATTTTATTTTAGCCTTAGACGGTAATTTCAGAGTGCGATGGAATGTACACACTGTGTTACTTACATGGCAATAAATACTCACTCCTAAGTTATGGTTTATCGTATTCTTTATTTTCTTGATCTTCCTTTTATTTACACAGTACATACTAAACTTAAACAGTAATATTGACAAACTTTTATTTGCAATAACAACACACAAAACCTTTCCATCATCTCCTTGGTTTACCTATCAACAGGAACAGGAAGGGATCATAGATATGTATAACAAACATTACACTTTTGGCGACCTTCATAACTTAACCATAATTACAACATTGCGAACTACAGCAAGTCCTTTTTAAGATTTTCAAAGGATGCAAGTCGGTAAGTACCCGAGCTGTAGTGGATAACATTTTCCATTCGTGTTTTTATTGAAAATTCCATTCACACAAAACTTAATTGACTTAAATACTGTTTTGTTGTTTCCTAGGTGCAAGCAATGGGTGCAGAAATGTAAGAGCAGACCTGGGTGTATAAACCACCAGTCCCTGGTGGTTTATATCTGCACGAGAATAGTGTGTTCCAACCTTTTCAGAAAAGAGGATTTTCGCAACCCAAATTTGCTTCCACAAGACCAAGAACAAAATCACTTGAGTGTCATAGCTGCTATTTATAATCTTGTACACATAAGGGCCTTGCGAAGCTTGATAGCCCTTAACCTGAAAGGTGCAGGTTTGTTTTTAAAGGAGCGACACTTTCGAAAAATAAAAGTAAACAATGTTTACAAATTCTACATTCGTCTATTAAACTGGCCGAAGTCCCTTGTTAAAGCATGTGTTTAGTTCAGTAAGTTGAGCTAGGGATATAGTTGATTGATTGCTTCAGAAAAGTAGTTTACATAGGTATGTGTGTCGGTGATTGCTCGTACAATGTTTACATAATCAGTGTTCGTGTATTAAACTGGTTGGGGCATCTAAGTGTTTTTATATTTCAGCAAGTTGAGCTAGGGATAAAATTGATTAATTGCATCAAAATAGCGTTTTCATATTTGTATCGGTGATTACTCTTACAATGTTTACATATGAGCCAAACATTATGCACCGAACCAGAGTCCCAACGACAGCAGGGTAATAAATACCCAAAACAATGATTCAAGGCGCGCCAGCAATTTATTTTAGGTGGTAACATGAAGCGTAATGCATCAGCGAAACTGGGAGTTTCCCCATAAATGATTGTCATGTGTAGCCTATTTGCACTGAGAAATAATATATGTGTGTTTTGCAATTTAACATATTTCTGTAAGATTTGTAATGTTACTGTAATATTGTCTCATGAAAACATGTTTAATTGCAAAAGGATTGAACTGAACATAAGCACCATACCTAAATTGACAATGTCACCAATACAATTTAGAAATACGATAATGGGGAGGGCTATGGACTTGAGGGAAATTGAGGGGTAAAAGTTTATAATGAAAATGTATATGTTTTGTATTTTTTTTACCCCACAATTTCCCTGATCTTCATAGCCCTCCCCACTATCATATTTGTAGCTTGTATTGGCAATATTGTCTATTTAGTTAATGTATGGTTCAGTTTTTTTTAAATTTAATATATTTTCATAAATAAATATTACATTGTTTACATTTTTTCCACCTATTTTACCCCGCAATTTCCCTTATTTTCCTAGCCATCCCCACTATCGTTTTTGGGGTTTCTGGTGGTCAAATATTGATGCCCCTAGTAAATTCGTGTTCTGTGTAATTAGTAGAGTGGAATTATACCATTTTCTGAGATTTATTTTTGAAAAGCCCTCCATAAAAAAAATTGCCCAGTTTTCAGCTTATTTTATTTTGTTTATGTACATATCTGTATTGTTTATATACTTTTTCAGTGTATTTTCATACTTTGGAATGTTATTGTTTACATTTGGGATTTGGCATTTGTTTACACAACTGTGTACAAAACTTTCAGACTATAATATTTCACTCCTGTGAGTTATCGTTACATTTCAGTGATATTTACTATACATTTTTTACAAATAAATGAAGGTTTCTTTAAAATTTTAATTCCTCTTATTTACTTCCTGAAGTACTCAGTAGCCCATTTTGACTTTGTTCATGCACATATAGTATTAACTTACATTAGATGTTTTTCAATGAATTAATTTTGCCACATTCTGCAATGCAGAGAAGTCACTTATAGGGATATGCACACATTTATTTTGACCTGTTACCCTTTTACACAGTTTTGTTTGCGGTTATCACAGTATTGGAGAAAGTACTTGCAAATTGCAGTACAGTAACAAATGCCATGAATCTGAACAGAAAGTACCTTAAATTCATGACCAAGGTAAGTTATTTTCAGTTCAGCTACTTTCGAATTCTGCTCCAGTCTTCTTACCATGAAGCATATGAAAATCTGTGGTAAAATTCAGGTTGGTTGCTAGAAGTGATTTGTTCATGATAATCTAATGTTATAAAAATTTGGATAAGCTTTGTTTTAGAAAGTGAATTACAAAATTAAATGTGCTTAATGCATGCAAAACTTGAACGGTGAAGTAAATAAGCTGAATGGCTTGAGTATATATGTTAGTATGTACTTTCAAAAATTTTGACCGATTGCATTTTCATCCTAGCGCCAGCTGTACTGCATAAATCCCATTAGTAAATAGTGGGAAATGATTGATTAACATGTTTAAAGATTGTCATCTAGCTATGTTCTGAAATACTCTCCTTAATACACTAGAACTTATTTATAATTTGTGCAGCAATTAAATTATTTATCTCATCTATAATCTCTCAAATTTCTATTAAGTGGTATGATATCAGAGGTGATGGTACATTTTCATATTTGATATAGGCGTACCATTGCATTGAAAGCTGTAAGCATTTTGCAGTCAATGTTGCTGCTTCCTCCATGGATTATCTATACTAGCCAAGAAAATGGATGTCTTAAGTAGGAAGTTGTGTTGTAATGCATGTATGCACTATATGAACACACCATGTCTGGTGGTCAAAGTAATGATCAAACTTAATAGTTCTAAGAAATTTAATTGGAATACTCTCCATAGGTACTGACGTAGTATTCTAAGAGGTAACGTGACCTGAATTAGTCAGGTAAAATAATGATGCATTTGACATTTTACTATGGAATGATACTTACTAAAATCCTAAATTATCCAATCACAACCACTTCTAACAAGTGTCTTAATAGCATCCGAACTAAACACTACTACATGTTAAAATACTTTGTACTAAATGGTAACTTTGAAGACAGTCTCGCTATGTGTAGTATGTTTGGGCGTGTCTGTTTCTTTTTACATAAATACGTACAAATAAAACATTTTAAAAGGAGTAAGATGAGCAGTTTACCATAATTTATAAAAACCTGCTAAATGACGACGTGATCAATTAGTGTCTATGAAACCAGCAGTTGGAAATGAGCAGGAGGAGACGGAGATACTCTTGCCCCTTCTGTACTTGACTGTGCCTTTAGTACGGTTACAAATTTGACAGTACACTCATTTCTATTGAAATTTTCCCTAATCCCGAGTTGCTGTGTACTACAAAGATACTTTGTTTTGTTGATGAACAGGCACTAGATATTACCAAGCTACAGAATAGTCCTTTGTGTAAAATTTTTGGTTACAGCCCCCAAAATTTCATAACTGGTTCAATCAGATTATGAAGAAGTGACTGAGGTTTCAAATGTTTGTTACTTATGGATGAATCATGGCTGCCAGTGGGCTAACCATAGCTGTCTATGTTTCACTTGAGGCAATGTAGTTGTGGAATAACTGCACGACAAAACTGATTTATATGTGTAAAGGTGGACTCGCAACCATCCGTTGCACCCATCAGGCGGTCACATGATCTTCGACCAATAGCAGGGCAACGTTTTTTTATCTGTCAAACTTTAACTTCCAACGGACCAACGGATGAGCCACCACCTTCTGATGAGATTCTGTAGACACAAATACGCACTTTGAAATAAAATGCAACGGGCTGGATATGTGTTCATTTATCTTGGTGGTAAATTCAGGAAATTAATACTTAAACAATAATTAAGTATACATTTTTATCACGTAAAAGTTTATTTCCCCAAAATGTTTCTCTCTTGAGAATGTATTTCCAACCAAAACATACTTTCTACGAAATAAGAAAGAATAAAAACCATATCTGTTAGGAATAGAAATCATTGAACTATTTAGTTTGTTGCTAATTTAATGATAAAAACTTCAAAAATCAGTAAGTTAATATTTAGGCAACTTATTTTTTTTCCTTGGTTAATCTTAAATATCTAAAAGATATTGCTGCGTATGGAGCTAATAAAAGCCACAGTGTTAAATCACTAACTGTAGTAGAGCTATTTTTAATTAATCTTTCGTTAATAAAACACAGATAAGTTGTGAGGATTTTGCTGTTCAAAAAAATTTTTGGTTATGTTCATTTCCGATTTTTTTGCAGAAAAATTAGCTTGGTGACATCTCCATTCTCAAGAATTTATTGAATAAATGCAGTCGGTAATGTATCTCACAAATCAAATACCGTTTAGCATTTAATTCTCTTACTTATAATTGATTAACATTTGTCCTTTGTAACTTGCAACATCTAAGTCTGTGCCCAGTGACATGATTCTATTACAACTGATTGTTCTTGTTTCAAGTGACAATATTTATGCTTTAAGTGCATTGTTAAATACGTCATAGTAATATAAATAAGCAACTATTATATTACATTCGGCAAAAAAAAAAAAAAAAACAAGTTTTAATACTGCGAGACGACAACTGCACTTAAATCGCGCATGCTGAGCCATGTAAATTTGAATTTCCCGGGTATTCGTCAGCAGAAGCCACTAGGAGCGCTGTTGTAGCGTGTCTCGCATGTTGACATTGTTAAACGCCTCAGTTTCCCATATTGTCCTTCTACCATATTTCGTAATAGTTCCTACAACCTACTACTAGATAGCCGCAAATTGTTAAGCTACAAACAATAGACACCGGAAATACACATTCATATAAAAATACTTTCGTACATTAATTGTTTATTCGCTGCTGAATTTTAGGAGGAGCAGTGGTTTGCTCATTGGGCTGAGGCTCTCCCTTGTTCCATGGTTCCGCCGCCCATGGATAGAACTATATTAAGTGGGGCCGTAGTGACACAGTGGATAGATAATTGAATTTTCTAAAACGAAAGAAGAGTAGCGCTTGACCGCTCCAATTGTCGCCTCTTGCACGCAGTTCCAGGCAGTTATCGTCTGTAAACGTGTGCCGACCGGGAAAGTTTTCGTGATGTCGGCACTTTTGCAGCTGGACGGAAATGCAGCTTCCTGTCAGCACCGTGCTGGCCAGCAGCCGTGCTCCAGAAACGACTTCAGGCCAGGCAAGTACCAAGGCTTGAAAATATTTTCTCACTTACTTAATGTCTAGAACAGACAGTTAACGTTCCAACAGCGAGCGACCACATATTCAATTAACATGTAATTCGTAGCGCCCCATTCGAGAATAAGTGAGGACCATGTTCATCTCCTGAAGCACCTCATAAACAATAGCGAAAAATGTACACTGGTTGGGATATACGGGAAAAAAAATTATACACGTTACAATACTAATGAAAAAACATATACTTTACAGAAACAGAGGGCATAACAATGAGAAAAAGTACACAGTACGGTGAAAAACAACATCTTCATTATTATACTCGATTATTGTAAAAAAAAAAAAAAAAAAGACGATACAGTGCTGGTAAAAAGAATGGTACAACATGTATGAAAAAATGTATACAGGTGGAACTAAATACACTCTATAATATTGATGGGGGAGCAAACTGATGAGATAAACTATATATGTCACCCTACACATGATGAGACATAATATATGGGAGGGGCAGGTTCGAGATCGGCTACCCACCCAGTAAAATACTGGCGGGGAACATGTCGATGACAAAACAAGTGCACATAACGTATAGAAAACCCCCTGCATCGCCAAGTTACCGCTATAATGACATACATATACACGTACATGGGAAAAGTATGTTTGCCGTGACAATGAATATTTTCCAATGCTCGCTAAAAGCCGCCAAGCGGCACAATACATTTATGTAAAGGCGTGTAACACCTATGCGAGAGAAAAATTTTTATGACCAGCCGCTATGCACATCACCAAGGCAAAATTTCTAGAAAATCTATATATGCGAAAAAATATGCGAACATCCCAAGCTGTGGAAAATACACCAGTTTCATAGTTTTTACTGTAATCAAGTACATTGTCCGTACACATGAGTGCATACACAACAACCCGCAGACATTGGGAGGTATATAAATGAAATAAACAGTTCAGTAAAACATGCAAAGATTTATTACAGTACGAATGATACGTTTTACATTAAATGTCAGATGTAACATGATTGTTACGACATAATGTCCTTCTCGTCAACCCAGGAATTATTACCCTTCGAGTGACCCAGCCACCGCACATACAGACTGCCTTTACGTCGTTTCAGCACCTTCTCCACCAAGTACACGTCTGGAAATCGTGTATGCCAGATATCTTCGGCGTAAAATCCATCAATGATGGGTTCAGCATGTAGATCCTCGAGGTAAAACACTGGTGGATACGCATGTCGTATACACACCAACTTGTACAGCTCTGCAGCAGTGGCGGCGGAAGGTTTTCTCTCAGTCACGGAAGGGGATGGTGATGGGGGGGGGGGGGGGGGGGGTGTGAGGGGAACAATTTTATTAGTTGCCTTGGATCATAACTTTGTATTTTGCAATGTGTGTAATGGCACAAAGGACAAACCAGGATTTTTGTATTCTCCAGTGATGGTTCTAATGTTTTAAACCAATTAAATGAAATTACTGAATAAAATAAACACCATTTTCTATATATTTTGCGATTTCGCAATTTTATTTTATTTTCGCAAATTATTTCTATGATAATGGATTTTTAGCCTTACAGTCATAAACTTTGGAGTACAATTCTGAAGCAATCTTGAGGATTGTTAGAAAACATATGCTAATACTTACTGCACACTCAAACGCACCAGTGCATAACAAACACACTCTCGCACACTAAAATTCGGACATAAAATCTACGTAAAATGTAGCACTGAAATAGGAAATTCTATTAGAAAAACACGAAATATACACAGTAAAACTCGAACTAAATAATAAATTTAAGAATCTCTGTAATGTAACAATGGAATAGAGTACATTCTAATTTTACCGAATATTTTAAAGTAGTGTTCATTGTTTACGAAAAGTTTAACAGCTTTGTCCAAATCAACGTGTTTCTAGTTCTAGATATGTACTCATAATACATATATGACTTAGACGAACTTGGCTCATTGTACTTCGTAAGAAGCATTTTATTCTTCTCAAAAGAGAAAACTCTGCTGTAGCAGATGAAATTGACACTACCAGTACATCTTGTACAAGACAGTCTACATTATTAAATAATAATCTTGACTTAGGCTGCAGAGTATTCATTTGGTCCACTACGGAATTCAAAGCCGGGGACGGTATTAAGCAGCATAGGAGTGCCATTTCTGTCTGAAGACGTGCCCCTTTTTTTCTGCTTCACCCTTCATCTCGTTTGTCCAGTCGTCAGCTTTTAAAGTCAATAGCCTTCTCAAATTGATACAAGCAGCAAAGCCTGGCTGGTCAAATCTTTCCTCAATTTCTCCATTAATGCTATACAAACTTGCTAAGTAAGTCGCCCGTAACATATCCTTTGGCGATTCCCATTTGTGGCCAATGTTTTGTGTCGCAGTTAATTCTAATTTTTTGGCACTTTACCCACTCTAGGCAATTGTGACTAAAAAATAATGTTTGTCAATTTTGTTTGATATCTGCAACCAAACTTCTTCTAAATTATCTTCTGTTCGCATGTTTCTTAAATTTTTGATCACTGGTTGGATGGATTCACGCCCAGCACTGACACTCATTGTTGACTTTTGAAGGAGTACGCTTGACTTCTCTGTAACCTGGAAAATTAGACACCATGGAAGATTTTTCTAACTGCTCACGAAGTCCTCTAGTTTTGCTTCCTAACGTTGTGTTTGGATCCTGGTCAAGTTGGCCAAGAAATACTAAAATGGAAGAATTACTTTTAAGGAGACAACTTATGGAACGCACTCGCACTGTCTATCTTATAGATAAGACACATGGGTCTAGGAGGAGTGTTCACACCAGAGACCATATATTGATATATGTTGGAGACGAGAGTCTTTCTTTTGCGAGATGACTGTAGCAACACTCCAATGTCGTTAGTGGTTTGTAGAGCATCACGAAGGAAGGGAAGGGAATATTATTAACACAATCTTGCAGTGCCAAATTCAAACTGCGGTTCCCACAGTGCACATTTATGGCTAGGGGCTGTTGTTTTTATAATGGTTTTCAAGCCCTTTAAATCTCTGAAAGGAAGACCAAAACGTGTGATAGCATCATTTGTTATTTTCGACACATCGTGTTCTGTAGTTGAACTTGTTGCATATTTGTTTCAAAAATATTATTTTCCACTCCTAAAACTACTTGTAAAAAAGCGCTTGTATTACAGGAAAATATGTTGATGAGTTCATGATCACGAATCCGTGACGAGGTTATGTGTATGCTCATTTGTTCATTCGTATAGTGGTAACTCGATAGTAGTTTCTTCCGACTCAACATGTCTAAAAGGGAAGAAAAAATATAAAGAACATAAACTTGTTACGTTTCATTTTGGAGAATAAAGCAAACTTATTTGAGCAATTTGGTCCAAATATAACCAAAGATACGTGCAAAATAGCTTGGAGCGAGGTACGAGATTATTTAGTATGCACAGGACTGATATCCAGAAATATACAACTTATGTCCGAGACACAACATGACAGAATCTGAGAGGAAGAACCATGGTACGTTAAAAAATTAATTCAATTACAATGTAGAATGTTACTATCTAGGCCCGTGTTTGTGCAGGCCTGTGCCGGAAAGTTTATATTTTGAGATTATAGTACCGCTCAACAAAACGTTAACCTTAACAGTGTTTAAATTGATAAGGAAAATAAATAACAAAAATAAAGTGAGATGTGTTTTTATAATCGTTTAATTAACCCACAGACACAATAATAAAAACAATTACATCTTTGTTTTATCATTAGCTTTGCAAAAAAAATTCGCACTCGCTTTGTTTACTTGTAAACTGTTTGTATTACTTACACTTAACATTAGCCATTCCTATGATCTATCAATTTAATGTTGGATTTAACCTCAGGTGCAGGGAATTTAGAACAAAATAAATTACTGGAACAACTTTTCTTACAGTTTCAAATTTTCTTGACTATTCATAAACGCGACTCTCTTATAACTTATAGACAAAGCTTGACAAGTAAACGGGAGAATCTAATGGCCCACATAAAAAGCTGGATGAATTCGACCAGCTTATGATACAAATCCTTTGAGGTGTCCGATTTCATGGGACTGCGTTGACATGAAGACTGTGAAGTAGTACTTGTAAACCTAAATGTCTCAATTACTGACAACTCAGCAGATGAAGTGGGTGTAGAACATGTGCAACATGATACAGAGAACCCACCAGTGTCTACATCAAATTATTCGAATAATTCAAGAAAAGGTAAAAAACGGATATTGGGTAGATCTACAAGTTGTATTAACTAAACAAGTGTGAGCAATTGACAATCCATTATAAATTATTGGGCTCTTAGTTTGTTACTGAGCTTTAATTTTATGAACACTTTTTAACTAAATACAAATAAAATTAAATAATAAGAAAAACTAGTCTCGCCCAGTTTTTACTTCTTATTTGTAACACACATGGTGAAAACTTTTTCTATGGGTTTTACGCTTTACAACCACCATACTTACATATTTATCTTCTTTGATTCATGTTTTCTCACACACAGTTTACGCATGACAAAGTTAATGCATTATTTATTTTTCCACAGAAACAAAATAAAACGTGTAATTGTCCAGGCATTGGATATATCGAAACCGCAAGAGTTTTTAAAGAGAAAAAAAAAACTTGAACTGGAAGTTCGAAGACTGGAAATAGAAGTTTGGGACCGAGAGAATTCTCTTGGAACCAAATATTCACATTTAATCAACCATATCGAACGCACTGAACCAACTACTTCCAACGAAAGTATTGAACAAGTTGTTCATGTAGATGAAGGCTTCACCATAAACAACAATGGGCAAATCATTCTAAATAATAACCCAGAGGGGAGTACCAAGGAACTCTATTGATATGTACTCAAGTCTACTTAAATTTTTACTAATATTTTTAGTTCATAAAACGTTTTTTACATAATTTAGTTTCTAGCAATTTGTTGCACAGTATTTAAAATAGCAATACGTTAAACAGATTTGCAAAGGCAGGGGAAAAATTTTCTGTATCTTATAACATAAACAAAGAAAAGCATTTGTATGTATTAAAATACAAAAAAAAAGTTTTCTTAGTTTTTATAGTGCCTGTAAAAATAGTTCAATCTTTCTTGTCCTAGCACATCAATACCATCATCAAAAATATCGTTTGGCTGTCTTTCGGCACCATTTGCCACGTTTTCTAGACCTACCATTTCATTTTACACTTCCAAGCCTTCATTTCCAAACTTTGACAAGTTGCAAAGTGCTACACAACATTTCACATCTTTGCACGCAAAAACAGGTTGGCGTCTAAGGTAATTAAGGCAGGGGTATTTCTCCTTCAGAATGCTTATTGCATATTCTATGACACGGCGTATTTTCTTATGTGCCCTTGCAAATCTGCGCTGTTTTGGCCAGTTATCATTTTGTACAATTGGTGGAATTAACCATGATTTTAAGGGATATATCGAGTCCCCCAAAATTACACTTCCGGGAAACGACCTCCACCCTTCTCCCATACGATGAAATAAGCCACTATTACCCAATACCCGTGCATCACTAGCATTTCCTGGTCAGTATACACATAAAAAAATATGCGTTTGCACCACTGACGAGCATAACATTGGTGGAATTATTTCCATGACGGTAAAAAATTATTGGTTCAAAGTCATGTGGGGCATCCATTTTAATTAGGGTACCATCAACTGCTCCACAGACAAGTGGCATGCCTGCACGTTTTCTGAAGTCATTGACTACAGCCCCTACATCATCAGGCCAACAAACGATCTCTTCTACCAATGTTACTTCCACTGCATTCACAACGTTGTGAACTACTCTACTGACAGTAGCCTTTGAAACACCATGCATGTCGCTTATAACCTACTGTGGTATTGTGCCCCATTTCCTAACCAATTCAGTGCTATTTGTAACTGTTGGTGAGGCATTTGTGCCTGGTTTCTGTGTGTCGGATGTTCCAGATGAGCATCAATTTGTTCCAGAATTAACGAGAATTGTTATAAATTTAGCCTAAACCGTTCGTTGAATTCATAGGTTTCATGGATAACTTTATACGAAATTCTGTTTCTGAAATACCTAGGTCTCCTTATAATAATTACTTCCTCATCACTGGAACTATATCCTCCGTCCATTTTGTCCACTTCAAATTGAACTATAATCAATTAGTTTCACTCTTGTTTACAATTCAATTAACACTTGTAATTATTTTAGGGTGGTCTCAGTACTGATAAAATGTTCACTTCTATATTTGTATTGCAAAACAGGCTCCTGCTCTTTATGAAACAGTTTTGTGAAAAACGCCTATATTATTTACCTCTAATACAAGCACAACGCCTGTAAATGATTTTATACTTAAATGTTTTTATGAAACAACTCCTTGGAAAACAGGTTTTCAAATACTTCTAATAAAGGACTTATAAGTTTTATGAAACAGATTCTTTAAAACTTACATTACAAGATTCATCCACAATAAAGCTTAACAACCCACAATATTTCACTGTATCCATTATATCTCTTAAAATCATGTTGGACATTATTTTCGCTCATTTCATTTTGCATATCATTAGACATATAAAGTTTTTTTCAAAAAATCAGAAAGTTGATGTACGTCACCAGCTCTTAAATTGTTTAGCTGAGCAAGATAACACTTTTCTTCAGTACGTCTATGTCCTGTGAAGGCCATCCCCTGACCACCGAGATATTACAAAGAAAGAAAGAAAAATGTTAGGGAGGTGCTAGCGGCCAGTAGTAGGATTTAGGGAAGTCTGAGCCAACAGGTACTGGAAGTAGGAGCCAGGAGCCGCCCGGCCGCCTTGTTGTTACGTCATCGTCCGCCATATTTTTCCCTTTTCCCCCTCGAAACCAACCAAAATATCATAAACATTTCCCTTTTTCCTTAAAAATGTTCCTTTTTTCCCCTAAAAATCCCTTAGAAATTGCAATTTTTCCTAGAGCAGGCGAGAGGGATTAGCGACCTAGAGTCAGGAATCAGCGACTCAGGTGACCAGGATCAGTGACCCAGGGGTCAGGAGAGAAGGTATGACCTTTGACCTTAACCTCAAAAACCCAGAAAATTCTATAAAAATTCCTAAAAATTTATTATTAAAAAATTATTACATTTTAAAGAAAAAATTCAATTGTATAAAAATTATTAAAAATGTATTATTAAAAATAATCTAAAAAGTTTAAAAAATTATGTAAATTTTCCAGAGGGCATCCCTAGCCCATACCCATTGCGTCATCTTGGTAGGCGACCACCATCTTGGTAGACATCACCCAACCACCATATTAGATGCAGACTAACTCGACCTTGGCCGCATGATCTTGAATGACCTTGAAAGTTTGAACTTGAGAAAAAATACATAAAAGTCAAGAATCATAATATGTTACAGATTACCAACATCATATTAGATGCAGACTGATTCGACCTTGACCCCATGACCTTGAAAATAAAAAAGTTGAGGGAAATACATAACATTTAGCAAGTATAATACAATACAGACAACTACCACCATATTAGATGCAGACTAACTCTACCTTGACCCCATGACCTTGAATGAAACTGAAAATAAAAAACTCGAGAAAAATACATATATGTCAACTAGGATAATACATTACAGACTACCACCATCATATTAGATGCAGACTGACTTGACCTTGACCCCTTGACATTGAACGACCTTGAGATTAAAATACCTGAGAAATAGTTAACAAGCACAATATATTACAGACTTACACCACCATATTGGATGCAGACTACCTCGACCTTGACCCCATGACCTTAAATGACCTTGAAAAAATCCCAACAAATTCCAAGAAAAATCCTTTAAAATCCCAAGAATATATATAAAAAAGTATTTTTTTAAATTATTAATTTTTTTAAAAGTTGCATTTCCAGAGGCCCTCACAACTCCACCATTAGTCAAATTTGTTCTATCCCCAGCAGACAACTGTTGCCAATTGCTATTAGATGTTTAATCGGCAGGACTATATCCCTTTACCCCCACTCCCCCATCTATACTCATTCCACCATATTTGTTTTTACATTCATCGTTTGTTTATATGTTACTGTAGGCGACCATATTTGTTTTTTTTTTCGTCCGTCATTTGTTTATACATGTCACTGGAGGATGCCCTGTTGGTAGGTGACATTTGTTTATATATTTTACTGGAAGCTACCATGTTGGGAGACAACCATCTTGTTAGGTGCATTCCTCCTTTTGGTAAGCATAATTTGTTTTAGAGTTTGTCTCTCACTTTAGTTCAACCACCACCACCTTCGTTCCATCAATTACTCAATTTAGTTCGACTCCCTCCATACTGGTTTATATTTTTAAACACATATGTAGTATTGATTAAGCAACCTGCTATTGACATGTACCGAATGGTGACATGGACAATTCCTGCAAAGTACATAAACTACCATACTTAATTTTTGTTTGTTTTATTATTAAATTAAAGTATTATTTTTATTTGAAATTACTTTTTATATAAAGTGGAAGGGTTTTGTTTTATAAAAAAATTTAAATGCAACATATTTAATAAATATATTTTTATTTAAAAAATTTTACATAGAAATATATCTTTGCGATAATTTATTCAAAATCAAGAGGTGGTAATCACATAATTTTGTAAGAGGTTGGTATGCACTCGTTCATGGCTCGAGGTGATTTACCGAATCGAATGTCCAGCCCCAACCTTTCATCATTATTTATTCTTCCTCGTGACATACCTTTTGTATATTATTTTCTACACTCTTTACGATGTCGTATACATTATAGGCAGGCACATTCGAAGTTTTGAATGCCCTCTTGTTGATAACTTCGTCCAACCGTTCCAGTTTGGTATAATTGCATTTTAGCCATATATTACATTTTGGAGGCCCATGTTTTTTAAATCTCGTCTGTAAGTTGATTTATTAAATTTTGTTTCATACTTGTCAGGAACGAGTTAACACCTTGCGACGAAATTGTCAGATTCGGAGCAATGTAATCTTTCAACATGTCTCTGAATGCAGATTGCTTCAGAAGAAATACATTGGCATTAGATTTACCTAGAACATGAACAGGTTTCTGGACACAAGGTTTACACTGTTTAGCATGTTTGCTATACGATTAATAAAATTGTTTTCTCTGACGGTTATGTATTTCAAGTCGCACATTGTCGGGAACATCTTTTACTCCATAATGCATGAACTTATGTCCACACATGTGACACCTAATAGTCAAACAAGGTCATTTTGACTTCTTCGTACATTTACCACTCTTCTTGTGCCTACATGCATGACAAATTTTACTGTATGTCTTACCACAGTAGCGGCACGATCGACCTGATATCGACAGCGAATTGTCCGTTCCATCCACATGTGCATTCTCACATACTGTACAAGATAGTGATGAAATATTCATGTCATCACAAAGCAGTACTTGCAAGTCCATCACAGGTTTGTGGCGGTGTCAATACGTATTTTTGTTGTGCTGGTGGAGGAACAAGTCCTTTACACATTTTCGAATGTTGGTATAGTTTGTCAGTGCGAGCAAACAGACGAAGGCACTTCTCACACTTATATGCCATGATGAGCAGGTGCATCTTACATTGATGCTTTTCATGTCGCCTAACATTGCTGCTAGTCGCAAAGGCTTCATCACAGTACATGCATCGAAGTCTTGACACTGTTGTCTTGGGTCGCGATGCTGATGGCTGAACTGCTGTAGGTGGCCCACCTGAAGAAGTCGACGGTGCTGTCGGCACCATGCCTGAATAAATCGATGGCAGTGCTGTATCTACCATTAGCTCTAGGGTGCCCGAAGAAATTGCAGATGCAGAATAAGACTTTGATGCGAAGAGGCAGAAGCTAGCCGAGACGATCCACCTTTCACGAGAGCTGCTGTCCAACTAAGACTATCAGCTGACCCCCCTACTGCTTATATACAGGTATACGAGCCCTATGACACCATATCAACTTTGAACCAATCGTATTGCACCATTAATATATTGCGCGAACACCGACCAACCAATCACCGACCCGCCAATCACGGTGATGTCATGTGATTGTACCTGGCCAATCACGTGCAAGCACTGAGACATCATGCGAGGGAGTCAGTCTCTGAGTTTCTGCCAGACCGATCTTCACAAGACAGATCTCCACACACATACACACACCCAAACAAATATACACACAGCCAAACACATCTACGCCCACCCAAACTTATCTACACACACCCAAACACACTTACATACACCCAAACACATCCCAACACACCCAATCACACCTCCACTTGTGTACACACCTACAGACATTCTCCAACTCAAAGAGTCTGAAATATTCCAAATATTCCAAAATCACTCCACCACCATAACCACCATCACCAACAACACCAAATTATTCCAAATGACTCAATGATAACTTCATAACGACTCCACCTCCACATCAATATCCACCTCCACATCCACATACACATCCACCATCACACCCACCTCCACATCCACCTCTCCACCTCTTCCTCCTCAGGGCCCAGAGAAGTAATAAACTAGCATAAACATAAAAAGTACATTGCTCTTACAATTGCAACATTTTGTGGCATGGTAGTAATTTTTGAGTTCGGCGGATAAATATTTTCTTGAAAACATTTCATTGTATTGTGTCTTAAGTGGTATCATTAGCATGAAAGTGCAAACTACAGTACTCAAATTTGCACAAGCCGGAATTGTACGTACACATTTTGAAACACAGATTAAAAATCAAAGTTAGTTACCTATACCAATATTCATATATTCTCCATCATGAACTGGGTGGGAAACATTGGGTTTGCTGATTGTAGGTAAGGTGACGAATGTTTTGAACTAATTGCAGAGCATTGCTTACTATCATTTTAATACTAATAGTGCTTGTGCTGATGACAGTATTATGATATTCCAAATATATAAGTAGTGGCTAGTAGAATGCTAATACAATTTCGGATTACTATATTTACTTACATAGAGGCAGAGGTTTTTGCCAAAAATCAGGACTCAAAGTGATACTTCGGCCTCTAATCGAATATCAATGAAATTTATAACCTAAAGCTGAACTTTAGTCATTTTGCATGGTGTATATTCACAATTTACACATAGTACATACAAGTTGCCCATCGACAATATTAGCATGTGTATTAATGTCTTTGTCAGATTTTATATAGAATATACTGTAATACTTTCTGAGAAATGTATTGACAGATGTTAACAAACTAACTTTAATATACTGTGTCGCCAACATGTTTAGTGAGTGGCAAAATTTACATGCCTAGTTACAGTTTTCTCTATGAATAAATGTAAGTTGTGAACATTTTTTGTTGTGAAATTCTATAGCAAGTACATATTTTTCACTGCCAGGAAGTTTACATTTTGTAATTATAAAAAACATATGCATTTGTAAACTTTTCAGCGCTGTTTATAATTAATGAATATATTGATGTGGCTACAGATGTGCATGATACGTACACTTAGTTGCATATATGTACGGTTATTTACCAATGATCTTTGGTTTATTAGCAACATGGCACGATCGGCACATCAATGATTATGTTTACACAGTCTAAAAATAAATAGGTGAAGATGTAGGAAAGCATATCATATCTAGTACTCTGATACCGTAAAATGAACAAAGTTCATGTGATTGTAATGACATGATTCAAGTTATCAAATTTCCAGATGTACTCAATAATACTGCAGCAGTGCATAAAGTGTTTGGAAACGATACAAACAAAAATAAAAATAAAAATGTTTTGTTTACCTGTAAGTCATTTGGTGGTCACAAAGTGGGCCAATTCGTTGCACTGGAAAAAGTTTTAGTAAACTTTGTACAAATATGTAGATAGCTGGGCAATAGGGTTTGCAATTCAAAGTACTAGAAATTGTGACTTTTGTATAGCATTAATGAATACATAATTTGTTTTACTGTAGTTTTCAGGTGTGTCTACATTTTTTCTTTTTAAATGTACATTCATATGTCCAGTTGGTCTTTAAAGAGTTGGCCTACATGTCTGTACATATATACTGGGCAAGTCAAGTTATACATTCTACATAATGATGCAAACACAGTTTACTAAGAATTTAATAAACGGAATTGATAGGGCCTAAAAATGGCTTTTCTTTGTACAAGTCTGCAAATATTGGGGGTCGGCCTAGACTCGAGTTCAGTCTCTATTCTGGTGAATATGGTACTTGAAAGTTTAATCCACCCACAATGTGTTCAGTGTACAATTTTAAATAATTGATGGAGTAAAGTGTCTTCGGAGAAAATAATTCACAATGAGAAGCATCGCGTGTTACTGTCTGTTGCCATAAAATACTCAAATGAAGCATAACTGTAATCTTATATAATTAGTAGAATTAGTGAGAATGTCTTTGTTGATAATATGCAAGTAATTAGTTTTAGACACGGCCTTAGAAAAGGTCTGGACACTTGTATGTTATATTGTTGTTAAACTTGAACCCTTGTTGACCAATGTAGTTTATGACATTGCCGCAGGAACCTCGAGTACACTAGTCCAGCTGTAACATTGTGATTCGCCGATTTAGCAATGTGGTTGATATCTGATGGAAAAATATTGATCTAGTGAAGACAGTATAAACATTGACTTAGCCAACATAAATCATTGGTTGGAGTTTATATTTATGTCTTATTGTAGTTAAACGTGATTTGTAGCTATGATTAAATCGTATAGCAAATTATTATTTTATCGGACTAGTATATCTGTGCCACCAGCAGCAATTTCACTAACTAAACCAATCAACAACGGGGTCACATTTATAGACAAGTATTCGTACCTGTCCTTCAAAGATCGTGGTTTTAGACGTTAATGCATGCTGAAACAGAGTTATTACTCTGATTTTGCACAAATCAGATATCCCAGGCAGCAGTTATTTTTTTTTTTTTTAAGTAAGCTACTGTTTTAGTCTCTGGAATAACTTTCCATCTAAAAAGTCTGCTCTACCAATTTCGAAACTTAATTTTTTTCACTTTGAAACTTCAGCACTGTGTTGATAAATTTTTTTTTGCAGGAAACAACAGAAACAATATCAAGAATAAACAGCTTACAGAAGGGCAAGCGTGACATTTCTCCCTTTTTTTTCTGAAAATATTTTAATAAAAACCTGGCAATTAATAACTGCTGTTTCATTTCACTTTGATCATTTAGTCATTCACAGAAATGGGATTGTCAATGTTTTGCTGTGGCTTGTTAACATACTGGTTATAGCCACTCAGTAATCACTACGTAACTGACAAATGTTAAGGCCTAAATTAACAGTAATTATTTTATAAAAACAATTTGATTTGGAATTTTCTAGAAATTGTTTGGTTCCCGGAAGTATTTGTTTGGTTAAAAGGGGGCGGGGGGGTCTGAAGAACAGAAAAATGGCAGGTTGTTAAGATACAAAATAATTAAGGAATATGGCACCCATTTATCATGATGACAATTTTAAGATTCAAGAGGGCAAATGTGAAAGAATTATTTTTTTTATCTACAGTATTACTTCTGTATTGTACAAATTAATCGCTTTTAATGCAACAGTTAAAATAATTGTTTCCTGCGCTAACTTAAATGCTTCATGCTTATTTTGTATGTGATATGTTATTTCTTGAGTAATAATCTAAGCAGTTTCTATGTTAATCACTATTTTTTGTAGTGCTGAACTAATCTACGAGTATTTAAATCAACCTAAACTATTAAGAACTTCAGTGAGCTTAATTTTCTTAGCAATAAAGAACTCGTGACCATACTTGCGTTTCTCTTGTGTTTTCTCCAATTATATATATATATTGTTTGTATTAAAATTTTCATAACAATGCTCAAATGGCAATTCTGATGTCTTAATTTGCTTGTTTGCAAAGTAAAAAGTATGTCAAATTGTAATAAAATGTTGTGTATTCCTTGCTACAAAATTGACTTAGGTTAAGAAAGTATTAACAATATTAAAGTAGACAGTGCCAAATGGAATTTGCCAATATGAAAGTACTTGTATGTACAAATAAAAGACAACTTATTCAATAATGCAAGTACTGAAATATATTTCATTCTTCCATGCTGAAGTTAGATGCAATGCATATTCAGCCTTACCTGTGTTTTGGAATTAACAACAGTTGTATCACTACACAAGATCAGCACTTAATTGGCTCAATTTATCCTGCGTGCCACTGCCAACACACTATCTCCAACTAACATCTCCAACTATCAAGACTACTAGCAGTGTTTTGTAAACAATAAAGTACAAGTCATGAAAACAACACTTAGTATTCATCAAGAAACTAAGGTTATTATGTAATGCTGCAGATAAATAATAATGATGCCAGCATACACTGTGACAATACTCTTATTTTTTAAGGCTTCTTTGCTTTTCTTGTTTTACAATACTCAGCCTGTTGTTAGCCATCTTGTGTATGCGAGATACGAAGCTATGACGTGCTGGCTTTTGAAACTCATGCCCCAACAGTTCACCTGCGTAGTATGCTTTTATATAATTGTACTTACATACTTACCAATAGCAGAAATTGTTATTCAAAAAATTGAAAATATATAATTTTAACATAAATGGGCTGCTAAATTTACTTATATGTGAAAGCTTACAAGGAACTATTTCACACGCACTATCGTAGTCCTGCTGTTCTACTGTAGTACTGGCTATTGCAGATCTTGGTGCAACTAAAAAATTTAACTAACACATTCTTCAAACATGATTTCTATCTTCAATTTTTAGCCAAATTCAAGATAATTTGATCCAAACCTGCATTCTCAATCAGGTGTACTTAAAAAAAAAAAAAATATTCATTCACTCTTTGAACAGTGTCCTCGGTTGTGAATGAGGTTAAATTTAGGTCAAAAAGGCTGAATTTTACTCTAAATTTTCAAGCAAAATCAATTAGTCAAATATAGCATACGAGAAAGGTAAGAACATTTTTGCAATTTCATCATAAATATGATGGCTTATCTTGAAAATGAGTCTTACAGAAACTTGCACAAAGAGTGAACACAAGTTGAAAATTAATGTGATTTTGGCTTAAAATTTGATTGATTTTAAGTTGTACTCTGAAACATTTGACAGGAAATTATATATTAGCCTGAATTTGGCTTGAAATTGCTTGAATTTTAGTCACATTATTGAATTGTACCAAGATCTGCAATAGACATATACTGAATTTATAAAAAATGTTTACATATAAACACATGAGAGAGAGAGAAGAGAGAGAGAGAGAGAGAGAGAGAGAGAGAGAGAGAGAGAGAGAGAGAGAGAGAGTTAAAATATAAAATTTGATTTGATTTCGTTACTTGTCACTATCCATTTTTCGACTCAAATCTATTGTGATAACCCATAGTCTTCCCTCCAGCAATTTAAACAAATCTCTTTAAACTTCTCAAAACTCATGTCTCCACCAACAAAATTGCAATATATGTATTTCATATAATTGTTTGGGAACTCTGGAATATATTTGATCCAAATAAAGTACATCAATATTTTTGTGTCTTCCAAGAGTAAAGTATTAGCAAATTATATTTTGATCATCCAATATTACATCATGAAAAATAACTAAAGAATTATTTTCACAATGGTCTAGTGGAATCATTTCCTCAGTATTATTAAACAAATAAGCCATCTTTTC
The DNA here is from genome assembly GCA_029891345.1 of Dryococelus australis. Taxonomy (NCBI): domain Eukaryota; kingdom Metazoa; phylum Arthropoda; class Insecta; order Phasmatodea; family Phasmatidae; genus Dryococelus; species Dryococelus australis. Next base: position 75,539,663 of record CM057000.1, read on the forward strand.
AATATTTTTTTTTGGATATCATATCAAAGTCATCTTGTAATAGAATATATTCTGGTTGATTCTAACTTTTACAGCAAACATACAATTTATTAAAATTTATCCATTCTGTCTTATAAATAAAATTGATAATCAAATTCGTCTTCTGGCAGTTGCTCGGGCCTACAATATTACCTCTAATATAATCAGGCAAAAGTTCGCAATTTTTCTTATTCTTAGAAGATTCTTTAGAACTTAAAACACCAACATCCCAATGAACTTTGCGCAGATTAGGCTGCTGTGGCTGCCGCTTCTTCATTTAATTAAATAATATTTCACTATGATATAATTCATAAAGATAATACAATCGCATTAGTCAGTTGTCATACAAACTTTTTCACACCAAATATAGACAATAATACTACAACTGCAATTGAAAAAATGAGTGCTGTTGTTGACAAAAATGAAGTTATCACAATCCCAGAAGACAATATGATGTTGAATTTTTAAAAGAAGCTATAAATTCAATTGATCCATTTTCAAAAAAATAACATTACTTGACAACAGACAATGTGAAAAATAGAATATCTATTAAAACTAAGATTGGTATTAAACTTGATGATCACTTATCTGATATGCTTGGTTTTGAAATAAATATTATTATTTAAAAAATCAAAAGTGTCATAGGTATTAAATTGCCTAATTTTAATACTCATTAAACAATCGATAATCATTGAAAATTTGAATTTGGCATGTTCATAAAATATGATGAATCTAATCATTTGGAAACTGATAAAGTTGCCAGTTTTCTACCAAAAACTATGTTTGGTTTTAAAGATTACATTAGCTATGAGCCCTCATATCCAATTCCTTATAGAATTAACAAAGAGTGATTTATCCACATTTTTCTAGAAATTCGAGATAAAAATGGTAAGCTGATTGATTTTGATGGAGCCGATATCGTCATTGTATTGTAGATTAAAGAAGTTTAAAATATAAAACTTTTCTTTCAAAAATAGTTGTGATGGAAATATAAAACTTTTCTTACAAAATTCGAAGATGAACTGGCAGTTCACCTTAAGAGGCAAAATAAAATATAAAATTTTTATTTCAGAAATAGGTGTAATGAAAAATATTTAAAAAATTACTAAGATTTGAGTAGCAGTGAAACACTGCTAGTGGAGAATAAAAAAATTAATTATGAATTTCGATATCCATATGACTATGTATCCATTTTATTTTCTAGTATAATTTTCTTGTTATCACAAGGACTCGTTGATATTTTATTTACCTCTATTATACATATTTTGTGTTTCTTGTTCCTAATTAAATTCATTGTCCTATATTGAATTTCACCATCAAACACACATTTCTTGCATGTGTTAAAATGCTTATCTATTCTGTCTTTATAAGATGCGAAATCATTGATATATTTCTTCTCTTTGCATACTATGCATGTCTTGCTTGAAGAAATTCCATTCCTTGTAAAATTCCATGTGTATTATGTTATTTAGCATTTTTGTGTTTTTCGAAATTTACCTTGAAAACAGATTTTCCGCTTTCGAATAATATTTCCACATTATTTAACTCATAGGGATTTCTAGAATACTCATTGATACATTTTTTTACAGATTTTAAAGTGCTTATCTTTTGTGTGTTTATGCGATGGAAAACATTCAATGTTTAAAACGTCACCATATTTTTTACATTGCTTGCATATAATTCTCAATTTCACAAGAGAGTGGCGATTCCAAGTTTATTAAAAATAATAGAAAATGTTTAACTAATGCTTAAAAAATGAACTTAAGAGAATTTTAGATCATGGATAAATTTTCCATTAAAATTTTTTTTTTTAAACCTTTATACATAAGAAGAATTTCCTTCTCATATATTAGTTTCAAAGAATTTTTATCGAGTAGCTTGACATAGCACTCTGGTAATGAAATTTTTTAATTTACAATCTAGAATTCAATTAATTTTTTAACAAAAATTATATTCATAAATTTCGAAATCTGTTGCCCTAAACCATTGATATTTCTCTAGATCTTGTAGTTTTGGTGAATTCAAGCGAATTGTTCAACTTGTTGAGTAGAGAATCCATTTTTTTTGTTTTGTGGTGATTTAGAAAGAAAAAATAAGGAGAAGAAAAAATTAAGTGCTGAAATGTTATCAAGATAAACTGATAATCAGATGACATTCAAAATATTTAAATCTTTTATGGGCCACCACTACAAAATAATTCTTAAGATGATGAACCAAGTGATTTATGCAAAGGCGAATATATAAAAACATTTCTAATTATTGCTGGTGATTTGTATACTTTTTACAATAAAAATGTTTGGACAAACAGTTTGAATGACAAGAAAATAATCAGTAGGCCATTTCCGATAAGAAATCTGTTTAAATTTCTACCGATCGATTTCAATAATTTTTTCATATTCCAAAGATCATCAGGTGAGTTAGTTCTGTTTGTTGACAACAAAATATTATATGGTTGATTATCCTAGTTATAAACTTATTGGTGGTTATCCAAAAGGATTTTCTTCATTTCGATTAAGAGATGAATATAAAATAAATACTTTTTGTAATTCATATTCGGGGAAAACTTTTATCTTCTATGAAAAGTTGTATTATGCAGAAATAGATAAATGTCATTTCCAGATAAAAGAGAATAGCTCAATTATCGAGCATCTTCCTCATATATCAGTATTAATAGACTCAGATTTTAGATATATAAATGGTTTACTTTATTTCTTTGCTAATGAAACTTTCGTGGAATATAATGAGTTAACGAAGAAATTGACTAGAGCTGGCAAAAATGGCATTTCATTGTTTGGCATAAGGTTTGAATCTCATAATGGAATTATAAATAAAATTAAAGATATTCTCAATGATTTAGAAAATTTACCTCCTTAAGAGTTATATAATTAAATGAATTCGGTCTATATTCTTTAATATTATATTATTCAATTTTTCATTTTCTTTATAAAAAGAATATTAATAAAAACACTTATTACAACTGACCAATGTCACTTGCACATAAATTCGTAAATATGAATGGAGTCAATTCTGGATATAAATAAAAATTAACCTATTTGTAATGGTGGACGAATTTTTATGGTTATTGATGAGAATAATAATCCTTGGTTTAAAGCAAAGTATGTTGCTAAAATATTTTAATATAAAAATCACAAAAAAGCCATAAGAGATAATGTTAATCAAGATGATCGAACAAGACAAGATTTATTGAAGGCGAACTGCCAGTGTAATGTATTCATATCTTCAAAAAAAGGGTTATCATATTTTTAAATTTTTCAGAGGTCAAATTTTTGACCCCTCTAATATCATTCAAAAACACAAAAATTATCAGTAATCAATATATTTTTTCCTTCAAACAATCAATGAATTTGGTCTTTATTTTATAAAATATATTTTTTTAATTTTTTGTTTTCTTCACAAAAAAGAATATTTTAAAAAACAGATTTCCAACTTACAAAATGGCCGAATCACTAGAAAAACAATTATAAAACTTAAACTGAGAAGATAACAATGGAAATACTACATTATTTGATTTAAATAATTTAATTTTCAAAAGTAAAAAGATAATTGTTGTGCTAGATGTCAACAATGAGCCTTGGTTTAGAGGAAAAGATGTTACTGAAATTTTAGAATACATAGATACAAATCAGGCTATCAGAAAGCTTGTTAGTGCAAACCATAAAAATGTTTATAAAACACGAAGAAAAATAAAGATAGTGGTAATAAAGATAAAATATATCTTGAAAACATTAAGAAATATAATAATGGTGGTGCAATCTATATCAATAAAAAAGGATTAATACAAATACTGAAAAAATCTAGGCTAGCCAAGAAATCGTTAGTAAAACAAATTTCTAAACAGGCTTAATCTAAACATACATGTTTGTGAAGAAAAAAGAAACAAAATATATTGCCCATATTATTAAATGTTTTAAACATTTAAATCGTAAACAACAATATAAGATAGACAATTATAGAATATATTTAAATTTTACAGATATACAATTAGCTATTGAGTATGACGAATTTAATCACAAAGATAGAAATATTAGTTATGAAATAGAAAGACAAAAGTATATAGAGACCCAATTATGTTGTAAAATTATAAGATTAAATCCTGATGAAATAGAGTTTGATATAGCTAATGTGGTTAATTGAATTGTTGTGCATTCAAATAAAAAATGTTTAAATTTACAAAACATCTGTTTTATTAATCCAAGAATTATGAGAGATATCAGAAGCCAACCACTTTTCATAAATTTTATCACCTTCAGTTTTTAAAACTTTTTCAACCAAATATTCATCAGGATAGTTTGTTTTCATAATTTATATTCATAAAAATTACCTTTTAGTTCTTCACCTTTTATATATTTTTATTTGCAAGTTGGTATATCACAATTTAAAACTTTACAAATACAAAGCAATTCTGTTGACCAATAAGTAGTATAATCTTTTTAAAAAAAAATTAATTTGCTCACATGGATGAAAACGCCAACTTTATATTTTGGTTTAGTAATTGTGTCTACAAAATTTGTTTGCATTAAATTTTTTCATTTTTTTTATTAACATCAACTGCTTTCATATGGATGGTTCTGTGTTTTGTATTGTATTCTTTAACTAATTGATCCAATATATTTATCAATTTATAATTGCCATTCAAAGCAAATTTCTTCCACATTTTATTTTTCAAAGTTCGATTTAATCTTTCAACAACACTAGCTTTTAATTCAGAAAATGAATAATAATGATTGATATATTACTTTTGCATAAGTTCACTAAACATTTTATTATAAAATGCTAAGACATTGTCGCTTTGTAAATTATTTGATTTTCTTTTCATAAAAATATTTTCGAAAGCATTAACTACATTTTGTTCTGTTTTATCCTTAATTGGTATGGCAAATGCATATTTTGAAAAAAAACATCAATAATTGTCATAATATATTTATAACCATTATTCACGTGTGATATGCCTTTTAAATTGCCAGTATCCATTTATACAAAATCAGTTTGCCATAAATCATCGATTCCATTTGAAATTACTTTTCTTCTTGGAAATTTTTTTCGTGCTGGTTTATATAATTCATTGATTATCCTTATCTTACTTCGGACATTTTTTTAAATGTTAATTTATTAGAATTTCAAATTAAACATTTCTAGTCATCCATTTTCTGTATTCTCACATGTTATATTATTATTTTTGGTGACTTTCTTGCGCTTCAAACACCAAGTATTCGCCATTTGGTAGTAAAAAAAAAATATAGTTAGTCTTTATATTTCACGAATACTCCTATCATAGTCATAAACCCATCAGCTAATTATGATATTACAGTTTTTTTTTAAATTAATTTATCACCTCTTTTAACATCAAATGGTTTAATATAATAATTTTTTTTTAAATCCTTAAAAACAGTTAGAGTATTATTAGGTAAATTATCAGATAATATTTATAAATCATCAAAAAGAAGAGAAAAATAGATTAACCAAATTTAAATTATCAGTTTTTATTCCACTTTGCGGGTAAATAAAATATGTGAGATTTTTCTTCAATCTTCAAGTTAACAAGTGTATCACAATAATTAAAAACTGATTTGTTAAAACTTTGCAATTTATCAGCCATTTCTTTATCGAAATATCTTTTACTGATAGCATCTTAGACATCTACAGTATCAGCCATATTATTAAATCAACGATTTTGAATACAAACATATACTGTTGTGTAAACAAAAACTTTACTAAGTTGATCTCGTAAAGCAGAAACAATGGTATTATATTTTGAATCTACATATGTTTTTAAATCGTAAAAACTAGTGTTGTATTTTGATTCTACATTGGTGTTTAATGCATAGTCATAAACAATAGTTTTATATTTTGAATCTAGATTTTTCTAATGTCTGTTTTGCATTATTTATTCGCTTTATACAATCAACAATAGTATTACTGAATTGTAAATTGTATCTTCTTTTATAGCATAGTCAGAAACAATAGTTTTATACTTCGAATCTGCTTCCTTTTTTAATGCCTGCTTCCCATTATTTATTCGTTTTATACAATCAGCAATAGTATTATTGAATTGTAAATTGATGTCTTCTTTTAGAGAATAATCAGAAACAATAGCTTTATATTTTCATTCAACATCTTTTTAAATGCACAATCTGGTATACACACACACATATACACACACACACATATATATACACATATATATTATTGGCCACATATTTATTATCTACCAGTTCGCCTATATTAACAATTGTTCGCCCCAGAAAAGAAACATAATATTTTGTAAAATCAAAATAGTTGGCAATTTCACTTTGTAAAGTAAAAACACTGGAATTGCATTGCGAATCTACATATGATTTTAATAGTCTCCCATATTTATTTATCATTTAATAACATAGAAATTATATTATTAAACTTAAATTCTCTCCAAAAAAGATATAAAACAATTAAATACGGATGAACACAAATAATTGAATAAAATTTTGAACTCGATCATCAATGTAATAAACATTTCTGTTTTTAAATAATTAGTTAAATAATTTGGAATATTTCCTCGAAATGAATCGGAATAGTAAACATAATTATTTTCTTTAAAATAGCAAACCCAACGAGTACCAGTATTTGTTTAACATCGAAATTTACCATAGCACACTCATTTTTGAGCATTCTATTTGGTAGTTCATCAATCATAGAAACATTTCTGAAATTTTTATTATTTAATATTTTTACATATTTTTCAATATCGACATTAGATAGTGGGTATATATTTAAAAAAAAATTTTACCTTCCTCTTTTTCAGCCACTACACCACTCCCATCTTTATTTTCCATTACTAAATTGTGTCTCTGTTGTTCTTCTAATTTTTTTTTGTTTGTTCGACAGAATTATAGGTAGCACTAGTTCCTCCAGCTAACGCTCCAAGAGCTCCTAAAGCTGCAAATAAAATTGGTATAAATCCTCCATGATGTAAATCACTTCATGTTTTTTCTTTAAATATTTTTTTGAGTATTGGTACTGATAAAGCTAATAAGAAACCTTTGCCTTCGTTTAATTTTTTATTTTTTCACTCTAGTTGATCTTTTGTTAAAAATATATTTATTCCAAAAATCTCTTAATTGATCAATGGGTATATCGAAAGTTAAGCTTTTTACCTTAATTTATATAAGTAAATAAATAAATTTATGTATATATATATTCGATAAAACATTTTAATGCCTCATCCTAATTTTCTTTTTGTAAACATTATTGAAGCAACAGCAGCAGAGGCAATTTTTTTCTCCAATTGGCGTATCTTTATTTAACATAGTTTCTTTAGCTTCTTTTTGTAAAAAATTATCAGCTTCATGCTTAGATTCTAAATCTTTATAATCTGTATATGCAATATCGTGATATTTGCAATCTTCATTTAATTTATTTATTCCTGAGTCTCCTCTTTCTAATCTTTCATTCAATTTTGTAAACGGACTACAATAATTATAACCGGGCAAATGCATTTCGGGCAAATTAAAATAGTTTTATGCCCAGTTTATAATGCCTTTCACATGGTGTTCAGAATTCCAAAATGAGTGCGGAATTACATTTAAAACTCTTATTAGATATGGAATTCCTTTCTGGTTGATAACAACAAAATCAGAAAATTTATTGTTTTGCATATTCATTACGTTAACTTTTTCATTGTAAAATTTTTTATACCCAGCATTTTCTTCACCATGAATAACTAACAATCTTTCAATTAATTTTCTAACATCATCCATCCAAATATATTCTTTTGGCAAACTGTTGTATTTTTTGTACCTTCCCCAGATCTAGGAGAATATGTAAAATTCGCTCTTTCTGGTGTGTTTGATGCTGATCTCGATGCTCTTATATAATTATTATAAATTGGTTTAATTATATTTGCATACTCACAACATTTTTATGATTATATTCTTGGAATGCAGCATTGCTTGATAAAACAATTTCTGTGTAATATTCATAGTCATAATCGGTGAATTCACCTTCAAGATCTGATTGTGTTTTTTTGTTAGCAAATTAGAAAGTCCTGGTGATAATTTATCTTCTTTTTTCCTTAACAAATAGTGTATCTTTATTTAACATTGCTTTTGTATCACCAATGTAAAAATCTTCCCCAACTCCACGTAAACCATATTTTTTCATTAATAACATTATTTCTTTTTGCTTCTTTGATATAAAAGATCAGTGTAATAATGTACAATCTGACATGCCCGATTTTATAAATGTAGGATTTCAAGATAAAAGAAAAGATCGTGCTGAACAGTATGTCCACACTTATATGTTTGATCACTGTAATGTACGAAATATTTTTGTTAAAAATAGTAGAAATGAAATTTTTCCAAAAGAAAATTGGTATCTAGATATTGAAGATGGTCTTTACCTTAAACAGTTTCTTGCTTATAATGACTTTAGAATTTCAAAAGAAAATTAGATACTGTATGCAGAAATAATGGACTTTATTATAAGTCCACTGTGAACTATGATGGTAAACTCAACTATTATTTATTTTGGGGCCGAAGACCATTATATGTTATAGATTGTTCATTTCGAAAAAACAACTATAGTTAAAGAAAAAAACAAACATTAAATTTTGTGGTAATTTTAATACAGTTATTGAATCAGGTACCATTTGTAATGTTTTAATTAGTTAACGAAAATTAACATATGATTATTTGAAAGAAAGAGTTATTGAAAATATATTAATTTTTAATTTTATAAAATAAAGGATGCAAATGATTTTACAAAAACAAGAAATTGTTTCAATATTTTAATACTATTTTTTTTAGATATATTGTTAATTGGTTTGATAGACTAAAAAATAATTCTTTAAAATCTAAGTAAGATATTTCTTTCAAATTTATTTGTGCCAATTTTTCTGAGCAATTTTTGAAAATGTTTATATGTAAATATTTTTTATAAATCAGAAGATGGTTATTGCAGATCTTGGCGCAACTCAAGAATTTAACTAAAATTCAAGCAAATTTCTCACTTTCACGCAACAATTTTTCAATTTCTTCTCCAAACATGATTTCTATATTAAGTTTCAAGTCAAATTCAAGATAATTTGATTCAAATCTGCATTCTCAATCAGGTGCACGTTAAAAAAAAATTAGGTCAGAAAGGCTAAATTTTACTCTAACTTTTCAAGCTAAATAAATTAGTCAAATATAATATCACAAGAAAAGTATGAAAATTCTTGGAATTTCATCAAAAATATGATGATTTAGTTTGAAAATGAGTCTTTACAGAAACTCACACAAAGAGTTAACACAAATTGAAAATTAATTTGATTTTGGCTTTAAATTTGATTGATTTTAAGTTGTGCTTTGAAAGATTTGACAGGAAATAATAAATTTGCTTGAATTTGGCTTGAAATTGCTTCAATTTTAGCCTAATTATTAAGTTGCGCCAAGATCTGCAATAGACAACTACTGAATGTCGGTGGCAGTTAATGGAAATATTTGTTCATTGTTTCTTTTATTGATATTAAAACTCAGGTAAGAGTGAATAGTAAGTATGTCCACAATAACCATACGCGAAAAGAAAGAATATGTAAAACAAACACACAGTTCACTTAGTCTACATTTGCACTGTTCTTAGTGTTTGTGAAATGTGTGTCCAACAGACAAGAAGCATCCAATATCAAAATCCTGTTAGTTTTTAAATGAAGTTTTGTTTAATTCTCTTTTACCTGTGAAATGCTGCAAATCTGTGTTGGAAGTACTTGTAGAGCAGATCGCTAGAAACAGCAGACAATGGCCATCGGATGCAGCACATCCTATTTACAGTTATCACATTGCCGCTTCCAAAAAAAATGTCGACCTTCTTTAATATGTACACAAACAACTACTAATCTATTAAAGTCAAAGACTCCAAAATAGCAGCTATGTTTTGCTGATACACTGAACTATAAAATGTATAACGCTGTAACTGTAAGGGCACAATTCGTGTACACTCCAATTATATTTGTATGGAATTATGAACTTTTGTGAGATTCTCGAGTGTAAGTTACGGTTTTATAAAAATATGTCTTTAACGTTAATAATTACACAAACAGTGCTACACTGTATCTGATGTACACAGTTATGTATTTAACACTGATATGGTGTAGGCGGCCAACTAGAATAAACTGGATCCAAAATAACAAAGGATCTGTTGTGTAACATTTGTGTGTCCGAAATAATAGCACTTTTGTATGTAGGATATTTGACTCTAATTAAATATTGTATACGTGATGTTGTTATACATCGGATACCTACATGCCAGTTGTATATCGGTTTTGTATCAGAGAAATAACATTAATACATATATGTTACGTGATATTGTTAATATTTCGATTACATAACATTGTTATGTATTTCTTATGTAACAATGGTATTTATCAGATTCATAACATTGTTATGTATCAGAATTGTAACATGGCTATGTATCAGATACATAACATTGTTACATATACCTATTTGTTATTTTACATTGCTATGCATAAGATACATAACATGGTTACATATCAATTGCATAACATGGTTATCTATCGGATATATGACTGTGTAATATAACTGAAAGAGGACATTTCTATGTACCTGATAGGTAACAGAAATATATCGGTTATATTTCTGTAAAATTTCTATGTTTCGCATGTAATGTTTCTGAAGCATTGTGTGCTGTGTAGGATATGACACTATAAAAACTGTATTACAGATAATAACAGAAAGGAAAATGGGCACACTGGTAACACTTAATAATAAATAATTTCTTTAAATTTAAGATCGATTGAGAATTACTTAACTAAAATAAACTGCTGTTTTAAGACGGCCCTTTTTAAACAATAGAGAATTAATATTTGAATAAGAAAGAATAGTAAAAATAATCTCAATGAAATAAACTAAATTTTACACGAGCAGATCAACAATCATCCAAAGGGTGACATTTAGCATTTAGTTTAGAAAATGAGGGCCCGTCGCATTAAGGCCACTGCCGTCGCACTAAGGCCACTGCCACGAATGGGCTGGTCGTATGGTAGTGCACCCTTAGAGGACCTCCCCTAGGTCTTGTGGTGATACACGCCCTCAGAGGACTAAAGAAACCTTAATACCACCTTAGAAAACAAAAAAAAAACTAGGTGTCACGTGGAAATTGTCTAACTATATAAAAATAATAAATAATGCATCCCAGTTTCAAAAGATACATTGAGCTATATTTTATTACAAGATTGAGCATATCAAAGTGTCACTAACAGCAAAAAAATAGTGAATAATATATGAACTCTGCAAACAAAACTTAACCTCAAACCAACGAAGCTTGCAAACAAAATATTTACTCGAAATGAGACAGAAATAATGACAAGGCAAATATTCTTTAAAGTTTAGCCAAAAAGGGCGAGGCAGTGTAGCACACCTCAAAATACTCACTGGAAAAGTAAAACCAACAACAGTTAAGATATTGAATCAAATAATCACGCTTCAAAACACATTAAAACACCACGACATAAAATGTAAACAAAGCCTTATGGCCATTAGATGTTGTGCGGTCGGAACCACTGCAAAACTATAAAACACTAGAACGATGCAATGTAATGGCACCACACAATGAACGAAAACTAACTGTAAATACAAAGTGATCCAGTATAAAATTAACGATCTAATCATAAATAAAATAGCGACTCATGCAGAGATAAATAACACAGGATTATAGTAGCATTAAGAAATTGATTTAACCACTTGGTAATGTTTTCAAGAATAAACAACGATATTCCGGTCGTAAAGAAACTATTAATATAATAATATCTCTGTGTCAAAGTAACATGAAACAAACTAACAAACTAACAAAATAACAAAAATGTCACCATTGTGACTTTGCGAATCGAAACTAAGGCTGTGTTCGAAATCGCCAGCTAAGTGCCCTTAACTGGCTTTGTGCCCTTGAAAAGTGCTAAGTTCATCCCGGATGTAACGTCACATTGTCGCTGTCCAAATTCGCAGCAAGGGCACATTATGCACCCTAGAATATACCCTTTAGCCAAGGGCACGAGCAACTTGCCCTTCTCGAGCCCTAGATAGTTTTCGATTCTCAATTGTTTGAAATGTTTCATTTATTTGTGTTTGTTTTGTTTTCACAACTCTGCACGGCCGCAGAAAACACTTCCAAACGTCACAAAGACAAATGAAACTCGCATGGAGCAAAATTCTACGCAGTAAAACTCGAGATTGCAAACGAAGAACATAAGCGTCCGAATTCACTTAACTAATATATCTATGGAAGGGGACAAGGGCTCGTGAAATTGGAAGGGATCAAGGGTAAGTGATCAAGGGCACATTGTACCGAAATCGAACACGTCCTCAACCACGCAATCTACTGCCACTTTTGTGCACAGACGCCCGTCCACACGACCATAACAAAAACAATCATAATTATTTTAACGACTCCTTGACAAAAATACATCACAAAACGACTACCAAATAACACAAACAAAACTGTGGCCCAAAAGAACAAATAAACGAAAGCCAATGGACTTCAAAAACCAGAACTGGAAACGATCATAAATATGATGCCAGGCAGTAGGAGGGACATGGGGCACAAAATAAGCAACTAATCACCCGAAATATTTACCTTAATGTGAGTTAATAAAAAACAGGCCACACTTGCCACTAAATATATATAAGACCAGAGGAATCTCGAAATATCAAATGCTTGTGGTTGTGTAACACTACTAATATTCAAATATATTTTCATCCCTCTTTTTGTTTTTTATATCTTTGCATTTCAAATTGCGAAACCAGACAGAAAGTTTTCCAATTTTTTCACCAGTATCCTTGAGTGCAGAAAATAAAATATAAGTATTAAGTTTCTCATTAATACCCGAACAATAAACTTATTCTTTTTACAGATTAATGGTCTTAAAAATCAAAACAAACAGATGTCTCAACCAGTACTAGACACATAAAAAACTGGGAGGTACCAAAAAACGCGGAGGTGCACCTCTTACTGATTATCATAATAATTACCCTCAGTTACCTGTCATAACAAAAAAAAAATCACAAATTACCATTCATAATACTAAGTAAATGAATTATACATAACACACATTTTTATTATTTTTGCATCACGAGAGTTCAACATAATCCAAAAAAGTAACTTTAGCCATAAAAATATAATTTTGAAATTCTTTCACGTCAATAGAGTTCCAATAGAGATGCATATTCATTTCAGTCATCAAAACAACATGCAGGGTAAGTATAAAAGAATACCCCAGACAAAACGAAACAACCTACAACCTTGGTTGACCAATGAAATGAGCTGTGGAATCGTGAAGTTTGTTTACCATATATTCATAAAGGTTCAATGTGACCACGATGAGCAGCCCGAACGACATCTACGCGATACTAAATCTTGTTCCACACTCTATTCAGCATGCCAGGTGTTATGATTTGGATGGCGTCCGTAATTCTCGTTATGAGGTCGTCAATGTTAGCCGGCAATAGTGGACGAAACACTTGATCCTTTATATATCCCCATAGAAAAAATTCGCAAGGGGTAAGATCCGGGCTTCTTGGGGGCCAGTGGTGAAGAGCCTGATCACCAGCTGCTCGTCGACCAATCCAGCGTTGCAGCAACGTCTCGTTCAGGTATGCGAGAACAGCTAGGTGCCAATGGGTTGGCGCACCATCCTGCTGGAAAATGAAGTCCCATGCTGCCTCTTCTAACTGAGGAAACAATAGTGGGCTCGTGAAAAAAGAAAGGGACGAAAACCATGTCTTTGGATACAGTGCAAAACGCATTCACTTTGGCGGAAGCACACTCGTGTTCGGTGGTTACATGTGGATGCTCCTGACTCCATATCGGCTCATTGTGCTAGTTCACATTACCATTAGCATTGAACTTCGCTTCATCGCTAAAAACCGACTTAGACATGAAGGCATCGTCTACCTGGTTCTGGGGAAAGAATGTACACCCAGAAATCACATTTCAGTTCTTTATTCCTTTCGGTAATAGCCTGTAGAAGCTGTAACCTCTATGGTTTCTAGAGCAATCATTTCCGCACCACTGTCCATACAGTCGATTGAGGGATTTGCATTTCCTGGCTAGCTTGCCGAGTTGATTTTCTTGGACTGCGAACGAACACTTATGAATACATTGCAAATTTTTTCGCACACACGCGGCCGCCTGAAACTTTTGCCTTTACAAAGACACCCTGTGTCATAGAACTGACGAAACCAACATACCATACTCCACCTATCGGGAGGACGACGTCCGTATTTGCGACAAAATTCATGTTGAGCAGTCGTAACCGATCCACATTTAGCAAACTAACACAGAACGCCTTCTGTTGCTCTGTCGCCATCGTGATGCGGACTAACACACAACACACACTCGTATTGCGACGATGTACTCTCCCAGTGCCATCTCTCGGCACACAAAGGAAACATTATACAGTCCCCTTCACATTGAAGTGTGGAATGCAAACTCGCTTCCCCATCACCTCCACAAACCGAGAGTTATACACGCCTTCAAACACTGGATATGCTGGCAAGAGTGTGGAACGAGGTTGAGTATCGTGTAGATATCGTTCGGGCTGATCGTGGTGGTCACATTGAACATTTCCGACAATATGGTAAACAAACTTCACCGTACCATGGTTTATTTGATTGGTCAACCAAGTTTGTAGGTTGTTTGATTTTGATATTATAGACTTTCAAATTTGGGATATTCTTTTATACTCACCCGTAACTTTGGCAGAGTTAAAGAAAAAAAGTTAAATTCCGTATGGACTTATATTTCCTGGACTCCAGACTTTATGTAGTAGAATGCCGAGAAGAGAGTTAGGATGGTTTCTCCGCACAGAAATTTCCACATGGATGCTGCCATCGGAAGAGAGTGGGAAACTTAAAGCTCTTGGATGTAATACTGGAGTACTCGAGCATGTAGACATGGGGACCCTCACACTAAAAGCAAAATTCACCCAAAATTTAAGTATAGCGAATAAGAGCACGACGGAACACTAGGGGAAAATAAAAATTATACTCGCCAGGAGGGAGAAACCAAATTCACATCAACTGTTGACGAGATGAATCCAAAATTCATAAAAAGATAAATAGATACAACACACACTACAAATAAATAAATTGAAGAACTACATAGCAATTTCGGGGGGCAGTAACTAGAAGTTCATCGGGAACTAAGTTCCGAAGGACACCCGCACTAGAGCAGGACGACAACATACCATCTTGCCCCATCCTAGAAACAGAAGTGCCAGTAAACAAGGCCGAGAAGCATATCACTAGTAAAGTTGCCAACACAACGTCGGCAAGAACATGGAGTGGAAGGGGTAGGGACAGATGTCATGACATGAATTGGCGAACTTCGCAGCGTTCGTCCTGTCGTACGAAAAACAAACGTATGAAATGTGGATAGAATACCGATATATTATTAAAACTCTGGAAATAGTTAAATTAATTTAATCTATTTTCCAGAATACTAGCTGAGCTGCTGCATGATGAACATCACGCTCGGAGTCTCTCACTCTCCGGGAACTGCCCCCCCCCCCCCTTGGATCCAGCGAAGGCGAGGTGCGTCTTCGGGCGTGGCGGAACTATTTGCAAACTCAGATGCGGCGCCTATCCGCAACTAGTCGTGTCCCCAGGTGGCGGATCGGGGATTCCCGGGTTCTGGGAATGCCAGGAATATAAAATATTGGCTCGTGGACCAAGGGGCCGGCTGGGCAGCGAGTCGTGGTCGTCGATTACCTGGGTAGCTCAGTTGAAGATGGCAGCAGCCCATTGGCAGGAGGCAGCACAACTATCAAGGCGGGGAGACTGGGAGCAATCCAGAAGTGATGAAAGATGCAAAAATGGCGAACAACCTTTCTACTGGATTCTGAGGCCGGCTATCGATTGTTGATGTGTGAGAAGTGGAATTGAAGAGCATCGGACCTCGGCTGCACTCCAATGTCAGCCACGCCTGGGTCAGCTGAAGTCCCCAAGTTTGGTTAGCTCCTAAGTCCCAGCAGGAGATTTTTGAAGGATGGATGGATGGCTACCAGAAGCGGTTCTCCCCGACTTCCCCCAGGCGCAGCTTGAGCATGGGCCAGCGGATTCGCCATCCAAGCTGGTTAGTTCCTGCACGTCCCCCCTGGCAGACGATGGAGAGGATCGACTCCCCCTTCACCCCGGCGTGGAATTTCTGGCACCGCTACTGAGGAGAGAAGATGGCGTCGGTGCCATTACTGAGCTGCCCAGATTTTTGACGCACTCGACGAGAAGCAGGGGGGGCCCTGCAACAAATACTGCTGCCAGTGTTGCTGGCAGGCATCCTGCGAAGGAACATGGGCGGCAGTTTCCACCTCAAGGACACATGTACCTTCAAACATGAGCCCACAAGCCTCGCCCCCTCTCTACTAGTTTCTTCTGTCGTATTAAACCAATATTCAGTCCAAACCCGCTATTTCCTGTAGCATTTTGATTAATGCTCCTACCTTTTGTCTTTTCTGTCGGTATGAGTTTTACCGTCTCTGTACGGGTTTTAACATACCCCTTCTAGAATATAGCTACAGCTATAGGTACACTTAGGGAGGTAGTGATGGCCTTAATTCCTGGCCATGACTGCCAATCCCTGTTGACGATATGCACGTCTCCATGCATGAATTCCTTTCCTTTAAGGCGTAAGGGGCGCAGCCCTAATACGCAACAAGCTTCTGTCGTATCGCGGGCGCACATTTAACACTTAGAAATAGGGTAGGCTTAAAAAAAATTGCCCAAATATTTAAATAAATTGTTTTAAGTAGTCGATGAACTAAATTAAAAAATGTATAAAATATTAGTAACACAAAACTGACAAAAAATGTTGGAGAAATAGGCTTGCATAGTTAATGAAATTGGTCTCAATAAATCAAACTGAGAATAAGGTTAATCACCGCAATAATAAACATATTGAAGGTAATGAGAGATGAAATAGAAATACTTGCAAAGTAGTAAAAAAGAGTGCAAAACAATCTAAAATAAAGTTAATTAGCAATGACGCAATAATACATCAGCAATGACGCATATTAAACTTGCAGTGACTTTTTTTTAGAACATCCCAATATTTATTATAAATTATTCTTTTTAATTTATTAAATATATATAGAAAACTACACTAGAGATTAGTTAATAATTATAATTTTTTGCCTATACAAAAGGGATGAATTTTACTATAGGTAACACAAAACAATTGAGACCAAGAACAATATTAGAGAAATTTGACTATAATACGATAAACCAAATGAACTCAACAGATGTGGATGGAAATAACCAAAATTACAAATGATTATATATTATAATGGAAACCTACATTGAGCAATGAAAATACATGGAAAACAGTATAAATACAACAAAAGAAAATAAATGTAATAAACCAATTTAAACATAGCAAATACAACAAAAAAAATAAAACTCACGGAACCTGTGGAAAGCAAAATAAATGCAACAGAATCCAACAATTTGAAATTAAAAAAATGGAAAACAGAGGCGTTACAGCAAAATAAAATGTCATGAAATATAATAAGAAAAAACCCATGGTTGATGGCGTGCAGTGGGACGAACGGGAACGAGATGGGTTTTGAAGGCCGGCAAAGGTTCAGGTTGGAATTGAATGAATGATGATATTAACCGGTAGGCGCCAGGCATCGTCGATTAAGGTGGTGCAATGAAATTCTGGTAGAGCAGACTCCGTTGATTCCAGAGTCATGGGCCATTCACCAAGGACATAATTTCCCTGTAGATGTAAAAAATCCGTCGTGCTGCTCCTGCTGCTGCAGAATAATTAAGTGTCTCACACAGTAACCTTTTAAGGCTGGTTACAAACCAGAGTTGCTTGCAAATTGTTTATGCACTAATCGGCCGGGTTGCTATCCGATGGCCTATCAGCGAACCACTCACACTTAAAACTGAATTACACATGGAATACATGCAGATTAAATCAAATTAATTACACGAACAATAGCAAATTACATGACACTGGAATGGGGTTATAAGGGCACGTGCCCTGAAATTCCTGGTGGCCAAACACATAAATGAAACGTTCAGAGAGTTCCTTGACACGTTTATTTAGTGCACTTCCTAACACTTCCTTTTAGAAGCAACCTCACAAAGGTGCCGGGCACAGTCCGCCGGTAAAGGCTACAGTGTAGAAAAATGACACGAAGCCATGAAAATGATTAAATTGCAATAATTATCCGCCCCTGGGCATTGCAAACTGAAGGGGAGGACAGCAGGCGTCTCCAGCTGCAGAAAACGAAACGGTTCTGGAATTAATAAATTACTATTGTAGTTAAGATGATTGGTGCAAAAGTTTCTGGCCGCCGGGGCGTGGGCGAGTAATGTGGCCTTGCCCTAGCGAGTCCTGGATGGTACTAATGCTCCATCATGGCGTCCGAACCTGCCAGGGGTGGAGGTTGGCGTGCCGAACTGTACCTATTTTCTGTTACACTTGCTACACACACAATGCCAGGTAATTAAGAACTGTTTACCTTAGGCTAGAATTGCTTACATAAATTATCTCTTATGTAAATACAACAAAAACAATGCATTTGCACAATGTATGAATGTCGAGAGTGTGAAACACTTGAGATGACAAACAAAAACACTGAATAAATCACTTTCTAATATAATGCTGGAAAAGAGCATTAAGGCATACATGAGTGTTTCTCTTTATTCTAGGGATTGATGGCAGTCGCCATTAAGCCCTTTTTATTGGCCCTACTTGCATTCTGCACCTGGCACTGCACTATGCTGCACTACCCTGCACTGGGTATACGAGGGTTCACGCTCTCCATTTGTCACACTATTTCGCTAGAGCTCGGGCGCATCACACACACATTAACAACCTTGGTAGAGTGCTGACACTGGCTGTGCTGGTTTCTTGTACGGCCGGGAAAACAGTGTTAGGAGGCGAGGGACGCGATACGTATCCTGGTAATTACTAGATTAACAACAGGATTTAACATTATAATATGCAGTTCTAAAACATAACGGAAAACATTGTGAAACACTGTAGATACAACAAGAACAAATATAAATAATTAGAAATACAAAAATTCCAACAGTGCGACATAAAATAAAGAATCAAAACAATAGGCAAAAAAATGGAAACTTGGGATACATAACAGAAGCCAACAGGGTGAAATACTGGGTAGTTGTGTGGATTATAACAGAAATCAATAGATATAATCGCAAAAAAAAAAAAAACAAAATCCGACAATTCGCAATACATTAGGATCTAGCATAAAAAATACAATCAGATAGGCAATAGAAAACATAAAACCAACAGGCTCAATGAGTTAGGCTACAGAATCCCACAGAAACCATTGAAATTTTGCTCGGCTTGTACGACTTATCCAATAGGAAATGCTGAGAACCAATTAATTCCAATTGGCTCCTGGACAGAAAAAATCGAATCCAATAAATATATATGAAAGTGCAGATTTTTTAAAACAGAAGCCACTGAAATCCTGTTGGGTTTTTTTGTTGATTTTAACCAACAAAAGTTGACATAGCCCAATAAAAACCACTGGAAATACAACAGACTTAAACAGAAATACGGACTGCAGAAACTTACAAAACCAACAGAATCCAATGGATACAACTAAAAATGCAACAGAAATCAACAGAGAACTGTACTACAGAAAAAACAGAATCCAGAAGTTACCACAGGAAATACATCAGAAACCAACTTATGATACAAAAAATACAAACAAAAAAACATAATCGAGTGAAAACAATTGGAATCACAAGAGATTCCAAAAGAAACCATCAAAATACAATTTATCCCAGTGGAAAGTACAGGAAGTAAATTGGTAACAACATATACCTGTACAACATATTCTAATGGGAACCACATATAATACAATATATTCCAATGTAAATAACTGGGAACAAAACAGAACGTAACATACAGCAATACAACGGAATCCAACCAAACAATACAATCCAGTGGAAACCAATATAAGTGCCACAGAAGCCAATAAACATTTCTACAACAAAAACCTACAAAACAAAGAAACAATTATAAATTACTATAAATACAACAGGAACCAACAAAACAAAAGATAAAAAAATGAAAACCACTAAAATACAACAGAAAACAGATTGCTACAGCAAAACATAAATAAATAAATACCAATGGAAATCAATAAAATAGAAAAGAAACCAACACGATACAACACAATAAAAATAAGCAAAACACAATAGAAATTATTTAAACAGTTAGAATCCAATAGAACCCAGCAGATTATAATGGAATGAAAACCAATGAAAACAATTAGAATACAACAGTAGCCAACATATGACTCCAGATCAGAAACCAACAAAACCCAAAAAAAATAATTTAAACTATATCAATTCAATATAACCCAACAGACTATGGCATAACATAAACAAACAAAACATGGCAAACCAATTAAAACCACTAGAATACAATAGAGAACAACAATATACACAAAAATCAATGTAAATCACTAGGTTACCATATAACAAATTAAAAGAGTAAAGCACAACAGAAAGGGACAAAAAACCACAAATTATAATGGTAACCACCAGAATACAACTGCAGGCAACAGACTATGATATAACAGAAACCAGTTAAATACAACAGAAACCAACAAATAGAAGTTAACAGAAACCATCAGAACACACACACAAACCAACAGATTACAGTGCAACAGAAACTTACATCGACTAAAAGTTGCTGTACTGCAGTAGAAAACAACCAGAACTAATGGTTCCAATGATTTCTGATAACAGTAACTATACGGAAACCTCTGGAATGTTCTCTGTTCACTAATATTTTATTCAACAGAAACCACCATAATCCAATCAGATCTAATGGATTATCAACAGGAACCAACAGAAACATAAACATATTAAAATAAGAATTTCGCACAACAGAAATTGCAAAAATTTCTGGTGGATTTTGTTGGTTTCTATTGTAAATTTTTATAGGGTGTAATTCTAAGGTAGTTTGTCATTACATTCTGCAGTACAGAGGTGAGCCAGATCAGAACCAATAGTTCCAGTGTTTCCTGACGACAGGGACCAATAGAAAACACTGAAATGTTCTCTGTGCACTTATTTCATTCAACATAAACCACCAGAACCCAAAAAAGTTATACGGTCACCAACACGAACCAACAGAAACCAAAACACATTAGAATAAGAATTTTGCACAACTCTGGTAGTTTTTGTTGCAAATTTTTGATGGGTATGGTTCTGAGATGGTTTATCATTACCTTCTTCAGTACAGAGGTGAGCCAGATCAGAACCAATGGTTCCAGTGTTTCCTGACGACAGCGACCATCAGAAACCAATGAAATGTTCTCTGTGCACTTATTTTATTCCACAGAAACCACCAGAATCCAATAAAAGCTATAGGGTCACCAACAGGAATAAACAGAAACCAAACAAATTATAATTAAAATTTTGCACAACTCTGGTGGTTTTTGATGAAAATTTTTGATGGGTATGATTCTGAGGTATTTTGTCATTACCTTCTAAGGTACAGAGGTGAGAGATCAGAACCAATGAATCCAGTGTTTCCTAACGAAAGCGACCAACAGAAACCACTGAAATGTTCTCTGTACACTTATTTTATTTAACAGAAACCACCAGAATCCAATAAAAGCTATATGGCCACCAACAAACCAACAAAAACCAAAACACTTTTGAATAAGAATTTTGCACAACTCTGGTGATTTTTGTTGCAAATTTTTGATGGGTGTGATTCTGAGGTGGTTTGTCATTACCTTCTACAGTGCAGAGGTGAGCCAGATCCACCAACGACTAAGTGTCGCTGCTGGCAATGAACCCAGAGATAAATATGTTCATATTTAAGTGTAGTAAAACCCACTTAGACGTTCCCTGTCAAGTTTTCTTGCTTAGTAGGCTTTTTAAAGTTTACAGTTGATCTAGCAATAGTATATAAGTGATTGTTTCCTTTTAAAAATTTTCCTGGTTAATAGGCAATTATTTTTCAGTATTTTTATGAAACATCTTATAGTTGCATTGTACAGTTATTCCATGTTGCAATATCTGTTCTGAATCCTTTTAAGAGTATTTTAAGTCCCTTGGGGCTGGTCAGATGGGTGTATAATTTAAGGAATGCTGAAATTGTGGTTGACTTGAAATTTTTGGGAGTTTACTTATTTTTATATTCTGTCCTTTTTTTTCTTCTTACATTTCATTTGATACACAAAAAAAAGTTATATAAACAGAATCTAGCTCTAATTAGGATTTTGTATTTCATTGTTGTTTTTGTACGATTGTGGAGTTAGCTCATTCAGGTTTAATGACTGTTAATTTGCACCATCATTTTATTTTTGTCTTCCGAATGCTGTTGAGGAGTAAGAGTTGTGTCATGCCAGCCATGAAGGAGATATTTAGTTCCAGATTTCAGCAGTGGCATCCTTTTTGCACAAACAGTTGTCTTAATTGTTTAGAGTTCTATATAACCCAGTTTCTTTAACTAAAAAAACACAGATGCCTTTGGTTTAAGTTATTGATATTCACTTCATTTTAAAAAAAGTAGAATCACAACATGTAACATGTTAAAAATTTTATTGTCAATATAAAATATCTATCATCTAACATAAATAATGACTTTCCTAAATAGGCGACAGGTTTGTAACATTACCTAGTAAGTTCATATCTTTTATATTAAAATTTATGTAACAATCAATATAACTGAACATATTTAAATTAATTGATGAGACTCAGTTTGTGGATTCACACTAGCTTAGCTGTGCTTCACCCAGTGTGTTTCTGTTGATCTCCCAGCAGCAGGGGAGTGGTGAGTGTCCTGAGGTGTGGTCGTGCAGCTCACTCTCCCAGTCATGTCGAGAAATGTTACGTGAGCCCTGCAGCCCAAGGACAACCAACACAATGTATCAATATCAACAATATTTTTAAAAAGTTGTGTGCTAGTGACTGCAATGTTGTTTACCTGATGTAGTACATGTTTTCAGTTTCACTCTCCTGCATTGCACATATTTATGGTCCAATGAATAGAGTGAGAAAAAATGGAACAGGGTGTATTTTTTATTAACCTTTTCCTGACTGAAGAATATTTTTAAGTACAATTTTTAATTTGCAAAAATAGATGTTCATACATATTTTCACTACAATAGAAGTAAAAGGTGGTTCTAATATTTTTAAAATGGACATCCCTCTCATCACTGTATTGTATATACTTAAATTTTGGCATTTCATGTCAAGGGATAAGCCTTTTGAGCATTTATTAAAATTATAATTGAATTACCTTCTGAATTGCGGTCAATTATGTCAGGCATAGATAAGCTTACATGCTGGGAGGAATCCATATTTTAATGTGTAAAATTTTGTTGGATAAAGTGCAAATGACAATGTGTCCCTACCTTAATGGGTTTGTGCATGTCCACTACTCCACAATGGCAGAGGAAATCCCAGCATGGAACAGTCATTATGGTGAGTGATGCCGAGCGATATTTGTTGAGCCAAGTCACTCGGATGTCACCTGTAAACGCAGTGGGCTTGTTGTGAACATCTACTCCTAGATGTGTACTCAATAAGTGCCACCTGAATGACATGAGAATGTCCTGCAGCTGAAGCAGAGGTACCACTGCTTTGTATTGTGATGTGAGCATATGCTATATGATATTATGGTGCTTCTTGTAATATTTATCATTTGTGGTTGCATGGTAGCTTTAATCACTAGTGAATCAATGCTCACAAGATGGTACACAACAACAATAACTGGGAGTAATATTGCATTTACCTACACTGTACATAACCATGCAGAGAAAAACTTAAAACTTAATTCTCTACTGGTCATTCAGCATTGCGAGTGCCGGCAGTCAAGGCTGAAGGGGAAAGCAAGAGAAAGAGAGAGAGAGAGAGAGAGAAAGAAACTAGAGAGAGATAAAAATAGAGACAGAAAGAGAGATATAGAAATGGTCCGAGGATGCTTCCAGTAAATGGTGTATGGGAAGTGTGATCCCACTTGTTCTTAACTGCAATACTTTAATAGTCTATCCACTCCTCTGTTCTGGCATGTGAGTCAAGAAGTGGCATTGTTTTCGACCAATTTTTTCTCATAATTTTACAGTTTTGGAGTTACCAAAGATTTTGGTAGGTTGCAGTCATGAGAAAGTAAGATTGTTGGTTATCTTATAGCGAACAGCAGTGTCGGACTCTTGAGGGGATAAGCTGCAAGAACTTCAGAGCAGTGGAACAATTAAGGTCCATGCAGTTAAGCTGTGGCCAGGCAAGTGTAGGGCCTGTGTAAGGAATGGGACTAGTTTGGAAACACTGTTACACTGACTTGGTACAGCAAATTTGACTGAGAATAAAGGGGCTAGGGTTGATATCAGTTGGGAAGTGTGGCAGTTTAAACAGTAAAGGGAGAACTGTTAGAAATCTGTCTGGTGGTATTACTTATCTGCAAGTGGCTGTGCTGAAAAAATATTTATTTCATCATCAGAATGACTAGTGGGGTCCAAAGTGGATCATTGGAGGCTGAAGATACAGCTGCTGTAGGTGAGATGATGACAAGCATCTATTGCTAGTTACTAGCCTGGTAGGGCAAATAGTAGTATCATGTGAATTGGTTATGCAGATGGCTGCATTGCAAGCATTCTGTTCAGGGGGTGGTTATTTTCACCTCTACAACAGAATGAATGGGTATGGATCACACAAGGAGTCCTTAACAACTAGATGCACCTGAAGGAATAGACCTGGCTGAATTATTTTCCTCAAGGTGGAGAGATAGGGAAAGAACGTTAGTACAACTTGAGCACCACTTTGTGTCAGAAGAATGACCCACTAGCAGTGGGTTTGCTTGGGAACGGCTTCAAAGATTTGTGTCAATCTGAGGTGTCAAGGGATTGCATCTTTTCTCACCAATTTCCCCAGCGAGATTAGTTGACACAGCCTGGTGTTGGTGGTGTAGGGACAGTTAACTGGAAGATTCATCAAATAGTCAGACCCACCCCCATAATCCCTGATGAGCAGCAAGGAAGTGGGGAAAAATCAGTAAAAAGCTAAAAGAATACAGGTTTTATACAGTAATGTGTATGTGTTCATGACAACTTTAAAATATACACGAGGAATATCATTTACGAAACCCACTACTGTAAAAGTATGACTCGGTAGTTCGACATGAGTCTCTAACTTATACGAGCCCAGTTTTATTCTATGTAACAACAGACCACACATTTCACAGAAGTGGATTAACATGTGGGAATTTTGTTGGGGTTCTCCTGTTATTCTTGATATCCATTATACCATTATTCCGCCATTACTATCCTTCAAGCACTCGTCAAGATAGCTGAGAATGACTGTCATGTCCCTCGAGTTTGGCAGCCACTCTCTAATTCATCTTGAACACACTTAAGTTTGGAAAATTTAGAAGTTAATTTATTCTGCATTGTAACTGGAGCAATGATTCTCATAATCTTAACACCCAAATGTCCTTCATGATAAGCCAGAAGTAGCAAGCAGGCTGCTTGCTACTTGTGGCAGTATGCGGCAGTATCTTTCAGAAATAAGACATAAAAGACATTGACATTATACCTGTACTTCCTTGGAGGGCACTCGGCTAAGCGGCTCAAGCTGCATGGTATCGCCGAGAGTGCAGTAACCCAGGTAGCGGGTCTGAGTTGTTTCAAGGGAGGTTCTTGGTGACAGGGTTTCTATTGTCGAGACAACCAGCTTCTGTGGGCAGGTGGCGTTTCCTTCCCCCTCCTCTGTAAATAAAGCATGAAAAACACTGATATCTAAATCATCAACAAACAGAGCAAGTAAGGAGAGAAACAGCATATGGATAAAACAGAGGCAGTCAACATAACAATTTTGCTTCTGAAAAATTATCTAACCAGGCAAATATATCACATTTTGTAGCAGTAAGGGAAGAAGTTAATACAACTTTGTAATTTGGCATGTGCACTCATCAATATAATCTGTAAAATATTTCAAACATCCTGAAACCTCCAAGTTGAGCATAGTTTGCTATGATGGTAAAGAGCCATTGAAAATTTTACCTGAACCTTTTATTTGAGTATTTTGTTGTATTCTCTTCATGTTGTATAAATGGTTTATTTGCATACCTAGTTGGCTGTCAGTACAATTATTTGTACCATTTTGGCAATCATTTGTGTAGTAATAAGTAAATATAATAGTAATTGCCATGACAAATGTGCCAGCAATTGATGCAACAATATCAATATTGTTTTATTACCAAACTGTAATATGAAAACAGGTTATGGGCCCAGGTAGCATATCTGTTGCTGCAAAACTCGTAAATATACATGCCAAGTGTGAGATGGGGTGTTTTTTTTGTGTTAGTAAAAATTGTTTCTAAAACTGAGATGTGTGGGTGCATGGCATCAGATAGGAAGGAAGGGAAAATAGGTAATGAGAAGATTAAATATTCAATATTAAGTGATGACCATTATCATGCTTGTGGACGGAGGTTTCGTGATTTTTGGGACATTATTGACCGAGGATTTGACAATGACCCTTAATTTTGGATGCTTAAAAAAAGGACAAGGGCTTCAGATACGGTACTCTGAATTTTATAGTTTAAGCCATTGAAGACCCCTACATGAACAACCTCAGTAAGGATATGTGGGAAATGCTGGGTAACATAGGTTGCAATTTCGGCATATTTAATTTGGTCACAATGCTGGACAAACTAGTCAATAATAAAACAGAGCAGACTCATCTAGAATGTTGGGGGGGGGGGACAGGTGGGTGTACTCTGAACCGGACCCCATTTAGCGAGGGACCCGCGAGGTGGATATATATATATATATATATATATATATATATATATATATATATATACATACATACACACAGGAGAGTCCGCCTAACATGGACACCCCTAAATTTTCCGGAAGAGTTGCAGATCGCGAGATGCAGTTTTTGCTGAACGAAATTATGTATTGTAACGAGGCTGTGCGGAGGCGACAAGGGAACCAGTCGGGGGTGTGGTGTTTGGGAAACGCAAATCAAACAAGGTCCCGGCATGAATAAATCGAGGCCAGCAGACGCGTATATAAAGGATATAGTCACAAGATCGCCCCCTTCTCCCCTCGCCACTCCAATTTTAAGTTACCAGGTCGCAGGTCAGCGAGCTGAGGCCCCCAGCGTCGAGGCGTGGCAGAACCCTAGAGTGTCCATCGTGCGATATCGTCGTAAAGATTCCAGTGGTAAGTGAAAAGCCTAAGGTGAGTGTCAGACGGGGCTAATTAGTCTCTTAGAGTCTTAAAGATATACAGGCAGTGTTAATCTATACAGTCAGTAAAAACATAAGTGTGTCTGCTATAGGAATTGTAGCGAAGAGATAAATGCTGCAATAAGAAAGTATAGCCATTACTTAGTAATTGAGTAACCTACATGCTAAGGACATTGCTTTCACCTAATTTGCATTGACAGTTGAATTGGAAGTAAAGTTAAAGTAAATTATATGTCTTATATGTGACAAAGTAAAGTGTTTATTTTCTATAATTGAGTGATAAGTAAAGGGACTTTGATGTTTAATGGTTGACCTATTTCTGAGTTGCATTCCCCACTTAGAAGTGAAACCAGTTACGAGCTTAATTGTACCTCTCTCTGCGTATTGAACTAGGAGAGGCAGTGACATTGGTGGAGGCACCGGTCTGGACCCACTTTCTTGCGGCCTTGCATATATGCTCTCTTAGCAACCCTTCAGGTGTTAATATCCCAATGTTCACTGCGTAACACTGGTTGAGGTGCTGATTCTATTCAACCTCTTGCAGCAAAGAAAAATAATAGAGTGGCTCTAAAGACAGTTACCATTGGTGGAGGCTAGGGCCTTTCCTAACTTTATATTGATTTCCAAGCATGTTAGCTCCACCATTCCCCACTAACCATTTGCATTAGAATCTCATTTAGATACCCTTCAGGTATTAAAGTTACCAGGTTTAGCAGTGTAAGTAAGTTCCGCATTTAATAGCAACAGTCTTTAAAGTGATCGTGTGATTTAAACTTTTGTAAGCAAGTTAACGGACTGAATTATTTTTAATCGTTAAAATTGCAGATGCATCGTTGTGTAAAATTATGTGTGCATAATAAAGTAGAATGACAGCGACATATATTATTGATTGCAGAACAAAGTAATAAAATTCGGAGTAAATACAATAATATAGCAGATAGTAAGCTTTTGAACGCCACATTGTACGTGCAGGAGAAGGAAAGCGGTGTTGAAAAGGCGAGCAGCTGTCAGGTGCTACAACCGAACACCTTGCTTACCCAGCAGAGTTACGCTATTGCAGTAGTGCATTTTTCGTGTGCCTCTCGCCATTCAAGGTGGAATATGCGAGGCTTGCTAGAGTGCTTAATGCTTATAAAATTGTAGTGCATTCTAAGTTATTGGAAGTGCTTTTCGGTTCCAAAATTTTGTGGCAAAATGTGTCAACCACATGCGAATAGAAAGCTTGTGTGTGATAATGCACAAAACGTGGACACCAGCTTTGGTAGTGAGCAGTGCAATATTATATAAGAACGTGTCATCAAACGCAGTGTGCGATAAACAACAAAGCATGTGTTATACAAGTAAAATTCACATAACAACATTACACAATAAATAAAACATAACCTATACTGCACTACATCTGACACATAGGAATCACATGAGTGCTGAAACTAGCAAATATTTTCTGTCATCAGCCAAAAATATATTTAAAACAGCAATCATAGACTTGTCAGATGCTAGGTAAGTATTAGAGCATGCGGAGTTTGACACTGCGGTTAAGTTTTGCTATTAGAAGAAGCAGAGGACTTGACACAAGAAAATCCGGACCATATTTCAGAATTAGATATATGATCAACAAGGCTAACAAGTGGTTTAGAAGCAAAAATCATCAACAAAGGGTTAGTACCAAACCAAACAGAAACAGAAACACAAGAAATTTACGATTATATAAAAAGCCCAAATATTCGATACAACACTAGTGCCCACTACCAACATAGTGACAGAAACATTCAATCACCTGTGGTAAATTACGTCAACACACGAACTGATTACAATAATGAAAAAAAAATTGTAGACATACACCGAGTTAAGGTTATGAAGCAACAGGAAGAGAAATTACTCACATTTTCAGGGGAAAATCAGAAAAATGTAGAGGATTTCCTGGAACACTACACAGCAGCGAGTGAAACAAACAATTGCGATGAAAGCGAAAAATGCAGGAGAAATAAATTCTACCTCCATGGCACAGCTAAGAGAGATTACGAAAACACAATTCAAAACAGAGTAGGAGCAGAAGTAATGTGGAATTAAATTGCAAACCAAACTACGGAACACATTCACACCCACAGACTATACAGACAGTTATTGTATGCAAAGAAACAACGCATTGAGAAAATTTCCAATCCCGCATAGAAGACCTCCTATATTATAAGAGAAAATACAACCCACACCTCGCTGATGCAGAATTTGTAGTAATAGTGTGGAGGTCCTTACTACCATCAATAGTGTGACAGGGGCGGAGGGAGGGGGGGGTTCTAGGCCACCTTTAATTGATCGAAAGGGTTTAATTTATATCAAAGGGTAAATTAAATCGATTCAAAGGGTTAATAACAATGGTTAATTAAACTGAAAGTTTTAAATTTAATGAATGGGTTCAATGTAATGAAAGGGTACATTTTTTTATTATCTTTTTCTTGATTTTGTACTTCTTTCTATCTTTCTTTCTTTTTGGGTGGCGGAGAGGGGGTAGCTGGTGCTCTGTCCGATGTTGATGGTGTGGTGTCCTAGAGGTGACTGACCAGAGTGGTGGATTGCAATGTCTTATATAAGCGTAGAGTTGAGTACAAGGGTGGGCTAATGATATTTTTTTTCTAATTTTTCTAATTTCGAGGTGTTTGGAGGGATGTTGGTGGTAAATAGGCAATTTTTACTAATATATTTAACACATAAGAGAATTTAGGAGTGTTTAAAACGATTTCTAAGAGTGGCGTAATTGTAAATGTTATGTTTTTTGGTGGGATATTGCTAGTGGACGGTAGATAGATGACTTTGAAAGATACAATTTACATATTAAACGATATGTTTTCAGAATGCAATTAAACATTAGAGAATTTCCGAGTGTTGTACATATGAATAAATTTCATGCATCAAATCGGAAATTTCAAACGACTACATGAATAATTAGTGTAATTACGTGAGTCCCGAGCTTAGAAAAATAATTTACACGAGAGAGAATTTTAACTACCTGAATAACATCTGATGTCGACAAGTGCTAAACGATGATTATTACGTGAGTGTGGAATTAACGATCTACAACAAAATGTCCCTATAAATTAAGCAAACAAGATATATATGGTGCCTCTGAAACATACCTTACACATCCGTCTGCCTGTGACACTGGCCAGGAGGAATTTTATAAATGTAATCCACACGTAAAAAGAAATTAAGTGATTCTCCTAAATTAATTATTTAACAAAGCAAAATGTCCCTATAAATTACTTTAATTAAATGAAAGTCTTCCTAAACACATTTACAATTTTACATGATTCAGCCTGTGAATACGATTTAAACCAGACACAATCATGCACCTGAAATATTCAAATAAGTCTGTTTGAAGTATGAATGAGTAGCACTTATGTCGAGCTGTGAGTAGATACGTGTAAAGTGTCCGATAGGTAACCGTGTTTAAATGTTTATGAAATTCACTGCACTTGTTAACACAATTGGTATTTTCGTCTACCAAACACAGAAATTAATTACTTATCGCAATATTGACTAAACACACAAAAATTTATATTTTCCCGATAAAATAGTATGTAAATCGCGGCTTTAACAAGAGATGAAGGAAGGTGCGATGCTCGCCAGTATGGTAACCCCCGATCGTAAGCTCGTCCGCTGCCAAGTGTGTAGAGGTGCAGTGTTTAGTAAAGAGATGACAACTGGCATGTCCGTCTCCTCCAAGCATACATGAGCGACTGAAGATGGCGCCGAGTGTCCAGAGAGCTTCACATCGAGAGGACTGTCTGCTTGTAACCCCCCCTCCCACCACCTCGCCATCGTGCACGTCTGAATTACCCTGACGTCAGGAAACCAGCTTGCACCCCCTTTCGCCTCCCTTCCCCCCACCAAAGAGTGCTGCCCGCTATCGTCAAATGTTTTTGGCACTAAGGCAAGAAGGTGTCAACTTCCTATTTGCGGGCACATCGGGAGAACCCTACCTGCCACCCCCTCCCACCCCTCCTCTGCGAGTTCCTGGGGGTCAGTCATCCATGCTGCCTGTGAATGTCAATTGTTGCAACTGATTCAAGATGGTGGCAACTGCTTAGTTGCACTCCGACCGGGTTCTCCTCGCTCGTAGCCACCCCTACCACCCTACCCTCCTCCCCTCATCTTCAGAGTTGCTCCAACTCCACAATGCCAACCACCCCCTCCCCTCCAAAACATGTCCAGAGGGATGTGACCCCTACTCCTGAATACGACTTTTTCATTAAGACGTCAGCTATCGATCGAGCCTGGAGCTCGCAAAAACCAGTTTACGCACCCCAGTGTCAGCCCTGGGAATGTTTTTTTTATATTTATCGTGAATTGGCATCCTTGCAGTACATGTTTCAAGACAACGTGCCCTCCCTCTGTACAGTATTCAGAACACATTTTTTCTGATGTTGGTTCCCCTGCTTTGAGCCGCAGCCCTCTGAATGCATACCTCGAGAGATATGGCCCGACTCGCTGTCCCTTCAACCTTATGCAACAGCTTGAGTATATGAACAGTGAAGAAATATTACAAGTCCCTGAAATCAAATTCCCAATATAAGCCCTAGATTTAACATTACAACAACAACAACAAATGTATATTTGAAGCAAGCAAACAATGATTTCTAAAATCACACAGAAACACACGTCTTATTTTACAAGTATTCAAACAAGATATATTTTATTCACTCATTAAGAAATGTTTTCTACAAGTACTCACTCATAAGGAAATGTCTTTACTATCAATTCGATGTATAGAAGAGAAAAGAATTTTGGGAGAGATTTAGATGGATCCTAACATCGATGTCTTGAGAGCACGAAGCGCCGATTCATGTGTGCGTGAGACTAGGGAAATGAGAGAAATCTCCTATAAAACCCTTGTATCAATATCAACATCTAACATGACATCCACACATTGTGAAAAAATTTGTTTTTATGTTGTGAGGCGAGCATGCTAACCATCGCATGCCCTATCTTTTTATGTTTAACCAAAAACTTTCCAACAAAACAAATGTATTCCATGTAACATGAAATGTATATATTTGAATTTATTTACTATTTTGATCGTTCCCAATTAAGTTTAACAAAACACTATGAATACAGGCGGAAATCATGTTTTTCGGAGTTGGAAAATAGCGATTTCAACATTATTAGTACTTTTTTACTAAAAGGTCCAAATTTTTGTAAATTTACGGTAAAATTGACGCTATTTTGAATCCATAGAGTATATAAGGAGGGATAAATTAATTTTTTCTCAGTCTTAACTCGGCATCTGCCAAGGTCACTTTGTGTGCATGCGGGAGCATTCCTTTAGCATAGATAACGATGTCAGGCATCTACTATAGGCATCCAGGAAGTGTCATCATCAAGTGCAAGCATTGATAGTGTGAACGATGCCAGGCATCCACTACAACAACAGTCGCTCACTACAACATCTTTTACAGCTCCAGACACCTACTACTGCTCCAGAAGTTCATCACGATTACTACAGCTCCAGGCATCCACTACAACACCAGACGTCTACTGCTTCATCTAGAACATCATCAACGCAGATTATATAGGGATTTCATCAAGTACACTGAATCAAGGTCACTGCTGTGACAATTGCTTCTCTGAGGGCATTGAAATGTTCAATGCTATTTTAGTCTAGAGTGTTTCCAAGTGCAAGTGTTGCCGAAAGAATTCATAATTTGTTTTGGGCTCATGAATTAAAATTAGTTTATCCATTCCTGCCTAAACATTAAAAAGCCGATGAGGCTTTCGTAACCTATTTACCATGTGAAGACTGTATCTACAGCATGCCTGCCTTTGATAATGATGAGAACTTACAGCATATGCCGAGGGATTGTATGTTGAACAGGCTGGAACAGATGCTTGAAGCTAGAATAATTCCAGATATAGTAATGGACGATTCCGGAGTTGATGAAGTAGATTCCGAGGCGAGCACTGCCCTCTTATAAAATTTTATATGAGACAGAGACTTTTTTATAAACAGTGTATCAAAAAAGAAATTACGTAAAAATGATGTGCTATGCTCAGGGTTTCGAAAACTACCAAGAGAATTCCTTTGTAATTAAGGAGCTTGCTATTTCTTATGCAACCGACACTAATGACTCTAAAGTATTATACTTTAAATTGCCAAGACCTTGGTAAAGTTTAAAATCTGAACTAAAATGATGTTTCGGGAACAGACTTACGAGATTCATAATCTGAAATGGGACTCTGGTGACATAGCTTCCGAAAAACATTTTCAATGTGTAAATTATGCATTACTCGAAGACTATCCCATATAAGTGATTGGACCAAGACACAAGGAAATTGTAAAAACCAACAAATGCAGAAGTAATAAATATCAGAATATACCACGACTGTTCGAGTATTAATTCATTAATCAAACGCTATAATACAAATCACAGTGAGGAAAAAAACACTCTGCTCACAATGTAAAAGCGAAGCTTTTAGAGAATATTTGTACCAACATCCTACCTATGTATAAATATATTAATTTTTCAAAAAATTGTTTGTTCCAGGTAGCGTAATATTTCGAAAAAATGGAGGAATTCGACCCTGAGAAGATGTACTCTACTATTTTTCGAGGACACAAGAAAGTATGGTTCCAGTCTCTAGGCAACATATACTGTCAAACACAGATGTGTAATGGAAATGAACATTGGAATTTCGCAAAAAGTTTTGGAGAGAAAACCTGTATACAGAACGAGCGCTGTGTGATGAAGAAGAAGACTGTTCTGTTTTTAATATGAGACCCGGCAGCGAACTGCCCTGTTCTTCTTGGGACCTATGTTTTAAAAATCGTGGTACAGAAATAACCAAAGAGCCATGTTTTCATCAAATAAAATATAAATTGATTAGAGAATTTTACACCACCACCACAACCTTATGGACTGAAACATGTAATAGTAAGGAACACATCACACAAATACAAGGCAGTAGACTTTTAAGAGCACCATGCGAAATGTGGGACTGTGAGGTATGGAACAGTATTGTTTGTGTCTGTAAATTTGATCTAAAAAAGTTGTCATTGAAGAACAAATTTTAACTGGAAGAATATCCGTCTATATAAAGAGAGAGAGAGAGAGAGAGAGAGAGAGAGAGAGAGAGAGAGAGAGAGAGAGAGAGAGAGAGAGAGAAAGAGAGATAGAAGTAGAGAGAGAATCGTAGAGTAGAGCTTCAGCTACAATGGAGAGGTTCGACTCATCACGTCAGTATGCCACTTTCGCCTGAAACCTGGAGTAACACACTCCAGGTTTCAAGCGAGTGTGGTTTCGAATTGAAGATAAAGATAGTCCACTCCAGATACAGATGTTCAGCAGAGATGAACATTGGCATTTCTCGTTAATCAGCCCAACATAAACTTTTAAAGTGTTCAATGTATGCTGTAGACGAAATGATTGTACTTTATACAATTTACATCCTGACAGCAAGCTACCTCGTAATAACGGTAAGCCCGGAATTTAAAGCTCACAGTGGATACATCACCAAACGCAATTCCTACGAGAAAATGAAATACATTATGCAGAAGGAGTGTAGTTGCTGTTCTCTTACTACAGTTTGGACAGAACAATGCAACAACAAGCAACATTATACGTACATCGGTGACCAAGAATGAACTTCTCTCTGTAGCATGTGGGAATGCAATGTTTTTCAAAGCAAGAACTTCTGGAAGATTATATAAAGGAGTGTGCCTAGTATAAAATTATCAGTCATGGCTAGGATCTTCAAGCCTACAGACATATATGAGATCTTACAAATAGAATACAGAAGAGTGTTCTTTAAACCGTATGACAGTGTTCTAAAAGTTCATGTTTGCAATGATATAGAACATTGGTGCTACATTTTCGACAACAGTCTCGGCATTCACTTTGGTGAAGGAATAGTATGCAATGATTGTGCTGTGAGATATCTTCGCAGTGACAGTGACTTGCCATCAACATTAGAAGATTTGATGATTGCCAGTATTAGCGAGGAAATAGAAGAAGAATGGGATACGGAGCAATCGACTACAAGCTTACCAGACCTCGCCAGGGAATCACCATTCGTTGGAAGGAGACCTGCAACGGGGACATCCACAACTTTATTTTCGAACAAGGAGGATTAGTTTTTTCGTCGATATGGTATTTATATGCTTGTGAAGTGGCTAATTCATAATAAAGATCCTAATGTTCCCATTGTGTCCAGTGAAATACAAATATACATTTTTTACTAAAGGTTTGCATTCTGTAACTTACAGCTTTTTATATTCACATTATGCTGTAAAATAAATGTGTGTCAGACATTAATTTCAAACGTACATCTTTCTCTCAAGCTTCCCTAGTACGCAGTAAACCAAATAATTATGCTACTACTTTAACTAACTTTAATAGTTCTGAATGTCTTGTAAACCAGTACAGACCTCATGTAGTAAATCGTAAGCGTAAACTTAAGGGCGAACGCATTGTAACTTCATATTGTGAGGAAGAAACATGTTTGAAACATCTTGTTTGTAATATAGACACTGTTGTTCCTTATCAGTATTTCGATGAATGTGATAATAATCTTCATACTTTATATCATTATAGCAAAGACAAGTTTGGTTACACTCCCAAATGTTACGTACATCAAGCAATAAAATTAGCAAAAATAAAGTTTAGCCCTAAAACATGTTTCAAATTGCAAATTTAGAGAATTAATATACTTACATTGCTCCTTGCAAAATCTTTTCAGTCGAGTGTTGGATGTCAAAACAACATGACTTATTTTCATCCTACAAATCATTATGTCAGTGTCAAACAAAGAAAGTCCAATATAACTTACGCCCTGAGGAGTCAGGGAATTTCGCGATAATTTAGGGAAACCTGTGACAGTATTTTTCATTTTAAAATAATTTACTTTCCACTAGGAGACAAAAAAAGAGCCATGAACTCATACAGTGCGGTGACAACAAGAAATGTCCAGTGTTTCATATGACTGCAAACACACCTCTTCCATCTCGTATTTAAGATGTCTACTTTCATTATGTTGAATCCTATCCTGATCTGGTCGAAAGCATTGTTTTACATGCCCCTACTTGTAAAGACATTATTGTGCAAACAGACAAATTAAAACCAAGGCATAAGAAATGCTCACTCCTTGAAAGTAGAGGTCATGAATGGGATCTGGATCCAATTTTAAGAAAATGCACGAAAAATTAGTTTACAGAAGTTGCTAACAGTTTATAAAAATAGTTGTTTTTAAAAGAAAAATGTTGTATTTGATAGTGTTAAAATGTTTTCTGTTACCATGTAGCTGTTTTGGAGCAAGGTGTAATTGTTCTACATAACGTTTTGGTTCTACCTGTATTTTTTAAATAAATTGTGTAACATGCAGGATTTGCTTGTGTTAAAAATGTTGTAAATATATTGGGAATTCACTGGTGTTTGTTTAACATGCTAATGTTTGGAGCAAATTCTACTTGACAGTGTTTGGAACATTTTGTACTTGATTGCATTGAAACAAGTATGTGTAATTTGTGTATGTTTATAGCCAAATTTATCTACTTGTTTAAATATGTTTTTGAACATAAATTTCAGATCATCCTTTGTTTATATATATTTTGTAAATAAATATGATGTAAAATGAATCCATTTATTAAAATTTACTAACCCTGTTCCCTATTAAAAGTAAACTTATTTTAGCAAGAATAATACTTTCTCTTCAGAGAGGGAAAAGGTACTTAATTTGTCTTTAACAGAAAGAGATAGATAGAGAGACATATATTTTTTTTTCTTAAATTTTCTATTAAATGTATTTTGCATTAGCAAGAAAGAATCTTGCGAAGAAAAGATTCAGATAACAAACAGACTGTTACTTCGCAAAAAAAAAAAAAAAATTAATCAACTAAAGATATATTTGAATTTGAGAAAAAAAGATGTCTGGAGGGAAAAAATAATAAATACATAAAATAAGTTGTTAAATGTTGTCTGCCTCCGTTGAGTTGTTAGACTAGGCAAGGAGGCTCTGGGTTAGAATCCCAGGTAAGGCATCATAATATATAGAGTTTGCGGTTCGATTCTTGGCTAAGACATGATTAATATAAGGAGGATTCGAGTCCTGCTTAGATCATGTACTTACGTAAGCTAGTTTCTCACTTTCAGTGTGGGGTAGATATCTAAATTCTGGGTTTGATTCCAGACCAGGTCTTGTATGATAATAGCTAATTTGTTATTCATTAACCATATTAACTAAAAGGATTAATCTATTAAAATTACAAATAAATGATAGTAAAAACAGGACTTCATTCATATGTAAAAAAAGTGTTGAATCGTAGTATTAAATTGATTTCACCTTGTAATGCAAAAAGTCTGTATTGTAATGACAATTGTTCATGTAATAAATAGTTAAATAAGAAGGCAATACAAACCTATTAGCTTAAAAATGGACAAATACACGTTAAATTCAGATATAAAGGCTAAAATACAGCATATCCATGCTCAATTGAAAAAATCAAGTAAAATCCTTTTAAATTTGTTAAAATTGCATAAAAAGGTATTAAAATGTCTTACAATGTGTTTATTGTCTATTTGATAACCATTTCAGGCAAATAGCATTTATGATAATGCAAGAAGTGAGGCTAGTGAGGGTATAAATAGCACCACCCACCCACTGAAGTATATTTGCTTGTGTGACTCCATGGAGGTAACACCTCCCCTCCAGTGTCCGGACAGTCAATGAACCGGTCCACAGTGCCTAGGTCAAGGGCATCAGTTGCCCTCTTGCCTCTTGCTTGACTCTGTGGGGCTGTGCGACTGAGGGGACCCAGCCGTCTATCGTTTCTGCCGCGACGGGGAAAGCCTGCTGGAGAAGGCTCCCGCGGCATTATCCAGGGACTGAGATTGCCCGCACGCTCAGCGTTCCTGCCACGACGGTGACAGCAACCCTCATCGCCCGGCCGCTTGCTACGCTGCCGGTCCAACGGAGCTGTCAAGGGGATTGCGAGCGCCCGGAAGCCCCGGCGCTTACCTGATGGAGCGAGTAGCGCTCAACCCTACTGACCTGGGTTTGGATCAAGAGTTCGCTACAAGAGTTTAAGTAAGTGAATATAAAAATTTATGGTTTTTTAATATTGTGTTTAAATTTTTTTCTTGTTTTCTTTAAACTTTGAGTAAACTGTATCATTTTGCATTAAATTTCTATCAAAATCATTAAGACTTGAAAGAAATGTTTATCAATTTGAATTATTTTTCTTTAAATTAATTAAAATCAATAAAAGAATCATTAAACCTGAATGATTTTCCTTTAAAATCGTTACAAATCAATAACATTTCTTTAAACAATTGTTACAACTGAATGATTTTTCTTTAAAATCATAAGACATGAATGATTTTTCTTTATAAATCGTTTCACAATTCAGAATATTTGTTAGTTTCAGTATTTTAAGGATGTTTAGTGACATTTAAGGGTGGATGTTTAAGGATGGGTTTTCTTATCAATATGTGTGATTGTGTAAGTGTAGGAGCAGTCATGTAAATTTTAATTCCAGATGAAATTATTTTATTTATTTTTCAGTTTATTTAGAAGAGCTGAGAGGAGAGGTAGACCACCAGTAGCTGCTGCATCCTCTGCACTATATGGAATCGGTTTGTGTCAATAACGCACATCTACAGCCTCTCTTCATTGTTTTAATATTCACAAACTATGTGAAAATGCATCTAGAATGCATGGCCAAGTACCCTGAGTTTTTATTTTATTTTATGTAGTTGTATGACTGTGATTGTGTGAGTGTGGGGGCAAAGTCATATACATTGTAATTCCAGATGTAATTTTTTCATGTAGTTTTGAGTTCATTTGGAAGAGCTGAGAGGAGAAGTATACCGCCAGTAGCTGCATCCTTTGCACTATATGGAATAGGATTCGTGTCAATAACACACACCTACAGCCTCTCTTCACTGTTTAAATATTCACAACCTATGTGAAAATGCATCTAGAATGCATGGCCAAATATTGTGAGAATTTTGTTTTGTTTAGGTAGTTGTATGACTGTGATTGTGTGAGTGCGGGGGAAAAGTCATATAGATTTTAATTCCAGATATAATTTTTTCATGTATTTTTGAGTTTCAGTATATTTTACTGCTAAAATGCATTATTGTATAATTGTAAAAGTATGAAATGTGTATCTTGGTTTGCTTTAAGTATTGCATGTTTAGTTTACAGCATAAAATATGTTTGAATTTTAGGCAAGTCTTTAAAATTCTTTGTGTGTAATAGGTTAAGTCCTTGCTAATACTTTCGTTATTAAACTTATTTTCGAAAAATTTATAAAATCCATTAAGATGATTTTGACAGTCTTAAATTGCTGAAAAGTTTTTGATGATGTAAAACTACTGAGGAGTTTTTGATGGTGTAAGATTTAAAAATGCAAAGTTTTTTCTCTCACAAAAGTAATGTTTAAACTGGAATTCAACTGATATGCATTAGCGCGAGTTTGAATTTCACTGTTATATTGTAAACACAGTCTGCTCACTTTTTACTAAATTCAAAAGCTTTGTGCTGGCAGAAATAGGCGAGGCGTGACAAGTTGCAAAGCACATTCAATTCGTTACTGGAGATGGGATGCAGTCTGAAAATCGGTGGAGGCATGGTGTTGGAGGGGAAGTGCTCAGTCTCCCATTATTGGGCATGTGCGACCAGCAGGCTTTGTGTGTCAGTGGGGGAAAAGGGGGAAGTTGTCGGGAGGGGTTAGAGGGGTTAGAACTAAGTTTCTCCCTTTCTCCTCCCTCACCAAAATGCAGAGACATCTGCAGGGTCTATGCATTGTCTCATTGCAAAAGTTTATCAAATTTTTAGATTTGCACCTGTGTGGACCGGCCTGACCTGCCTGGCTTGTTCGACGTTTCCCCCTCACCTTGCCTGTCTACTGTGTTTCTCCCTGCTTGCTATCTAGCTAACTCTCGCCCATGTTTAAAAGTATTCGGGCTTCACTACCTTTTTATTCACAGCTCTCGTTTATATCTTTCTCCAACAAATAGAAAAAAAATTGTCTAGGATGTTAATAATAAAATTATTTTTTCACCTATATTATGCATGTGTTATTAAAAGTCTCTTCTTTTCTCCATAATTAGGGGTCACTTCAGTGTATTTATTGTGGTGTTTAAACTTTTACACTGGGGAAACTAAGAAAGTTTTTTGTTAGGAGTTAAAATGGGTGAGCATAAGTGATCCTGTATTGACATCTTGCTTGAAGATCTTTACGTAAGCGATTCCGATTCGAAATCGCAGGTGGAAAAACAAACAAGCTGTTGAGACAGTGTCCATTCGCCTAAGCAGACACAAGTGAATCTTTTGGAGGACGATCTCTACTTAATTAATACGAGCACGTATTCGCTTATGGAGAGATTGTCAAAATCAAAAGGTCAAAACATGTCTGCTTTCCCCAAACTTGAAAAGGTTGATCTTTTGAATGATGACATTTCTATCAGACTCGGAAGATTCTTGTGGTTCGGAAAGTGCTCCAACCATTTCACAACCGACTTTCGAGTCGATTAGAGATATTTCCCCAAGGGAGCTGGAAAATAATTCCTTTTTTGATTCGCAAGCCCCAGTGGAAGCTTTGCTAGATCTGACATACCATATATTGGCTATGGCATTAGCAGGAAGACTTAATGATGTGTGGATATATAATGATAAATTATAGTCCGATGCAGATTTTCCTCGTCTCGTTGAGAGGTGCAAAATCCCTTTATTTAGCTTATTAATGGCATCACCCCAGCCAGTTATATTATCCACTTCTGTAGCGGGTAAGTACTTGAAATCCCTCACAGTGGAAGAAGGCACTACAGAGACTTTTTATTTTCAAAGCGAAGCTTTCCCTGTCCTCCATTCATCCGATGTGGGTTTAATCTATGGTGAGGATATCATTCCTTATCTTACAAATATACTTGAGGAGTTAAGTGCACATGGTTCCAGCTGGAGACTCCAAATGTTGATGTACATGGATGTACATGTGAGTCAATATCGGCCGTTCACTGTCGGTGCTGCACACACTAATCGGCCCAAGTTTATTGCTTATAGGAAAGCTTGTGTTACTGTAGACTGCTGGGAGGGACAGTGTTTCCCCTACGCCGATGTAGCATATTTGTTTCCTGCCCCACAACATGTTTACAGAACTACATCATATCCAAAACCTCACCAGGTTTTGAATATCGAAGGTCTATCGACACCTGTAGTTATGCAGAATATTCGTAAGTTTGAGGAAAACAATTCTATTTCTATCAATGTCTCATGTGTGGCAGACAAAGATAACAAAATAATTAACGAAACTTGCGAAAAGGGTGGGGTTGTAGTACCCATGCGTGTTTCTTCTGTATACCATGGCAAACATGTGAATATTTTGGCGATTCGCGCATGTAGAAATAGAGTTCATTTGCATTTCGTATGCATTATAAATTTGTCATGGCTGGTTGGTAGTCAGCTGAGTAATAAGAAGTACAAAAAACATATTTGCGAGTGTTGTCTCCAGTACTTTGCTAGTGAGGAGAAACTCACTAGTCACAGTATTCTTTGCCAGCAACAAAAGGCTGTTCGCAGTACTTTCCCCACTGGGAACAACAAGTACTTGGAATTTTAAGATTACAGCAAACAACAGAGATTGGGTTTCGTCGCCTATTGAAATATAGACAGTTTCTTGAAACCCATGTCCACTTGCTTGCCTAATGATGGAACAAGCAATACAACTACAATCAACTAATATTTCCCATATGCTTGTAGCATTTTGTTGGTTTGTTCATACAATCCAAGTTTACCTCAGTATTTCGAGTATGTGGGTGCTGATTGTATGTACTAATTAGTTGAGCTTACAAAATGGGTTGCAGGAATTTACAGCATGATTGTTCCGATGAAGCCAAAACCACTGCAGATGAAACTAGTTTGGAGGCTCAGAAAACTTGTCACATTTGTAAAGAACAGTTCGGTACAGATTATATTGTGATCGACCATTACCATATGACGAGCGAAATCAGAGGCAGTGCACATAATAAATGCAACTTGAATTTCAGACTGCCCAAAAGACAACTTGTTACTGTTTCCTCTAACCTGCAGAATTACGATGCTCACTTTCTTTTAAAGCTGATGGGTGAACTTCACATAATGTTACACGATGGAACCGTGGTAATTGAATATCCTGAAAAAATTCAAGTGATTGGAATGACCCTAGAGATATACAAATGCATCACAAAACAGATTCCCAATGTGACTAATAGTAATGAAAAGCCACAATATTTCAAGTTAAGATTTATTGATTCATTCCAATTCATGAGCGCCTCTCTGGAAACCTTGGCAGGCAATTTACTACCTGCACAATCGAGTATCACCCGTTCGATGTTTCCAGACAACACCCAGTTCGAATTGGCAAAACGAAGGGAGTTTTTTCTTATGCCTTTGTTAAGTCGCCAGACAGTCTGATGTGCAAGTCACTCCCATCAAAGGACGCATTTCATTATTGTGATGAGAGGCGAAGGCATTAGCGATGAGGATTATGCTAATCCCCAAGCTGTATGGGATGCGTTCAACTGCATAAACTTGCTGCAGTATGCCATTCAATACTTGAGTGTGGACACTTGTTTGATGGCTGATGTTTTTGAGAATTTCAGGATAGTATGTTTGTCTCATTTTGTCTTGACCCCACTATGTATGTCACAGTTCCGTCTCTTTCATGGGACTCTTTATTGTCAACGACAGGTGCGCGGCTAGAGCTGTTGACTGATCCTGACATGTATCATTTTGTAGAATGCTGTGTTATGGGTGGCATTACCCAGGTTTCAAAAATACGTGCGGAAGTCAACAATGTTTACATGGGAGAGTACTACGACCCCAGTGTGGCATCGAAATATATGTGCAATTTCAACGTCAATGGGCTGTACAGTCATACAATGCAGTCCAAGCTTCCGATTGGTAATTTTGAGTAGGTTGAGGCTGACGTGTTCTATTCATGGGATTTTGCAATTATGGAGAATGATGCTGACACTTGTTTTTTGTGGAAGTGGATCTGTCATTTCCAGAGGAGTGTCATGATAAACTATCTGATCTGCGTTTGGCCCCAATAAATGGCATACCCCCGAACGGCTCGCATGAGAAACTTCTTTTAACACTCATGCCATGTAAGAAATATGTTATACACGGGGTAACACTGAGGTAGTACTTGATGTATGGGCCCAAACTTGACTCTGTTCATTGCGTTTTGCACTTAGAGCAGAAGTCATGGATGGCTCTATACATCGACTTTAACATTGACAAATGTGACCAGGCTGTGAACGCATTCGAAAAATCGTTTTTCAAGTCAATGAATAATTCCATTTATGGCAAAAAATTGCAGAATGTCCGCCAGGAAAGGGACATCAGTGACGTTTCGAGGTATGACACAATCTATGGGGCTGCAGAGCTGATAGGACGTCCGACATTCCATGCGCGGTAGATCATCTATGAAAACTTAGTCCTCATCGAAATGTCAAAGAGTTCTGTTGCATTCAACAAACCTCTGTACACTGGTGCTGCCATTCTCGACCTTTCAAAATTAACACTATGAATTTCATTATTAGTACATGTGCACAAAATTTCTTCCACTGGCTTTGCAACTCCTGTATTGTGACACAGATTCCTTGGTATACTCTATTACTCGTGATGATGTATATAAAGTAATTACCCCAGATTTAAAGGCACGGTTTGATACATCCAACTATGTCCTCGATATTCCACAAGGATTCACTCACAGGAACAAAGGCCATACTGGCGTGATGAAAAATGAATGTGCTGGGTGCATAATCAAACACTTTGTGGGTTTACATCTTAAGCTTTATGCAAATATTTTTGCGAATGAGCAATGTATTCGCAAGGCGAAGGGTGTAAAACCCAAGATGTTGCAATCACTCAGGTATGGGGATTATCGAGATTGCATCGAAAATTGCAAAAGGGTGATGGGGGCC
This sequence comes from Dryococelus australis, assembly GCA_029891345.1. NCBI lineage: Eukaryota > Metazoa > Arthropoda > Insecta > Phasmatodea > Phasmatidae > Dryococelus > Dryococelus australis. Next base: position 75,583,891 of record CM057000.1, read on the forward strand.
CAATATCAGTTCCATCCGCATGCTCATCAAGTCTGCACCGAACGTATAACAAAAGTAGTGTTGTCAGGTATGGATGATAAGTCGTACGTTGAGGCATATAGAATATCAGCATTACCTTGGGGGCACTATCGAATACCTGAATAATTTTTTATTTTATTTTCCACCCTATAACTGTTTCAATGCCACAATAAAATTTATAGATCTCTCAACACAATGCCAAGGACATCCATCTGCTGACATCACACACACCTCCTGTTCCAGAATCATCACAGCTGGCTACAATCATCATCATCGCAGCTGGCTATAATCATCATCACAGCTGACTATATCAACTACAAATAGAGTTACCATTCAATACTGTTGCTCCCTGTTTGCCTACCTGTAAGGCATTACATAACTTCAATAACAACTCTCTTGATACAATTGTCTTCGATCCAATTTCCCTTGTCGAAAAAGAAAATCAAATTGACGTCTTCATCATGGAAATTTGGAAACTGCACGCATGTGAGTGTTTTTTTTTTGCCTCGGGCACTTGGTGTGTGTGTTTGGCAAAATAAATACCATGATGTGACAAAAGAACACCCCTTTGTGCATCTTTATGGACACCCCACCATTGTGTCGTTAAATGTACATAATAACTGTACATATGTAGGAAAGTGACAACCAACAGTTGCTCTTGTACATATTATGTAAAGAAAATTGTTTGTTGTACATAGATCTCTTCAATAGTGTTTTAGTTGGTGTAAATATCTTTTAATCTTGTAATATATGTCCAACACTTTTGTATCAGTAGTATTAGTAACAGTAATTTAGCGATAGTAATAATAGTTTTAGGAGTGGTAGTTGTAGTTTTAAGTTCCAGATATAATGTTTGTAAAATGTCATTAATGAAATGTTATCGATAAAATCTCTTTCAGTTTATAAGCTCATTGTTGTTGAAATGGTATTGTTGAAATATCTTGTTTTTGTAAAAATGACTTGTTTTTGTAGAAAATGGTGTTTAAGTCAGTATATTGTTTTTTTTTTTTTTTTTTTAATGAATGTGGCCATCTATGGACTGCAATGATTTCAAGACTTCTGGTTCGTCACCTTCTTTTTCCTTCCCAGAACTTCCTAATTTTTTCTTCAACTGCTCGTCTCTGTTCTTCAGTCCACACTCTCTTGGGTCTTGGTTTCGGTCGATCCTCCGGAAATTTTGCATTGTCGATCAGTAGCCTGATATTCTGTCAGTTGTTGAACAATTCTTCCATTATCCCAACTTTTTCTGCATATTTCCTGGCCTCTACCACCCATCCTTTTGTGCATTTAAATTTTGCAATGTATTTCAATATTTTCTTGGTTAGTCTATTCTCATTAATTCTTTTTAGGTGTCCATACAATTTCAGTCTATTTTTTCTCATTGTGTCTGTAATTTTTTTCGGTATTTCTGTATAGGTCTTCATTTTCCCTCTTGATCCATATATTGTATGTATTTTTTAGTGGTCCCAAAATTCTTCTCAGGATTTTTCTCTCTCTTACTTCCAATTCTCCCAGTTCTCCTTTCTTGTTCATCGTCAGGCATTCTGATCCATATGTTGCTTCTGGTTTGATGGCTCTATTATTGTGTCTAATTTTGGCTTGGATGGCTGTTGCTTACTTATTGTAGTGATTTTGTGTTGTTCTGTGTGCCAATTCGGGTTTTCTGACCCTTTCTTTGTTTTTGTGTTGTCCAGTAAATTTGGTTGGATCCATTCTCCTAGATATTTAAATTTATCGACCCTCTTTATTTGTCCATATTCTGTTTTCATGTATCTTTCCCTGTTGTGCCTGTATTCTATATATTCTGTCTTTTTGTAGGAGATTTCAAGTCTTGTTTTTTTGGCTATTTCGTATAATATTTCCACCATGGTTTGTGCATCTGTTCTGTTTTGTGTTATTAATGCTACATCGTCGGCAAATGCTAGACATTTCACCTCAAATCTTCCTTTTCCATGTCCTATACTGACTCCTTTCACTCTTTTTTCTTCCAAGGCCATTTCTCATGTCTTTATGATTTTGTCTAGTGCAAGGTTGAAGAAAATTGGTGAGAGTCTGTCCCCCTGTCGAACTCCTGTTTTGATTTTGAATGCTTCGGAGATTTCCCCTAAGAATTTTATTTTGGATGTAGTATCTGTGAGTGTCTGTTCTATTACTCATCTGGTATTTTGGTCAATCCCTAAAGCATTTAATGTTAGGAATACTCTTTGTCTGTCTATTGAGTAATATGCTTTCTTGAAGTGACAGAAGGTGACTACAGCATTCTTATTCTGGAGTGTTCTGGCCCTTATTATCGTTTTCAAGTTGAAGATCTGTTCTGCACACGATCTTTCCTTCCGAAATCCTGCTTGATATTCTCCTATATGGTGTCCTGTTTGTTGTTCTGCTATGTATTAAACATAGTAGAACAACAAACAGTGGTTGAATTAGTGCATGTTTCCAATCATCTGGTATTTTTCCTGTTGACCAAATTCCTAGAATTACTTTATGTGTTTTCATCACTGATAGTTTTTCTCCAAATTTCCACATTTCTACTGTTATCCCGTCTTCTCCTGGTGCCTTATTGTTCTTTAGTGATTTAATTATGTATTCTATTTCTTCTAGTCTTGGTGATTCTGATGGTGGATTTTCTTGTTGTGATTATAGAAATTCTAATCTTTCTGTTGGTTATTTGTTGTTTAGTAATTTCTCAAAGTATTCTGCTAGTAGTTGACAGTTTTCTCTGTTGCTCATAACCAAAACTCTGGTATCCTGTTAGTTCTTCTTTGAATGTCTTGTAAAATTCCCTGGTATTATTTTTCTTGATATCTGTGTCTATTTCACCAAGCCTGTTCCTGTCATATTTCTTTTTCTTGATACTGATACTTTTGGACGTTCTCTTTCTTTCTTCTAAGAATTTCTCCCAATCCTTTCCTTTGTTACTGGTGTTTCACCTTTGCCATGCTCTTAGTATTTTGTCCATCACTACATCACAGATCTCATTCCACCATTTTCGCTTTCTTGGTGGTCGCCGTAGCTCTTTTGCTGTTTCTATTATTGTTTCTCTTATTTATTAGCAATTGTCCATTTTTCATGTTTTTCATTTTTCTTATTCTCTTCGTGAATTTTTCCTGATTTTGTGTTAAGAATTTCGTGTCGATTCTCGGATTTATTTCCAGTCTTGGTTTTGGTTTGTTTGGTTGAAATTTTCTCTTAATTTCTGTGAGGTAGTGATCTGAGTCTATGTCGAGTCCTCTTCTCACTCTAACCTCCAAAATTTCCTTGTAATGTTGCACGGTTATTTCTATGTGATCTATTTGGTATTCATCTTGACTTGTATTTGGTGATCTTCACATTTTTTTCTTCCTCTGTAGTTTTCTAAAAAAGTTGACATTAGTTTAAGGTTAAATTGTTTGCACAAGTCAATTAAACGTTCTCCATTTATATTTGGTCTGTTATATGCTGGGTAATTCCCCGAGATTGTTTTAATTTTCTCTCTTTTCCAATTTGCGCATTAAAATTTCCTACTAAAGTTTTAATGTGATGTGGTATATTGGATATCTGGAATTCCAGTAGTTCCCAGAAATCTTCTACTTTTCCTAGATTCTCTTGGTTATCATGGTTAATTGATGCATGTGCATTGATGATGGTGTAGCATTTATTCTGTGATTTAAAGGAGAGGAATGATATCCATTGTGATGGTGATGTGAAACTTGCTATGGATTCTGTTAGATTTTGCTTCACCATGAATGCTGTCCCTAACATCGTCACATTGTTGGAGTTTCTGACTGACAGTTTACCTTTGTAAATTCTGTAACCTTCGGATTCAATTGTGTCTTCGTCTGAGTATCTTGTTTCTTGTAGTGCTAGTATGAGTATGTTGCATCCATCGAGTGTGTCAGTTAGGTGCTTCAGTTTATCAATTTTATGTAGTGTGTTGATGTTCAGTGTGCCCAGTAGGTGTTTTTTCTTGGGTCTCATCCTGCAAGTTCTAGGAGGCTCCGATTCTTCCTTACATGATTTTCTGAGCTCTTCAGAATCTGTTGGCCCAGTTGTATTGCTATTTACAGTGATGGAGGATTGTACACCTCTTGGAGTACTTTTCCATTGTTATTTGCCATCATCTCTTGGGTTAATGTTGTGTTTGGGAAGGAGTTTTAATCCTCCTTCATGAATTTGAATTCAAGCATTTAGCTCAGAATTATGTTTTTTGGAAACAAATTCTCTTAAATTGCGTTTCAGTATGTGTAAATAATAACTTGATTTAATGGAAAAGTGTGCATTTAAAAATAAAAGAGAAAAACTGTGTAAACTCATTGCTTGATGTAATTAGTTGTATCTTTTTTGTATATAAATGAGAAAATGTGTTTTAGTATTTGTAAAAAGCGATCGTTTGTTGTAAATTCAATTTTTTTTGTGTGACATTGTAAATACATAGGTTTAAGGAGTATAAAGATAGTTTTGCTAGTTCCATTACTAAGCTTACAAAGACAAAATAATACAAAATCAAACTAGAGCTCACACAGACAAGCGTATCTACACACACCCTTACCGTATCAACCATAAATTGCATGAACAGGTACTGACCCAAATACAGCAGAAACTGGATTCCAAAATTATAACTCCATCGGATTCTCTCTACGCTGCATCAAGCTTAGTCATTTACAAATGACAGGGTGGCATACAATTTTTTACAGATTTTCGACTTCTAAACCAACACCACAAGAAAGTATAATATCCCAAACCATGTACTGAGGATATTCACACTATGGAATTCGAAGTATATATCCTCTATCGATATGGTCAGCTGCTTTTACACCATTCCTGTACATAAACAAGAATGAGAGAAACTGGTGTTTAGTGTTGATGGAGTCGGTTTATACGAGTATGCACATAAGGCAATGGGCCTTGCAACCATTCTGAACTATTTCCAAAATTTCGTCTACAGTATGCTCGGTCCCTTACACTGGAATACAGCTGTCGCCTACATAGACATCTTCATAATAGGCAACACTTTTAGTGAACACTTGCAGAATATCTGGAAAGTCATGGAAAGGTCGCACAAACACACTCTTAAGATTAATACCAAGAAATATAATTTCGCACAGCAGGAAATCAAGAGCCTTGGACACTATATTACACTATCAGGGATTCAGATGGACCCCGAGAAAATTACCACCATTCAACAAATGGCGCCGCCCAAAAATGTCAAGTAAGTTCACTCATTCCTTGGACTTACATCCTATTTACAAAGATACCCATTAAACTATGCCCAACTCACTCAGCCATTAACCGAATTGACAAAGGAAACGATACCTTTAAAGTGGTCGAAACATCAACATACTGTGTTTGACATACTAAAAGCTGCCCTAATTAAACTGCCCATACTGGCGAAATATGACGAACTCCATCTCACTATATTAGCATGTGATGCTTCGCAAACAGCGATAGGCGCAGTTCTCATGCAGGAAATTCCGAACAGCAATAACCGTACAATCATAGCGTTCGCCTCCAAAAAGTTGTCCTTGAATGAAAAAAATGGTCAGCAACAAATATGAACTTTCGGCGATAAAATACTTTGTCATCTATTTTAAGCAATATCTTTATGGCTTCAAATTCATAATAGAGACAGATCATGCGAGATTCCATTACCTGAAAACTATGGCCGAACACAATGTTAGCATCCAGAAACTGGCTATCGCGTTAACATAATACGACTTTGAAGCACGCATTGTCAAGGGTAAGCTCAATACACTCGCTGATGCCATAAGCCGCATACCAACAGTAGGAATAGCTGACACAACATGCATTACAGTCAACAACATTACTTACCAGGTGAAACCCCCATTTATAAATTTCAACTAATTTTACAAAGCGTTAGCGGAGACTCTACTCCAAAATCCGGAGAAAGTCCAGGAGGCAAAGAATAAAATTGCAAAATACATTTTAAAAAATTGGCCAGAAACTAAAACACTAGTTAAAGAGGATCTCCACACTACAGACAAATTACGCATCGCGAAAATGGTTACAAATGAGGAATAACTCTCTTTGCAGGCAATTGTTAGAATCATAACCACATTATACTGGGAAAATATTGAGATAGCTATGCAAGACCACTACTGTATAATTAAAACTACTTGCCTCGACCCACGTTTACAATGCCAAATTATCATTACACATAACAACCACACTACACATTACCACCCAGTCTATATACACGAGCAGGAATACATTAAGGTCGACGATTCCCATTTATTGCTAGCACCACTTACTGAAAAGATTACATCTCCATTTCTCGCCTAATACGCGAACGATCCACACATCAAGCAATTGAAAATAGCACTCACAGACCCAGACAAAGCAACTGCTAAATATCGCAGCCTAGCCAGATGATACGCCATCTCAGGAAATGGGGAAATATATATTAAACTGTGTACGCCCACAGGGGCGAGGAAACTTACACTTGCCCCACAATACTATGTTCTGGAAATAATCACAGTCCAACATGACGCCTTATTTTAGGGGGTGGACAATTCGGGCAATTTAAGACCTTAGAAAAAATGAAAAATGCATACTATTGGGACAGTATAAAAAATATGTCAAAGATTATATAAAAATTGTTCAGTTTGTCAGCCCATTAAGTCCCTGAACCAGAAACCGATTGGCTATATGACCTCTATTCCGCTCCCATATTCTACATTCTTGGGGCCTAGACGCAAAAGGGCTGTTGCAAACCTCAACATCAGGAAATAAGTATGTGTTAGTAATTATGGAATTTTTCACAAGATATGCGGTAGCCCGTCCCGTTAAAAAAATCGACACAATTACTTGCACTAACTTCATCAAAGACACAATTCTTCAATTTGGTTACCCCAAATCAATCCTCACTGCCAGAGGCATGTAATTTAATAACGAAATGATGGCAAAATTATTCCGAAAATTACAAATAAAAAACTTCAGAAGACTGCCTATAACACCGCGTGAAACGGGTTAACGGAACAAGTAAATAAAATTTTATCTAAGCATCTAACCTCCTGCGCTAGCGAAGACCCCACACATTCGGATGATTACATCTCGTACATTATATTTAATTATAACACAACCATAAACAGAAGCACGAAGTTCACGCCATTCTTTCTTCTTCACGGGGTTGAAGCAATTCAACCATCGCATGTAATAAGTCACACGTACTCCCCTCGAGCCAACGATTGGTATCAACAGTTACAACAAACACAGGAACAAGCCCGCATGAATATTATTGCTTCGCAGCACAAGCAAAATCAGTTTTTTGACGTTAAATATTGCTCGAATGATCTGAAAATGGGCCAATTCGTGTGGATCAAAAACCACGCACAGCAAAAGGTCTTTCTTTCAAATAACGGGGACTGTTGTACACAATTCTTGACATAGTTCGTTCATCCACGATAGCATTGGAAATACGAAAGAGGTGACACACTAAAATAGACAGTCAGCACACGTAACATAAAACTTGCAAATATTAGGAACTAATATCTCCCATTATGTTACAGGTAGTACATATGTGGAACGGGATATTTGCCTGCCAACACGATGCTCCAGTGTGCTGTCCTATTTCACATAGGCCAGGCGAGCAGCTATCCTGCAACAAGCAGAGCACACCAATTCAGCTGCCACTTCGTGGCAACACCGCATCTGACAACATAACTGCAGTCTCCGATAGAAGAGTTACTGACTTGTTCGGCTGCAACATGGTGTAATCAACGGTGCGAGGATCAGGCGACAGCGCACGGCAATATCGCCAACGATAAATCATTGTATCAATTAAATAACTGTAAATTATGTGAAATGTGTACCCCCCCCTTTTTTTATTTGCAGATGCAGTGAACGAGCATGTGGACGGCGAACAAGGTAATGTGGGGCCCAGGTAAAAATGGTATTACCAGTTGTGTCATCAAGAGCATTTGCCTTTGCTTTTGTCTCAATACTATCAATTCATTGCCTTACGCCTAATCATTTTGAAGCCATGCAGCTAACGTTGAACGAAGGCCTCGATTTTTCCTTGATTAACGAGACCTTGAATAGTGACTGGAAAATTTTAAATGCCAAGCTACCAATGGTAGAATATGTATCCAGCGAGCATAACGTTTTTCAGAACCCAGTATTTTCAGTGTTGTCACAAGAGCATTTGAACTATTTTAGTTTATCGACAATTGTGGCTCTCATTTTAGCTTTAGCATTAGTATGCTACAAACTAGTGAAAAACTTTATTTTGCTAGAAAAAGCAATATAATATACCTTAAAATGAGGTATAAATGCACAGGTGTTTATAGGGCATTGGTTCAGAGACGAATTAACCACGGAGGGTAATAATTAATATTGTTAGCTCTATATAAGACACTACCAAGAGTAATTGCACTATCCATTTTTAATTTCTATATTTTTCTCACGTGTGCACATTAATTCAGAGGTGAAAATGCAGTTCCATATGACACACCAGGTCATGCGCACTTTCCAGTTAGAATAAGAGGTTGGTATGCCTGAAGGATTGTTTGCCAGTACAGACTGCACATTATTTTAGCAGGCGTCGTAACGCGCCTATGTAAGACGGGTTTAGGTATGAAAATTGCACACTCCTTGCAATAGAGGGCAGCAGCGGACAGTGCTGTCAGAAATGGTCCCACATACGAGCTGTAGAGAGCAGCTTAGACGGGATTACCCGTACGGAGAGAACACCATACAAGTTAACTTTAAATTTTATTTTATTTTATTATGGGGCTCCACATAAATATGTACATAGGTTTTTGTTAATTTTAGCTATTACTATCGTACTATGATCACAAGCCACTCACTTGTATAGAAAAATATGATGGACTTATTTGGAACAAATATTTTATTGTAATATTTTTATTCAGAGAAATAGGACTGACATATATGCTCATTTTAATTATGTTATTTTTAAACTGTTAATATATTTTATAATCGTGTTCCTACCATTGTCAATTAAATTATTATGTCAATTTTGCAATTACCAGATGTTACACTACATTTCACGCAGAGATTTTAAGATTCATTGACCGTTGTAGCACTATGGCGGAATGTTGACCACTAAGGATGCACCTTAATCAAAACATTTCTTACCTTTGCGGTCGGTGCCGGTGCAAATAATTGTTTATGTATTTATTAAGGGTATTGATTAACTTAGTTAACAGAGCCGAGAGCACTTCCCTCCTATTTCCACGGTTAACACGAAACCATTGTGGCCGTACTTTTAAATGCCATCATGCCGGCGCACCAGGTAAACACACTTAGTAGTTTTTTATTTCTGCCCATTATTAATTTGTATTCTGAAAAGAAGAATGCAACTCTAATCAGAGTTTTTCCTATATATGATCCAAGGTCAACATTATAATTAGCCTAGTGATCTTTTAACGAACTGTTATATAAAAAAGTACAGACTTCTAGTAAGAAAATTTACTAATGGAAATATGTATTTAAAAAATAATAATGCCTTACCAAATATAGCTCCAAGCAAACACACAACATTAAAGCCCTGCTTCAAATCCGACACGCGTGTCAATTATCACACTGAAGCAATTTTGTCAGTACTCCCGTCCTGAAAAAAACTGTCCGGCCTGGACGATTTATTTTTCGTCCCGCCAAATGGTGAAATGTGTGATGCCTACAATTTTCTGGAGTACGATTAAATGCTGCTATTATGGGGTTGGTGTGGTTACAGAACTACATGACGTTAATGAACTTGGTTAGCAAGTCTGCTTGGTTATTTGCCACGTCTGTATATGGTAGCTCAGATTAATAAACTGTTACTTTGTTTGAAGAGGGGTTACTATTTGAAGAGGCAATATTTTTGCTGCAGAAAAAGTTACTTTGTTTTTCTTCGCCCCGTCCCCATCTCCCACCATCATTGGGGTGGCGCACGTCTTAATGCTTCCTAGCGCTGAGCTATACTGAAGAGAGGCGCGCAGCGCTCCTGGCGAGGCCGAGCGCTGTCTGGTGACGACTACTGGCAACGAGTTCAACCTCGCACATTCTGGCACCTTCCATACGCCTCTTCGCTATTCCCGCAGCCTCCGTAACCTTCCCGAGCCGCGTTTTCGCGTGTAAATGTTCGTCCCCCCCCCCCCAGCCCAAGTAAGTGTGCAGTGTTCCTCTTCGAGTTGTGCGGGCTGACCGACGATAGATCATGTCTACACCACTTCGTACTTCGGGGCTTCAGCATGCTAGACGCCTTTTCGCTTAATATGAGTACTACGCAAGTTAGGTATTGCAATTAATATAGTTGCTGTTATGCCAGCAGTAGAGTTTCCTTTTTAGTAGTGTTTCTTTAGAGATCTTTTGTATATGAATTTAGGAAGAGAAGTGTTTCTTCACTGTTTTACTTGTGTGAATTTTCAATATGGTATTTTGTGGGAATGTTTGTGAGAGGTGGATTCTTCCTTTTTTTTTTTTTTTAGCATGCTGTAGGAATGGTCTCATGGACTACAATTCGCCAAAAGAATTTTAATGCCAAGGAGTTTAGTGGATATTTTATGGCATGCCTTTTTGCTCATTGTTAAATGCAATGAGGGTTTTTGCTCCTTCCCAATGGTATTCTTGAAAATAATATTCCATGTTGTACTTTTTAGCGAATCATCAGGCGTACTTTACTTTTAAAGTTGTACTGGTGCTTGCTTCACTCAGGGAGTCATTTTACCCTTTTTAATGGGATTTCATAATTGTTTATTCAGGTTGGGTGATTTCTCAGGATATATTGTTGTTTTTCTGTTTGTTCCAGTGCATGAGTGTTCTCTCCTTCCCCTAGTTCTCCGATTGGTAGCAAGCAACATAAGTTTACAGATGCAATTTATATTTTTCTAATCAAGTTGCAAAGTTGTTGTTCTTGGTGATAATGTATAGATGGGCTCCAATATCTTTTGTATTGCTTTTGGAATTTTTGCGTCCATGCATTCTTATTTTAAGGGTGTGCATCCTTCTCCTCGCCTTCCTTTAGCCCTGCTACGCCCTAAAGGGGCGTAACAACATTAAGGGTGCCAGAAAATGAGCAATGTACAGCAACTCTAAGCAGTCTTTAACCAATTATTGTAATTTGAGATTTAAAAATATCGTTATATATAACGTCAATATACAATCAATTCTTTATACAATGAATGGATATTCCTGAGTTTTCAATACGAATTTTCACCAGTATACTCTGATGTACATAGAAAATACTGGTAAACTAAGAAGATGTTATTTCTATGTAAATGATAATCTCTAATATATGTTAATAGAAAAATGGCAAGCATACCAACAATAACTTTGGAAATATTTGTGTGTAAGTATTATTAATAAAACATGTGCTCTAAAATTCAAATTTTAAACACATCCAGATGAAATGACGTCTTTTACAACAAACCTTTATTGTAACACTATCCCTAGTCCCATGCAACTGCCGGTGCCCTAGGGAAAATCAATGTCAGTGCGCGAAAGGACACTTTATAGTGATACCCTGTCGGCTTCTGTGTAGAAGACAGACCCTCTCCGGCGACAAACTGCAATTCTGTACCAGGGGCACATGGACTGCTCCTTCGCCACGACCCCGCCATACTACGACAGCGGCCTGGTTTCACTCTTACCTTCCCCTGCATCATCCAGCCCCTGTTCTCTCATGCGAGGATGCATTAATCTTGTGGAGATGGAGTGGCATGGTGTGGCCACCAACAGCTGGGGTTGGCAGGAGTCATGCTATTGCGCGGGGCTGCGCAACCTCGGCAGGCCAGCCCAGCTGTTTTGGTAACATTCCCAGGGGAAGGGTAACGAGGCTGGGAGCCGCGACTATATAAGCTCGGATCAACGGCGGCTCGCGACCATCTTGATCCAACCTGCCCAAGCGACACCTAGAAGGAGGACCACCAGGCTAGTGGTACGAGATCGACGCCGTCCTCAGCCACCATCGAGAGGGTCTTCTCGCTACTGCCTACGACACTGTCCAGGGTAAATATAACTCCCTTTAGGGAGCACTAGGTTACTGAGACGAAAGGATAGGCGAAGGCAGAGCATGTTAATTGAGTTGCTAAACTAGTCCCCCTAGTTCTTGCCTTGGGTTTTTTGTTGATCAGCTTATGGTTTTGTTGAGTGAGGCCTTTGAGCGGCTTCTGCGTAATTATTGTGAGCTGAATAAAAGTAGTGTTTCCATATGACTGAGTGATCTTTCCTCCGGATACTACCATTTTCCTAATAAGTGCATGACCTGATCCCTTCAGGAGAGGTCACTGCATAACACATTCAAACATTTTTTATTGCAATTGGTACATCTAAAGTTAAAAATCCTACAATTGAAAAATAATAAATAAAAGAAAAATATGAAAATTATTGAAATTTGCATTTAAAAAATATTATGTGTGACAAGTGTTAAAAATACAAAAATTAATTAGATATTCACAAAGACATGTAAAATGTGGGTGCAACATTACCTTGTAAGATGGACTTACAAATGTAATCTAAAATGTCTTATGATGCTGCTTTCTGAGACACCTTTCTTGCAACATCTTGTACCTCACTACACATCTCAGTAATATTAATAGCCTTTTTTAGTCTTCACGAGTCAGCTGTTTTTCAGCTTTACGCACTATTCAAATACATATCGGGTAGGCTTTACCTGCATTATCAAGCGCCACCAATGATAGATTGCAATGAATATGTTACTAGGCAATATAAATAATTATTTACTTTAAATTACCTTTGAAATTGTCCAATCAGATATTTGAATTTTATAAAATTTTATAACCAAACTGTAAAGAATGTTAGATATTCCATTAACCGTCCTGCCACCTTCAGCTTCTGGGCGCCCTAGTTCGTCTATATGAACGCGCCGACCTTGTATCCTGCTTGTTAATCACATTTCAATCCAAAAGAGAAAAATTGCTTTTTATATTAAAAATAAATATAATGCTGTACTTATTTTCTTTACAGGATGTGTTTTATATTTAGTGAGAATTCGACTACAACTGAAGAAAAAAATCACCGGCCTGTAATATCTTAAGAATCATTTTAAATAATTGTATTTATAAATTTTCAAGTAAATTCGAGTGTGTTTCAGTAATGGCGCCCATAATTCAAGTCAGTATATTCTAATTTGCGGTGTACAAGTATAGAAACAAGTATAATATAGACACACTTTATTATTGATATAATATTTATACACAATAAAAGCAGTTTTGATGTTAAAGATATTAATTAAATTTTGACTGAGTTTAATTTTATGTTATTAATTACACACCAAAGTTGTATAGCATCAATGTCACCTTGCAGATTTCCAGTAATTTGCATTCACAGATTGTTGGAATGTTCTATTACATTTATTCTACCATTTATATATTACATAATAACGGAGACAAGGTAAATTCATGTGTGACCCCTGATCACAGCTAGTTGGTAGTACAGAATGTGTTTGTAACTCGAACCATTAAATAACATTCGCTTAAAGAATTATCAAAGTAATTTATGCAGCTCATTGAAATACTAAAATCAATACTCGTACAGGTAGAAGAACAATGTTGAAAAATATATGAAACCTTACTGGCGTAAAATTATCATTACTCTGTTAGCTTATTGTAGCATTTATGTAACATCGGTTCATTAAAGTAAGTGGATTGTAGACGTAGTCCTGCCTCTTGTAAGTATGTACGTAAATTTATAAATTGTTTGATGAGATAAAATATAGCAATGTAATTTTTTTCTCGTATTTAAGGAAACATCACTTAATAGCGAATTAAACATTGGTGGTAATTTGAGATTTTCTGTGATAAAACATTTAAAACCTGACACACAGATTTCCCATTGTAGAGATACCACAAAAAACACTTTTTTTTCGTATAGTACAGTAACAGATCAGTCATGCCTATAACATATAATATTATGTATTAATCCACATTTAGGCTACTGGGTATCGCTTCTTATAGCAACATATCGCACAATATTTAAAAAGCCTGTCTCAATATGATACAGAATTGAGTCACATAATGCATGTGATATTGGGATAATATATAGGAAGATTTTCATACTTAAATGAGTTCAAGTGTCTGTGTGTCTAATTATCCTAACTTACATGTGTATATTCTCGTGTAAGATCAGCGAGCATCGTTGCCGAGATCACTCAGCCCATATTTGCAGCCAATTTTGTAGCTTCAATCCCGAACTTGTCATCTAGGTGTATGTGTGCAGTTATATATCGAAGCGCCTCACGAACTTCCTCTGTGTTAATCAACAACAACAATAAAAAGTTAATTTAATTTATTTTGTAGGGAATCTAACAGAAATATATGTTCATATAAATAAATAGATTTAATAAAACAAAAAATTCCCATATTTTCGTGTTTTTAAAACGAAAATTTGCAACTAAATTTGAAAACTTTTTTCGGTATGTTGTTTCCATTGTTAACATTTTAACAAACTATTTCGCCTATAGAAAACAATAAAATAAAATAGTGAAAGTATTAGAGTCAAACAGGCCATATTATATTGTTACGAAATTATTCTCGTATTTTTCCAACATGTATCTATGTTTTTAATTTTCAGTTATAGCTTTTAAACAATTAGAATAATTTATGTCGGTCATTTTTTAATGCCTTATTGTCACAAAAGCAGCCTACATTATTATTTATGAATAAAATAATCAAGATACTAGTAGCCATGACATTGACTTCAACATGACATTATTGAAACAAAAATGTGAAAGCACTCATTAACGACATGTGTTTAATCACACTGATCCTCAGGTGTAAATATAAACTATGTTGACAGAAAAATTATACAAAAAGAATACCGAGCTGTCTCTAACAGAGTGGCAACCGCAGATAAGCCCCTTTTGCTTTCCAATGCATTCTCTGTTCCTGGAACCTCTCAGAGTTTCCTCTCACACGACGCCGCTGTGTCTGACGTGATCAGTACTGCCAGGTGGCAGGCAGTACGGTCGTATGACGCACACAGCAACGGTACGATATGGTCGGGTGACACCAGCGGTTCTTTAGGCGTTTAGGCATTTGTACCTCTATTCTGAATGCCCTTTAAGCTAAGGGGAGGCCCTTCAGCTTTCATTTCAATTGGTCGAAGAATGTAAGAAACAGTTTCCTCCCAGACTTTTTAAAACACTCACTGGATTCGTCCAGGGAAAAGCACGTGGGGAAAGCAACTGGCCCGTTGTTGGCTACTGCCTTTACCTGGGGCGTGGTTTAAAAACGTACGGTCACTTGTCGCTGCGTAGGACATGACGTACCACCCTCACGGGTAGTCGCAGGTAGTCATCGATAGCCGCAGGTAGTCATCGGTAGTCGCAGGTAGTTACAGTTAGTCACAAGTAGCCGCAAGTAGTCACGAGTAGTCGCATATATAAGTATGTATTTCAATAAATCCATAAAACTTGAGCGAAGCGATGGCGGGCTGCCAGTATGTAATAATTTAAATGTAGGACTGCATATAATTAAAATGAGAAGTTAAAAAACAGTGAGCGTGGGTGATTCGTTATTAGCGGAAGCTCATTATTTGTCTTCAAAGGTGGATAATGTTTTTTTGGTAAATTAGTTCCCAAGTGGCTTGGGCCATATAAGATAGTGGAATTTTAACTCCTGTTACCTTATGATTAGAATATCCACTGAATTCAATGAAAGGCAAAAGGTTCATGTGATAAAAAATCGTATAAATAGTTTTACAGTGTTTTGTAAAAAGGAGTAAAATGTGGGATAAATTAATTTGTGATAGGTTCTTTAAGGGGGGGGGGGGGGATGTGACGGAGTATGCTCCATCACCAAAGTTAAATATATTTTACTGTGTGATGGTAAGACCGCTTGCTTTTCAGCTGAGTAATGATGGATAATCCCAGCGCTTTAACCGTGGTGTCACATCTGCACGCCGCACAACCTTGTATGGTTAGTTGCAGCGCAGAATGTCAAGGGGCCACCTGCCTAAAAAATTTTGTGATTGGCTATTGTATTTTTGGAAATTAAATAGGTGGTTGATAAAGAGCACGCTGCAGTCGGGGCCTGAGGTCTCTAGAGAAGGGGGCGTGTATCGAGAGAGCTGCTGGAGAGTAAAAACAGGGAAGTAGTCTGGGAATCGGGGAGAATCGTCGTCGAGTGCCAAGGAGCACCGACTGGATGGAGTGCTGGGAGTCTAGAGGCCCAGTTGGTAGGAGACTTTCGCCATCTCTGGGACTTTCGCCATCAGACGTGTAGATGCTACAGAAACGTTGGCTCTACGATGCAGAAACTAAGTATAACTTGGTGCTCCGTTAATTTCTCAATGGTGAGGTGGGAGTTAGATTATTCTGCGGAATGGTGTGTGAGGACTTAGTCTCCAGCATTGGAGAGTTGGGGCTTAGTATATTTTCTGCAGAGTAGAAAGAACGACTTAGCATGGGGCAGTGGTGATTCGGGACTTAGAATATTCTGCAGAATAGTGCGTGTGAACTTAGTCCCTGACAGTAGTGAGACAGAACTTAGAATATTCTGCAGATAGTGCGTGAGGACTTAGTCTCCAGCAGTGGTGAGTCGGGACGTTAGGATGTTTTCTGCAGAATAGAAGGACTTGGTTTCTGACAGATACAGTGACCCTTGTCTTTCGATTCGTGGAAACAGTGAACTTAAGATTGAGATGCCCATTGTGGAATCATACTTCAAAAGTGGTCAATGCGAGGTACGGGTACTAAGAAGAAAGGATTGGGACTTGGAAACTGTGGACACTGTTAGTTATTAGGGACTTCGCGACTTCAAGAATATAAATTTTATGGGTTTGCATGACTGAGTGTTGGCTGTGGACATGCATGAGCAATACCTACACCCTATGGGTGTACTGGCGGGGGCAATACCCTCAGGCTCAGATATGTGTGGGCTGGTGTGATGGTGAATGTGTTGGGAGAAGGAAACAATTGGGATCGCTGTCGGGATCTTTTCTCTCCTGAGACTAAGGCCTCGGCGATCGACTCAAAATATCGTTGTTGCTTTTTTGTTAATAATTAATGGTTTTATGGGATTATTATATGTTTTTAAAGAGGTTTTATGGAAATTTTAAATGTATTATGTGAGCGAATTATTTTGGAAAACTTATTGTTGTATATGTAAATCCCAAGCAGTTTGTATAAAGTTGTAAATTGATAGAAAGGGTTTAAAAGGAAGGTTTTGGACCAAAGTAAATCTATATAAAAAGAAAACTGTGTTTGAAATTGCGTTATAACCCTACCTTAATTGGCCATCACTACAGTAACTTCCAATAATTACTCTGCTTGAAAGGTTTAGTGGTTTAGTGGTTTTGTGATATTACTTCCCTTTTCCTTCCTCTTCCTGTAGAGGGGTGGGTAGGTGGAGATTGGGAGGAAAGTTGTGACTGTAGAAGGAGCCGTCATAATATGTTCACATGAACTTCTTTTTGTTTTCAAATGTACTGGCCATATGTAGGTTCCTTACCACATAAACTAACTCATCCTGAATATAACATTATGAAGAGACTTGTTTTCTGTGACGTTTTTATGGCTATTTCAGAGAGTGTAGAGTTCGTGTAAGTACAACTGAAGAAGAACTTCTGAATCCAATCTTTTAAAATATTATTTTCGTGTTCAAGCATATATTATAAATTTTAAAAAATTAAGTGACATACTCCAAATAAGTTGATATCAGATTTGCAAATTTTGTTTCACACATCAATCTGTTACTCAAAAGAGCAGTGTTAGAAATGGTGACCAGTGAAAACAGATCTTTGTTACCATAATATTTCAGGGTATTGGCATAAATGGATGTTCGTTTTCATGTGCTCACGTCAGTCCTGTTGTTTTGTACTGTTAAGAACAGGATTTTCCCATTGTTATGTGGGTGATCACCTACCCTGCTTGTCAGGCATATGAGGTAGAGTGGTTAGCCACTCGCGCCTGGCCAGCAAGAATTCATGTCATGCCACCTCAGCCGAGGCTCTAATGTCATAGGGATCTGATTGCAATCACTATGGTTCTGCACACTCAATGCACAGTTAATGCTACGCGTAAGGAATGCAGAGAGACACGTGTCCCTGAGATTGGCCGGCCAACCATGTAATTAAAACTTTAATAGCCTCCTCCAAATCCAGGATATTTAGAGAGGATCAAGCCAGCACTTTTGCTTGTTCTTTCATCGTTAATGTGTCACTTGTTTGAATACATTTTGGCAGTTTCTGTTCGATAGTCATTTGGCCGCCATTCTCCCACGTAGTAACATACAGTCGGCCGACTGTGGTTTTACTGATGCTATTACTGGATTACTGTTGGCCCGGAAAACTTATGGGCCTGCACAACTGGCCCTGCCATAGTTAACTGCTAGCACCAGGACATTGTGCATGCCATCTGATGGAATGTTGATGGAAATGACACTGACGGTTGAGATTGGCCATAAATGCCCATAAATGGCTTACCAACTGTATTCCAGCGATGGCTGCACATAATCTATACTTATTGCTGGTGAAAGTATGAGTAGTCATCTGTAGGCCATTTGATGGCTGTGGAGTGGTATACCTATGAACCATCACTGGTGCAATTTGGCTTAGTATGGGAATTTTTATGGCTACCCTTCTTCACAGATATTTTCTTCAAACTATACACATGTATATGTATATATGTGGGCATAATGAGTATATTATTTGTAAATATACCGTGCTGGAATTATCTATGTCAAAGTGCTGTAAGCGCAGTATTAGGCGTGTCTTCATGACTGGTATTAAATAATTTGTTATATGTAATGTTTTACATATACGACTGCCTATAATTAAAATGAGAAGTTAAAAAAAATAATATATAACCAACTTTAGAAAACTAACACTGTAGGACTTTTGTGGTTCCTCATAACTAAAATATTCATATATGCCGCCTGCATTTCAAAACAGATGAATAGCATCCAGGTGACATACACACTGCGAAAAATTACGTTGGGTTAGTATCGCGATTCAGGTAGGAAGTTTTCTCTCAATGGCAGTATTATTTTGTTTATCTGCTTATTTTTTAAAAATGATGTGTTCGTATTTAAATTTCAAGGCTATGAAATCACTGGTGTAATTAATATTATATTAGTGCATGCTAGTAATTCAAGTCAGGATATATTCCAAATTAGTTCACCTAAACATAAAAATACACAATGGAGTAATGTTTAGAATGCTAGGCTGTCACTGGAAGGGGGGTAATTTCGCGCCCTCTCCTCTGCTCCGGTAAGCATATTGTATTGATGTCGTATAATATGTTGTACAGTGAAGTAAACAAAATTCAAAAATAAAGAAAATTTAAGAATGTTGCAAAAATCATTATTTTAAAGAGATAGTGTTCGACATATAGTGGATGCATGGGTAGCCATTAATAGGTCATCTAGTATCTGTGATGTGGTACATAGATGGGCCATTACTATTGTAAGCATGTGGGCCATACTTGGGCCATTTGTGTTTACCACACCTAGCCGAGTTATGAGCAGAGTATGATTAGTTGTAATGTCACTTTAGAAACAGCAATTTTGTGGGATACATGCCAGCTGTTGGGCAACTTTTCGCCAGCTTGGCATCCCACCGTAAACTATAAAAGGCTATATGTGTTTTGCCACATGGGTAAGAATCTTCTGTGGTGAATGAGCAGTGCTGAAAGGCCCCTTATTATTGGGGATTATTTGGTAGGCTGTTCAACTGCAGAGCTGAGGCTAGGGTATATGATGTAAGTGTGGTCAGGATAAATTCAACAGAAAATTTTGTGTATCTGAAATCAGAGCTTTTGCTGCAGGCAGCTAAGTACCTCTGAGTTGCTGGGAGTGCTTGGCCAAGGGAAAGGGACGGGAAGGAACGCTGATCCAGTCCCTGAGATGGATGGGCGGAGGTTCCACAGCTAGGCCTAGGGGAACTAGCAATAGGGGCAACTGGATTGTGCATGTGTATCCCGCAACTTGTGCTATACTGGATCATGCCTTGAGTATCACTGTGTCACCAGAGTGCCGAATCATGTGTAGTGTGACCTCGAGCCCAGCAGGACGACCAGGGAGAGTAATGGGCATGTGATTACTCGTTTCGGAATCATTGACATTTGTTGAAATGGTAAATAATTGTAAATAGCATGTTTAGAGTGTTGTTATGACTTGAGTCTGAATAGTGACGAGGAGCATAGTGATAATATGAGACGTTCAACACGTGTGTTTAAACTTGGCGCAACTACTGAGTGCCACAATTTCAGTTCTCCTGGTGGCCGCTAGAAGCGGCGAGGCAGTAGAAGATGGCGACCGGTGTGCCCATACACGTGGCGGCCGTTTCTGTTCATCAAATCTTAAATGTGTAAGTTTCAAGTCGAAACATTTGGTCCTCCGGGGTCGGAATACGATCCGCGTAATTTCTGTCGTATTTTGCTGTGTTTAAGCGAGTATCGCGATTCAGTGTCGTTTGTCGGTGTTGTTATCACCATGTTGCTCTAACGTCGTTTTCTCGCTGGCACCGGCTTTGTTCACCGACACTCAGCTAGGAACATAATTCGTGCGGTGTTATTAACGTGTGTGATCGAAATTCTCCAGTACAATGCACAATTATCATAAACTTGATGTTCAAGTAGTGGGAGCTGTTGCATTCTGTTGTTTAGATTTACCATGGCCGGCAATATTAATCGTGACTTGAATGCTTGGTGACTGGGTATATAGGCGCATTCTATGCACTGTGCTGTTGGTTTTAGCTATGGATTGAAGACGTTTTGTGATTCAAGAATTTTGTTTCTCACCATGGCTGACAAGGCCATGGCATTAGAGCGAAGTTTGACAGAAAAGGTTATGGAGGGGGGGAGGGCTGAACTTACCAAAAATGTTTCCATAGATCCAACGAAACGGCAGCTGTTTTCTTCTACCTGCCACGATTTAGCTCAGATACGCTCAGGATTTGAAGACGATCATCTGTCCTATGAACTAACACGTAAGAACAAGATGGACTTCAATGCTGTGTTGCACTCAGAACGGTTAGATCTTTTTGATGACTCATTCTCTGAAATTACTGCAATTTGCGACTCATTAAAACCCAGTAAGGAGTCTTTCAAGCCTATATGCAGTTCTTGTTCAGCCACTTCATCCCCTCGTCACCCCACCATTAAATTGCCGCACTTCAGCAGTAATCCTACCGATTGGACAAGCTTTTCCAACCTGTTCAAAGCCTTGGTGGTTGATAATCCAAATCTCACAAATGTGGAGCGATTGTCGTATTTAAAATCATCCATGTCGGCATGTGCATTGTCTGTAATCCAAGCATTGCCACTTATTAAAAATAATTATGAAGTAATATGGGAATTTGTGAACAAGCTATATAATAACAAAATTCTTTATGTGTCTTTACACATAAATGCTATCATGCATGCTCCATCAGTATCACCAGATTCTCCAGCATCAATAAATGGGTTGCTGTCAGTCTTAGATGAACAAATTGCTGCACTGCATGTACTAGATTTTGATGCAGAAAAGTGAGACCCATTGCTTCTCCATATCATTGAAACCAATTTGAATCCCCTTTTGCACAACCAATGGGAACTTTGCATAAATGACAAGATAGCTGAGCTGCCAAATGTGACCGAGTTTTTAACATTTATAAAATGGCACTGCCATGCCGCTAAATTGCAATTAACCACTGCATCACAACCTAAATAAAGGTCAACTATGCCACCACAAAAAAACCCCACTTTGCCATTCCCAGTCACAGTCATTTTCTGTGAATATGGTGACCAATGTCAATGTTGTGATGTCTGCATTGATGACCATGAAATGTATCGATAACCTCAATTGTTAGAGGCAACTCCCCAAGAACAGCGTAATCTAGCTAAATCTGCCCAGCTTTGTTTTAATTGTTTATGTGGTTGCCACTAGTCCAGGCCATGTCGGTCAAATAGAAACTGCTGTACCTGTACCTGCCAGCATGACACAATATTACACTCTGCTGAAGATTCATCTACAGACAGTAGTGAGAAGTTGACAGTGTCTGGTTCTCACATCCTAACATCTCAACATCTCGAGATCCTGACAGAGATATCCCATCAAGAGTACTCCTATCTTCTGTCCTGGTGGAGATTCAAAGTGGTAATGGTAACTCACAGACAGTGCATACTCTACTTGATTCGGCCAGTCAGTCAAGTTTTATTACTGAGGATTGTGTGAGAAGGTTGTGATTAAGGTGCTGAAGAACATCAATTCCAGTGTACAGAATCTCACGAGTGCCAGTGTACACTGCAAAGGGGGTAAATGATTGCCTGTTAACTCCAGTTGGCCAAGATTGCCTTAGACTTTCTCTCACTGCATTTGTCTTGCCAAAAATTTCTATTTCACTGCCCACTGCACGAATTGAGACAAATTCATGGGCCCACCTCACCTAGCTTAATCTCGCTGACCCACATTATGCCAATCCTGATTCAGTTGATTTATTGATAGGTGCAGATATCTTCTCCTATGTGTTGAAGGGTGTTACTGTAAGCCAAGGTAGAGATCTACCAGTGGTGTTCGACACAGTCTTTAGACGAGTAGTCATGGGTAGGATGTCTGCCTCTGCACTGACGACGAACTGTTTTTCACTTCATGCATGCTCACCTACACTAAATGAAGCAGTCCGGCAATTGTGGGAGATTAAGGAAGTTCCAATGACTGCAAGACCTACCTTATATGACCTACAATGCAGGCAAGCTTTTGCTGCAACTTGCCGAAGGAAAGAAACAGGTCTGCATAGTGTGGCCCTACACTTTAAGGAGCCCCAGCCTCACTTCATAGAAACACAAGTGCAAGCCCATAATCGGTTCCATAACCTTGAAAGTAAGCTAAATTGTGATCCTAGCCTGAGGGCTTCTTACACATTGTTCATGATGGATTACTTAGTGCAGGATCACATGTAACCAATACCTGCCTTGCAGCTTATAAGACCTGCATTTTATATGCCACACCATGGCATCCTGAAGCCAGATAGCAGTACCACAAAACTGCATGTGATATTTGATGCCTCAGCAAGAGATACTATCGGAGTTTCTCTAACCGACTTGTTGCTACCTGGTCCATGGCTACAAGAGGATACCATGGACATTCTCCTCTGCTTCACAGTCAATATATGGCAAATGTATTGTCAGATCCAAGGTAATGAAGAGTTGCGGGATTACCAAAATTTTTTGTGGAGAACCTCAGACCATGATCCGGTAGATGACTATCTCCTAAATACTGTGACCTACAGTGTTTCATCATCACCCTTTGCTGTCAATTGAACACTGAACCAACTGGCTACTGACGAGAGGGAGCATTTTCCAGATGCTGCTTCGGTGCTAATAAGCGATATTTTTGTAGATGACCTTGTGTCAGGTGTATCAACGACACAAGCAGCCTTGTCATTACAAAGGGACTTAATCGACATTTTAACAGTAGGTGGATTCCACTTGTGGAAGTTTGCCAGCAATGCCCAGTCTTTATTCTCCTGGCTCCCTGCAGACATGGTCCAAAGTAATGAGACACTGATGCTTGACAGTAATTGTGATCTTCCGACAGTGAAAATGTTAGGCATCCAGTGGCAGGCAGAAGTCGACACCTTATCATACAAGGTTCAGTCAACTTCTACCATCTCTACCAAACGAAGTATATTATCAAACTTAGCCCAGATATTCGCTCCTCTTGGGTGATTGTCAACCATTGTTCTACTGGCAAACAATCTCATACATCTGCGGATCTTCAATATTGACACACATTCAACAGACATATTAGCCACTTGGAAATGATTTCAGGAGGAGCTTCCAGGTGTGGCAAGCATTGATATTCTTAGACTGGTGCCTGTAAACCAACAGAATGTGGATCTTCAAGTGCACTGGTTTTCCAACAGTTCAGAATGTCGATGTGCAGCTGTTGTCTACCTGCGAATCACCTTACCGGATGGTCCAGTAACTGTTAATTTAATTCTTGGAAAGTCGAAGATGGCTCCCACCAAACAAGTATCTCTACCTCGTCTAGAGCTGCTCTATTGCTTGCCTGTACCATGCCCAAAATACAAGATAACCTCAGTCCCCATGGTCACATCTCCCGAATGTTTGCCTGGACTGGTTCGATGACTTTTCTTCACTGGATCAATGGCTCACCACATGGCTGGAAAACATTTGTCGTTAATCGGATCAGCCAAATCCAGAATCTTATTCCATCTGAAAACTAGAATAATGTACCATCAAAAAACAATCCGGCTGATTGTGCTTCTCGGCATATCTTTTCCAGTGAGTTTACTGCACATCCATTGTAGTGGACAGGCCCACGATGGCTGCATAAGCCACCAGCTCACTGGCCTCAGCCTTATCCGACAAGGAGTCACACTGACGAAGCGCTTGTAGAACAATGGGTTGTCACACTCTATGCTGTTGAAATTCCTGCTGACACTTCACAGTTGAACAGTTTATCATCTCTGAGAGAGAGAAAAAATATCACTGCCTACTGTATTCGATTTGTGCGAAGTCTGTGTGTAAAGAAACCTATGGTTGGTTCTCCCTGCCCTGAGGAACTCAATGTTGCCTTGATGGTATGGATTAAGATTGCACAATCCGAAGCCTTTGTCGCAGATACAAGGGCACTGCAGGCAAGACAGCCATACAGGGGCCCACTATCCACAGTGTCTCCCCTTGTGGATCCTTCTGGAATTGATAAGGTGGATGGAGGTTTGAATTTGTCTGATATTCTATATAACCAGGGGCATCCAATGATACTGCCAAAACACAATTGTCTCACAGAGATCTTTATTGACCACCTTCATGAATACCTGTTGCACTGTGGGCAAATAATCCTGCAGTCAGTTCTGCAATAAGAATTTTGATCATGGGTGCTTGCAACATCATTCGACATAGATTTAAGCAGTGTGTACCTTGCTTCAAAGTACCCCCTACACCACTGGAGCAACCCATGGACTATCTCCCAGCTGACAATGTTCAGTAGTCAAAGCCATTTCTCAAGGCGGTGTTGATTATGCAGGACACTTAGAGATAACACTAACACGATTGAGGAAGGCACGAGTCCTTGATGCATACATGTGCTTATTTGTTTGTTTTGCCCCCAAGGCACATCATCTTGAACTTTCATCTGAGCTCACCTGTAATGCTTTTATAGCAGCATTTTGTTGTTTGCTCTCTCGTCGTGGTCGACATTCCGACATCTATAGCGACTTTGGTACCAACTTTGTTGGTGCCAATCGATACTTGGCAGAACTTAGGACGTTCATGAATGATGAGGGCACGCAGGATGTGTTGGCACAGGTCCTGGCTGAACACCAAGTGATATGGTATTTTAACCCCTTTTCAGCCCCTCATTTAGAATGATTGTGGGAGACTGGGGTCAAGTCTGCCAAATTGTTGCTCATAAAGTGTGTGGATTTGCAAACACTCATATATGAAAAACTCTATACTGTTATGACACAGGTGGAGGCGACCCTCATCTCTCCACCACTGTGTAATCTTTCCACCGACCCTAACTCCCTGACGGCATTGACTCCAAGCTACTTTTCGGTGTTGAGATCTCCAGGTTTGCTGCCTGAGTCAAATTTATCACACATCTCACTCAATAGACTCTCGAATTGGCAACTTATCCATCACATCCACCAATCCTTTTAGAGGTGATGGCATCAAGAAAAACTCCATCATCTCCAGCAACAACCCAAGGGCTGTGGTGTCCAAGAGAACCTCATTATCGGCACATTGGTGCTAGTCAACGATGACAACTTACCACATTTTTGCTGGAAACTAGGGCAAGTACTGAAGACTGTTCCAAGCCCAGACTCCACTGTCAGAGTGGCGGAGGTGAAGACTCACCAGGAAATCCTCAAGCGCCATGTGGTCAAGCTGTACCTGTTACCATTTAAATAAACCATAAAATGTGCATATTGTGGGTGGGATGTTGAGACAGTAAATACTTGTAAATAGCCTGTTTAAAGTGTTGTGATAGCTCGAGTGCGAATAGTGACGAGGAGTAGAATATAAATATGTGATGTTCAATACTTGTGTTTTTGAACTTGGTACCACTACAGAGCACCACAACTTCGGTTCTCTTGGTGGCCACTAGCAGCAGCGAGGCAGTATAAAATGGCGGCTGGTGTGACCGGATGCATGGCGGTCGTTACTGTTCATCAAATCTTAAATGTGTAAGTTTCAAGTCGGAACAGGCATGCTGGATAATGTTTTGTGAGTTCTGGAGCTTGTTGTGTTCTGGATCATGCTTGAATGTCCCAGTAAATATTGCGCTCTTGCATGTAAGCACTGTTGGCATGTTAAATTATGTTCGATGCGTACCAATACCAGTTGAGTTATGGATGATGAGGAGTAAGTTCCATAGTTCAGTGGGATTTGTCCTGGATAAAGTTAAAAGAAAGGGCCAACCAGATTATTCTTGTGAATCCCAGTGGCAATAGCATACTCAATTGTGTTTGTCAGTCCCAGCACCATAGACATGCTAGTTTGTGAATATTACATAATGGGGCCAAGTAGGGACCAGTATGGCCGATCGGGTAAGGAGGACTCTATATAGCAAAGGGTAAGAGATTAGTAGGGTATTAAGGGGGGAATCATCCAGATAAGTCTGATGAAGTGATATTATAAATCTTTAGGTCTCCTCATTCCCAGGCATGGGCTACCTCATGGCCTTAAATGCTGTTTACGATAAAGTGAGCACTATTGAAATGAACCTTAGGAAAAAAGTTACTGCCCCTTCCTGCATATATTTTAATGGGCACACTGAGTGCCATTAGCCCAGCAAAGATGGTAATGATGGATGGCAAGTAGTTCCATATCTTACTGTCGAATATAAAGTGTCAGATAACCACTTGTGATAACTTAAATTACTTCTTCCGCTTTCTGTTTTTTTTTATTGCATCGAAGTGTAAGAATGAGCAAATATGTTAAATAATTACTTTCCTAATAATTCTATAGTTTCACTTGACCGACGGATGAATAAAGTGCTGAGGCCCATGGCAATGCTAATTTTGCATAAGGCTGAAGAATACACAATATGTATACAAGTAGATCTTAAGTAGGGATTTCAAAAGTGCTCACTTTATTGTGAACAGCCTATAACCACCATTAATACCGAGCGACTGCGAGGAATACTGAAGAGGAGCTGCTCCATCATAAGACCTACCACCGCTTGAATTCCTGGACTGGGACCCAGCAAATCCTATGGGAGGGAACAGAAGAGATGCCCCACCAATCACAACCTAACAACTATTGAAGCATGGAATCTTCCCTCCATCCCTACTTGGTGTGTGAGTTTCTGGTTGGCCTGAATTCAGCGAGGGAAATCTGACAGCAGGCACAAGCCTGGTTTCCAGCAGGGTGGGACTGGGAGGTATCAGCCTTTCAGAGGCTGCTGTCATTATACCCGGTGACCAACGCTTACATAATCTACTCCATAGAAGGCTTTCGGAGGATGAGTTATTGTGGAGGGTCCAATTAATTTAGGAGCTTACTGCAGGGACCATCTATCAGGATTCAAGCAAGGAGATTTACCACCCCTATCTGGGCATATCACATATTTTTAGGAGTTTGTAGAATAATAAGTAAGGTACCAAGTACCTTTCACCTTCGGGGCATAAAGGAACAAACATACAAAGGGTGGAAATACTCAGGCTGAAAGTTAAATACCTTGGAAGGCTGATAAAACCAATTATACGGGAAAAATAATTGACATACAATATAAATGCAAAGGCTATTAGGAAAGATGTTCGATATTAGGCTCCTGGTTTTCCAGACTTAACTCGACTTGGTGCAATTTTAGGCCCATCCATACTTCAACTGGAGCCAAGAGCTCCAGCTGCTCCTGTCATTCATACTTTAGCGATTGACCTGTTAACATCAAGGCAATACGCCATGCCTTGCTTGAGAAAATAATGGGATGCAGCTTTGTGTTACAATTTTTCTCATGTAGCTTTTGGGGCTAACTGTGTATAATTGTTTCGAGGAGTTGTCTCCAGTGCTTTGAGAAACCTATCCATATAGTTCCAGGGAGGAACTGCTCCCTGGAGGATGTTACTCGCTCAGGTTGACCTTCTTTGAAAGTTGCAAAAGAACACTTTGCCGCCATCAGCAGGATACTGGAGCAGACAGGAGATATGTGTGTCGTATCAACAGAAAAAGGGATCCTGAAGCCTACTTGCACTTGCTGTTCACATCATTTTGCATGACTACATTACGATGAGGAATCTTCGTTCTTTATGGATTCCTCATTCCTCAACCAAAGACTAGTTAACACCTCGCCATCGCTGGCATAAAAACACGCTCTAGAAATCGACAAATTCAGCTTTTTGCTTCATAAATAGCAGTGTTAATGGTGATAATGCTCGCTAACAAAATATCTTTGTTTGAAGATTAAGGTGCACTACTCGCAGTTGGATAACATACGTATGTAAAAAGGAGAATGTTATCAGTTTGCTTCATTGTGAGGGTTATATTTAAATGTTTGGTGCTTAACTGTCAAGAAACAGTCACTGGGAAGTGGTACATGGAGCAGTGTGCGCCTCAAGTAGCCGAGGGTATACAATTATCCATCAGCTTTCAAGGCTCATAAGGTAAGGAGGTAAGGTGAAGTCACATGCAT
The DNA here is from genome assembly GCA_029891345.1 of Dryococelus australis. Classification (NCBI taxonomy): domain Eukaryota; kingdom Metazoa; phylum Arthropoda; class Insecta; order Phasmatodea; family Phasmatidae; genus Dryococelus; species Dryococelus australis. The sequence continues at coordinate 75,612,447 of CM057000.1, forward strand.
GTTCCCCTCCTTTGCTTGCCCTCTGCGACATCGGCTAAGGGGAAGAAGGAAGAACGTGCCGGTAATGAAACATGTTTGTATGGAAGTAAAACGATTTTCACTTGTTGCTGTGTGGCTACTGTGATGTTTGCAGTTTGTCACTATCCCGAGCTATCCAGTGAAACAATTACTCATAGTTAACTAAAAGCAGTGGTATAAAATAGTTGAGTTTCCTGACGGAACTTGCTAAAAAGTGGGAAGTGGTTTGCAAGAGAAACGACGAATTTAACGTGAGGCCATATAAGTACTCTCTATTCAACCCCTTTATCATGAATATTGTTTTACCTTAAACGTGACTCGTTGGTTTGTCTTATTTGATTTGGAGTAAACACAAACCAACTGCCTGAAGAGCACCAAAATTTTTTTGCCTTAATAACTGCCATATGCCTATTTGTAGCATGTTAATTATCTTTTAAAACGTATCAAGGGTGTTAATTTTGACTGCTGCTATGGCTAAAAAGTAATACTTATATTCAGCTTATAATACAGCAAGCCTCATTTAACTTGATATAGAGAACAGGCTTGATATCGAGAATTTAAGTTTTGAAATTGTGTATAAAATTTCTAAAAAAATCTCTGTAGAACATGCTGGATTTTAATCATCTAATGAGAGTAATTTTTAAATCATTCTGAGACACATATGATAATTCTCACTTCAGTTTCGCTCTGTATTAACATTTTATGTTTGAGATGAACATTAAATGAATACATTCCAGTTGTTATGGCCACAGAAATGTGTGTTTACAAATAAATATCGTGTAAATTATGATACGATCAGATGAAATAATTCTGTGCACTAAGTGTGCCAGTCAACTGATTTTACTTTAATGATATTTACATATAAATATTTTCCAGTTGTTTTGTGGCTTCCCTTTTGGATATGCCGTTAATCAGATATGTGACCGCTCAGTGAAAAATTTGCCGCCTTAAATTTCCTCAAACGTAACATTTAAGAGTCAACATGATCCACGCGAAACTGACAAAAGTCTCTGTTTTCCATAATCACAAATAAGTGGCAATCACACACTGTTGTAGCCTTACTAAAATGAGAGCATGAGCAGTACATTTAACTGTAATTATAGTTAGATTCTTATCAGAGCCTGTATGGAAATGGAGACAGTAGGAATCTTTCAAAGGTGTGCGGTATTATAGTTTATATTTTGTTTAAGTAGGTCTATTTATTTCAACTATGTATTAATTGAAGTATCCTTATTGCCAATTCACATGGTTTATTTAAGAAACAGCTTTGCACAAACTAAAAATTTAGCATTCGGGCAGAGGCCGGATTTGGTCAATGAAATTGCGAAATTAAAACCGAGGGAGGGAAGCACGTTTTATTAAATTACAGTTCGCATTTCTTACATCTCGAATGCCTATCATTTTTCACGCACATAAAACTAACCAGATTATTGGTTTTGATAAGATATGTTGAAATGTCTATATTTATGTGAAATGCAAAGAATAACATAATATAAAAATCCATGCATGCTCATACACTCTTTGTATCTTCTCAAGTATTTCGAACTTGGTCTCTTTGCACTTTCTATCGGCTCTATTTTGTAATAATTTTATAAGAAGCTAAATTATTTTTAATTACTAAACTTGGCCCATTAAAGTGAACACATATATTTACTGGAAGTTTATTTAATTCTTTATCAGCTGTATACCAAGATAAAATAATCCGTACAAGCTCGGACGGAAACTTCCACAAGATCTGCTAACCCAGCCTGCAAGTAAGCAATTATGGAAGGTGCTTTGTAATAGCCTATATAAGGTTATTTGCTGCCGCACAAGTAAAGACGAGTGCATTTTTTATGACTTTACTTCTGCAACAGTGGCTCAGGAACAACCTTTATGCGGTTATGCACAGAGCCTAATCGCATTATGCGGTTATGCACAAAGCCTAATCGTTGTGTTATTAAAACTGAACATTTTCTGTTATATAAACACAAATTATTACTTATAATTGTCACACAATGCTGTTTTAGAATCAGTGAACATTTTAGTTGGTTTTAATCTACTATTTATTCGTGTTTAATGGTTTTAATTGCTCTTTCTCAAAACCTAAACAAACATATTTTATCACCCTCTCTCTGATTGGCTAAACTTTCAACTTTGTAGAAACGTACCACCTAAAATTTCACACGACCCATTACGATGACGTCCACAGAAACAGCCAGCAGATTGAGTAGTCTTCTATAGAAGCCGTCGTGCATACTTGCATGTGATCTTCCAAGGACTCTTCCTTCATGGCATACAGTGCGGACCAAAAAAAATTCTCTGACTAGAGTTTCCTGCTGACAAATGTGACCTTAGGTTCAGTGTAAACAGTTATAGTAGGTAGATGAGCAAGTTTAAAGCAAACGTGCGAATTTACAAAGTGTGTAGTGCTGGTGTGCCAAGTGCACAACTATACTGATGTCTTGCCCACAAACAGTCGACATTTTGAGGCCGGATGGTTTCACCTTACTTCCTTACATCATGTTCAAAACTGGCCCAATTGATTATTTACCACGACCGTACGCTGGCACATGATACGATTTGCTCTGAATATTTAGATTTAACATGCTTCAAGTTTTTGAACATTTCCCTTCCACTGTTTACACAAGTTAAGAACTGGCTAGATAGTGTACTATAAGCGCTACTGTAGGCATGGGAAGATTTAGTGCCTAGAAACTCAAAATCTGAGTGAAGATATTTGGACTACTCTTGACATCGAAGAACTGAAAACTGATGAGGGTGAGCGAGGCGAGAATAGAGTAACGCCAGAATGCAAAAGCGGAGGAAACGAGAGATCACCGAGAAAACCCGCCGTTTAGCGGCGTCGTCCGGCACGATCCCCACATACAAAAATGAGGGGGCGACTCCGACAGGAATCAAACCCAGTTCGCCTTGGGGGGAGGAGAATAGTGTAACTACTACACCACCGTGGCCTCCAGAAAATCATTAAAGAGGAGGCTACTGGAGTTGTGTGGCACTAAGCACGTTCAAATCACGTACTTAGCAGAAAGTATATGCTTTAATACTACGTATACATGTTAGTACTGTGCGAATGTACAATGTGAATACTTTTAATAATATCCTGTGTTAAAACTGCATTGTTACAGTGGCATGGGCAGAAAATAATCGTTTTTTGGGTTTCTTTTATTGAGAAAACTTTGCCTATAAAAATTTTGAGCTGAGAACACTGATGTAGACGCCTGTATTTTTATTTGACTTATTTTTACTGTTTTATTATATAGTTTTGTTTAGAAAATCTGTCATTTCACTGATAAATAACCATATCATTCTTTTTTTTTGTATCCTTCATATTGCTCGATAAGTGTTGGGGGGATGTTGGACCCGAACCCCCTCCCCCCTTTATAAGCCACTGAATAATTTACGGTACTTGATTTCAAGGTCAATCTCATTTTATCTAGTTAAAAAAAGATCCAAGGGAGAGGCTCAAGTCTCCTTTGCCCCCCCCCCTGAATCTGCTTCTGAGCATACTTGTAGAAGCCACGTGGAGGAAGTGGTTCCATGAATGGTTTAGAAAGATGAAAGGGTGTAACGACAGTGAAGGAAATAAAATTCGAAAGATTATAATAATTAAGTTGTATTATGAATCTCTCCGAAGTATGCATTGTGTTTATGTTTTCGACAGTGATGCTTGGTAGATGCATTATTACTATATAACAGGTCACTTGCAGTACTGTCAACAGTTGCCTACACGGGACTGCACAAGGACACACACAGCGGAGCAGAGTATAGAAACTGAGCTGGGCTCGGCAAAGTGCTAAGTCAGTTAATCGTAAAGCAGCAACAACGTGACGGTAGATGTGTATACAAACCAGCACGGGGCTGCGGCACCACGTCTGGGTTGTTCTCGTCGACGGCGGCGGCCAGCTCCGTCATCTTGAGTATGTGTTTGTTGTTGCAGACAACCGCACGACTTCGCAGGACGCAGTGGTACAGACCTACCACAGGTGCGCACACTACCAGTGTTGCCACTATCGCAGTGGCTGCAACAGCTGCCCACCATATCTGCCTCTCCGGCTCCGAGTAATCTGCAGCAAGGACAGAGGTTAAAAACTTACTACGTAGTTACCATTTTAAGCTACTCTCTTATCACGAATTTAGACACTTTTGGTACTAGATATCTTTATTTAATGCATCCAGTAAATGTTATTTTAAAATGTTCTGCATTGCGTATAATATGCTACTTCTACCCCACATTTTTTGTACATTTCGTCTCCATTAATAATATCATCATGATTGAATAACAAAGAACAAAAATGATTGTTGAAACTAATATTCCCTTTGCTCAATTCAGTGCCGACAACCTTTCCCACTTGTATTCTTTATTACCTTAAAATAATGGCATTTCAATAAAAATATCCTATGCAAAAAGTACAGACACAGGATCTGCATATTATATAATAAATACTCTCGCGATGATCAAAGTATGCGAACACCACAATAATAACCGAGTGGTTTATTACATGAATGAAGAACGGCACAATATAAAATTATGGGGGTATATTGAATATATCCCCTCTTCCTGGAACGATGCGCTCGCGGCCGGTTGCCCTGATTCTGGCAATCCCTTGAATACAGACAGCGGCGGGACTTACTGGCGTTACAGACCTCCTCCCGACTGCTAGAGATTCCGATAAATTCAGCTACGATGCAAGAATATTCTGCTGAGACTGGCCGGTGCTGCAGTCCTCCTTGGCGCAGCGCGCGAGTTGCGAAGATTCTGGGCGATGGCCTACGACACTATATATACGGCCGCAATCCAGCGACCAGCAATCTTTTGACGAAGGCCATCTGGCAGTGTGGGAGCGAAGTTATGTACGAGACGACGGTTGAGGAAACGAGTGTTCTTGATGTGAATGGACGAGAGGGCGTAAAACCGACGAGTGAAGCCAACTGTGCATAAGGACGCTCGGAGGACTCTAGACACTGCGGACTGGCGGGATATGGACTGAACTGAGGTGAGATTGAATGGAAGTGTAATACGGACTTTATTGTAAATATTCGAAATGTCAAATATGGATGCATAATTTATAAAATAATTGAATATGTTGATACACTGTCTATTGTAACTGATTTTTAATTATTTAATTTAATTGAGTTCTTTGTGGTAATTATAAATTGTATTAAAATGGAGTAATTAATTGCGGAAGTAGGTGATATCAAATTATTGTGAGTAATGAGTCGAGAGGATTTTGTTTGTAGTAAATGTAAATAAAACTAGAAAATTTTAATTAATTATTTTATTTGATTAAGACCTCCAATCCTTGACGAACTTGGTATAGCCCAGTTAATTTATAGAGAGAGAGAGAGAGACAGACAGACAGACAGAGGGATATAAATTGTAATGCTGGTGTCAGAAGTGGGATGGAGGCATTTTTTAAAAATAAAAGCAAATAATTATAATTTATATTTGAAAATATCACAATATTTGAGCAATAGGTCAAGGAATAATTTTGAAATTTTTTGAATACTAACCAAAAAAAGTCTGAAGAAATGGAAGCATTTCGTTCCTTGATTTAGGACTGAGTAGTCTAATCTAATGTAAATATTTATATTAGTAGTGTTAGGGACTCCTTAATAGTGTAAATGAAAACGTAAATATCAAAATCGATAGTGTTAGTGAATCTATAAATAGCCAAGTTATTAGTGTTGGATAATTAGTAGACAAGAAGATAGACAGTGCGAATGATACTGTAGACCGGAAAATAGAATGAGTAAGCGAGTTAGTGAACAATAAAATAGGCTGTGTGGACAAGAAGATCGACAGTGTGAAAAAAGGATGGACAGTGTTGAGCAAGAAATGAAACAGGAAGTGAGCGCCCTCAAGAAGGAATGGCAGGAATTCTTGCAGCAGCAGGGAGACGACATGCAGGGGCAGAAGAGGAGCCGAGTTTGGTTACCACCGAGATGACGAGTGCGGGCAGCGAGGAGAAGGTAGTGGTCGCCACAAATGCAGCCATCTCAGGAGAAACCCAGCAGTTTTATAGTGTGGGTACGCCCCAGCCAGGGTTGTGCAAAGGCGTCACAATTAACCCCGCCCCCTACGATGGACAGACACCTTGGCGTGAGTACCGGCACTAGTTTGAGATCGTTGCCACCCTGAATGGCTGGACTGAACAGCGGCGGGCATACTACCTGGCAGCTGTACTGATATCAGTGTTGAGCGTACTGCTGTCGCCGCCAGACCAACATCGTCTAGAATACTGGACTCTGGTGTCGGTTTTGGAACTGCGATTCGGCCACCGGTACCGGTGACACACCCAGCATGCCCAACTGCGAAGCCGCGCTTCCAGCGACCTGACGAACCACTGCAGGAGTTGTGGCAGGACATCATGAGGCTGTCGCACCTGTCTCTGAAGGGATGCTCTGAAGAGGCACGAGATGTCATCGCCGTCGGCTTCTTCATCGATGCTATCGCTGATACCGAGGTGCGGCAAGTTGTGCAGTTAGCTGCGACTCACACAATGCAGGATGTCTTGGCCTGAGCACTGGAGGTGGAGACATTACGGCAGTCACCTGTGCCTCGACGTCCAGTGAGGACAGTGATGCTTGATGAAGGGGAGGACCAAAGCATCAAGAGGATGCTGAAGGACTTGCAGACGACCGTGAGGGACATTACCTCCAGGGTACACACTACAGAGACTCGCCGCCCCCCACCGAAATGGGCGGAATGTTGGACGTGTGGACAGCCAGGGCACCTGAGAGCCAATTGTCCTCAGCAGCAGCAACAACAGCAGCAGCCAGGGAGAAGGAAGCAAGGGGCAAGTGGGAGTGTAATGTCCTCGGGAAACTTGTAAATACCGGTCTTGAAGGGTTAAGGTCGGAGATTGCTGGAGAGAAGGTCCCAATGCTTTTGCAGGTGCATTCAATGAAACAGGACTTAGATGCCATATTGGTGGAGGGTAGCCTAGATGATGTTTCTTATCAGATGGTCGTTGACACAGGAGCGACTATATCAGTGGCAAGATCAGGCATTCTTGGACCTTCCTCCCCCCCAACAATAATCTGATAAGAGCATGGATCACTGCTATTTAACTATTGTTACAGCTCGGTACCCTTGAGATACATAGTAGACAAATAGGACGAATACATTTTGGGTCTTGATGTATTATGCATGCTGGGGTATTGTATTGATACTCAAGTGGGGGTGTAACAAGTAGGTAATGCCAAGTTGGTTGTGTCAAAATGACGAGATTTATCTTCGCCAATGAGCTGCCCAGTAGTGTGTAATCAGTCAACTGCACTCCCTGCTTCTAGCGATGTTGTTATTCCAGGCAGATGCCAGGGAACATTTGTCAGGTGGTTGGGCATAATCGAACCAGCCCAGAAAGAAGGCATTTTACCAGATGGTGTCATTGTAGCTAGGACAAAGATATCTTCAAAATCGGACATTTTGCCAGTTAGAATGATTAATTTGTCTGAGCGGGCTATCCACCTTGAAGAGAGGCCACATAAAAGCTTTGCAAGCAGGTCTAACAGGTACTTCCAAATGTTCCAAAAGTTTCACTGCCATAACATACTGAATGTCCTCTTCCAGATGGTCTGGGAGAACTGCTGACAAGAACAACAGAAAACCTCAATTGGCGACAGGAGAGGGCAGTTTCAGAATTGTTACAGGGAATTAGGGGTGCATTCTCCTGTGAGCCAATACTTGGCAGAACTAATCTTGCATGCCACCACATCGACACAGGAGATGCAATATCCATAAAGCAGCCACTAGGGTGACTACCGCTAGCTTCATATGAGATGGTTGATTGTATTCTGAAAGAGATGCGGGATTTAGACATGATAGAGCTTCCAGTCAGTCCATGGTCTTCTCCCATTGTGCTTGTTAAAAAGAAAGATGGCTGTAATAGATTTTGTGTTGATTACCACCAACGTAATAATGTGATCAAGACAGATTCTTACCCACTCGCTAGGATAGACGACACACTGAATAGCCTAGCAGGTTCACAGTGGTTTTCTACTCTAGACATGATGAGTGGGTATTGGCAGTGTGAGGTGGCCCTCGAGGACAAGGAAAATACTGCCTTTTGTGTCGAAGGGAAAGGAACCTGGCAATTCAAGGTTATGCCCTTTGGGCTATGCAATGCCCTGCCACATTCGAACGATGAATGGAGAAAGTTCTCTCGTAGACATTTGTCCGGTGTACCTAGACGACATTATGGTTACAGGAAGAGCATTTGATGAGCATCTGGCACACTTAGATTCTGTGCTTCAGAAAGTGACTGCGGCCAATCTGAAATTAGTTCCCAAGAAATGCCACCTTTTCCAAACAAAAATTAATATCTTGGACCATTTGTATCGGCCCATGGGATTGAAAAAGATCCTGAAAAGATCATAGCAATAGGAGATTGCCCTCTTCCAAAGGATAAAATGGAAATTATAAGTTTTCTGGGTTTATGTGCTTACTACCGTCGATTTGTGCCCAGGTTCGCCACTATCGCCAGACATCTGCATGAATTGACTACGGCAAAAAGGAAGTATTTTTTGACCCCAGAGTGCGAAATTGCTTTCAATAGACTAAAGGAAATTCTGATATCTCCCACAGTACTAGACTTCCCGAGTAGAGAGGGTGAACCTATTCTGGATACTGATGATAGAGATGTTGGAATCGGAGTTGTGTTATCTCATTTCCATGATGGAACAGAGAGACCATTTTAATACTTCAGTAAGGTGTTACACAAACCCGAGAGGAACTGTTGTGTGACATGCAGGGAGATTTGACAATGGTGAAGCCGATTGCACATTTTCATCACTGTCTTTATGGCAGACTATTCTTCCTATGAACTGATCATGTTTCATTATGTTGGCTGCTAAATTTCAAGAACACTGAAGGTCAAATTGCCCGTAGGACACAGCACCTGCAAATATATGATTTCGAAATACAACTCAGGTCTGGACGCCTTCACAGCAAAGCAGATGCACTCTCCAGGAGACCATGCAAACCAATCTATAGCCATTGTGAATGTTAGGGGGAAAATGTTGGTGTATCGTGGAAAGCAAAGAGAAGAAGAATTCAAGGCCCTGTATCTGGCGATGGGTCACCTATATGGCACGAAAAGGACATAAGAAATTATCATATAAGTACCTTTCATCTAATATTAGAGTGAAAGGAAACCGGGAGGCGACTGGATGGGAGGAGATATCTAGCCTAGGCATGACAGTCAAGGTATACTGGGTACAGTGGAATTCCATTGTTATAAAGAGCAGCGTGCTTTACAGTAACTGGGGAAGTAACAGTGGGAACGGATTCATTTACAATTGGTCCTACCAGAGTGCCGAACCCCAGAAGTGTTAAGATAACTACACTACACAGCAGCAGGTGGTCACTTTGGTGTAAATAAGACAGTTGACAGAGTTCGAATGAGATTCTATTGCCTGCAGTGTCTGCAGGAAGTTGAGAAGTGGTGCCATCTGTGTGATGCATGTACTGTGAGGAAAGGTCCGAAGGTGAAGGGACGAGGTCCCAACCAGACGTACAAAGTCGGGGCCCCATTCGAGAGGATGGCAGTTGACATTCTTGGACCACTACCTATCACTGAGAGAGGGAGTATATACCTCTCTGGTAGCACAAGACTATTTCGAAAAGTGTCCCGAGGTTTTACAAGTGCCAAACCAATAGGCTGGCACAGTAGCTGATTCTCTTGTAGAACATGTTTTCTCCAGGTTTGGATTGCCAGTTCAGCTTCATCCTAATCAAGGACGAATTTTTAAAGCAACTCTTTTTCAAGTGGTAAAAAGGATTTTAGGAATGAAAAAAACCCGAACCACAGCATTACAACCTCTGTCGGATGGGATGTTCGAAAAGCTAATGTACCCTGGAACAGTAGCTGGTGATCTTCGTAGAAGACAATCTGAAAGATTGGGGCTCCAAGATACCATTATTTCTCCTGGCATATCGATCGGCGGTCCACGAGTTAACAAGGGTTACACCTTCAAGAATGCTGTTTGGGAGAGAGTTCCGCCTACCTGGTGAAACTCTGTTCGGACGTCCAGTGGAAGAGGAAGAAACAGCCCCAGAATATGCACTTAAACTATGTCAGGTGTTAGCCGACATTTATGAGTTTGTACGGAGGCACCTTACAATTAATAGTGACAGAATGAAAACACGATATGACCGAAGAATGCCCGAGGAGACTTTTCAAGAAGGACAGCTGGTGTGGTTATATATCCCTCAAATGAAGAAGGGATATTGCACGAACCTACAGAAATCTTGGGAAGGCCCATAACAGGATCATGAAGCACATAACTTATGTGGTCTACAGGAATTGCAGACAGGGCTTGCGGCCGAAGCCTAAGGTTGTCCACATCGGCCGGCTGGTGCTGTATGAAGGTCCTGTTGTTGGAGAGTCTGTTCGAGACGAACAGACTTAAGGATGGGGCAGTGTTAAGCGCTGCAGTTGACACTGGAAGGCTGTCCTGTGCTGGTTGGGAGGGCGGTGAGGGGAGACCCACCTCAAACCTCCCCTCTTCCTGGAAAGATGCACTCGCGGCTGGTGCCCTGATTCTGGGAATCCCGTGAATACTGACTGTGGTGAGACTCTCTGGCATCACAGACCCCCTCTCGTATGCTAGAGATTCCGATAAATTCAGCTATGATGAAAAAATATTCTGGTAAGACTGGCCGGAGCTGCAGCCCTCCTTGGCGCAGCGCGCGAGTTGAGGAAGATCTGGGCGATGGCATACGACACTATATATACGGCCGCAATCCAGCGACCGGCAATCTTTTGACGAAGGCCATCTGGCAGTGTGCAAGCGAAGTTGAGTGTGATACGACGGTTGAGGAAACGAGTGTTCTTGGTGTGAATGGACGAGAGGACGTGAAACCAACGAGTGAAGCCAACTGTGCATAAGGGCGCTCGGAGGACTCTAGGGCACTGCGAACTGGCGGGATATGGACTGAACTGAGGTGGGACTGAATGGAAGTGTAATACGGATTTTACTGTAAAAATTCGAACTGTCAAATATGGACCCATAAATTATAAAATAATTCAATAGGAAATACACTCTCTCTATTGGGACTGATCTTTAATTATTTAATTTAATCGATTTCTTTGTGGTAATTATAAATTGTATTAAAATGGAGTCATTAACTGCGAAAGTAGGTGATACCAATGTATTGTTACTATGGAGTCGAGAGAATTTTGTTTGTAGTTTCCATAAATAAAATGAGAAAATTATAATTAATTATTTTATTTTATTAAGACTTCATCCCTTAACGAACTTGGTGTAGCCCACTTAATTTCGAGAGGGGGAGAGAGAGAGAGAGAGAGAGAGAGAGAGAGAGAGAGAGAGAGAGAGAGAGAGAGAGAGAGAGAGAGAGAGAGAGATTGTGACAATATTTATACGCGAATGAAGAATAGAGAAAAATAAACTGATACGAAATAGCACTGCGAGGCGCGACCAGCTGACGTCCCCCCTACCCGCACCACCTCGCCGACTCAGACCCTTCATCGCAGTTGGCCGTTGCTAGGCAACTCTATTACGCCGCAGCATACGTCATGAATGTATTTAAATTAACTGATATTTGTACTGCCAGCAAAACCTGCATACTGTTCTTACATGTTTCTCTACACTCTATAGCACAACATTTTGACTATATATTATGGGTGTTGATACCCTGACAGGCCACACAGCACCAGACACGCGACAGGAGGAAACATACACCACACTCACATTTAAAATGTGAAAGGGCAAAAACAGGCAGAGGGCAATTAAACTCTACAGTATAAATGGAATAGGAAAAACCTTTGTTTTTAAACACTGCTTAACATCTTTTTAACACTGCTGAACATCTAGAGGTTGGTATGACAGTTGGTGAGAGCTGTGATCGCTGCCAGGGAGTTTGAGTTTCCTGCGGGTGCTTCTACTTCCGTGACAATTAAACATAAATGTCCCAGTGGATTCTAATTAAAATTTTTACAGAGTTAACTGTATATACTTCGTATTCTACAATTGGCCACATAATTTGCAATCTTAGAATAACCATTTTTTCAGGATCTGCATAACTTTTATCAACTGATCCATCAGCTATTTTAGTGTCATTTACAGACAGAGATTATTATCAGATGAATTCCTTAAAAAAATGTTATCTTATAACCACCTTTGAAGTAAATCTTTTTAGTATCTCTAAGTAAACAAAATACATATCTCAATAAATAAATAATATCATTAATTTTATTAGAATGAATAGATTTTACTTGATATTTATTACCAACACTGCTCATTTGTAAATAATATTTTTCTGATGGTGAACTAACTAAAGCATGCATCATAGTTGTTGTATTTCCAGGATGATCAATTGCTTCAATGTTTGTCCAAGTTTAGAAATTTTTATTTGAGGAAATTGTAATTGGGAAAAATTAGAAGTTACAGCAATATTATTCACTGTGGCAAAATAACCAACTTTTCTCTCTCTCTGATAGTAAAAATATGTCCATAAACATATGTATCGTTTGAAAAACAATATCAATCGCCAATGTTAATATTGAATTCGATTCTATTAATATAAATATATAAATTGTTCCTAGTTTTATGTGTTGGAGGAAATGTTAGCCTCTCAAAACATTCGATAATTCTATAACTCATTTATATAGTAAAACTTTTTATACATAAATAAAAAAAATTAAAAATCCAGGAAATAAAATATCCAGTATTAGAATCTCATAGAAAAATTAGAAATTATGAAAAGTACATTATGTTGAATATGCGTAAAGTAAAAAAAAGAATAGCCTTTAATTAGGGAAAAACAGAATATTTGTAAAAAGTAGAGGAACTAGCTGAAAAAAGATTAACATTTAATAACAACATTAGTCCCTGTTGCAGTTAAAAATTTAAGTTTTCCACTAACACCAGATGAAAATTTATTCGAAAGAAAATTATTTTATGATGTTCATCACAATCAAATGGTTTTATCTATATCTGGAATCGAACCATTAACAATTAATCATGGTAAAAATATTCTCAAAAATTTATGTTTTTAATTACAAGTTTGGTTTATGAGGTGTTGGACAAAATTCTTACATTAGATATATACAAACGCATATAAAATATTTGTTGAAATTTAGAGTATGAATTAATAAAATGACTTGCTTCTTTGTTTACAAAAAACACATAAAACTACTAATGAGACATCAGATAATTATGCACAAATAGCGTTATCAACAAATTTGTTATATCAAAATTATGATCGAAATAAAAAATGAATTCAATTAAAAGTTTGAAAAATATTATTTAACTAATCTATGACAAATATATTAAAATACCATCATAGTTAGACACAAATACGCCAAAAAAAATACATTCATGAAGAAAATAAAAATGGGATAAACAAATTAAAAAATATAATAATTTTCCAAAAGTATTTATATGGACGAGTGATGCAAGAAAATTAATTGATAGATGATAAGGTATTCAGAGTGAAAAAAATGCTAGTATAAAAATTTTGATAGTAAAAAGTTAATATTTTTAATATGTTAAATAATACATTTTCTGATTTTTTTTTGTTAATAATCCTAAAGGATTTCCAAATTTAATAAGAGTTTGAAATATTATCCGTTTTACTTTTCGGAATTACAAGCATCATTAAAGAGGATTTATAAATTGGGTATTAAATAATTTAAATTTATCAGAAATACATTTGCCTGGCTATAAATATTGTGATCCTTTTAACAAAATTAGATAAAAGATTAGAACTAGGCTATAAATAAATGAATAAACTTGACACATATTTTATAAAGCACAATGTTGCTTATAGAGATCACAAAGATTTAGATTCAAGACAGAAACTTATAATATTTTACAAAAAGTAGATGAAGAAATTATGTCATATAAAGAAACCCTATTTAATGCTTCTGTTTACTAAAAGAAAATTTTGCTGGAGAATATAAAATCGTTAATTTTTTCGACATTGTAAATCTGTTCATAAGTATTCAAAACCACTAGTCGACCCAATACCGGTATAACATATAACAAAAATTGTTGACTGTTATACATACCTACATAAATTATCTTTACATAAATTAAGATAAAATATAACTTTTGATAATCTAATTAATCAATTAAGTTATTTAGAAATAGGTATTTTTAACAAATTTTAAAATAGAAATAAAAATAAAAAATTAAGGAATCAAATTATTTTTAATATCATTACATACAACAAAAAAAATGGATATATATATATATATATATATATATATATATATATATATATATATATATATATATATATATATATATATATAGCTATGTAAACTAAAAAGTAATCGATGAAGGAATTGTAGCAAAAAAAAAGAAAAACAACAGAATTTGAAAATAATTTTATTTCCAGTATCAGTATAAAATATATTTAAAACATTTAGTAATGTTCATATGGTATATGAATTACAAGTTAAAACTAATAAAAATTACAGTGCAAACATAAATCTAGATATCTCGTCAAATCCTGGTACTCATTGGGTTGGTTATTACAATAAAATTCATAATTATAATTACTTTTTCGGTTCATTTGGTAGGAATATTTCGAAATAATTAATTAACTATGTGAAAATTATCAAATTTATTATACTAACAGAATACATACTTTCGATTCTGTGGTAATTTATGTTTGAAAGTAATAGAAATGTTTTCTAAAGGATTTGATATTATTGACATAATTACTCTGTTATTAAATTATATATTTATTCGGAAATTCGTTTATTAGTCGTAGGGATAAATACTTTGAAATTGATGACACAAAAAAAATACTCTAAAAATAATTTTAATGAATATGTTAAAAATGAAAATTTAATGATTTTGAAGAGTGACTTAAAATTTATTATGAAAACCAAAATAATGAAAATCAAAAATTTATGATTTAATTGCATTATCATTCCTAATGGAATTAAAGATAAATTAAGTCAATTTGATTCTAGCATTGCAATAACACTTGATCATAAATCTTTTGTAACAAAATATATTAAAATAAACAGTTAAATAAATTTAATTACTAATGTTGCTTTGAAAAACGAGTTAAATATTTATATAAAAACAATAAATATGCTAATTTTAAGAATGATTTTCTTTCAAAACTGAGTTAAATGTTTTTAGATTTTTTATTTTTCTTAAAAAACAAAGAAATATCATGCATAAATGTTAAATTATCTTATGCCAATAAATACTGATTTAACAATATCGGATTATCATGATTCAATAAAACCTAGTTTGAATAATTATGCATTAATACAGAGTAAAGCGATTATGTTGTCAATTATTAACTTTAATAATATTAAAATTGATACTGCTCTAAAAAGTGAAATTTAGGAATACATTAAAAGTGAAAGTATTAATCAACATAACAAGATTTTCTTTGAAATCTGAGTTAAATAATTATTTAACATTAATTAATTTGAATAATTACGGCATTAGAATGAAAAATTGTATAACAACATTAACAAATTTGTAACTAAATGATTATGTCCAAAATATAATTTCGTTTTTAAGTTGTTGCTTTAAATTCTTAGTTAAGTGATACATTAAATGTTATAAATTTTAAAACTTGAAAAATGATGTTGCTTTGAAAAGTGAGTTAAGACATTACATTAAAAATTTTGTTGCATTAAAACAAGAACTAAGCAATAATATTAAAGGCTGTTCACGGTAAAGTGATCACTTTTTAAAGCCCTTCCAAATTTTTCCTTTGAGTCAATTTTTATATTTAGCAAATTTTAATATCAGAATTGTCACGTGACTAATGAATACTGTGTATACTTTAACCACTCTCAAAAGTTAATGTCTGAGGCTGCAATAAAATATATTTATTAGTGTTTAATGTATATTGTAAGGGCCTTAAAAAGAGCTCACATTATTGTGAACAGCCTACATAAAAGAAAATATAAATGATAATCATAATATACTTTTGAAGTTTATCATATATATGTTAACATATGTACATATATATGCATATATACGGTAGAATATTTTGTAAGTCAAATGGAAAAATGAATTAAAGTGGTGAGAACAAGTAAAATTCCCAAAAAATATTAAATATACCCGATTCCATAAATATTCTTATTTTTATAGCTCGATATTTATGGCAATTAATTATTTTACAAATAAATATTTAAAAATTAAATCTATGGTGATGAAAACCAAATATTAACAAATATTGCAAATCCAATTGATCCAAACGATGTCGTAAATTTAGAATATTTTCAATCGAATAGAATACAAACAATATATCAGAAAAATTAAATACTGGAAAAATGATTCAATATTTTTAATTGTATACAGTAACCGATTAAGCTATTCTTTATTTTTATTTGATTCTAAATATTTAGAATTTAAACAGAAATTAATTATTCATCAATTTTATAAATTCTAAGAAGAGATTATATTACAAATTTCTTAAAACCGTTTTATATACGAAAATTGAGACCAAGTAACTTTTAAAATAGTTGATCGAATTCAAATCATGAAATGACTGATAATCGATATTTGTATGTTTATAGATAGTTAAGGTATTTAAAGAATAAGTTTTATATAAATGGATATCACATGGTTTTTTAATGTAAAAAAGAACTAGAAATAGTAACACAAAATTAAAAATACATTTAATGGAACAAAATATAAAAAATAAATGTGCTATATGTGGAACTGAAAAATCATCATTTTTAAATCCGGGGGTGGTGGGATACTTGATGCAATCGCAAAGTCATAATTAATTAATTATATAAAACGGTAGGAATTGATTTCCATAGAAGAAAAGTAATTTAATATGTAATTGATGATTTATGGCAAGACAATTTAATTAAAATGTATTCTGTTAATTCAAAAGTAATATCTAAGATAAATTATATATGTCATGGATTTTTTTTCTAAATATACATTACTTTTCACATTAAAGATAAATCAGGTGATAATATTATTAAATACTTTAACCAATTTACAAAACAAGAAATGAAAATAATTTACAAACAGATACAGGTTTCCGAACTCTGTAATTAAAAATTTAAAGATTAAATGAGAAAATAATATATTAATCACTATTTAAGATATATTGAACTTAATATTAGTGTTGTTGAAATTATTAATAGAACATTAAAAATTTAAATGAGGAAATAATTTGCTTTGAACAGCAACTATAAATGGGTTGAAATTTTATATAAAATAATTAAGGAATATAATTATACTAAACATAGAACTATTAAAATGAAACCAATCGAAGTTAATGAAAATAATTAAAAAAAAAAATTGAAAACCCAGCACTTAAAATTTCTACCCTAAACACAATGAAAACATTTTAAAGAATCCAGTGCCTGGGAAGCTGTACTCTGAAAATAATTAGCAAATCATATTTAAAAATCCAGAGTGGAGGAATCGCCACCCCGAAAATGCAGCCGAACCAATTTCCCAGCTGAAAACAATCAACTTTTTTTTTAAATCCAAGGCTTTACCTCCAGAGCCCTGAACGAAAATATAAAATAGGCGTTATAGAAGGAAATAGTAAAATAAAGAAAAACATTTGAAGAAGGTTATACTGCAAATTGATCAGCATAATTATTCCAAATTGATAAAGTTTTAAATTGTAATGTGCCAACATACATTAGAAAAGATATGAATGGTGAAGTAATTCAAGGAAATTAAAAAAAAAAAAAATGAAGTTTGGAAAACTAATTATCCTGAACAATATTTTCCTGAAAAAGTTTTAAAAACAAAAGGTGATAAAACTTATTTTAAATAGCAAGTGTTTGGTAATTCTCAATATAAGGATAAATTAAAATTATATTTTTTCATATAATATTATTTGTTTAAAGGAGGCATCTTGGAGACACCCTCTTGAATTTCAACAAATCGGATTTATTATCATAAAAATTTAAGCATTTCTTTCTTCATACAGCTAACGAATTCTATTTAATGAATCATTTTCTATAACATTATTTATATTAAAATAATTTCCACGAGCTGTAATTTTTAAAGTTTCTTTCATTCGTTGATATACAATGATAGAATTTGGCTCATATTCAGAATATAAGATATCTTGACAATTTTGATGTCTATCTTGGAAAGTGTATAACCTTATTTTAACAATTTTGCTTTGTGTTGTAACAACATAATCATAATCAAAATTTTTCTCAAATAATTTAAGTAGTAAAAAACTTGGTCCTAGAAAAGGATTTTGAGTTCGTGGAACAAATTTGGTCTCATATTATTAATTATTTGATTGTTTCCTCTGACCATATTTTGATAAATTTCGTTTTACATTTCTAACTCATCCATTTCATAATTTTTCTTTTATTACTTAAATTGCTATATCTCAAGGTTTTTTTAAAATTATATGTTTAAATATCTTTCAATTCGTTTGTTTCTTTTCAATGTCCATTATCTAGTTCTAATTTTTTTTTTTTCGCCATATTTGCTAATAGATGGTAAAACTTCTTCATACACCCAATCTTAGAAGTGTATCTGGTGTATCTGGTGGCTACACATAAAAAGTGTGTGTGTGTGTGTATATATATATATATATATATATATATATATATATATATATATATATATATATATACATGCCTTGAAGTGGCAATTTATAAAACATCACAATCATATTTAATTATAAAACATGAATTATTACTTTAGTCATAAATAAATAAAGCTCTCTTATTACTGTATACTAGGAATTTGTATTCTATATCCAGAATCGACTCCATTTATTACCAAACAATAATATTAACAAAATAAAAAAACTATATACAAACAGGTTTCAAGTACACCAGACACTTATTTTGAAAATGGCAACAAACAAGCTATTTTACCATAGTATGTTATGTCTTTGAAAACATTTACTCAATCCCAACTTATCTTTATATGCTTAGAGCATATAAAATAAATATTTGCGTCACCCTTATCTCAAAGACGTGCAAAGGGGGCATAAAAAACTACCCAACATTCAATCAGAAAAAATGTTAAAAAAACTTTCCAGCAGTAAACTTCTTCAAACGAGTGCAAAGCATTTTCAGGCATATCTACTATTCAAAAGAGTAGAAAGAACACAAGACTTGGACCAAAAATCTTTTATATAAAGATAATTCAAGAACATCATAGGAAAAATATCAACATTCATTCTATAAACATTTTCAAGAACCTCGATTTACTGTAGTCCACATTACTATATAAATAATTACTAAAAGTTTCACTTGAACGTAACTATACGTAATTAAAGAGCATAAAAATTTTCAGAATACAAATATTTTAAATTTACAAGTGTCCCATGGGGACAAATTTAGTTTATACATATCCAACTTGCTGATGCCCCACATGTGGGCAGCTTTGTAGAGAATAAATTCTTTAAGAGTACCAAAATTTTACCTTTACAAGTTCCCGTGTGGACAACTTTATTTTATACTTGTCCAACTTAGTGATGCCACAACACGTGGGCAACTTTAAAGTGAAATAAACTTTCAACATTTAATTTATAATTTTTAACAATGTCCCGCTTGGACGACTGGGTCAATAAACGTATAAGTCCCCAATGAACAATGTATAAAACTACTTTAAAAGTATTACATTACTTTAGGTTTCATAAATGTGCAAACGACACTTTATATTATTTTAAAGCGCAGTCCACCCAGTTAAAAATATAAATGGCTTTAAAAAATATTTTTGCAATTATTTGACCTATTTTAAAAGGGTTTGCAAGCTATACTTTTCAAGGTACATATTTTATTGCTTCCAAAAATTATTTTCGCAAAATAGGATTTTAACATTTAAAATGCGACCAAATAAATTCTTTGGAGAAAAAAACGGATTTCCATCAAAAAATGCACAATATTTTTAAGTGCCTACACCTCGGACATATTTTGTTTTGTATCTACTTATTTTTACTGTAGTAGACCCCAGGGCTGTATTTTTCTGCTGACTAAACCAGCGTGAAGTCTATTTATAACGTGATATTTTTAATAACCCGTACAGAAGCAGCGACAATTCATCGACCAATCAGGAGACATATTTTTTCTAGTATATTTCAAAAAATGGTTGCAACTGTCCGCTGTAGGAGGCGACGTCACAATATGCCGGCACCCTCGTCGCCAACCAACACCAGCGACTGAGGCGCGCCCATACGCCAGCAGCGTGAATCACAGGGCTTCCTCTTGCAGTGGAGAGCACGACCGGGCGTACATGACGTACTTTTAACGACATGCAACCGCGTCGGACATCTTGATTTCCTGACAAAACAGGGCATCTCCTTCAACGCAGAGTCGGCGTGGGACATGGTTTTTAGGTCAGTCTTATAGCGTATTACAGGTAAATCCCACATTAAGGTATACTTATTAAGAATTTTTATACGTTTGCTTGAAGTTTGGTTGTTTGTAGCGGTGAAAAATAGGTTTGCTCGATTTGCCATGGCATGCGTGCAGTCAAACTCCGTTGCGTACCAAGTACTTAATGGATGGGGATGGCACAGACGGTAATTATTGAGATTTCCGTCTCATATTAAATTTGTCTAAATGGTGCATCTTCTGTCTATCATTTTGTAAGATAGTGCCACACGAAAGAATAAGTTTTTGTCATATCCCGGGGAAAAATTGGACGATTTCTACTAAATATGGGAAACAGGTATTACTGTGGTAGGTATTGTTAACTGATATATTTCAGGCATGTCAGACACATGCTTGAAAAT
Source organism: Dryococelus australis (assembly GCA_029891345.1). Lineage (NCBI taxonomy): Eukaryota > Metazoa > Arthropoda > Insecta > Phasmatodea > Phasmatidae > Dryococelus > Dryococelus australis. Next base: position 75,633,160 of record CM057000.1, read on the forward strand.
GGAGACCATATAGCTATTTTACTTTTGTTTGTTTTATCATCGAAACCATGTAAATAAAACCAATTAATCTTTGTATTATGGCTGTATATATTTAAAAAATCAAATGTTTACGCAAAATGTTTTTGTCCGCCATTTAGTTTATGAAAGATACTGTGCAAGACGTTGACTTTAGCACAGTCTTTCTAGTGTTTTCTGGTGACGTGTATTGCCTTATTAAACAACGCACTATTAGAAAACAGAAAAACAATTTGCAAAATTATATCGTTTTCGGGTGTTTTCAAAGACAAGCTTTTACTCCTTTATGCGGAAATCTGAAATAATTTATTATGAAACTTATACAAAGTCTGTTCACGGTAAACAGAGCACTTTTGATACTCTTACTGAACGTCTACTTGTATGCACATTACATATTCTTCCAAAATATGTAAACTTAACATTTTCGCGAACCTAACCTCTTTATATATATTTTTTTTTGGCCAAGTGATGCTGTGTAATTATTATAAAAGTAAATATCTTACAAATATGGTAATACAAATATATGCATTAAAACCGGAAGCAAAATTAATCATTTCAGTATTCACAACTGTTTACATAACACGTTGTAACATTAAATGCTTTTCCCCCTTTGATACTAAATCATTTGTGTTCATGCCAGATGTTGTGCCCGATAAAATGTACGCAGGTAAAATCAGTGACATTTTCCAAAGGTTGTTTGTAGCGGTGAAAAACAGGCTCGTTCAGCTAGCCACGGCGTGCATGAAGTCAAACCGTGTTGCGTTCCAAGTATTTATTGAGGGGAGGGGGGTCACACAGACAGTAATTGTTGAGACAGCCGTTTCAACCCTCACTCTCCCCAAAAGGGACGAGTCTAGAAGAAAAGCCCGCGAAAAGTGGCCCGAATATTCACCAAAATGGCCAGACTTGGTGGAGACCCAGTTCTTCTCCAGGACGACAGCATCAGCAGGTACTCACAGACAAGACCCCCAGCTCTAACCGGAACAAATAAAAAAAATGCCAGCATGCAGAGTACTAACCCTATATCACTCCCCAAATTTTAGGGATTTTGAGAAATATTTGAAAGACAAACCTATGGGTCCCCTATGAATTATTAATAAATGGAATTCCTTATATTTACATTTCAAGATTATATCCCAATAAACATTAAAAATGTACCTACACCCGACACATAAATCCAGATCTGGAAATATTTTTAAATCACATCTTAACATCTGCATGACCATGAGCTGCACTACGAAATGGGTATGAGTATATCTTAAACCTAAATAAAGGTGGATACCTAGATGAAAATGAGCATTAATGATACGAAGGACACCCTGGGGTCTTCAAACATGAACACAAGTTCTTCAAAACAACACAAATTGACAAGAAACCAAAATCTTACAAAATGATAGGATGATAGAAAACAAAACATTACCAAAACAAACCCTCTTAAAGCTATACACTACCAAAAGAAACCTCGTTCTAGTGGCTACGTGTCGATCAAACATTTCTGAGTACTTCATTTTAATTGGCTCATGTGAGACTTATTATAATTCCCAGGATGATTCACATCGTCAATTAACACAGTAACAGGGGAAATAAACCATTTTATAAAAAATGGACTTGAATATTTAGGTACAAGATTCGAGCTGAACTGCGCCACATTATTACTGAGATAATGCACCTCCAAGTAGACCTCATTTCCAGGTCACAACTGAACCGATCCAGTTTTGTATGTGGTTCTAGAAGCGAGTATGTTATGGTACTTCTTGAGGTTTTGAGTAGCCTCTTCCCAAACCTCCTCCAAATTCTCATGGCCAATGTCATCCCAACAAAACTCATTTAGTCCCCAGGCATTCGTCAAGGGGTGGAACAGACTCCGACCAAATAATATTTCAGCGGGCACCTTTTTGGTGGCACTACTGAATACATTAGTGAAAGCCAAGGAAAGTTGATAACCGACATTGTCCCATTCTTTATGCGAACCTGCCTGGAAGATCCTTAACGCAACTTGCAGATTTAGAACGTAGCACTCTATTATATTTGCTTTTGGTAGTAAGGGGTAGTTCTGAAATCATTTTAATCGTCAAGAAAAAGACGAATTCTTCATTTCAACCAAAAAAAGTAGCATTATCAGTTACCTCATGAACAGGAGACCCGAAAATGGGAAAAAAACTCAGACCGAGTATTTTACAAATCTCGGCAGATTTTATGGAACAAAGGTGGAAGGAGATAAACAAATTTGCTGAAATTATCAATTGCCACTAAAATTTAAGTAAAAGCAGATTTTGTACAGAGCAAGGGACCAAAGACATCAAAGCAAAACATTTCCCAAGGTCACACTGAAAGAAAGCGGAGTTTAGGTAAAAAACTGAGAAGAACCTGGCCTTTCCCATATTCTGAAACACTGATTCAATGGTCGCCAAGAGGTACGGATCAACATAGATCTTCTTGTTCACTTTTCTGTAATCACAGCTCACCCGATATTTCCCAGGTTCCTTTTTAGAAACTAGAAAGACTGGTCTAGAATAATTACTGTCCGAAAACTCTACAATATCATCCTGCTGTAACTCCTCAACCATTGCTCGAAATGCCTCAAGCATTGGGGGGGGGGGGGGGGGAACTCGGTACTGTACCAAGGACACATGCTCCTGGTCTTTTAATTTTAAAACTATGGGATGTACTGTAGTGCTCTAATTTAAAGGTCACCACACCTGAAAATTCTTTTTGTAAATATACCATCTGATCTTCCTGTTCCTTATCTTTAGATGGCACAGTTTTGATATGAAAAGAAGAATGCTTGGAGGAAATGCTTGCTGGCTGGTTGGCACAAAAAGCAAATAGCAACTCCCTCTTGGCTACAGTGATACTTCCTTGAGTTTTTCCCAGGAAATCCACAACAAGCAGCAAGTCATGAATCAAATATGCTAAAATCCGAAACTGAAATATCCATGTAAAGTTATCAATCTTAATTTTGAGAATTGCCAGACCATGAGAACTAATAACACCCCATTGGCAAGGGAAAACCCCACTTCTACGCCTTTATGCACCTTTATGATGGCTTCAAGCAAATTCTGCAACACGAAATTACAACAATCATGACTGATTAACAAGCACAAGGCACATGAATCCAGGAGGGCAGCTACCACAACCTGGTCAGCAATTACCAGTGACACATACAAGAGCCCATATTTTCTCTTATACTCCAAACTGTTTACCGAATTACCTCCTATGGTATTTTACTTCACGGGATATTTAACTTTTATATGTCCTTTTTACTTGCAAGAGAAACATATAATCTCCTTCAAACTATCCTCGTTCTCTACATTCTCCCTCATATTTCCTGTTTGGGAATACCAAGAACGGGTCTTAGCTCCTCCTTTATTCGGATTGTCGGCTGGGATAACTGAAAACACGGACCTTTTATGGAAACAGTCATTAGTGTAATGATTACTTTTACCACGAATAATACATAATTTAGATGGTCCTTCTTTCCAGACTTCCTTTCCTGTAGCCCATAAATTATTCCCTGTATTTTATAACGAACAATCACTTAGGGTGCACTCTACATCTATGACAAGAGACAATAGCTTTAGCATGGATGAAGGCTTGGTAGCAAAAGCAAAAAAAAGGCTATTCTTTGGAAGTAAGTTATGGAACATGATTTAGGTAAAATAGTCCTCAGTGCAAGGATACCCCAAAACACACACTTATTCTACCACCTCCTGTACAAAATCCTGCATGGTCTGATTTGGAGATTGTTTCTTTTCTAAAAGCTTGATTCTTAAGTAGGCAACAGGCACCTCACTAGCCACATGGTTTATACAGGTTTTAATTAACTGTGTGGCATCACAATTCTCCTCCCTAGCCTTACAAAAGATGGGCTGTAACACCTCTGGTACCCTAAAGGTAACATCACTGTATATTACTTGTCTAGGCAAAGTTCAAAGCTAAATGAATTCAATGAAACAGAGAATTAAACAACTGAGGCTAAGTTGGTATAACCATTGAGGAACCCGAGATGAAGCTCTGAGGATTAATTTCTCAAAGATTTACAAGAGGACGTATCCACCCGCGCCAACTCCCGCGACGCTATCTTCTGGCTCCTTACATCTCACAAGAGCACATGCTTTTTCCTGAGGTCATCAAAGCTGCCGCCTTCAGCAACCTTCTTTAAAGCCCCACGAAGCATCTGCGCAACCGCTGGCTTGTTTAATTGCTGTTGATATAATTACGATTACTACCAAGAACAAAAATAAGAGGAAATATCCCCACAACCACTGGAACGATTTACCTTGTTTGTAAAATTATTTCTTAACTTTTGAAAACCAAGTCATGTGCTCTGGAAAAATAAAACAGCTGCATTGCTTAGATGAAGCAAAGTGTACAGTGGAACTTTGACACGCCCTTATTACAAGGACGTCGCAAGGGCATAAAATACTGCCCAATATCCAATCAGAAAAATGTTTAAAAACTTTCCAATAGTGAAGTTCTTCAAAGGAGTGCAAAGCTTTTCCAGGCATATCTACTATTAAAATAGTAGAAACAACACAAGACTACGGTCAAAAATCTAAAAAAAAAAAAAAGATAATTCAATAAGATTGTAGTACAAAAGATCGACATTCATTCGAGAAACACCTTCAATATACTAGATTTATTATGGTCCACATGACCATCTAATAATTATTAAAAGTTTCACTTGAACGTGACTAAACACAATTACAGTGCATGAAAATTTTAAGAATACAAATATTTCAAATTTATAAGGTCCCACATGGACAACTTTAATGTATGCATGTCAAAATTGCTGATGCCCTACATGTGGGCAGCTTTAGAGTGAATAAATATTTTAAGAGTACAAATTTTTTAAGTTGACATGGTCCCACTTGAACAACTTTAATTGATACTAGTCCAACTTACCGATGTCCCAACATGCGGACAGCTTTAAAATGAAATAAACATTGAACATTTAATTTATAATTCTTATCAATGTCCCACATGGACGACGGGGTCTTAAAATGCATAAGTCCCCAATGGACAATATATAAAACAAAATTTAAAATGTTGCATTACTTTAGGTTTCGTAAATGTGCAAACAGCAGATATAATTCTAAAGAATACTCTACCAGGTTCAAAATATAAACGGCTTAAAAATATTTTTTGCAATAATTTGTTCCATTTTGAAACGGTTTACAAGCTCTCTTTTTCAAGGTACACATTTCATTGCTTCCAAAAATTATTTTCCACAAAATAGGATGTTAACATTTTAAATGCGACCAAATTATTATTTTTTTTAAAAAAGGATTTGCATTTTAAAATGCACAATATTTTTAAGCGCCTACACCTCGGACATAAAGAATGCCTCTATATATGGCCTGACGGGCCATTACTTTTGTTATCACAACATTATATTTTGTTTTGTATCTACTTATATTTGCCGTTGTAAACCCCAGGCTGTCATTATCTGCTGACTAAACCAGCATGAAGCCTATTTATACCGTGATATTTTCAATAACTCCTATACGGGTGGTGACTATTCATCGATCAATCAGTAGACATATATTTTCTACTATTTCAAAAAATGATTGCAACTGTCCGCTGTAGGAAGTGACGTCACAATACGCCGGCACCCTCGTCGCCAACCAACGCCAGTGACTGAGGCGCGCCCATACGCCAGCAGCGTGAATCACAGGACTTCCTCTTGCAGTGCAGAGAAGACGACCAGGCGTACATTACGTGCGTTTAGCGACATGCAACTGTGTCGGACATCTTGATTTCCTGACGAAACAGGGCATCTCCTTCAACGCAGAGTCGACTTGGATCATGGTTTTTAGGCCAGTTTTATAGTGTATTACAGGTAAAGCCCGCATTAAGGTATACTTATTAAGAGTTTTAAAACCTTTGCTTGAAGTTTGGTTGTTTTTAGCTGTGAAAAACTGGCTCGTTCGACTTGTGTGCGTGCAGTCAAACGCCATTGCGTATAGGCTGTTCACGGTAAAGCGAACACTTTTGAGGACCTAGTTACTTTTTTCTTTCAGTAATATTTTATCGTTTAACCACATTTTTATATAAATGCTGCCACATAAATAATAAACAAAGTGTGAATATTCCACGGAACTCGGAAGTTAACGTGAAATGCTACAATAAAATATATTTATTGGCTGTAATTTTTATTGACGGGGCTTTCAAAAGTGCTCACTTTATCGTGAATAGCCTATACCAAGTATTTTCTACCGGTGGGGAAATTGGGTGTAAAGAGGAAGGTCAGAAAAAGGGGGAGGGGAAACGGTATTGAGATTCCCATCTCATATTAATTTATCTAATTTGAGCATCTTATGTCTATCATTTTGTTGTAAGATATTGCTACACGAAAATATAAGGTTTTTGTCATATCACGGGAAAAAATTGGCCGATTTCTACCAAATATGAGAAACAGATAGTACTGCGGTAGTTAATGTTAACTCATATATTTCAGGCATGTCAGACACATGCTTAAAAATTGAGGCTATATAGATATTTTATTTTTGTATGTTTTATCGTTGAAACCACGTATTTAAAACCAATGCACCTTTGTATTATGGGAGTATATATTTAAAAAATCAAATGTGCACGCAAAATATATTTTTGTCCGCCAATTAGTTTATGCAAGAATCTGTGCAAGACGTTGACTTTAGCACAGTCTTTCTAGTGTTTTCTGGTGACGTGTATTGTCGTATTAAACATCGCACTATCTGAAAACAGAACAAAAAAAAAAAATTGCGAAATTGTATTGTTTTCGGGTATTTTCAAAGACAAGCTTTTACTCATTTATGCGAAAATCTGAAATAATTTACTATGAAACTTATACATAGTCTGTTCACGGTAAACAGATCACTTTTGATACTCTTGCGTTCAGCAAGAGACTTGTATGCACATTATATAGTCTTACAAAATATGTAAACTTAACATTGTCGCGAATCTGACCTCTTTATTTATTCTTTGGTCAAGTGATGCTGTGCAATTATTATAAAAGGAATAATCTTACAAATATGGTATTACAAATATATGCATAAAAACCGGAAGCAAAATTAATCATTTCAGTATTCAAAACTGTTTCCCTAACACTGTAATTCAACGTTGAAACATGGAACGGCTTTCCCTCTATTGTTACTAACTTAATTGGGCGCATGCCAGATGTTGTGTCTGATAAAATATCCTACTGTAGTCATAAACCCATCAGAATATTCAGATATTTAAGGTTTTTTAATTAAAAAAACAATTTATCACTTCTTTTAGCATCAAATGGTTTACTATAAACATTTCTTTTTCAAATCCTTAATCACAATTAGAGTATCATCAGGTAAATTATCACAAATTATTTTATAAACAATACAATCCATAAAAAAAATAATATAAGAATAGGTTATCTAAATGAAAATGATCGGTTTTTTATTCCATTTTGCAGGTAAATAAGATATGTGAGATTTTTCTTCTACTTTCAAGTTAACGAGTGTATTGCAGTAATTCAAAACTGATGGATTTAAATTTTGTAACTTATCAGCTATTTCTTTATTGAAATATTTTTACTGACAGCATCTTTTCCATCAATGGGATCAGCCATATTTATAATTCTACGATATTGAATAGAAACATAGTATGTTGTGTAAACAAAAATTTTATTTATTTGATCTTGTAAAGCAAAAACAATGTATTATGTTTTGAATCTACATATGTTTTTAAATCAGAAACACTAGTGTTGTATTTTGATTCGACATCGTCTTTTAATGCATAATCAGAAACAATAGTTTTATATTTTGAATCTGCTTCTCTTTTTAATGTTTGTTTTGCATTATTTATTAGTTTTATATAATCAGCAATAGTGTTACTGAATTGTGAATTTATATCTTATTTTAGAGCATAATCAGAAACAACAGTTTTATATTTTGAATCAACATCTTTTTTAATGCATAATCTGCTATATGTATATCAAATAATCTTTTATTGGCCGCATCTTTTTTATCTACAGGTTCGCCTATATTAACAATTCTTCGCCCCAGAAAAGAAACATACAATTTTGTAAAATCAAAACAAGTCCTCAATTCGCTTTGTAAAGAAGAAATACTCGAATTGCATTTTGAATCTACATATATTTTTAAATCTTCAGCAATATTATCAAAGTTTTTGTTTAAGGATTAGATTAATGGTTTCCCGAATATATGGGTCATTTAATACCTAAGAAATTATTTCGGTAAACTTAAATTCTCTCGAAAAAAAGGTGTAAACAATTAAACATAAATGTCCACATATATCAGAATTAAAATTCTGAATTAGATAATCATTGTAATAAGCATTATTGTTTTTTAGAATAATAAATTAAATTATTAGGAATATAGCCTCCAAATGAATCAAAATAATAAACATTATTATTTTCTTTAAAATAGCAAAACCAATGAGTGCCAGTATTTGTTGAAATATCAAAATTATCCACATCACATTCATTTGTGTGCATATTTTTTGGTGGTTCATCAATCATATTAACATTTCTGAAATTTTTTATATTTAATTTTTTTACATATTTTTCAATATCGATGTTGGATAATGGAGCTATTTTTTTGGCCTTCCATCTTTTTTTCGCAACTACACCACTACCAGCCTTGTTTAACATTGCTAAATTGTGTCTCTGTTGTTCTTCTAAAACATCTTTATTTTTTTTAGTTTGATCAACAGTATTATAAATTGTACTAGTTTCTCCAGCTATTGCGCCAAGAGCTCCTAAAGCTACAAATAAAATTGGTACAAATCCTCCATGATGTAAACCACTTCCTGTTTTTTCATTGGCTATTTTGTTAACTGTTAGGAATGGTAAAGTTAATTTAAAACTTTTTCCTCCTTTCAAATTTGATTTTTTTTCTCAAGTTATTCTTTTGTTAAAAATTTATCTATCCCCAAAAATCTTAATTGATCAATGGGTATATCAAAAGTTAAGCTTCTTATTTTCATTTATAATTTAAAACATATAGAGTTTAATAAAATATTTTGATTCTAAAACCCAATTTTTTTTGTTAACATTGTTGAGGCAACTACAAAAGATTTTGTAATTTTAATCATTACTTTTTCACTTCTCTATTTGGAGTATATTTATTTAACATAATTGCTTTTGCTTCTTTTTGTAAAATTTTATCAGCTTCATGCCTGGATTCTAAATCTTTATGGTTTCTTTATGCAATATCGTGAAATTTGCAAGCTTCATCTAGTTTATTCACTACTGCATCTCCTCTTTCTAATCTTTGATTTAATTTTGTAAATGGTCCACAATAATTATAACCTGGCAAATGCATTTCGGGTAAATTTTAATTGTTTAGTGCCCAATTATTCACACCGTTGCCATTGTGTTCAGAATTCCAAAATGAATCCGGAATAACATTTAAAACTCGTATTAGATATGGTATTCCTTTCTGGTTATTCACAACAAAATCAGAAAATTTATTGTTTTGCATATTCACAATGTTTACTTTTTCATTGTAAAAAAATTTATTTCCTGCATTTTCTTCACCATGAATAACTAATAAACTATCAAATAATTTTTTAACATTGTCCATTCCAATGTATTCTTTTGGCACACTATTGTATTTTTTTGCCATCTCCAAATTTCAAATCATTATCACTAACCCCCCCCCCCCCCCGACTATATTTTGCTTTAAATTTATCTTTTTGTATATCTTAATAAATTGATCTAATTATATCTGTATATTTCCACTTCTTACTCGAAGCAACATTCATTTTAAGATTATATTTTTGATATATTGCATATGTTTCTTTAACAATTTCTGCATAATTTTTATAGACCTCATTAGTAAATTTATTTTTGTGTGTGTTTTCATCTACAAGATCAAATTGTTTATTTTTTGTTAACAAATTAGTGAGACCCTCTGTTAAATCATATTGTTTATCTTTGACAAATAAAAAATCATCATCTATTTTTACTTTTGTATCTCCAATTTCAAAACCGTCGCCAACTCCTCGCAAACCAAATTTATCATAAATAACATTAATACATTCATAAATATATTTTCCTAATTTTATAGTAGGAATGTCTGCTATAGGTGGCAAATTTTTTAATTGAGTAACACCCATTAGTGATTTTGGGAATAATTCTCTCTCAAAATATGTTTCTTCTGGTGTTGGTGGATAATCTAATTTTTTTTTGCAGTAACAGGTACTAGTACTGTTATAAAATTTTTATTTTCTTCACTTGTTCTATTTTTTTGCCAATATTTTGTAATTCACGAATTAATGGTAGATCTTTTTTCTTATTTTCTTCCCCCCATATTCGACCTCATGGTTCTTTTTATAATTTCTATACTTCTCGATAAGCAATTTCACTCGAGCATTTCCCTCTGAATATTTCATTTATATGAACAATTTTTTACTTATAGATGAGTTGTAAAAGCATAGAGAGTTTTGAGAGATAAACTTTTCACCCAACTGATCAAACGAGGGGGAATTTGAATATTTACAATAATAGAATCGAGTTTGATATTCCCACAGGAGATGACTTTCCTTCCAACTGATGCTTATGTTTTGGAAGAATATCGCCTACTAAAGAGAGATAAAACTGGAACTGAGGCAAAATACGAATAATTTGATAATGATGTTTGTTCTAAAATTTTTCCATTTCAGATATCTAGAGTAGAAATTTCAAAATAGGAACATATTATTGAGGCTATTGATAATCCAGGAATAACTTCAACAATGATGAATATTTTGCCAAGATCGCCGGGTGAACAAAATTATTTAGTCTACTGGTGTTGATAATTAATTTCGAGTAAAATCTGTTCACAATGAGAAGATAAATGAAATAATGTAGCCAAGATAATTGTTTGGCTTTATTCGCGATAACAATGAAGTTTACTGGAAAGTTGGTTATAAAATCACTTTTATCCGAAATTAGTGTGATAACAATGGTTTATTTGTTTATGAAACAAAAGATGCAGCTGGTGCGGTTCAGAAAAACTATGCTGATCCAGGTATAATTTTTAATCGAAAAATTAGAAATATTGTTTCCTATTGTTGAATACGATGCTAACACATCAATTGAAATTAAAGAAAAAATATATAAAAAACCTAAAATTCATTTTGGTTTTTAGTATTGGAAATTTTATGAAAAAGAAGTTCCTGCTGCGACAACTGCTTTTAACTTTGATATAAAAGATCAGTTTAATAATTTGCAATTTGACATGCCTGATTTTGTAATTGTAGGTTTCCAAATTAATAGAAAAACTCGCGCCGAGCAATATGTGCACGCTTCAATATTTGATCATTGTAATATGAGGAATATTTTTGTTAAAAATGGTAGAAATGAAATTTTTCCAAAGGAAAATTGGTATCTAGTTATTGAAAATGATCTTTGTCTTAAAATGTTTCTCGCTTTTAATGATTTTAGAAATTCAACACAATATTAGATACTATATATAGAAGTAATGAACTTTATTATAAGCCAACTACAAACTATCAAGGCTATATCAATTATTCATTTAGGGGACGAAGACCTTTTTATGTTGTTGACTGCCTATGTAGAAAATCAGTAGTAGTTAAATATAAAATCAATATAAAAATTAGTGTAGAGTTTAAAAAAGCTGCTGTGGTTGGTACAATTTGTAATGTTGTTTTAATTAGCCAACGAAATTTATCTTATGATTATTTGAAAGAAAATATCGCTGGAGATGTATAAATTTTAATTTTATTAAATGGACAATGTAAATGATTTTACAGAAACAAGAAATTGTTTTGATATATTAATGCAATTTTTTTTAGATGTATTGTTAATTTGTTAGATCGAATAAAAATAATTCTATTAAACCTAAATGAGCTTTTTTCTTTAGAGCTTCGAGCATAAACATTATCAATTTTATTAATGTCAATTATTTTACAAAAAGTGCCATAAGTGTTTATATGTACACATTTTTTTATGTATCAGTAGATGTATAATGAGGTTCCGAGCGCAACTCTATTTTTAAGCTAAAACTCAAGCGAATTTCTCTTAACTTTTTCAACATCTCATCTCTCACCACAAATTTACAACAAATTTGACTCTAAAATCAAGCTAATTTGTTCCAAATTTTGCTATCTAAAACATGAGCACTCCCCTTATAGAATATCATAAATGCCACTCTCTTTTTCGGTTAAAAAAAAAACCCACAAATTTCTCAACTTTTTCAAGATCTACTCGAGTCATCATCTATCGCTTCAATTTCATCCTCAAAATCAACAAATTTGAGGTCGAAATCCAGGAAATTTGACCCAAAATGCAAACTAAATCGAGTGAAGTTATTTTTTTTAAAGAAACCAATATGCCACTTAATATATTATGCCTTATTTCCAAGAAATAGTAATATTTTTGATAAAAATTTCAAGAATAATTTTTGTGAATTTGGATTGCAAAATTTAAGTTAATATTTATGTTAATGCCACTAAAAAAAGGAGTGGCATTGTTTAGATCACAAAATTTGGATCAAATTTGCTTGTTTTTAGAGTAAAATGTGTTGTAAATTCGAGGTGAGAGATGAGATCTTCAAAAAGTTGAGAGAAATTTGCGTGAATTTTAGCTTAAATATTGAGTTGCGCTCGGAACCTCATTATAGATCTACTTCCATTGGGATGAGGATCTCGATCTGATCAACGTGGGTTTTAATAATGCCTGTCAGGGTTCTACAGGGATCACTCCATCTTTGCCATTTTTAGGTCGGCTTCTGTCCCACCTTTTCTTACACTGTGGAACATTCCTCCTATTCCTTCACCCTTGTCTGAGGTGGAGCGGGACAGCCTGCTGGAGGAGTTCCATAAGCGTCTTGCGGTTGCCAAGGATTTAGTTAACGAACGGTTGAGCGATTCACACTCTCCGGCCAAGTTTTCTATCAGGGACATTGTACTGGTCAAAAATTACCAATTGGCGGATCTTGGCAGTGATGTGACGAGCAAGCTGATACCGGAGTATTTAGGACCCTTCAAACTAAGCAAGTTCCTTGGGCCAAGTACCGTGAAGTTGGCCTCCCCATATAGTGGCAAAACGTATCATAAAGCTTAAGAAAATATTTTCAAGAGTATAATGTCATGGTGTAATATTGTAACACTGCTGCCGGTTTGTTTATTGTGACTTCGCGCCATTTTTTCGTTTGTACCTTTTTCCTTTCCTTATTATTTGAGTTTGTTTTTACTTCCCCTGGCTAATCTTTCCGAAATAATTTTTATTTTAACCTGCCATCCCCCTGAGTGGCACGGAGGATATGTTCCTGTCCTCGGCGCTGAGTTTGGAGTCTGGCTGTTGCCAGAATATTCTGCCTTTTGGACTTCGTGCCCTTTCCTCACCCTCTGCTCGAGAAGAGGCTCTGCTCACAGAGCTGGCGGGACTTGCTCCTGGTTCCACACCGAATTTTCCCTGAGGAAGAAGTTGTAATTATGAATACTTCAAGACTGTTTATCTGATTGCTCCTAAAGATGATTGTTAAAGCTGTTGTGCTGCGAACTGTACTGTTTGTTTGGGGCGACTGATCCAACTATGAGACTTTCACCATTATCCTATTGTTCCTTTTCTTCAAGTGATTTTCTTCAGACTGGTGTGTGAAAGTACTGCGTTTGGTTTTTTGTGAGTAAGGGTCACCAGAGCTTACTTTTGAACAGACAGTCATTTGGTTTTGGACAGCGAAGGGCACTTTAGGGCAGGCGGTTGCGACGGTGCTGCCACGCCGTCGCGAATAGTTCGGCTTATCTACCATGCACAGCGCAGATGGTTTCGCTTCTCTCTGCTCAGGTCCGCTTCTCTACCCTTTACCCCTCCCTTCAACTCTTCCCCTCCCGTCGCGTCACGTGGTGAGTGTCGGAGGGGGTGCTGAAGTCAGCTCGATGTGAGATGCTACCCCTCCGGCACCACTCTACCATCGGTGACTCCAGGAAGCACCTCTTCAACTGCAACTTGATAGCGAATACGAGCTAATTGGGCTATTTTTTTGGCACGTATGTAGTGCGTAATTGTAGCTAGGTGCAAGATCGTAGTTGTCCCTTTGTTTTTTGATACTTGGTTGTAGTTTGTATTCATTTAATAATGTTTTACGTAGTTGCCATGCGTACTTGGAAGATTCACAGTGTGTAATGTAGTGATTGAATCGTTGTCCCATTTGGCTCGCCCTGCCATATTGTTGTGGTATGACGTTTGTCCACAGCTCATGCCTGGGTAGAGGAAGACAACATCATTTTAAACGTGTTCGTTTTGTTTTTTAATATTCAGGCGCTTTGATGGCCCGTGCCTTTTTACTTACTGGATGCCCCCTTAATAATACTCATAGTTTTTAGTTTGGTTTCTAATGCAATTTTTAACTTGCTTTTCTTTTAGAGTTGCACTCTTTAATGGGCCTGGTCCGGTCGCGGTGTACTCGTAAAGTAATTTTTAATGGTAATCATCGCGTACATCTTTGTTTAAGTGATTTTTAGAAAATTAGTTGTAAACCCAAGGAATTGCGTGCGTTGAATGGTACATCAACGCTTCATTTCTAATCAAGTGTAACATGAACTTTGTTATTTTGTTAAATGGTTGCGTGTCCTTTTGAGGGCACTTATTGAAAGTGAAATTATAATGAAAGAGCCTGTTGGTGAAATATGTTGGCTAGTCGTCAACGGCGTAAATTATTTTTGTTAAATACGCTCTGGTTGTGCACTAATGACAGGGGCAATAGCCGCATTAATTGTACTTCACATTTGTCGAGTCATTTTTTTTTTAAAGTTACGTGTTATGCACCTAAACGCGGTACTTGATTATTGTGTCATCGTGAGTAAAGAAGTTGTATGTATCAGTATTATTCAAAATAAGTATTTTTTCTAGTCAATGCCTTTTTTAGTATGTTTTATTGCTGGCCACGACCTGTTTGAAATTTTATGATGTTCTAGTCACCTTTAAAATTCCGTGATATCTGATATTTCTATACTGGGGCTGAGTAAAATAAACTTGTAAATAATCGAATTTTGTGTGTGTATTGATTTCTGTATGAAATTGTCTGCTTTGTAATTTACAATTGCGCCGAAACTTCAGTGGAAACGATTAGGATAATACTAAAATATTTTGCTTTTAAAATAGAACTCTAATGTCAGTTTGGTTTTTGAAGCGAAATTTAAGTAAATATAATAAGTTTAATTTAATTCTTTTTAATAGGAAAAAAATAATTTTGAGAAAAGATTATTATAAGAATATACTGTAATTACTCATGTATGTAAGGCAGTTTGTTATTTCATAAACATGGATATAAGTTTGTGTGTAGCCTTCCCCAATACAAATTGGAGAGCTGTGTCTCTTTCATCTTGCAGAAAGTGTTATCCTTCAAGAGATGAAGACAGGTTGACGGTGGAATGGCACAGTAGTCTTTTGTTGTATGACGACTTGCGGCAACTTGCTTGAAGAGCGATCGCGGTTACGAGAAAACGAAATATTAAATTGGAACAGTCACACTGTTTGACTGATCTGTAGTCTGTTTGATAATTACAACATTGCGGGTATGTAAATTATACATATAAAGCAAAACTTTGGTTAACCAGAAGTGAGTAATGGTTCTGCTAGTATGTGTCATTAAGGGTGAAATTAATCGTGCAGTTTGTTTATTACGTAAAATATTACTTACACATATTTTTTTCCTTACGCGAATAAAAATCTAACGAACCATTTCGGAAACGAACCAAGGACTGATTTCCCGAGTATGCAGTTGCTTCCAAGCTCTGTAGATATGTTTCGACAAGTGATCGATATTTAATTTGAACTTAATCTGTAACTACAACTTGCGTATGTTTATTCAATGGACAAATATTCTCGAAAATTTAGGCGAATAAATATCTAAGTATCTTTGACGGTGTACCAAGTAAGGACTATCAACCTTGATCCTACTTCCTTTACCTCGCAGTCGCATTAAATGTGCTACACCAAGATACACAAATATAATCAAATAAAAATAACATTAGTTATTGCCACTAGTCTCGTTCGAAGTGAAGATGTTAAGTTTAAAAAGTTATATTAGTATTTTTTTTTTTTTTTTTTTAATATTGTGACGGAATTTTCTATCATGAGGTATTCTAGTGCTTATGTATGATTCTGTTTTCAGTAAGAACGCCTGATTGAGCTGCTACCTGCGTGGTGGGAGGAAGTGCACGGAAGCGGCCAGGGGCTAGTGGAGCCCGAGCGCACGCCGTCTGTTTGGCTGCCAAATTAAGAATAAAATTTGCTTATAATTGTAGATAGCACGCCGATCAGCAATAAAGAGGGTGCCACTCCTGAATAGAGTGCGCGCGCGAAGCCTGGCCTCAAGGTGAGGGTGCCGCGGAGTAGGGGCAATCTCGGGGTATAAATAGAGGAAACGCGCTAGGCTCTGGGAGATACGCCCCCACCGGAGTGCGGGAAACCAAGGGTGAGTGGAGTCCGCCTGAGGTTAAGAACTTCGAGATTCAATCTGGGGGCCAGTTAAGTATTCCGGGTAGTTGAACTTATAAAAACTCAGTACTAGTTCAGAAGAGAGACATAGAATATTCACGAGTGCCCAGGGGATGGACTTAGAATATTTTGTGAGTGCTCAGGAGAGGGAGTTAGAATTTTTTTGATTGGTCAGATTAGGACTCAGCAAAACAAATTGAAAAGAGAAAAGAGGAAGTACTGAGGGCGTTGGAAAGAAATTGAAATATGCTTAAGGAAGATTTAGCCCAGAGGATGTTTGGTTGTTTTCCTGAAGAAAATTGGCACTCTGCAAGAGTTTTACCCATGTGTGGGGGTAGTGAATAGGAAGTGCTCAGTATTTTGGACTTTGATTAACTTGTTTGGTTGATGGTTAAGGAGAATATCCTTGGATTGTGGTCCTTACATGTGCGTGAGTTTTGAATGGCAAGGCCAGTGCTCTGTCTTTCACTTCAGTGGAGATGGATAAGGAGAATATATTTTGCGTCTGGTCTTTTTGGCTGTGTTGGTGAAGAATATCCTTCTTCAAGAGTGCTGAGGTAGCCAGAGAAAGACAAAAAGGAAACTGGGTATCCACTTTACCTTGTTACCATGTTTCTTTGCTGCTTTGGATTATTAATGGTGGGATGTAGGCGTATCTGAAATCCTGAAGTTTAGGATAAAAGTTGCATTTGTACCAGGGTTTTCAAAAATTTTATCTGGAGTTTTAGGTTAAATTGTTTATGTATCAGTGTACCCGATTATATTTTGAGTTTTATAGGGTTATATGGCATGGTATCAATTTTTAAGAGTATAGTTGATCGTATTGTTTTTTTTATATTCTTTATATGTTTGTAAGGTTATAGTCAAATCGGTATTCCAAGAGGGAGTTTGTAATACTGAGAATGATCTGATTGGATGTTTGGCAGTGGTTTTCTTTCCAATATTTTAGTAAGTTTTATGAGACTAAAAGGGTAACGAGGCTGTGTAGTCAAAGAGATAATGGGGTACTTGGCTGTGTTTTGTAGAAGAGTTTTTTGAGGAAGGTGTCGAGAGGTTTTTTTTTGTTGCTTTTGAATTGAGCATTGTAAATTTGTCTGTTTATATTTTTAGAGTCGTTTAAATGGTTTTATTACCCTAATAGCCATTGTTGAGAGTTTTGTAAGCAAAGAGAAATGGTAAAATGGAAGTGAGATATAAGGAATTAAATAATTTGGGATGACGCTGTAGATTTTTCTTTATTTCATTCCAGAAAATCTTGTAACTTTTATAGATTATTAAAATTATAATACTGAAATTTAGAGTGTTATGTATTGTTGCACCTGTGAGAGTTTCCTTTCCCTGGACGTAACAATATTGCATTTCTGACTAACAAAATATCATTATTACTAGGTTTTAAATACAGTTTTATGGGTATCTATCCACCCTTATATCCTGATCCTATTATCTTAAAGGTAGGGAGGCAGGAGGGGTGGAGCAATTGTGATTGGGCTGAAAGGGAGAGATGTTACAATATAATATCAGCATTATATTTTAACGCCTACCAATAAGTCTATTAACATAATCGATTTTCAATGCAGTATGCGAGCTCCGATATTTTTTGGCTATCCTTACAAAATATTTGAGAAAATATACAAAAAAAAAAGAAAAACAAATGTTGAATGCAAACTTCCTAGAATCATTACTTATTTTTAAATAAAGTAATTATTTTAAAAAAGAAATTATATATTAGGTAATAACGTCCAGGCATGTTTATCACACATTTTTTTTTACTAGAGACGCATGTTTTCTCGATAAGCCACTGGCTATAGAGGGAGAGATGACTAGTTGAGCATGGACCGGGGGTCGGCTGGCATTTTGTGCATTCTCTGGAGGATGCAAGGCGGTTGCGAGGAGAAAATTTCTATTGTCTGTTTTAAACTCTTGTCCCAACCCGCCAAGACCTGCAGTGTCTTGCATGGTCATGGCTTTTGCCTGACGTAAATGCCTTATATTGGAGAAGGTTACAATCTAAGTTTATTAGTATATTTCGGCACCTGTAAAACAGCAATATTGCAAGTGCACATTTATTATTATTTTACTGGCACGAATAAATAAATAATTTCACATAATAAGTAAAATCGGTAAGTACTCGATTAAATATTCTTTGCTGGACACACATCTGAATAAATAGTCTCTCGCTAAGTATACAAGTGTGCATTAAAATTATATAATTAAGTAATCTAAATACATGGGTTCGTCAATCACTTGATGTGAAATGATGTACGCATTTCTCCTAGCATGGGGACTCGATTGAGACCCGACACGATGCTGTTATAAAAATAATAATTTCTTTTAAATTAATTTTCATAATTTATAATCCGCAGTATACAGAATATGTCACACTATAAATGCCTGTCACGCATGCAAAGTTACCTTGATGGCTTCCTAACATGAACTGAAAATTTTGTAAATAAATTTGCCAGCTTTTATATTTATATAGTAAATGCCTGCCAATATGGCCGGCGGGCAGCAGAGTTATTTGTATTACACATTATCGAAAATCAGCTCAGTAGAGCCTGAACTGTAATGGGAGACATGTATATACCAAGGTTATGTACCTAGCAATTGTTCATTACGACATATAATAATGCATAATTCAATAATTCGCTGCTACATAAACAAGTTTGCGAATAAATTAATCGAGCTGTTTATACATAGTGAAATTCAACTATCGATATATGTGTACTATACAACA
The DNA here is from genome assembly GCA_029891345.1 of Dryococelus australis. Classification (NCBI taxonomy): domain Eukaryota; kingdom Metazoa; phylum Arthropoda; class Insecta; order Phasmatodea; family Phasmatidae; genus Dryococelus; species Dryococelus australis. Next base: position 75,652,335 of record CM057000.1, read on the forward strand.
TGGTCTCGGTACTCATACTAGTGTGATTAGTCTTTGTAATTACATTATGTACTCTCTCAGAGCATGCAAGACTTCGATTAAATATTCAATGTGCATAATAATGCATGATTAAATATTAGAATTAAATGAAATTTTTATTTATTCAATGCAATATGTACTCTCTTGATTCCTGTAATAAGCATTTCAATGCGGCATACGCAAATGCACATAATTTGTTATTGCACTACTACATATAATTAATATAATTATTTATTACACGAATCTATTGTCTCAATCCTAGCACTATACAACCTCTCCCCTCACCATCCAACCAAATGCATTTCTCTTCCAGTCTGCCTCCAGATCCCTAACAGACAAGACCTATCCATCCGCTCCATTCTCCTCATCTGCTTCCAGTTCCCAACCAGTCAAATGTGTACTTGATGTCTCTGCACATGCATGTGAGCATAATCAGTTATTGCACCAATATATTTAATTAATTAAATTATTTATTCAGAACGCACGAATCAATTGCATCAATCCTATGAAACTACATCCCCCCCTCTCCACAACCAAATGCATTTCCCTTCCAGTTCATGAACAGACATGACCTATCCACCCCTTCCATCCTTCTTATCTGCTTCAAGCTCCCAACCTGACAACATGTATACTTGCTTTCATTGTTCATTGCGAAAAATATAGGTACCCCAAGTACCGGTCACTGCAACACCAGTTTGTCGGCCACCGACTCTACGATGCCTGCCAGAACATACCCTCCATTCTGCTTACACAGGCCGATGGGGGAGGGGGAGAGGGCAAGCACATGCACAATTGTAATTAAAATTACAAATGCATTTTAATTACAATTACAATTGATCATACACATGCAACTGCATGTGCACTTGGGGTGGGGGGAAATGCATGTGCAACTGCATCACCACCATCGTGGATTTTAGTCCAGTATCCCCACGCACCCCTACTGAATGGGTGTGGGGTAGGGAGGGTGAACCCAGCCACACAACACCTCCTTGGGGTACCTGTCGCCGGCCTGCATCTCCAAGTCCTTGGGGAGGCGGGAGGGAGATGGTAATCAAGACATGTATGCATTTCCCTCCAGCTCCCAAACAGACAACACCTAACCAACCCCCTCCATCTTCCCCAGTTTGCTTTCAGCTCCTGGCGCTGTCAACATGTGTACTTGTTCTCATTGCTCATTGTGCAAAATAAAATATAAGTATCTCAAAAACCACCGAACCTAGTACCAGAACATTCCTTCAAATCTCCGACACACACAGGTGGAGGGGGGGTGTTGTGGGTGTGGAGTGGGGGAAATACATGCACTATTACAGTTATACATGCACCAGAAATTCACTTGGACTGGAAATGTACTTGCACCAATAATGCACTTGCACTGGAAATGCATCTGCCACAATTTTGAATAAATTATGGCCCAGTAGTGGCATGCACCCCCTACTCACCATTTTACGACCTTAGGAAGTAACAACCCTTTATCGGAAACAGTGAACAATTTGGTTCAAAATGTCGAAAACTTGAAGGAAATCGGCAAAAGGATAAGTCTGTTGCATTATTTTGGTCGCCATGCATTGCGATTATCTTTGTAAAAGCTGTAGGTTCGTCTTGTAAGATAGTCAGATATAAAAATGGATACCACCTCACCACAACAGCACACATTTGAATCTATCCACCCCTCCCTCAGTAACTGAACGTTTCGACAGGTCTAACTCACATTGGCTTGTAAGCACTTTTATTTCCTGGAACAGCATCCTTTGTGTTTCCTCATTTTAAATGTAAATGTTGTCAAAGGCTGAAAGCAATAAATGTACGGAACCAAGAGCATGAAATCCTCTTGCTGTTTTCGTGTTGTTTTATCCAACTTCCTTTTGATGGAGCACCCTTCTTTATTGTTCTCTACCTCTCCTCTTCTAACCGCTAAAGAGCTCAGTAATTTTCTCTATCCATCTTTGTTTCTGTGACTGTAGCTTCGCCAGGCAACAGGATAACAGTCAAACAAAGACAAGAGGAGAAGTGATGTATTGAAGGGGAAGAAGGGGATGACATTCATTTCTTTATCTTCCTTTTGTATAGGTAGGAAATTACCTTAACTTTAGTTAACATTTCTATGCGGAATGTTTGCAGACCAAAATGGAAAAATATTTACACTTTTTTCAATTTTTGAGAAGTTATCCTTATAATGGGCAAGAATACAAAAATGCACTCATTTTAAATTAATATACGAAGCATGTTTTTTCAATATTGAACACGTCTGTGTATTAAAGAATTATTACTGCAGAGAATATATCATTATAACCCATACTACTTATATTAGTATGGTTCCACTGTATTTCATTAACAATGTATGATGGCAGCGAATAAATATGGTCATTAGAATTTGTTTCCTAACTACCTTATAATATAATACTTATAATACTAATAACTGAAATCCACGTACTCATATTTTCCCATTGGATGCCATTTGGTGGCTGCTATGAGTTATGCAGTGCTTGGGCTCGGCACTAGCACATTATTTGGTGACAAATGGGGATGTCATTTTCCACCAAGAAATCACTGAAAATTGAGTTCTCGCTCAGTAAAACGTAAGTGCTGCTCGATATTTTAAAACATTTTTGGTGAGAAGGGGAAGTAATTAAATTCTTATGGGGTATCATTATATTTAGAAAGTATCTGGTTATTAAATTTAATATATATATCATTTGAAAATCCAGTTGATTTTATGCCAAAGAGGGTGAACACTGTTAATAACAAAAACACACTGAAGGCAATTTCGGATTTTTTATGATCAAAATTGGTCAGTTTAGATTTGATGAATGAAACAATCTTACGAAGTCCTCGAGAACTATGACATCTCGTAAAATCGGGGGTTGGCTGTGTAGTATGTGGTTTTGCCCTGAAAGCAATTCCAACAATGGACTAAGCACAATATCAACACCATTTTTGCGTATACTGGTTGAATAGTGTGCCAAAAGGGAACCAAATTTTAGTAAAAACCCTTTTCAAATAAATAACAATTTTCTTCTGTAACTCGTGAAAAGTCGTAGAATCGAGAGATAACTACAGTTAAAAAATTTTAAAACCTACAAAGCTATAAAAATATAGATTATCAAAACAACATAAACTAAGCTTTAAAGCTTTTATTGTATTTTCTCCTTGATTTTTACAAGAACTATATTTTATTAAATACTGCTGCGTTCATAATTTATATAAATATACTTGAATAAATGTGTCGTAAATCACCAGCCAGTGTCTCATTTTACAGGCGCTGCTGTACCTTTTGAACTTTAGTTACCAACGGAGCCTCGCACAGGAAATTATCCAGGAACATGTGAAGAGTATTACCAATTATACCTATTATTCGTCAACAGTAGTTGAACATAAACCTACTATTGAAATTAATTACCAGTGAAATATGAGTGCGTTGGAAGATGGTAAATATTCTGTACTGTAGTTTAGTATCTAATCATTGTAGTTTTACATACAGGAATGTTTTATTTTTGTCACATAATGTTACATTTTATTTTTCATTCAATGCGTTGTGCGATTTGTGATTTTTCTTTCCACGGGTTGGATTTCCATCTATTTTGGTTTTTTATTATTTCATGGTTAGACAAGAGTTTGAGTGAGATTTTCAGAAGAAAATTCAGCCGGGAATAACATGTATGTCTAACTGAAAAAAAATGGACACTTCTGGCTATAATAGCTGAGATGTTATTGGCTAACCCATTCAAAATGTATGACTGTGGAGTATCCCAATGTTTATAACTTAGTTATAGTTAAGAGACCCCATTATCCTAACATTTTATAATTTTAGGCTTCCATCAATGGAAACAATCAATGGACGTGTCTAGTTTCATAACACTGGATTGAATATTATGAAAAGTGTGAAAGGTTGCACTGTGCAAGTGCTGCTGACCGTTGCGAGGAAGGGAGAGCGTGGCAGCTGGCACCAAGACAGGTGGCGCCGACCCCTTGGGGTTGACACTGGTCACACTCAGCAGGTAGTGCTGACCCGGCAGCAGCTCGGCCACGGTGAAGCGTGGCTGCCGTGAAGTCAGCTCTGCCACCACGACGCCGCGTGCGTCCACTGCTCGCAGCCGGAACACCTGCGATGGTGATTTCGAAAAAAAAAAAAAAAAAAAAAAAAAAAAAAAAAAAAAAAAAAATCGATTTATCGAAAACATGATATTATATATATATATATATATATATATATATATCGATACAAATCGTCAACATAAGATATTTTACCGAAATTAATATCTTTTTACGGGTATCGGAAATAAATACTTTTTAAAAGTTGTTTTAATTTGCTTTGTTTTGAATACGAAAATTAAATTAGATAATTACTACGTTTACTTTGGAAACCTGCACCAAAAACAGACGACACATATTTCTGCAATGCCTCATGTCTTCAATATGTAATATCCCAAGCAATTTTGCATTTGTCAAGTCCTTTAGTGCATAAAATATCCTATTCCAATTTACGGTAAATCGATATTTTTCTTTCGATATATCGTTTCGTACAGCGATACTTTTATAAATGACCACTATAACTAATATATGTATTTCTTTCCGATATGAACATTGCTAACCTGGGGAAGACCACCACTGCTGCCCTCGTCGCAACTCAACATCAGCGAGGTTGCCAAGATGTTGGCCAGCTCGCAGTCCCGCACTGGGTCTGGCCGTCCTAACACACACGATAACAACCACTCTTATAGTCTGTTCGCACTTTCTCCACACTTCATGTGTCAAACCTTTGAAAAATCACCCCAAGCATGACGTATTTGGTTCTTTCCAAGATATGCCATGTGCCGCACGCATTTCATACTTCTGTTAACACACAAGTACATTATTTTTGGTTACATGACTCTTTAATTTATATTTTATCTATAAATTATGATATTTCAATTGTAATTAATATAAATAAAATAGTGAGAAAATAGGTGTGTTGGTAAGGCCTACTAAGAAATAGTTCTTAAGTAAAATATTATTAAACTGAGTGTGCACGACTGTAGTGTGCTGTCCCTTTAGTGTAATTTTATAATACTGGCGAGGCTTTGTTTATATGAGGCGGAGGAATATCCAGGAAGTAGAACTTAAGCATGGCTTCAGAAAAATTGGAAGTAACCGTCAATGGATTGGACTATACACCATCATCAGTAATGGATAACAAAGGTTCCAAAAGCATTCTAAAAAATCAAAACTAATTTTAAGGGCCTGTGTACTTGTAACATTCTCCTTTTCTAAGGCCGTTTACGGGAAAGTGAGCACATCTGAAGTCAAATAATTACTTAATGGAGTTACATACATGCTTCCATACTCACTGACATGCAGACATTAAGTTAAGTAGGCAGCAAAAAAATATAAATAGTTCTACGACTTGAAATTGTAGTGCGAGTGTTATTTTTTAATTTAGGCCCAGCACACATGTGTATTTTTAATTGTCACACTACTGTTGTTTTCAGTACTAATAATCTCATTTTTCTACGTAATTTGTTTTTTCATTATCTGTACATTTCTATAGTAGTAAAATGGTACAATCGCTGATAATGACTAGAACTTATGTGGTACAAAATAAGGTACAATACTGATGTAACTAATGAGCCTACCTTCCTCAACAAGCGTGCAATATCATTAGAGATGTCAATAGCTCTATCCTTGAACTGCCACTGTTTTAACATCTCTAAATGAAAACTTCCTACACTTATTTTATATGATTCATAAGTTTGTTAAATTTGATTCAAATAGTTTGGTTAATTTTATTTGCATGTTAAGAAAGCAGTAGAATTTTGACTTTGTCAAGTTGTTTTGCAAAAACCATGCGGTATAAAACAAGTTTTATCTGAGGAAAGAATATTCACAGGTAATATCTACAAATTGAACAGTGTGTGGTATAAAACATAACATGCATTTTTTTCGTGGCTAACGCCCGAGCAGTCTGTCTACTTGGAAGTCCACAGTTACGTTGCACCAATACTGGATACTTGGATTTCGGACCAATATCCCCATGCACCCCTACTATATAGGGATGGGGTGGGGCAGGGAGGGTGAAACAAGCCACACACCACCTCTCTGGACGTACCTGTCGCCGGCCTCCAAGTAAGATAGTTATTTCTGGTACAATGTACTTTAAATGGGAGCTGTGTGGCTGTGGCTGGTGAGCAGTCTTCGGGGGAAATATAATATTTTCAATCATCCCTAGGCACAAAAACCATTTGCTAAAACAGCTGCCCTTGCGAGTAACCCATTGGATTGAGGCGCCCGTCTTCCAGATTCTTGTGCTACCTTGCAGGGTGTTTTACATATGTGTGCTGCACGGACTTAACCAATCATATACATTTCCAAATTCTATTATTACAAAAAGCATAATTTTTTTAAAATTGTTACTTCCGGTATTTTACACTCTTAATTATTTTATTATATAATACTTTGATTGCATTATGCTGTAAAAGAACAAAATTATATTACTCATGCTAAACTTTGCTAAGTCATTTTTCACAGGATTTGCATTTCGTAACTTTTTTGTATAACATTTTGATTACAATTTCAGAAGAATACAAACGTTCCGTATTTCAGATATAAAATTCCCACATTCCCACTAATTTTAACAAACAACACAAATGACAAGCAGCAACAAGATTACTGTACACATGAAAGCAGTACATAAAATATAACAAGCATAAAAGTTTCCCTAGATCACCAAGTTAAAATTAATGGTCACCTGGAAATCCAAGTGTTTTGGCGTATCGCCTGTATTGCCTGGTCTCCTTGTCTAGCAAAACACTGGTATTTTCAGCTGACCATTCGTTTTGACATAGTAGCCAGGGAAACTTTTATGATTGTTAGATGTTATGTACTGGTTTCATGCTTACAATATTCTTGTTGCTGCTTGTCATTTGTGTTGTTTGTTAAAATTAGTGGAATGGTGAGAATTTGGTTACTAAGCTGTGCTGGATTGCTATGCCATAAGAGCAGATTTCTAATTTTTTTTAATGCTTCCCAGCAGGAAATACTTGGATGATGGAAAGCAGCGTGTGTGTGCGATGGGAAGGAGCGAAGGGTGGTCACTCACCGGCAGGTACTACATGGAAAATACAGGGTATGCGTTGTGTGCCAGCGCGGTTGGAGGCCGAGCACTGCAGCGTCCCGTAGTGTGTCTCTTGGAGCGGGGTGTACTCGAGGATGCTGGTGGTGGCGCGCTGCCGGGCGCCATCAACCCCCCGTGCTCCAGCTGTGTTGTTGAACAGCCAGCTGAACGACACATCTCGCGGGTTAGCCTCCACCTCACATGAGATGTTGACACGCTCCCGCCGTGACACACCCAGCACGCGAGGCTGGCCGGGCCGACATGTGGGCGCATCTGCGGCAACAACCATCCTCATGCTAACAGCATACCACTTGCCCACTGCAGTAGTTTATATATGAAGACATTTTTAATAATGCTTACCACATCATACGTAGTATACCCAGATTACCATAAAGATTTCATCATATTAAATTTCTCCATAACCAGAAAAGTGGTTGAATAGGCACATTGATTGGTGATATGGAAACAAAGTTTCATGTGGTGGCACACCCACACACACTTGGCATACAATTATTCTTCCATTACATTTCATCTGGTATCAGCACATATGAGTCATACGCATGATATTTGCTAAGCATGATAAATGAGCGATGAACATTTTAGGAAAACGCACGATATAGATGTATGGACAACTAATGGAATTCGAGAGAATTAGATAGTAGAACTGCAAGAGGCAAGATGTATGGCGTGGAGAACTGTCCATCATTTAGCCTGTATAGTCAAATGGTTTTGGGAACAATGGACATATAAAGAAACAACCAGCATACTGATTCTGAACGACTCTTGTCAGACTACAAAGAGGGTAAACAATAAGTTGTCTGACCTATATTTCTTCTTTCCACCATACAATAACACGTGGCAGCTTTACTACTAAAGGCTGCTCATGGTAATGTGAGCACTTTTGAGGCCCTAGTTACTTTTATCCTATCAACCACTTTTTATTCTTCCGCCACTCTTTAAAATAAATATTGCCCTGTAAGTAATAAACACAGTGTATATATATATATATATAAATAAATATATATATATTTATATATATATATATATACACTGTATATACACAATATATATATATACACAATATATATATATATATATATATATATATTGTGTATATATATATTGTGTATATAATATATATATATATATATATATATATATATATATATATATATATATATATATATATATATATATATATATATTTCACCGGATTCGAAATTAAACGGCTAAGGCTAAAATACAATATATTTATTGACTACTATTCTAAATAAGAGGGCTTCAAAAATTGGTCATTTTACCGTGAATAGTCTATACTGTACTAATCTCTACCATAAGCATTTCTAGGTGCTCAATACATTAAATTCTGCAACCAACATCTCAATATTGTTGTCTTCGTTGACAGTGGTGTTAGCATACAGCAGTATGGAATGTTAAAGACTGGTAAATATTCAAGGAGCCATATTCCACGAAGATTACGCTCGCCTGCACACAGCCCCGGTTTCCAAGGAGTGTTTGTTTCACGTTTTTACACTTCTGCAGACTGCTCGGTCACCTGACATTGTGCCAATCAAATATTTGTGAGACCATATGGGATGTCAGCAATCTCTATGTTGACGAGTTTGATATGTAACGTAATTTGCAACAACTTTAGACAAATATGCAGCAAGTTAACCTACAACATTCGTTTGCTTGACTATATAAATGCACGTATTCAGCACGAGATGGCCTGACAAGGTACCCAAGCCGTCAATATTCTGTGCTGCAGATGGGGAGAACATTATCCTGACATAATGATATTGTCATCACTTCTTTTTCTTTTTGTTTTTTTTTTTCATTGCTATTATGAAACGGTAATTAAATTTAATGGTTCTCTCTTGGTGTACAAAATTGGTGGTAATGAATTTTATGAACTGAACACATTAATTTTCCGCATCATTGTGAACGAGACAATCACAACCTTGCAGCATCAAATCTTAACAGGGATCTGGTAATTTCACATTAAACTGCCCATTCATATACTTGAGATGATGCCATGAACACATTGGCTGTTGTCTTTGCTAGAACTCATTCTAACCGTAGAGTTCGTTACATGTCATTAGGCTCTTTTTGTGTTGCAGACTGTTTATTATTTGGGAAACAAAATTTCCACAAGCCCATGGACAATAAAGTAAGACTTCTCACTCATTTACAATTTCTATACACTGTCATTGCTCTTTGTTTGCTACTCCTGTAATAGCAGTTTTTTTTCCTTATGGAGTAGATTGTACTTTATTTGCTAATTCTATTAATAGGAGATATTAATGTCTATAGAATCCTCACGAATGTTCCTGAAAAGCTGCGGCCAATCCGGAAAGTTAGATTGCATTGTTAGTATTTGATATGTTGTAAATGTGAAACTGAGTTTTGATACAATTTCATATTCAGCAACAGTTTACTTTAACCCCCAGCTTATTTCCCACAGCCCAACTGTCATCAGTAGGCCAACCACCGCTCATCTATCTCAACCGCCAATAGTCTCAACACTTTTTATTTGAAATGAAGTGCGTGAATTTTCAGTAAAGTAAATTTTATTATATAAATAGTCTGTTTCAGTAAAGTTTACACCACCTGTTATATTATTTCACAGTTAAATACGCAAGGAGTCTTCATTTTACATCTTTTTAATTGAAAATACCGTCCTTTTATGTTAAGATTACATGCACCAATGTGTTGTAGAGTGCAGGCACACTGTAAACCTTTATATGCCGTCACTAGATAGTCGTTTCTCCCCACGCACGGAGATTGTTGCACCGAGGGCTGCCACCTGAACTCAGATCATGTATAAATGTTTACTATAAAGCCGGCCGGCCATGCATTCCGCCGGCAGCCTGCGTGAAACCCAAGCAATTCCCCTACACCGAATAACACACTGTTCCCTTCGACTGCATTCATGTCTCCGCTTGACTGCCCCTCAGTCCGGCAAGGGTTCCAACACGGCCTCTGCAACACACCTGACGTTGTTACATACAATAGTGTATTTACACTATGTTAGTAAAGTATTATTTTGTTATTTAAGACATTTCCTCATGGTCAACCATGTTTTCCCAACATTTCGGTAAAGTATCATGCTACAGTTGTGTAATTTTACATCTTGTCTTATTATATGAAGACTCTATCATACGTTCAATCGTGTTTTCCATCAATTACAGTAAAGTATAATTCAATATAAAATATTCTCAAAATTTGTGGAAATTAATTTTACATCACCTCATGACATAGTATTTCAATATATACTTTAATGGAATGTGTCAGATATGCGTTCCTGCTACTACTCAATGTGTGAGCCGAGTGAACTAAGTCTCCTTCTAGGACTGTTAGCACAAATTTTACATCTCGTTTGAAGTTAGAATATAAATTATTACTAAAATAGTGTGTTAGAGTTGGAAATCCACAACTACTAATTGTCTGGCACGCTAATAGAGCATCTTCTCAGCTGCTTCATCCCACGACCACCGGCTGATTACTTTAACCGCCCATCTAATGCCTCACGCCTCATGCTGTTTGCACTGTACAAGTCAATACTTACTGGCATTTCTTCTCACTGTTTCAGTGAAGTACTATTTACAATAACCTAATTTTCATTATACGTCACCTCCTAACATATTATTTAAAAAAAAAAGTTTTCATGAGAAAGATTGTCTGATGTGTTCCTTCGTATTAACATTTAAATATTAGGTGTAAATTAATGTATATTATATTAGTCGCGGTGTAGCAATGTATAACGCGTAAGCATACTGCAGACACAATGCAAGCTAACAGCTCTCGTCTATACCCCACTGAACTGGTACATTGCACGCTGAGATTTCACAATCGTCAGCTCTTTTCCAGGCCTGCACTACATCGGCGACCCCCTCGCTATATCGCAACAAATACGCGTGGATGTAAACTATTCGTTTAAACCGAATAAGTAAATAATCGTGTGCACTTTTTACATATTATCAACTGTACAAGCAACATAATTTAATATACCATGGTTTACAAGCTGTCTCCTTTATTTTTTTATTTTTTTTTTATGTTTTAAAATAAAAAGAATTTTAATTTACGCGGAAAATCAACAGTTTCTGTTCAAACGTGTTCCAAATCGTCTTAGAGTTCAGTTGCATGTAGTCGCCTAAGTTTATAGTACGTATTTAAATTTTTATTATATTTTACGTGTTAAAATGTTGCTTTCCTCAATATTTACTTTCAAGAAATTTGTTATTTTCCTTTCCAATTTATAACTAAGTAAAAAATACATACATTTGGGTATTAAAACTACATTCGCATTATTGTAAAGTCTCTTAAGAGCGCAAATAAAACTGGAGAAAAATATGCAAATATGCCTTTCTTTCCCGCTCATCACTCCCGACTTTCCCCTACAGAGAGGAGACGCGCGAGCAAGCAGCCATCCGCCCATCTCCGCTGCTGAACTGAAGTGCGTAGTTCATGTTCCTGCCACAAGGGAGCGCCACCAGACATCTCTCTTTCTCTCTCTCACTCTCTCACTTCCTCCCGCACACGTAAAGTTTTCAGAGACTCTACAGCAAGACAAGCCAACAGGGATCGTATGCAAACGCAAATTTAATCATTCTCTCTAGCCATTTACATTATTCATTAAAAAATGTTTGAATTTGTTAGTTAAAATAATTTCCCATTTATTCATTTTAAGCAAACGTGCTACATAGATATGACTTTAGAGCTGAGACAAATGTTTTCAACAGTTTTTACTATATTTTCTATCAAAATGTTACTGAAAAATAACGACGCGTAACTAATTACTGTACTCAATAAATATTTAGATAAAATTAAAGTTATTTATAATCTCGCTAATATAAGTTTAATACCGCTCATCTTAGGTTAAATAATAGCAAATGACATTATTCAACACTTATTAGTTTGAAAGTCGAACACAAACCTGCGCGATTCAGATCAAGAGGAAAGGAAAGTTCTAGTGAAGCCATGCCGGACGTATATTCCTATCTTATTTATGCATATTCATATCTTATATACAATTATATATGTTCCTATCTTATATAAAATGATAACATTACTATCTTATATATAATTTTGTATATTCCTCTTCTCCTCAACAGCAACAGACGTCAATTGGTCGAGCGGTCTGAGATGATGGATTTAAGCTTTGGTTTCTTGTAAGGTGAGCATGGGCTTGAAAAGTATAAAAGCTCTTTGACTTAGGTAGTTAATTCAGTCTGTTTGGGATGTTAGAGGTGAATATGTCGGATATGCCCTCTTTGGAAGAAACCTTGCAGCAAACATTAGATACGAACCAAAAGTGTTGTTATTGTGAAAAGGAGTAATTCGATTATGGAAAGTTACATTCTCATGAACGACAATGTCACAGTAAGCCGTCTACACCGTTGTTTGAAACGTCAATTTTTGTTTGATAGTAGAGGTAAACTAAATCTACATATTATGAGCTGTTGTGGTTTTACTCCTGCAACGGGTGAACCATCGCATGGAATTCAGTGTCAGCATTGCTATAAAAGCTTTAAACATATTCACAGTATGCATCGTCATGAAAGAAGTATCTGTGTAAAGAATCCAGAATGTGTTGTATACTGTTGTATGTTGTGTGGATGTATATTTACAAGAGAGTCCATATTAGTCAATCATATAGTCAGATGTAAACACAATGTAATGCAGTAATGATTGTTTATCTTGATTTCTGTATATATTTGTAGGTAATTTGTAAATCTTGTATATTTTTTTAAGGGTGTAATAAATCTATTTTGCTTGTTTACACAAAAGTTTTGTTGAATAGGGAATATTTTTGAGTAGACCTATATGTAATTTTGGCTAGTGTGTGAAATAAAGTTAATGTGTATGGAAGACTATTGTTTTTATTTTCATTTCCTCTTTATATTGAACTGATCGGTATAAATGTTTAAGTCTAATCTGAGTTAAAGGTGAATTGAAGGTTTTATTCATTTTATCAATATATATACATTTTTTTCTGAAAGTTGTACTGAATGTCTTGAACCGTACAAAATAATTGTAAGCTATGACTGGCATAGCTATCGATATGGAGTTATCTGACAAAATTTAAATGGTTAATAGAAAATAAATACGAGAATTTTGTTGAAAGGGTTTTTTTTTTTCAGTAAAGAGTAATATATAAATACAGAAAGGAAAACCAATATTAATTGATGTGAGATGGGATATGTTTTCCACCTTCAGTAGCAAACACTTTGACACTATATTGTGTGTTCGAGCTTGTATCTGATTGAAAATGAAGTATAACTCCCCATGATGATATTATTATTATGATACGATTATATGGTGATGGTTATGATGGTGATTATGGTATGACGACGATGATGATATGATAAATGACATGATGATAAAGGTAATGATATGATATGATGATAATATAAGATTATGATGATATGATATAATGATGAGAGTAATGATGTTGATGATATGAGAATGTGATGATATGACGATTATATTATATGATGGTAATTATATAAGATGAAATGATTAAATTGTGTTATGATATGAAGATACGATGATATGATGATTTGATGAAATTACTGTATGGTGATATATGATGATATAATTAAATGATGATTAAATAATCATACGACGATGATGGTGGCGATGACGATGATATAGTTCTCATGGGTTTAGTTTTAATATCTGTTCATAGGAGTGTTTGGTAGGAATGTTCTAATAGTATGAGTGTTGGGTAGCCATCCGGTTGACTAGACTGATCATATTGTGTGTTGGTAATGCTAGTCGTAATGAATGGTTTGATGGTTAATATATCTTGTCTTTATGGTATGTTAGTTTCGCTGATAATCTGTGATGGTAAGGTAATAGCGACTGAATGGTTATAATGTTTTTTCTGTTACAAAATATGCAATGTTGATTTGGTGATATAGTCAATTGAAATGAGATTTCGTTAAGGTTGGATCATTGACTATGGTATACTGTACGGGGATGGTAATATTTGAACGTGGGATTTGATAATCCTAATTTAAAGGTTAATCAGAGTAATTCACGTCAATATTTCATAGGACAGCTTATATGATTGCTCTGTTGTCTTGAAAGGTATGAATGGAAGTGTTTGGTATAAATAATATTATGGAATGGAATGGATTGTAGGTAGTGATGAGCTATTTTGGCGTAACACTAAATATATTTAGTTAGGAGAATGGGTTCAAAATAACGTATGTTAGTATGGTTTGCTAGGTATGTGTGTGGATTGGTGTGTATTTGAATGTGTGAAGGTTTGTTTGTTCGTAAATATATCTGTTAACAGTATTTGGCTTTACTTATAAAAACAAATGTTTCTAGGATTGGGCAAAATGTTTGCTATAAGAGGTCACACTGAATGTTGGGAAGGTTAAATGTTTGTAAGGAGAGTAAATATTTTGCAGTTCGCATTTGGTATCTTGTCAAAAAGTTGGGTATGTGCATTCGTTTTGAGTGAATTGGGAAACCAAGGGTGAAAAAAGAAAGAACTCTGAATGAATTTGTTAAAAATCAAAACTATGTCCTCCCGAATAAGGGTATTTGCCTTCGCGTGGTATACATTGTTGGGAGAGAAAGTCAGTTTGAGATTGTTCTGAGATGATTTTAGCTCAGAATCGGAACTGTTTGGGAAATAGAATCTATACTGTTTATACACCTAGAAAAGAGAGCTTAATGAAAATTGGATGTTTAGAGAATTTTGTTTTCTGACATAAAACCTTGTTTGTTATATGGAGACAACAAATTATTTAGTTTTATCATAGCAGTGGTTTTTCACATTTAAATTATATTTGTGTTGTAGTGGATTTTAATTTAATTGAAATATTTTTATCAAACAAGATAGACAAAGAAAGATTAAATTTTAGAAAATGAATTTTAGAAACGAATTGTTTTGCACATTTACATTTTTTATTAGGTATGTGTAAGGAAATTTTAATGTGTTAACCTTTCACATAAGTAAACGGGCAGAGAGACGGGGTGTTTGTCTGGGTGCACGCGACCGACTGTCGAAACAGAAATGATCTGTATAAAACACCCGGAGAGCTTCCCATGCCTTTTGAGATGCCCACGCGAGGCGATGTGTGTTGGACAAGCGTGTCGCCTCCAGCGTTCCTAGCGGTGATGATGGAACTAACTTGACCCCTTGCCCCTCTAGATGCCACCAAACCCTCTACTCATTCCCGCAGAGACTCTGACTTGAACGCATCTGCTGTTACGTTAGAAGTTTCTATGTCATGCAAGCCTTGCAAATGGAAACTTTCATTCGGAAGGATTCTCTTCTCGCGAGTGTAGTTCTTGTTTCTAAACCGTTACTAAACGCTGTTACTGAAGCTGTTATTTCACTATATCAAATTAATGTTTCTCTAACTTAATGAGAGATAAAAAGAACATTTATAAAACAAATTGTTTAATATTAAATGTTTAGGATGAATGGGTTTAAACAAACCAACCTCTAAAATAGAAATTCGTACAAGCGTATTACCTCGTCGGGATTTGAATCAAAGAATATGGTAGTATAAATGTTATTAGCTTATTTTATATTATGTAGTGAATAAATCTGTATCTATGTATGTATGTTTCAACTTTAACAGTTAAGTACTTAAATACTGTTACATCTAAACAACAGTTCTTGAAAAAAGATGAAACATGGTTTAATTGTGTAAATACTTGTTACGTGTTTGGGAACTAAGTATCCTAGAATAATCGAACCACAAGTTAAAAAGAGCAAACCATAAAGAACATTCTTTGATTAAGGAATTTTTTTGAAATAAACAAGTCCTGTTTGTTATATGTAGTATGGAAAAAACACTATGTTCGTGACTCGAGTGTTTCATTAGGATCTTAATTTTTTTATTATGTTATGTAGTAAATTAGAAAAAGTAAATTTTGGAAAGTTTTTATTTTTATTTTTCTGTTGCAATATACTTCAAATTGAATATGCGTGATAATGTATATGCGAAGACAAATGATGGATTTTTGTGTACACTTCTAGTGAAGCATGTCCCGCGAGTCTCTGTGAAGTTTGGATAGTAATGCGAACGTGATATTTGATGTGTTCTATGTGTTGGACACAAGGGGTGATGGTGTGGTGAAATGGGTAGAGGTTGGAATTCGAGATATTTCCTTCCACCAAGAGAGATTAGTTTAGACTGAGCTATTGTTTTGGGAAAATTGTATCGTCAGTCCAGCCCGATCTATACTTTGCTTCATATACGTAAATCATGACAGCCGGAAGAGAAAATTTTTAACCCTAAATAGTAATTTAATTCATAAACGTATTTGTGCTTGTAAAATACTTTTTTATACTTCAAATAAATTTTGTAAACGAGGGTCGTAGAACGATAAATGTAGTACCCAAAATACAGGGATTTTTAATTTAAATCTTTTAGTAATATCTTATGTTGAGTATAGGGCGAATGTATAGAAGTAGCAATACTGACTTCCGAACTACCACAATGCGATGGCGATGTTATGCGATTTACAAAAAAACATTAATTTCAAAATATGCAATAAAATATATTTAAGGCTATTGTTACATTGCATTGATTGATTGGTTGGAATGTTTTGGAAATTAATTCGGGTGGGACGATGTTATTATTATAGTTTGAGATTATATCATAATATTATTGTGTCTGTTTTTGTAAGATTTGTTGATTCGAGATGTGTGGTATTCTGATATAGTTATCAAGTATTTAGTTTTGCTTGTAAAGTTTGATGCTAGAGGTTTTGCAACTTGCTGGTATGATATGTGCAAATGAGTTGTATGATTGTGTGCGTTTATGTGTATGTAAGTTTATATCGGAATGAAATGGAACTTATTAACACAGATCAAATTTTTATAAACACAGCAACTTAAAACACAACTTAATATGAGTAAAATTTCCTTTCTGGCAAATTGAAATACAAACAAAATAAAATGTACCAGGAAATGCTTCATGGAAAAAAAAATTCGAATTTATTTAAAAGTAAACTGGTATTTGAATATATCGTTGTGATTCAGTTTGAAACAGATGGGTGAACCTAAGATGAGCAGTTTCAAACTTATATGAGAGAGATTTTAAATAATTTTCCTTTTATTTGAATGTTTGTCGCCAACAGTAATATGTTTCGTGTCGTTTTTTTAAAGTAACATTTTGATGGAAGATATAATAAAAACTGTCGAAAACCTGAATCGTAGCTCGAAAGTGATATCTAAGTAACAAGTTTGCTTAAAATGGATAAATGAAAAATTATGTTAGCTATAAAATCCAAACATTTTTTAATTAATACGATTACTGCTTACTTGTCTTAAGTTCAGTCGTTAGAGTGTGCGAGAGGAAGTGAGAGAGTTAGAGAGAGGAAGAGAGATGTCTGGTGGTGCTCCCTTGTGGCAGGAACACAAACTACGCACTTAAGTTTAGCAGCGAAGATGGACAGATGGCTGCTTGCTCGCGCACCTTCTCCCTAGTAGAGGACTATTGCAGATCTTGATGCATCACAATGATTTAACTAAGATTCATGCAAATTTCTCACTTTCAAGCAACAATTTTTCAATATCGTCTTCAAACATGATTCATCTCGTCAGTCTCACCTGCAAAATTCAGATAATTTGACCCAAATTCATTATCAATTACACTGACTATTTTTAAAAACACACTTTATTCACTCTTTGATCAGTGGTCCATTTTCAGGGTGAATGAGGCTAAAACTATAGCCAAAAAGGTAAATATTTACTTTAAATTTGAAAACAAAATCATTTAGTCAAAAATAATATTACAAAAAAGTATGCCAATTCTTGGAATTTCATAAAAAAATATAATGATTTAGCTTGAAAATGTGCCTCTTTAAAGAATCACACACAGAGTGAACACAGGTTGAAAATTAATTTAGAATTTGACCCTAAATATGATTGATTATGAGTTGCGCTTTGAAAAATTTGATGGGAAATAAGAAATTTCTTTGAATTTAACTTGAAATTGGTTTAATTTTAGTTAAATTAGTGCTGCGCCAAGATCTGCAATAGACTTCTACTGATTTATAAAAAAATGTGTACATTTAAACACATATGCGACTTATCTTTTTTATATTTTTTTAGTGAGGTGGGAGGTATTTTTTTTATTATTATTTCTTGTAGTACTCCCTTCTCATATGTCGTGGTGCCTTCGACGTATGTGAACACCCCACCTTATACATCTGTCACAGTACAATGTAGTGTGGAGAGCATATTTGCTGAGGCTTCAGTAGTACCATTTTTTTTTGCATTAATACACATATACTGCATATATAGTCAAGAGCAATGAAATGGTTTTTGCCTCGAATTTTGAATGGTTTGGTGATCATTTAATAAATATGGGCACCTTCACATTTCTTAAATTATACTGTCAAATGGAGATCAAACCCCGAATCTCGAGTTACAAACCAAGCACTCAGCCACTGAGCCAAAGTGGCTGAGCGAGTAAGGGAACAATTTTAAGTCTACAATAGGCGAGATGTGGTGAGCTACAAGATTAATAATGAGAGGGTTCGATGATTGGTGATGAAATAATTTTATTCACTCTTGCTGCATGAATTCTCAACTGTGTTCTCTGTGAGGAGTAAACTTTCTGCATCTTTGTGGTTGCATTTGCCGAGAGCAGCGCTGCAGATATCAACACAGTCTGATAACATGTTTCTGGTTACGGACAGAGCTCACTGCAAGCTCGCCGAGGAGTAAAATTTGCATCGCCAATGCCACTGTCGCAGACAGAGTGCGCCGTAGTTCAGTGTGGCCTTCCAGTGCAGATATGAATTTTTTTCACTACAAGAGTACGCTGAAGTTTAGTTGTGGACGAGAGAGCAGATGAGCTTTTTTCTGTCACTATGAGAATGTGCTGCAGTTCACTTGTGGAAGTAGTTCACATAAACTAAAGATTACATTCTAATATTGGATTATAATAATACAAGAGATATGTTATCGAGCATGTAAATGGAGAAGATACTCCAATTTGAAAAAAACTTATTGCTAGTGGTAGTTGCGCAACTACACGAATATCGAATTCACAAGAGAGAGTTAAAATATAACATTTTTATTTGGTTTCGACATTTTCCACTATCCATTTTCTACTCAAATCGAATGTTAAAAAACCATAATATTCCTCGCAGCACTTGGCACATATCTCTTTAAATTTCTCAAAATCATGTCTCCTCCAACAAAATCGCAATATATATGTCTCAAATTTGTTTCATCTTGTCGAAATATACACAGAATATTTGTGTTATCTCGTACAAATTGCTTGGGGATTCTGGAATATGTCTATTCAAGATAAAAAAACATCAATATTTTAATGCCGACCTCTAGTAAAATATTCGCGGACTACATCGTGCTCATACAATATTACATCATCAAAAATTATTAGAGAAAAATTTTCACATTGATTTAGTGAAACCATTTCACCATTGCTGCTTAAAAATAAGTCATTTTTTCATTAAATCTTCTCGATATCACTTCAAAATCGTCTTGAAATTAAATATATTTTGGTTGATTCAACTTTAGAGCAAATATAGAGTATTTTAAAATTTAGCCATCCTGTCTTATAGATAGAATTAATCACTAAATTCATTTTCTCACCATTACTGGGCCCAACTATCATACCTCTAATTTCATCAGGCAAAAGTTCGCTATTTTCTTATTCTTAGAAGATGCTTCAGAAAGTAAAATGCCAACACCCCTCTCAACATTTTTCATTTAATTACAATAATTTTTGTACTAAATGGATAATAATAAAGTTTTCAAGTTAACAAACAATTGTTCTATTCTAAAGAAGACACTTCACTGTGATATGATTCCTAAAGATAAATCGATAGCATTAATAAGTTTACATGCAAAATTTTTAACTCCAAATGTAGAGAATAATACTATAACAAAATTTAAAAAATTATCTCTCTTGTTGATAAAATATACTGTTATTAATATTCCCAGATGCCAATATGATGTTGAATAATTAAAATAAGTTATAAATTTAATTGTACCCTTTTTAATAAATAAAATAGAAATAACAATGTAAAAAAAAGAATAACAATTAAAACCAAGTTTTATATTAAACTTGATGATCACTTGTCTGATATTCTCGGTTTTGAAAGAAAATTAGTTATTGAAAAAGATAAAGTTATTGTAGACAATAAAGTGCCTATTTTTTTTTCCATTCAAAACAATCACTGTTTAAAAAATGCATGTTTAAAAAATATATAATGAATCAAGTGACTTGGAGACTAATATACTTTCCAGTGTTCCACCAAAAACACTTTTTTGGTTTTAGAGTTTATATAATTTATGAGCCCCCATTACCACTTTTTTTATAAAATTAATAATGAGCAATTTAATAACATTGTTCTAGAAATTAGAGACAAAAATGGAAATTTCATTGATTTCGGTGGTTCTGATATCGATTTTGTTTTGGAAATTAAAGAAGTTCAAGATTTTGCTATTTTAACAGGAATCACTAACGGCACAATGTTTTAGGGCCCCCTTAATATATTAAAAATATAAAACTTTTCTCTCAGAAATAAGTGAAATTATGTTTTGTGTTTTATTCATTATGATGTTTCAGGGATTGCAAAGCTAATCCCTGGAAATTTAAAACAATTAAAAATAAATTTAAGTGCACCTCAAGAGGTACATAAAATATAAAACTTTTCTTTGAGAAATATGTGTGATGAATAATTTTTGTATATCACTAAGTGTCAGTTATTCACTGACACCGAATTCACCATATAACTCTCATTATTAAAAAATATATATTTTCTTTCAGAAATAGGTGTGATGAAAAATTCATCCTACCTCTCATTAAAATAATTATAAGTTTTGATATCGATATGGTAAAGTACCTATTTTATTTTCTAGTATAATTCGCTTGCTATCACAAGGACTCAAGAGCTACTTCATTAACTTCTACTGTACATAATTTGTGTTTCTCACTCCTTATCAAATTCATTGTCCTATAATGAATTTTATCATCAAACATGCATTTCTTATAGTCATCAAAATTAATTCTATTGTTGACTACACATTTTTCTACACCTTTCGCTCTTTTGTTTTGTTCATCCTCAACTCTATATGCATACATATTTGCTTGTAAACCAACAAATTATTTAATTACATTGACATTACACTCACATTTATTTTGCCTCGATTTTTTTTTACTTAGTGGCATGTTATAAATATTGTCTTTTGAATAATCATTCGTATCAGATTTATCTAACATCGAATTTTCGTCTTCATAAAAGTGTTATGTTTTAATGTTATAAACTAACAATTGGTATCCTGGAAGCATAGTTCAATTTTATCACCATATTTTGGCTTCATAATTTTATAATGGAAATCGTATACTTTAATTCTTTGGAAATATACAGAATGGTCATGCCCAAATATATTGGCTTATAAAATTTTACTTTTGCTTTATTCATGAGAATAGCTGTAAGATTCTCAATAAAATATAGTAATTTTCTTAAATTTTGGTTTTGCAACTAATTTTTTGCAAATTTATTCACTTCAATTTAGTTTTATATGAATTCTGTTTCTTATATTTTCTATTGTTCTACCAAACACAGAATTATTCATCAGTTTATCAAAGTCCCTTTCAAAATCATTTTTTGCATAAGTCCTCATCAATATATCCATGTATTTTTTCAATCAATCAGATTGATTAAATGTCTACATTCTATGTATTTTTGTAAGCTTCAATCTATTATTTAGGCAGTGTTTCAAACTTCGATAATGTAGTATATATTTTTCTTTTTTATGTAAAATGTTAATAGTTTAGATTCATCGGTACCTGGAACTAACTTATATTCCGGATAAAATGGAAGATCTTTGTGTAAATTATGTAGTTATTGTGGATATTCTAAATCAACTTCAAATATATATCAAAACTTAGAATCGTTTTTCAAATTTAATATTTTTTCACTCCAGTAATCTAAATCATATAATGCATAGTACACCCACTCGAAACCTCCATATGGTAAATGCTGCGATATTGCTCAACCATATAAATTATTCGCACCGAGATAAAATAAATAATTTGATTCTTGATGAGTTAAAATATTCAAAATATTTGTTATATGCTTTAACATATCGCTTACAACACTGTGAAATACCACGTCGAGTTCCTTTTTCAATCATTAAAATCATATCACAATCATGTAATAATTCTAGCGATTGTTTAGTCGTTTTTAACATTGCATCCCATGATAAACCTGGTGCTGTAAAATACCACATAGGGTCTAGACCATAATAATTTATACATGTGTTTCTAGAATTTTCGAATATTTCTGCTAATAATAGGACATCACTTTTTAAATAAAAATCATGGTATTCGCCAAGACTTTTTAATTAAATTGGTTCCATATATATTTTTTGCATGCTTTGTACTCATCATCAGATATACTATTTTCGCTTAATTTATTGTAAAATTCTCTCTTTGTGGGAAGTTGAGTTTCGTTAAATTTTTTAAAATTATCCATGATATCATAAGGGTAAACACCTTTTTTAATAACCAAATCTATTTTATCTTCTTGAAAATGATTTTGTGTGTGGTTTATTTGTTTTTTAGTTAAATTAGACGATAATTTATCTATACTACTAGCCATAAATTCTAATCTGTCTATGAATCGCATCTTCAAATTTTCTGTTTATTTTTTCCCTCAAAAGTTATAAACTTTTCTTCGTTATTCGCAAGTAAATCTATCTTTTTTTCATAATAGCTTAACTCTTTAATAAATAAGTGAACACCATAACCGGTTAAGTTATGGAAATAAATTGGTATAACATTTGGTGATTTCAATTGTAAATTACAATTGTTGCATGTTGGTTTAATAAAATTTCCACTTATATGTTCATGATGACGCACTTTTTTACTGTCCTTAGAATATTCGCACTTGGGTACAATGCATTTTCTAGATTTATTGTATAATATTGTTCTTCTGTTGTTAGTGGATGCATTGGCTCAATTTGCGAATATATTTCACCAATTCCTACTACTTTTTTTTTATTGACTCCATAAAAATTTTATGCGTATCTGGGCCTCGATATACAATTGGTGGTTTATAATCGCCATTAGCAGATACACTATACGAGCAAAAACCAGAAGCTTCGTGTAGCTGATATTTCATTGTGTATGATGCATCATTCAACTTTAAATCAAAGTAATTTTTGTGGATTTGAAAGTTTATATATTTTTTGAGTATTTCTTTGCAAATATCATTATCGATATCGTTCTCAGTTAAAATTGGATATTTTTTGATTAAATTAAATATTTTTATTTCTCTTGGATTTGGTTTGGTGGTTGAAATTTTCTTTAAAATTGAAATACATTGCCAAATAAACTTTCGTGGTGTGTTTTATTCTTTTTACATTTTATTCGTTCGCATTTTGAAGGCAAGATTACCTTTACAGGTTCATTTTTTAAGCAGTCTTCTGTGTGTTTATTTAATTTCTCTTGAGAATAAAAGAATTGAAGACACAAATCACAAATATATATTTTGCTTTTGTGTTTAGTTATTTGTGCTGAAACCAACCATGACAAATCTTTAATCCAACAGAAATGTGAATTTGTACCATTTTTTAAATATAGTAAATCTATGTGCTTTTCTTTTTTATTTTCAGTATTATGTAGTGTATATACATTGCATGTATCATCAATACAGTAAACATTTATGGAAACATCAATTTGCTTTTCTATTTTTAGAACATCAGTAGTTTTTATAGGATATTCAAATTTATCTAATACTTTCTCAATGTTAAGACCCACATTTTTATATTTAAATATTCTTTGTGGGTCTTTTTTCTGCAGGAAACAGTGCAGATTTTATTGCCCAAAGAAAACATTTTTGATCATCATTCTTCACATTAATGCATGCACGTTTCTTCTTAATCACTTCTGGTTGTTCAATATAGGACTACCATTTAATGGATTATACTTATTTATATCTAGTTGCAACCCAATTATGCTACGCAAAGCCCAATCTGAGATGCTTCTTCCAATGTTTTCAATTCGTGCAACTATTTCATTTTTTGTTTGTTTGTAAAATTTTTAATGTCTCCTTCATTCAATATTGTAAATGTGTGTGAGTGAATGTCGTCAAATATTCTAATCTGGCCAGTTTTTCGGCTTCGAAAATGAACAGCAAACTTAATGTTGAACTTTACAGCTCTAAGATTTATAAGTTAATCATGTAAATTTTTTTATATTTGTTGCTTTACCGAATCTAAAATATTTCTGGGCAACACTATATTAAAGTTGTTTTCAATGTTGTATGTTGATATCTGGCATTTGAAAGCTTATTCAACTTCGTATGTGTTATTAGTTTTTTTATTTTTGTTGTTCACATATACACTATTGGAAAAGGGGAAAATTTCTATTAAAACATTTTTGTCTTTTCTATATACTGGTCCAAATTATGGAAATGGTGAATTTGCAAAGTATCTTTTTCTTTGCTCATCAATAATATGGGGCAACAGTTTTCTAATTAAAGTATTTTTCCTTAGCCTGTTTATATCTATTATTTCATATTCTCTAGCTATACTTCTCAACTCCCACACTCTCATTTGACTCAACTCACCCACCAGGTTGCTCGTCTACATATTTATATGTAATAACATTTATTATGATAAAAATTAATGAAGTCGGCGAAAGCTCGAGTTCACTTAGAATACATATTGCTGCAATGTGTGTGTTACTATTTTTATGTTTTTTTAGAGGATGGTTATATATTGATTTTCTGCATTCGCATTGCACTTTCTCTTTTTTTTTTTTACTCTAAATGTCGTTTAGAATATTCGGTATAACATTTTTTGCAAGTGTTAAAAAGCATATCTATTGTGTTTCTATGTGATACGAAACCGTTGATAATTTTATTCTCCCTGCATACTATGCATGTCTTGCTTGAATAATCACATTGAAAAATTGCATACGTATTTTTGGCAATTTAGTATTTTTGTGCTTTTCGAAATTTACCTTGCAAACAGATTTTCCACATTCGCAAAGTACTACCTGTTTTTTTTTTTAACTCATAGCGACTTCTAGAATATTCATTGTAACATTTTTACAAGTGTTAATGTGCTTATATTTGCTGTGTGTATGTTGTGGAAAAACAAATTAAGTGTTTTACTTCACCACATTGTTTACATTGTTTGCTTAACTATTATACTAGTATTCTCCATTTTTATTTATAAAGAAACAAATTTTAATAAGAAAAGGAAAAAATTTACATTTTTGTATAAACTGTATTAATTGACATACATTGTAAATATTTTGTATATTTTCAAGTGCCCATTTTGAAAAAAAAATATATTGACACAAACAAAAAATGCTATACTCGAAGCTCTGCTAATTTTTTTAACACGTCTATTTTCTCTAGATATTCACTCATTTCTCGAAGTTCATATTTGTCAACAGTGTTAGCTAAGAGTGATAATTGTAATCTTTGTAAATTCTAATGAAATGTGTGAACTAAATTTATGAGCTCTTCAGATGCTTTATCTAATTTATAAGATGGCGGACTCGCGACATCGCCACCTTTTAAAATATTGGACAAACTGCAAGGAAAAATAGGCGAAGGCATGATTATTTATAGAGAAACAAATTTGTTAAAGAAATTACTAATGCTTAACAAATGTGCTTAATAGAATTCTAGATCATGAACTAACTTTTCATTTTTCATTTCATTTAAAGCATTATAATTTAGAAAAATTTACTTCTCATTTATTAATTTCAAAGAATATTTATTGAGTATCCTGACATAGCGCTCTGGTAATGTAATTTTCAATTTGTCATCTAGAATACAATTAATTTTTTTTTTTTTTTTTTTAGCAAAATTTGATTCGTAAATTTCAAAATCTGTTGCCCTAAACCATTTATTATTTTCTACATCTTGTAGTTCGGTGAATTCAAGTGAATTGTTCAACTTGTTGAAAAGAAAATCCATTTTTTTTTGTTTTGCAGTTATTTAGAAAAAAAAATACTAAGAAGAAGAAAAATTTATTACAAAGAAGAAAAAATTTGGTGCTGAAATTTTATCAAGATAAGCTGATAACCAAGGAAATTTTGTGTTTTATTCATTATGGAATTGCATGCGGGACAAGTATCCTGACTGCAAATTGTGGCAATATTAAGAGAAATTAAGTAAAAAAATTTTTTTTGTATATATATGAATACTTATATAATAATTATCGCTATTACAAATATAATTTTTGTACTATCCAAAAAAGAGATTCAGGCAAAATAAAATTTAACTCCTTAAAAGCTATATAATTATAGAAAAATATATAATTAAAAAAAAAAAATATAGGGAGGAGTGAATACATATTGCTTTACAAAATTCCCTTTACAAAATATGCAATATAAAAAATTTTTTCGTGAATTTTTTTCTTCTTAAAAAAGAGTATATATATATATATATATATATATATATATATATATATATATATAAGCAACATATTTACCCGCAAACACGATGGGCCAATCACTAGAAAAACAACTAGAAGTTGGCAATAAAATTACTACATCATTTGATTTAAATAATAAAATTTTCAACAAAAATAAATAAATATTGTATTAGACAATAAAAATTAACCCTGGTGTGGAGGTAAAGTTTTTGCTGGAATTTTTAAATACCAAAATATTAAAAGCACTCTTTATAAAAATGTTTCTCCAAAATACAGAGAAAATTTATTAGAAATAGGTGGTATTTAAAATGGATACCTCCTCTCTTATAATGAAAGCAAAGCAGTTTATATTAGTGAGCCTGGTTTATATGGACTTATTTTTAGTTTGTGTTGCGAAATTGCTAAAGTTTTAAAACATGGATATTTGAAGATGTTGGTCCATCAATCAGAAAACATGGCTAATATAGGTTTCAATAAGATGTAATGCAATTATTCAAAGGTCAAATAAAACACATTACAAAATGAAAGAAATTAAAGTTAATCATTTGAAAGATATAAATAAAATGAATGATGAACAAATTGAAAATTTAAAAGAAATAAATGATATTGAAGATGGCCATATTGAAAATTTAACAGAAATAGGTCACAGAGATGTAGATGGAATGAATCGCAGAGATGTTGTACTGCAAACACAAAACCAAAATTTAAATCCAACTTTTATTCTTCTGAAATAATTTGATAATGATTTTAAATCTGATTATTATGTTATTAGAACTCAAAGAAAATATGTTCAAAGACAATTGTATATGATTTAAGATAGACATTCAAATTGTGATGAATTATTGAGATTTGAATAATTCCAAATTCTATAAATTTACATGAAAGAATGAAGGAAACAATGAACGAAAACATTAAGGTTTTCTATAACTATTTTAACATTGTTGGAAACACTTATTCTCAACAATAATCAATTAATTATATAAATATTCTTAGTAGAATTGAGTAAGAAACTAGCTTTATTTTAATATTCATTATGGTGCTTCAGAGGCTGTGAGCGCAGGCTCTGGAAATATAAAAAATATTAAAATTAATTTACTGAACCCAGAACTGCCCCAAAAAAATATGAGCGATTTCAAACATGAGACCACATACAATAATTATCAACACATACAAAATGGTTGCATCATTAGAAAAAGAACTAGAGAACTTAAACTTAGAAGATAACCATGCAAATGCTACATTATTAAAAAATTTAATTTTCAAAAATAAAAAAAAATTATGTGGTGCTAGATGTTAACAATGAACATGGTTTAGATGAAAATATGTTGCTGAAATTTTACATGTAGAAATACAGCAAAAGCCATTATAGACCATGTTTGTGTAAACCATAAAAATGTTTATAACACATAAAACCGAATAAGTATGTTGGCAATATTGGTAACACAATTTATATAAATAAAAATTCAATAACACAACTATTGACAAAGTCTAGATTAGCCAATAAAACGTTGGTAAAACGAATTTATAAGCAGATTAATTTAAACATTAATGTTTTTGAAGAAAATAAGTAACTAAATACATTTCAGACATTATTACAAGTTTAAAAAATTGAAATTATAAACAGTAATATAAAATAGACAATTATAGAATTGATTTAGATTTTCAAGATATAAAATTAGCTGTTGAGTGTGATGGATTTAACCACAGATATAGAAATATTAATTATAAAATAGAGAGACAAAAATATATATAGAAACAATTAAATGGTAAATTTGTAAGTTTTAATCCAGATGAAATAAATGTTTATATAGCCCAAGTGGTTGATCGTATATTTGTTCATATGATTAAAAATATTTAAGCAAAACTATTTAAATTTACACAACATCTGTTTTATTAATCCAAGAGTTGTGAGAATTATCAAAACCACACCATTTTACAATTGTTTATCGCCTTTAGTTTTAAAAACTTTTTCGACTAAATATTCATCGGGATAGTTAGTTTTCATAATTTCGCATTCATACAAACTGCCTATTGTTTCTTCTCCATTAATATCCTTTAATTTATAATTTGGTACATCCAAATTTTAATCTTTACAAATAGTAAACAATTCTGCTGAACAATTAGCAGTATACATTTTTTTTTTTTTTAATTTCAGTTTGCTCATACAAACAATATTTCCACCTTTATATTTTGGTTTAAAATTAATCACAAAATTGGTTTCCAATAATTTTTTTTCATTTTTATTATTAACTTAATTTGGCTTCATACCAATAGTGCCATGCTTTGTGTTGTTGTAGTCTTTCTCTTATTCATGCAATACATTTATCCACTTGTAGTTGCCATTCAAAGCAAATCTTTTCCACTTAATATTTTTTAAAGTTCGATTAAATCATTCAACAACTATAGCTTTTAATTCAGAAAATGAAGAAAAATGTTTTATATTATGCTTTTCCAAAAGTTCTTTAAATATTTTATTATAAAATTCTGGCCCACTGTCACTTTGTAAACCAAAATATTTTCTAAAGCATTGCTAAATTTTTTGCTGCTTTGTCTTTGAATGGTAATGCAAAAGCAAAGTTTGAATAAACATCGATAATTGTCATTATATATTTATAAGTATTATTTATAAGTGATATACCTTTCAAATTTCCAGTATCCATATCTACAAGATCATTTTGCCACAAATCATCAATTATATACAAAATAACTTTTCTTCTTGGAAAATGTTTTCGTGTAGGTTTATATAATTCATTGATTATTCATTTTGTCTGACATTGAGCAATTTTTTTTAAGAATGATAATTTTTTTGAATTGCACAATTAGCATATACTTTTCTCGACTAATCACCCATTTGTTGTATTCTCATTTTTTATATTATTAGTTTAAGTGACTTTCTTGCGCTTCAAACATCAAGTATTCTCCATTTAATATATATATATATATATATATTGAAACTTTGTACTTCACGAATATGCCTATTGTTGCCTCTCTGCCATCAGAATATTATATTTTTTATTTTTTTTATTTTAAAAGATAAATGATCATATCGTTATTGAATAAATTAACATTAACAATAAAAACTATTTTATAAACAGTAAAATCCATAACAAAAGTAAATAAATTTTTATTATTATCTAAGTGGAAAATATTATTATATTTATCTCACCTTGCATGCAAATAAAATATATGAGATTTCTTTCCCATGCTTTTTTCCAACTTCTTCCTTAACTACTTCCTTAATAGTTGTATCACAATAATCCGTAAATGATTGAAATAAATTATTTAATTTAACATATATTTCTTTATCAATAGTTTCTTTGGTTTCTTCAACTTGCAAATCAACACTTTTATCAAAGTAATTCATAACTGATTGGCTTAAATTTTGTACTTTATCAGCTATTTCTTTATCGAAATATCTTTCATTGACACCATCTTTGTCATACACAGGATTAGCCATATTAATAATTCTACGATTTTGAGAAGAAATATATTCTGTTGTTTAAACAAAATCTTTACTTATTTGATCTCGTAAAGCAGAAACAATAGTATTATATTTTGAATCTATGTATGATTTTAAATCAGAAACACTAGTGTTGTATATTGATTCGACATCAGTTTTTAATGCATAGTCAGAAACAATAGTTTTATATTTTAAATCTACATATTTTTTAAATGTTTGTTTTGCATTATTTATTCGTTTTATATAATCAGCAATACAATTTTGTTAAATCAAAACAAGTGCTTAACTCACTTTGTAAAGAAGAAACACTCGAATTGCATTTTGAATCTACATATTTTCTAAATCTTCAGCAATTTTATCAGTTTTAATTTAAGGATCCGATTAATGGTTACCCGATTATATCGCTAATTTAATAACATAGAAATAATTTCGCTAATCTTAAATTCTCTCGAAAAAAGGTGTAAAACAATTAGACGTACATGTCCACAAATAACTGAATCCAAATTCTGAATTATGTCATCATTGTAAAA
This sequence comes from Dryococelus australis, assembly GCA_029891345.1. Classification (NCBI taxonomy): domain Eukaryota; kingdom Metazoa; phylum Arthropoda; class Insecta; order Phasmatodea; family Phasmatidae; genus Dryococelus; species Dryococelus australis. The sequence continues at coordinate 75,682,847 of CM057000.1, forward strand.
AACATTACTGTTTTTGAAATAATTAGTTAAATTATTACGAATATTGCCTCCAAATGAGTCAAATAATAATCATTATTATTTTATTTAAAATAGCAGACCCAATGAGCACCAGGATTTGCTGAAATGTCGAAATTTACCACAGCACATTCATATTTTAGCATATTTTTTGGTAGTTCGTCAGTCATATAAATATTTCTGAAATTTTTAATACTTAATTATTTTATATATTTTCCAATATCGATATTGGATAATGGAGCTAAATTTTTATTGACTTTCCTCTTTTTTTTTCGTGACCACACCACTACTAGTCTTGTTTTCCATTGTTAAATTGTGTCTATGTTATTCTTCTTATTATTTTTTTATTTATTTTTAGTATGTTCAACATAATTATAAATTCCACTAGTTCCTCCAGCTATTGCGCCATGATCTCCTAAAGCTTTAATTAAAATTGGTAAAAATTCTTCATGATGTAAACCACTTCCAGTTTTTTCATTGACCACTCTTTTAACTGTTCGGAATGTTATAGTTAATTTAAAACTTTTTCCTTCTTTCAAACTTTTATTTTTTTCTCAAGTTGTTCTTTGGTTAGAGATTTATCTATACCCAAATCTCTTATTAATCACTGGGTATATCAAAAGTTAAGCTTTTTATCTTAATGTATATAAGTAGAAAAATATTAATAGTTTAATAAATTTTAATGCCCCATCCTAAGTTTCTTTTCGTAATCGTTGTTGAGGCAACAGCAGCAGAAGCAATTTTTTCACTAATTGGAGTGTCTTTGTTTAGCATAATTTCTTTTGCATCTTTTTGAAAAAATTTATCAGCTTCATGCCTGGATTATAATTCTTCATAATCTCTATAAGCAATATCGTGAAATTTCCAAGCTTCGTCTAATTTATTATCTCCAGCATCTCCTCTGTTCAACCTTTCATTTAATTTTGTAAATGGTCCACAATAATTATAACCTGGCAAATGCACTTCCGGTAATTTTAAACTGTTTATTGCCCAATTTATCACACCTTTGTCGTTGTGTTCAGAATTCCAAAATGAGTGCGGAATAACAATTAAAACTCGTATTAGATATGGAATTCCTTTCTGGTTATTCACAACAAAGTCAGAAAATTCATTGTTTACCATATTCATAATATTTTGTTTTTCATTGTGATCATTTTTATTTCTAGCATTTTCTTCACAGTGATAACTAATAATCTGTCAACTAACTTTCTAATATTGTCCATCCAAATATATTCTTTTGACAAATTATTAATATTTTTTTGGCATCTCCAATTTCCAAATCATCACTAAAACCCTCCAGGGTATATTTTGCTTTCAATTTTTTTTGTATATTGATAAATAGGTCTAATTATATGTCTATATTTCCACTTCTTACTCGAAGCAACATTCATTTTAGGATTATATTCTTGATATACTGCATTTGTTACTTTAAAAATTTCTGCATCATATTATAGTTCTCATTGGTAAATTTATTTTTGCCTGTGTTTTCATCTGCAAAATCAAAATTGTTCATTTTTTGTTAAACAAATTAGCGAGACCATCTGTTAAACTGTATTTTTTATCTTCGACAAATAAAAATCACCATCAATTTTTACTTTTGTATGTCCAAAATGTAAAACTGTGGCCAAGTCCTCGCAAACAAAAATTTATCATCAATGACATTAATATTTTCAGAAATATATTTTCCTTATTTCATAGTAGAAATGTCTGCTATATGTAGCAAATTATTCAATGGAGTTAAACCCATTGGCGATTTTGGGAATTATTCTCTTTCAAAAGATGTTTCTTCTGGTGTTGGTGGATAATCTAAATTTTTTGCAGCAACAGATACTAGTGCTGTTATTAAATTTTTATTTTCTCCGTTACTTGTCCTACTTTTTTGCTAATATTTTGTAATTCACGAATTTATGGAAGATAGTTTATTTTTTATTTTATTTTTTTATATTCTACCTCATGATTCTTTTGACAATTTCTATACTCCTCGATGAGCAATTTCACTCGAGAAACACCCTCTGAATCCTTCATTTACGAAATTAATTTTTTTAATTATAAAAGAGTTATGAAAGCCTTGAGAAGTTTTGAGAGACAAACTTTTCCCCCAAACTGATCGAACGAGGGGGAATTTGTATATTTACAATAATAGATTCGAATTTGATATTCCTATAGGAGATGGATTTTCTTTTCCAAATTATGCTTATGGTTTGGAACAATATCGCCTACTAAAAAGAGATAACAATGGAGATGAATCAAAATACGAAAAAATAGATGATATTTATGTTTTTTTTCCCTTCATTTCAGTCTTGTAGTGTAGAAATTGCAAAACATGAACATATTATCGAGGCTGTTGATAATCAATATTAACTTCAAGAATCATGAATATTTTGCTAAGATCACCAGGAGAACAAAATTATTTAGAGTCTACTGGTGTTGATAATAACAATTCTTTATTTGTTTATGAAACTAAGAAAGCGAATGGCACTACAATTGATAGAGATTATGCTGATCCAGGTATAATTTTTTATTGAAAAATTAGAAATTTTCTGGCCTGCTGTTGAATAGGCTAACACATCAATTGCAATTAAAGAAAAAATATATAAAAATCCTAAATTTCATATTGGTTTTAAGTGTTGGCAATTTTTAGAAAAAGAAGTTCCTACTGGGAAAACTGTTTTTAATTTTGATATAAAAGATCAGTTTCATAATTTACAATTTGACATGCCTGATTTTGTAATTGTGGGTTTCCAAACTAATAGCAAAAATCGTGCCGAGCAATATATACATGCTTCATTGTTTGATCATTGTAATGTGAGAAATATTTTTGTTAAAAATGGAAGAAATAAAAATTTTCCATAAGAAAATTGGAATCTCGATATTGAAGATAATCTCTTTCTCAAAATGTTTCTGACTTTTAACGATTTTAGAAATTCATGAACAAAATTAGATACTATATACAGGAATAATGAACTTTATTATAAGCCAACTACAAACTATCATGGCGATATCAATTATTATTTATTTTGGGGACAAAGAGATTTATATGTTGTTGACTGCCTATATAGAAAAACAGGAGTTGTTAAAGATAAAACAAATATAAAAATTACTGTAGATTTTTAAAAAAAGCTGTTGGGGCTTATATAATTTGTAATGTTGTTTTAATTACCCAACGAAATTTAACTTATGATTATTTGAAAGAAAATATCACTGAAGATTTATAAATTTTTTATTTTATTAAATGGATAGTGTAAACGATTTTACACAAACAAGAAATTGTTTCGATATTTTAATACAATTTTTTAGATATTTGGTTGAGTTGTTTTATCGAATAAAAATCATTTTTTTAATCTAAGTAATTTTTTTCTTTCTCTTGTGTTTATATGTAAATATGTTTCATAAATCAGTAGAAAACTATTGAAGATCTTGGCGCAGCACAAAAATTTAACTAAATTTCACGCGAATTTCTCCCTTTCAAGCATTAATTTTCCAATCTCTTCTTCAAACATGGTTCATCTCGTCAATCTCACACCCAAATCTTCATTCTCAATTATGCGGACTTTTTTTAAACACATACTTGGTTCACTCTTTGATCAGTGGTCCATTTTCAGGGAGAATGAGGCTAACATTATGACCACTAAGGCAAATATTTACTTCAAATTTGAAAGCCAAATCAATAAGTCAAAAATAATATTTCAAGGAAAGTATGAAAATTCTTGGAATTTCATCAAAAATATAATGATTTAGCTTGAAAATGAGTCTTTAAAGAGCCACAAACAAGAGTGAACACAGGTTGAAAATTAATTTTGATTTTGACTCTAAATATGATTGATTTGGAGTTGCTTTTTGAAAAATTTGATGGGGAATTAGAAATTTGTTTTAATATAACATGAAATTGGTTGGATTTTAGTTAAATTATTGTGATGTGCCAAGATCTTCAGTAGACCGCTACTCTCTCTGTAGGGGAAAGTCGGGCGTGATGAGCAAGAAAGAAAGTTATATTTCTATATATCTCCGCAGTTGTGTTTGCGCTAGTAAGAGGCGTTAGAGTAATAAACAAATCCAGTTTTAATAAATTAAAAATTTTTTTTTACTTAGTTATAAAGTGACAAGGAACATAACAAATTTCTGGAAAATAAATATTGATGAAGGCAATATTTTAACACATAAAATGTAATAAAAATTAAAATACCTAATAGACATATACACGGCTACATGCAACTGAACAATATGAGATTTGGGAACACGTTTGAACAGTAATTATTGATTTTCATAGTAAATTAAATTTTTTTAATTATTTTTAAACTTAAAAAAAAAGAAGACACATCTTGTAAACTGTGTGACAAAGTATGCTAATTTTACAGTAAATAATAAATAAGAAGTGCACACGATTATATACTTATTCAATTTAAACGAACAGTTTATGTCCATGTTTGTTTATTGTGATGGTGCGAGCAGGCCGCCGTAGTGATGCGGTCCGGCGAAAAGCTGATGAGGGTGAAATCTCATCGTGGAATGTACCAGTTCAGAGCGGTAGAGACGAGAGCGGTTGGCTTCCATTACGTCTGGAGTATGCTTACATGTTATACATTGCTACACCATGACTAGTATAATATACATTATTTTACAGCTAATATTTAAATGTTTACACAAAGGAACATATCAGACAGTCTTTCTTATGAAAATACTTATTTTTAATAATATGTTTCGAATCGGTGCAGAATGGAAATTTAGTTACGGTAAGTAATACTTCCCTGAAATAGTAAGAATAAACACAACTAAGTATAGATTTTTATAACAAAAACAATGTCAGGTGTGAGGCAGGGGGTGGTCAGTTAAAGTAATCAGCCAGCGGTCGGGGAACGATGCAGCTGAGACGATGCTCGGTTAGCACCAGGCAATTAGTAGTTTGCATTTCCAAACCTAACCAATTTTTTAACTAAAAAAATATATTTTAACTGCAAACTAGTTGTGAAATATGTGAGACCATTTCCAGCAGGTGTTGCTCGGTGCATGTTTTTAATAGTAGCAGAAATGAATTTCTGACATATTTAATTAAACTATATATTAAAAATACTATGTTACGATATGATGTAACATTAACCTACACAAAATTTGGGAAAGTTTAACATTGAATAATACTTTACTGAAATGTATGAAAAACATGATAGATAATTTGAAACGGTTTTTTATATAATAAGACGAGATGTAGCATTACACAACTGTAGCATGATACTATACTGAAATGTTGGGAAAACTTGATTGAACATACAAAACAGTATTTATGCACAAAATAATACTTTGCTAACATATTATAAGTACACAATTGTGATCGGACCCTTGTCGGGCTGAGAGGCAGCCAAGTGGAGACATAAATGTAGTCAAGTGAAATGGAGTGTTACCCAGGTTAGGAGAATAACTTGGGCATCACACGGGCTGCTGGCAGAGTGCATGGCCAGCGGGCTTATATAGTAAAAAATTTTACACGAACTGAGTTCAGGTGGCGGTCCTTGGAGCCCTAAACTCCATGCATTGAGAGAAATGGCTATCTAGTGACAGCATATGTTGACTTACGGTGTGCCTGCATGGTAAAACACATTACTAAACATAATTTAAATATAAGTGAACAGTATTTTCAAATCATAATATGTAAAATGAAGACTTTGCATACACAAGATGTTAAATAATATTATACACTTTAGTAAAACAAACTTTTTATATAGTAAAATTAACTTTACTGAAAATTCACACATTTTATTACAAAAAACAAGTGTTGAGACGGTTGTTGGCTGAGATGGGTGAGCAGTGATAGGTCTGCTGGTGTCGGTTGGCCTACTGATAACAGTTGGGCTGTGGGGTATATGCTGGGGGTTATAGTAAAATGTATACACAATCTGAGTTCAGTCTGCAGTTAGGAGTGCCAGGGTGTGGACGTGCAATTGGTGTCTCTGAACGCATACTTACTGTGTAATTACTCTTGGTAGTTGTTAAATTGGTAATTATTCTGCCAGTACTTATTGATTGTGCTATTGTTTAGTTAATGTCTCATTGTGCATGAGTAGTGTGTAATTAGTATCGATAAATACTCTCTGTACATATACTTTATTTGTAATTGTTAATTAATTATTTATTAAGCGATTAAAATTAACATACTACAGATGGGGTTCAAACCAATATTATCACGACACTCGTACATGTTTAACTGGTAATTGTAATTTGTGTTTATAATTATTCAATAGTTAGTAATTGCCCATTGCTTAATTTGTAACAGTCAAAATTCAATCCATTTTTTATTATTATTATTGAAATGCTAGATTGGTAATGGTCATTTCTCTAATTGCACAATTCCAAGCCGAGTCATGCATAACAAAAATCAGTCATGTGCCAGAGTTCGAAGAAGCAAGACATGTGCAGCCCCCAAACACCCTGTGTCCTTCCCCTCACCACCCAGCACAGCTAAGTCCCTTGGCAAACTCCGAAGAAGCAACATCTATGCCATTTCCAACCAACAGCCTCCCCTTATCCTCGCCCATCATCACAGCTCAGACTCCGACCAGGTAAGACCTCTGCTGCTCTCAACACCCTTCTCCTTCCCTCAACCACCATCAGACCTCATCGTCCACCAGATTTCGAAGAAGCAATACCTATGCCACTACCAACACCCTCCCACACCCCTAACACGCCAGCACAGCTCAATCCCTTGTCAGACTCCGAAGAAGTAATATATACTCTCCTCAATACCCCATTTGCCTTCCTTGCTCCAAGAACCAACTAACCAATTACAGCACACCTCCAGTGTAAGGAGGGGTAGCTCCGCCCACAACCACCAGTAGGAGGTGTAACACTATAAGCCAATCATAGCACACCTCGTTGTTGTTGGAGGAGGAGGATGGTGGTATGGCCTATCTTAAAACAGCTCAACAGTTGGGGAGGTGGGGTGGGGGGAGGCATGGTGGTAACACCACTTGGTATCCTCCCCTCCAAAAAGAGGCAACGTCAATTAGCATCCTCGCCTTCCAGCTCCTCCCCAGGTTATTCTTATGGGGACTTGTGTCATTCTTACACACTTGGTCGAGTAACCTCTCGCTCTCACTACTCACAACCGCTGATCCCCCAAATTCACTAGACTTGGACCGGATACTATAATCCAGTTCTGCTGCTCTGAGGGGTTCATTCCACTGGGAGTCTCGAATCTGCTTTGCTCATTTAAGGCCATCGATCAAAACATTTATTTTATCTTGGGGTACAATCATTGAATTATATAGTTATTCTTGGGTTAAACCGTTTATTTTGTCCATAACATGTCCGCTCTAGGCCTCCAAGCCCAACCCCGTTGTAATGACAACCGAGTTGGCAGACGGCTCTGAACTCTGTCGTCACGATGCCTGTTCTAGAAGGAATCATTTTCTACTGTAATGAATGTTTGATTCTGTGATAATTCTGGGATTATGTGGGTCCTTTATATTTCTGTGTAAAATTTCGTGATCGCAGGTTGCAGAATACTCACATTCCTACTTATATAGTTGAACCACATTTAATTTTGCTCCTTGGTAGTATTCCGTGTTGCCCTATAGTGAATTTGTAAGGCTATATTAACACTTTCGATGCGCACGTATAAGAGAAAGATGCAGCACCAGAGTTGGTTGAAGATATATTGCTGTTGACTAGAAAAGCAGTTAGTGGTGAGAAATTCTATGATGTGGCTTGTAGAGAATTCAACATACCTCGTGGTACTCTACCCAGAAGAGTGAAATGTAACGTTATAGTGACATTATTAGGCGGTTTAAAACTTGTATTTATACATTAGCTTGCCGCAGTACTAAAAAACCGTATTTTCTACATGAATAAACGGTGTTTTGTTTCAACATTTGTTAGTTTACAGACGCTTGCTCATAAATTCGCATAACAAAACAGAATTACCCATTACTTCAACAAAGATCTAGGGATGGCTTGACGTGACAGGGTTTATGGTCTCATGAAGTGTCATCCTATAATTAATTTATCTTTATCAACCAGAAAATATATTATTTGATATTTTGGAACAACTAAAGGATAAATATAATTTCCTAGTTATATGACATTCACAATACACATACAAACCACATAAAATACTTTTATTAAAAGGTAAAAATAAACACGTGGGACTGCTCATATCACCTGAAAGTAGCTGCCGGGTGAGTACTGAAGATTGTTTTAGTGATTGTGGCCAATATATATTTTCTTTGCTATTCCTTAAGTGTCAGAAAATATCCAGCTTTTGGTCAAAGGTTACCACCAAATAGTGTTATGGTTAGTCGCTCCTCAGGCTGAACGCAAGCCAATCGAAGCACCATTGTAGTTTAAGCCTTTCCTGTGCCATGCCATATAAATAATAATCTTATATTTACCATCTCCACACGCGCACAGTGTCGCCAACGTACATGTGAACTCACCGCTTGGAGGGATAATCTACGCCTGTCCTTGGGCGATATTCGAAACAGTCAACCACAACAGTGTTGCCTTCCCTTACATGGCTAAGGAGGTGGCAGCTTGTTGCCTAACAATTAGTGTGACACTCTCGTGCCCTCTCCCTATCGTGGCCAACTGTATGGGTAGTGGGAAGATGACAAGGGGTGATATATTTTCTCTCCCCTTGCTCATTACACACTATGATCACTTTAAACAAACTCGGTCGCAGATTTAATCAATTGTTCCTTTTTTTTTTTTTTTTTTCCCCCAGCATTCGACTATGTGCAACAATACTATACCACCTAAATTTTATCACTAGTTAATATAGTTTTTAATCATTTTTGACTGCCGTGTTTGGCATTTTAGCTGAGATTTTCTGTTTCCTCTTTCATTTTATGGATTTTGCTTACAGTTACTGAGAATGACCTCATGAAATCACTACACACGTAAAATTCGTACTAGTGAAACTGAAAGTTTATTGCTGTGTTAAAATAAGTTATATTAGGATTAAAGAGTTTTTATTTGCCTAAAGTTACTGGTTATTCTTAATTATATTTTGCCTTATGGAGAGGAAGGGGGAGGGGGGCAGAATGAAACATTTTTAGGTACCAGTAACGGAACTTACTACAAATTTGGAAGAAAAAAATTAATAGGTTTTAAATATTTTGATATAATAATTATAACATTGCAGTATGGTGGCACATCAATGTAATATCTCCTATATTACCCCACTTTACCCTACTTTTTCACGGTTTGAATTATGTGCTTGTGCAGCTTCTAGATGTATTGCTTGTGATAAATACCAGACGTGTATTGATCGGTGAAACTGTGGTGTCACCCGTGATTTTGTAAGATGTCTACCCTATATGTAATCGGTGTATGGATGGCCTAAACAATTACCTAATACAAACTTTTGTTGGGAATGTGTAAGTAGCATACCCTAAGGCCGACTCCGGAGTAGAGATTTTCGATAGGATGTCCCGCAAGAGGCAATTCTGCAACTTTGAGATTACGTCATACCTGAAGAAAGACGTTCACCTCAACCACATTATCCTCCACACAATCACGACCTGGCTCCTGAATACTTCAACTTAGTTGTGGGAATAACAAACAAGTTTCTCGGTCAGATATATTTGTGGCAGCAACAATGTGCTACCATTAACATACTCGGAATGGCATCAGGGTCATCGGAACATTTCTGTATTAAAGGACCCAAGGTCTTTAAGAGAATCTGGTGATCCTGGTGCTTGAAATAGCGCCAATACCCAAAATTTAGTTTTCATGAAAATAACATCAATAATACATAACATTTGTTTCCTATTCACGTATATCATGGTCTACTCGCGGTTTCTTCACACTTTTTGTGAATCAAACCTTTGAAAAATCACCCCATTGTAGAACATGCTTGGTTGTTTCCTAAATATGACCTGTATCACTAGCATTTTATTCCTCTAATTATACTACATAGCCTTATTTCAGGTTAAATTTAACATTTACTTATATTTTATTTATAAAACATGGCGTTTAATTTATAATTAAAATGAATAAATAACAGGGAGAAAAAAAAATTGGCAATGACTAATAAGAAACAGTTCTAATTAAAAATATTATTACACTGATTGCGCAAGAATACGGTGCGTGGTCCCTTTGGTATATTTTTCTAGACTCAGTTAAGCTTTGTTTGCATGGAGCGGATCTGGAAGTAGAACCTAAGTAGTGTTTCAGAAAAGTTGGGAGTAGCCATGAATAGACGATACACGCAGGTCTTACCATACACCACTATAAACAATAAAATTTAACATTATTATTGATTTCCATTTTTCGTCAATTTACATAAAGTATGAATTTTAATATATATTGTTTTCTTATGACACCTCCTCGTAAAATATTTGGCACCCCCAAGTAAAACGTAAAACTTGTGAGGAAGGGGATATATTTAACTCTTCCAAAATGATGCTCATATATCACATAGGCCTTCTCAGTAATTCACAATTTTTTTTTTGCATCGGATATCTTGTGTACACCATTTTGACACTTTTTTTGACTCAACATACACTTGCTGCTAGCAGCCAGTGAGCTATGTGCTGGGTACTTAGTAATATTGTTATCTACCAGTCGTAAATTATAAGTGTCAGAAACAACAAAAAAAAAAACACTTGTGCTGTACTTTGATTTCGTGGTACATGAAGTGTCGCCATAAGTCTCCTTGTATAATACAATCACCATAGCAAGAATTTGGGCTGTATTAAGGAATTGCAGAAGAGCGCACAACTTCAACACGTACACATGACGTTGAGGAAGAAAGGGGTACTCTTGCCGGAGCCCTCGGAGTTGTGGGCGATGCAGGAGTATGTTCCGGAACTGTTGCGCCCTACGCTCTGTAGGACCAGGCTCTGGTTGCTGATGATCACACCATGGCTAGCGTTGTGGTTCAGAGGGCCATCCTGCAAGGAAAATCAACTGTAATAATAGTGAGGATGATACATCATGTGTACGGAGAGCCTACACTAGAACGCTCACAGAACAATGGAAATTTAAGATGGTACCTAAGATACCCGTTGTCCCTCAAGGGTGATATGTAATGGCACTGAGACTCTAGGATTAAAGTCTGCAAGAATGAAAGGACAAGGAAAATAGAAGCACAAAGAGGAGACCACTGACTATCGGATACATCTGCATAGTACCCCCTCATACTGAAATTAAGTTTGGTTAAGCTTGCTAGTAATTAAAACCAGATTACATTGATAGGATGATATTATGGTAGCCATGTGACCACTTTGGTCCCACAACAAGAGGTTCAGAATGAGTTATAAATGTCCTATCAATGGTGCAGCTCTGTACTTTACATTCAATGTAGTTTTATTATCTATACTAATATTATAAAGAGGTAATGTGAGTTTTTTTATTTGTTTGAATGTAACAGATAATCTCGGAAACTACAGGGGTGATTCTTAAAATTATTTTACTGTTAGAAAGCTACATTCTTCCATATGAACATAGGTAATATTTAATTTTAAAGAAATTGAGATATTCAAAATTTGTAAACCAAGTCTGAGAAAAATTAGCTAAGTGCTTGCTTTCTAAGCATGCTCTACCAAAACAATTGAAGGTAAATTTAAACAATGTTAGAAGAAATTGTATATCTTAATATAAATATTCGCAAGCAGTCACAAGTAGTCGCAGGTAGTCGCAGGTAGTCGCAAGTAGTCGCAAGAAGTCGCAGGTAGTCGCATGTTGTCGCAGGTTATTGCAAGTTGTCGCGGGTAGTCGCAAGTATTCGGAAGTAGTCGCAAGTAGTCGTAGGTAGACACGGGTAGTCGCAGGTAGTCGCAGATAGTCATGGGAAATCACGAGTAGTTGCAGGTAGTCACAAGTAGTCGCAGGTAGTCATAGATAATCAAGGGTAGTAGCAGGTAGCCACAGGTAGTCGTATATATAGGTATGTTTTTCAATAACTCCATAAAACCTGAGCGAAGCGATGGCGGGCTGCTAGTTTGATAGTAGTTATGAGAGTAAAAAAGATGTTTATAGAACATTTTCTCACAAACCACAGTAATGAAATACCTTTACTAAAATAATTTGTGTTTAGCTGGTTTATGAGTACTATATGGGATTTTGTTTTGTTGTGTTGGTGGACAGGGGAGAGACTAAAATGTACGGGTGGTTCATCACTGTATGTTGGACGGTCCAGATGATATATTTTTGCCGAATGACTCATGAACCTGCGGCCAGTCGCAACATTTGAGTATGCATGTAACCGATGATGGTTAGTGATCATATTAGCATGGTTTGTGTGAAAATTTTGATCCTGTGCAATATATTGGCACCTTTTTATGCTGAGAATGCGAGTCGTGCGGGTTTCAATACGTCAGGATATGCCATTACTTATTACGAAAAACTATTTACTTTTATACCTAAGTGATTGTTCATTGTGTTAGGAATTTCTTTGCTGATGGTTTACTTTTGTTCTTGATGTTTTGTTAGCTTTTTGTTCGTATTCCTAGCAGTAGGCCATGGTGTGCAGTAGTAATTAATAAACTCATATTGCACATAGCATTCATTCCATCCGAGTAACCTTCTGAATTCAAGAGACTGCAACTCTTCTGCAAGTTTGTTTTGCTAAATAATAAATAAGACAAAGGGAAAATCACTTTAGGTGGCAGGGTATGACTTGAGGGAGGACTTCTTCTCACATGAGCAGCTATACGAAGCATCGTCCGGGAGAAGCTCATTTAACAACTTGATACTCCTAATACCTGTGGGCATAACCTCAAATGCACTGTGCAAATATGTCCTATGGTAAAGGAAATTAGTACGTAGCTGCTTTGTGTTGTACGCATAGGCGAAGTCGCAGGCAGAAATCTAGTATTAGATATATATATTTCTGCATGAATTTAGCCATCTATGGATCGCAATGAACTCAAGATTTCTGGTTCGTCTTCGTTCTTCCTTCCCAGAACTTCCTAAGTTTTTCTCCAACTGTTCGTCTTTGTTCTTAAGTTCACACTCTCTTGGGTCTTGGTTTCGGTCGGCCTTCCAGAAATCTTGCGTTGTAGATCAGTCGCCTGATGTTTTCTCTGTTGTTGAACAATTCTTTTGTTACCCCAACTTTTTCTGCATCTTTCCTGATCTCTATCATCCATCCTATTGTGCATTTCCATTTTGCGATGTAGTTGAATATTTTCTTGGTTAGCCTATTCTCATTCATTCTTTTTAGGTGTCCATAAAATGTCAGTTTTCTTTTTCTCATAGTGTCTGTAATTTTTTCAGTATTTCTGTATAGGTTTTCATTTTCCCTCTTGATACATGCGTTGTCTGTATTTTTGAGTGGTCCCAAATTTTTTCTCAGGATTTTCTTGTCTCTTACTTCCAGTTCTCGCAGTTCTCCTTTCTTGTTCATCGTCAGGCATTCTGATCCATATATTGCTTCTGGTTTGATGACTGTATTATAGTGGCTAATTTTGGCTTGGATGGATATTGCTTTCTTATTGTAGTGGTTTTGTGTTATTCTCAATGCCAATTCCAATTTTCTGACCCTTTGTTTGTTTGTTGTGTTGTTCAGCCCATTTGGTTGGATAGTATTACTATATTATTAGAACATAAAAATTATTTTGAGGACTACATCAATGGATTCTTATTGAGAGTGTTGAAGGTTCCAGTCTGAATGCCATGTCAGTGTCTTCTTTTTCTTGCATGCTGAGATATCTCTGGATGCTATCATGAAGCAGTTTCAGGAAGCGGAGGAACTACCAATTGCTCAGCACAAGGATTCCGATGATATCAAGTGTAAGCTGCATTTCTGTACTTCTTAAAACTCATTCCTGTGATAGCGCTAAACAGTGCATTGCGAAATTTCCTATTAAGGATTATTGTGTTCCTGATTCGGAGAACTCTTGTCATCAGGCTTTGAATCCTTTGCATTATCTAGAGAAACAATAGTCCAATCTGCCTATCCTTAAGTGAGAGTATGCTTAATACATGAGTTAGTGTGAAGGGGTATCACACATTGAACATGTTACTACAGAACACATAATAAACAATAGTTACTGCAGTCCTCGCCACTACACGAGGAAAGAACCTAGCTAAACTACAAATTTGCAAATTATATTTTATGCTCAGGCTGTGACCACATCAGAAAATCTCTGAGGGACATCTTTTTCAAAGGTCCAAATTACAAAAGGATATTGTTCAATATTATATTTAAAATTTTGTACTCAACATTTAATCCTCACTACTGACATCAGAACATTTTACAGACAAAAATGTCTGTACACTCAAAGTATCGCCATTTAAAGATGGCATTGTGGGGATATTCACCAGAACTACTGGTTTCAAAGTACCAGCTTAATACTGTGACATATGGGGTACCATTTGTTTCATTTTTAGCTATGTGAGAACTTCATCAGCTGGCACTGGATGAAGGCACTTATTAAACCAAAGCAGCTAAGGTGCTGCAGAACAATTTATTTGTAAATTATATTGTCATTGCGGCAGAATTATTGGAGGATATTGTCAAAATGCAGTCTGACTTGATCAGTTTGCTGTAATTCGGACGATTTTGTTTTATGAAATGGCCAAGTAGTCACCCAAATATTCTGGAAAACCTACCAGTAAATCATCTTGTGGTTTAATTTTCATTTGGCGAAAATGAAGGTACCACCAATAAGGCGTTTCGATTCGAATTCAATTCAAGATGTGATGAGTTCTCATACCATCTGGAGATGGTTATAAACAAAGCAAAACTATTTGTTTAAAATCGCCAGAATCTTTTATCCACTGTGCTCTCTCTCTCTTTTTTTTTTCTATTCGTATTTAGAGTCAAAATATTCTTGCAATTTTTTCTGGGCTCCAGCCGATGGTTTTGATGAGACTTTATCTAGCGTGTATAGAAGATTTTGGGAAATGTTCACATCTGAATGTCCTGTGTCGCCGCACACAAAATTCCCTTGAGATATTCTTCCAACATACAGCGGGGATGTGCGACCCACATGTCTTCAGTGATGATTCCTGCATACGATATGACACACTGGTGTATTTCAGAGCCACAGTCTCTATTGGATTTGCTCAAATGTACTTATTACTGGTCAAGAATAAGGTGTCATTTGTCAAGACCATCTGTCCTACATGGCTTGAAGTTGGTGGTGCACAGTTAGAGGCGAAAATGCTGAAGTACACGAGGGATCACTCTCAACTATAATGAGATTTTCAACAGTTTTTGCATGACGAGACTCTCCAGTTGTGTCCTTATATCTTAGAACCACACCACTCTGACTAAAAACCAAAGTTGCCAACTATGTGGCCGATATTCAGGAGCATGCCACCCTGTGCCATCAAAATGGAATCCAGCGAACTGTGCATCGAGAGAGTTGCCATCATCTGAAGCGATTGTTCATTATTAGTGTGGGCATGGCCCTTCTTGGCTTTGTAAATATCCTGACCGAAGATGTTCGCACTACTCTGGAAGCACAGGAACTGCCTGAGGCAAAGGAATAAACGGTATTTACACTAACAGGGGTAACAGAGTTTACCGCATTGTTCTTAGAAACAATACACCAACTTTTGTAATTATGGAAGATGCAGTAAATCATGAAAATTCTAAATTTGTTAATAACTGTAGAGATACTGTCTACACAAGTCAATCGTGGTCACTGTCGATGAAGAAGGTCAACACTGTGCTCGCTGTTTGCACCCCGCAAGTACAAGCTGAAAAGCTCAAACTTGAAATACAGAGTGTAAAGTGCGAAGGTGAGTGTTATGTTCACATTACAAGTTCAGCACCATTTCTGGATAGCGAATGTGGTTTTGAGAGTTGGTAGATGCATTTACCACTCTTCTCTAAAGTATGATATCGAATATCCTACATTCGTCTTAAGGGTGGCTATAGGCCACCGAGCTAGGGACGATGCCGTGGTATGTCTTTTCTAATAACTTTGAGTGAAGTGCCTTACACAACTCTTACACTCAAATTTCATACACAACAGCAATATGACGTCATACGAACCAGTAACAACCAGAATTATAATGGTTTCTAGACAACCAGCGCCCAGACATTATTAAAATTTGGAGATAAATAATAAATCAATATCAAAGGTCAACCCTATACAAGGAGAGACTACAATGTATCCATTATTGAGGAACTTAAAATGCGGAAGACTGGCCGCCACAAGGGAAAACTACATGGCTAGGAACATTCATGTCATCACACAAACGAATTAATCAACGAAAAATTACTTTAATTCTCTATCTATGAATCTAACAATTTCACCAGAATGATTAACATGGGCCTGAGCAATAGTGAGAATAGCAGTTTACTTAATATCGCTTTAATGACAACAAACATTTTGGAACATATTTTAACACGACCATCAATCTGTTTTATGCGCATCGAATAGTTTCGAAGGGACTGGTGAGATGTATTGTCAATAATTCGTTTAGCGGTATTTGGGTGGGGTCAACTAAATATCCAACAAGAATTTGTGGGGTTGGAACGAAGGCGACTGATTAGTGAGGGTTGAGGCATGTCGACTAAACAATAATTGGCGCTGGTCAGTCGTCTGCTGGTCACTGTATTGAGAGGAGCTAGGAGTGTGTGCTCCACCATATTTACGAGAATCGTACCCCAGAGTAAATGTAGTGTAATGGGAGCACAGAGACTTCGTGTAAGCCTTATTTTTTGTAATTATTTAACATTTTATTTTAAACACATTATTAATAAGTTTTAATTTTACAGTTTTTACAAAATCTCTAATATAAATTACAAATACTTTATGACAAAATTTGTTTTTAATTTTTAAAATGGAATTCAGAGATTTGGGTGATTATTAACATTGAAGTCTTCAGAGCCGATGAGATTGAAGCGAGGTGAGTATGAAGCAGCACTGGAATGCAAGGACGGGGTACATGGGAGATCCCCTAGAAAACTAGCCGACCGGCGGCATCGTCAGGCACGATTTCCACGCGTGGAAATAAGGGAGTGACCCCGCCGGGAGTCGAACAAGTTTCGTTTAGGTGGGTGGTGAGTAGTCTGACCACTACACCGCCGCGGTCCTTTAATCTTTAAAGTGTATTCAGTCCTGGTATTTACGAATTTTCAGGTTCAAGGTTACCAGGTCCCTGGTGTCAAGATCACCTACATCCAACATAGAGGACTGGTTAATCATGTAAACAAACATGGATACTCTCCAACTTCGCTGTTTTTGAGTTAGGCAAAACATCAAAGAGCCTCGAACCCGTCTCGCTGATTAAAGAACTCGTGCTGCAAAATACGAAAAATTAAATCATTCTATTAGAACTTTTTCTCAATTGTGTATCAGAAGTTAAGGGGGAGTGGAGCGATTTTGGAGGTTAATGATGTTTGAAGTGATTTCGGGGTAAAACAGATTATTTTGTCGTACATAACATCACAACATGGCCGCCATAGGCCATCGTTCAAGAGGCAACTGTCAAGTAATCGGTATTTGTACAATTTATGAATGACTTGGAATGTAAAATAAATAAAAGTACTTTGCGAAGGGAAACAGTTGTGTCATTAAAGAGTTGGTCCTTGTTCGGAACTTGCTTGCAGAAATGTGGGCGAAGCTTTATTATCCATTTGTCAGAGCAGAGCTTGTTCGGGACGCTATGCCACGCCAGTGGAAAATATGTACCACAGTTTCCCTCGTTTATTCATTCAACTTCATACCTAATATAATCTAACTTAAGAGACTTGTCAAAATATTTTTAACATATACTATATGTATATTTTATCCCCTTAATGACTTAGAAAACCTTACACTTTCCAGAACATATTCTTTAGCATATGGAAGATAGTGGTTGATAATATAACATGGGTGGTAGACTTGAAATACAGAAAACGTACATTGTGTTTCCAATCCACCTTGTTGACGGCTGGGTTGGCCTTGATGACGCAGTCGAAATACACGTCTATACCTTCTCGAATACTTCCAGAGGTCAGCGATTTTCCAAGCTGCAGCCGGATTTCTGGGGTATCTGCAATTCGAGAACAGAAATTAGTTATTGTGACTATTGGCACTAGCAAACAAACTGGCATAGGCTTTTCACGGTTTCTTCACACTTTCCTGAAACCCTGCTAAAGTTATACTTTTGGTTACCGATTACGTATTCTTCCGCTACATGTAAACTAAAATACTGCCATGTGACTACGTTTTAACTGTCAACTGCTTGTTTACTGTTTTCCGCTGCTCAAAGAATTTAGTCATCATTCAAAAACAGTTTCGTAAGAATGTACACAATTTACACCTATAAACGCACCTAAGTCAGCTTTGTTACTTTTTTAACAATGTCTATGTTGACGATAGGTCTTACGGATATTATTTTATATTTTTAAAATATTTGTTATACACGGCATAGCACATTACACATAAAACACTTTAATATCCATTTGTCGAATCCACCTCGCTGATTTAAGAACTCGTGCTGCAAAATACGAAAAATTAAACCATTCTATTAGAACTTTTTCTCATTTGTGTATCAGAAGTTTAGGGGGAGTTGGGCGATTTTGGCGGTTAATGATGATTGAAGTGATTTTGGGGTAAGACGGATTAATTTTTCGTACATAACATCACAACATGGCCTCCTTAGGCCGTCGTTCAAGAGACAACTGTCAAGTAATGGGTATCTGTACAATTTATGAATGGCTTGGAATGTAAAATAAATAAAAGTGTGTTTATCCCTCTTATAACTGCCGGGGGGGGGGGGGGGGAACTGTAGCATTCAACTTCTTGTTATTAATATGTGTTGGGTTAATTCGTTAAAATGACGGCCTTGTTGGAATAAAAATATTAAGCAAGGGGCAACCAGTCCAACGAAAAGACACAGCAAATTCAAGCACGCAACTCGTGTCTCTTATTTAATGTATGTAGCAACGGCAAACTTAAATGATAGTGGTGAACATGCACACAAATAGGCCTACCGTATATTTTATTCCACTCATATTTATATGCATCGCTAATTATTATTTTCTAGATTTATTTCATTACATATTTAAATTTATCTTGTTGGGCTTAATATTTTGTTGGGGTTGTGCCAACATTCAAATCACAGAAGCACAAGCATGTTGCACAATTGTTTTTCAAACACATAGGACAAGATTACAAGGATGTAATAAACACGCGTAACTTTCAGATAATTAATTTCATATTAAAAACAGTTCACGGTTAAAACGTTTAAATTTCACGCATCCGGTATTTGCAATCAGACACACACGCACACACTGGTCCAACGTAACGTAATGACAACAATACTTTCTCACATACACAGCGGTTACGACGTACTTTACAGTATATTTATTCCTGCCACAGAAAAAAAAAAATATTTCTTACAAAATCGTAACTTGCCTAGGTAGGTTTGAAAAACACAAGTACAATTTTCACGCTTCGTTCAGAAGCACGTCATGTCATGTCGTTGGCGTCACCCGTTGCTATTTCTGACAACAACTTCGGATTTGTAACCATCCCGCAGTCACATACAATATATTCTAATAAAAATTCAAACAAGGAAATTTAGTTTCAGTTGCAAATTATAAATTCAAAATAATTATTTTTGCTGTAATAAGTATTACATATGCTCAAATTGAAAACATGTATAATTATTTCACCTCCTACTACAGGTGCTGCAAAATTTCGCGCGAGAGAGAGATAGAGAAAGAGATATAGCGAAAGAGAGAGAGAGAGAGAGAGAGAGAGAGAGAGAGAGAGAGAGAGAGAGAGAGAGAGAGAGAGGAGAGAGAGCGACGAGCTCCACTACGCATATTAAATTTTCTTCCTCGGAAAAATGTTTCCTTCAGTGCTACATAAAAATGCAATAGGCAACGTTTAATTTGCAAATGACGTACCAAAAAACTAGGTTAAAAATATTTTTCTGTGAACTATTTCTTACTAGTCATTGCCAACATATCGCTGCTCTCACTGTTTTTAATTCGTATTTAATATGAAATAAATATTACATACTATAGAAGACACTAATTTAAAGTTTCATTTATTCAAGAATACAGTACCTAGAAGTTATTCAGAGTGTTATATATTTGTGGTATACAAGTTTTTGAAAAAACAGTTTGACATGTTACGCCTAGGGTGATTTTTGAAAGGTTCTTTTCAAACATTCTAAGAAGCCATGAATGGACTATGCAGTCTGTTCACGATCATTTGAGCACTTTTGTAACCAACCTTTGAAAAAGTCACTTCCCCTTCCTTCGCATATTTTAACGGTCACACCTTGCTGGCATGTGTCCAGTAAAGTTGATAACGATGGAGGGAAAGTAGTTCCATGACTTAACGTCAAATAAAAGTGCTTGGTAAACATTACGGAAAACTGGAATTATTTACTTTGCTTTCTGTTTTTAATGCATGTAATTGGTAAACTTACCTTGACTTGTTTGTATGTACGGTAGGTATCTCTCACACCTCTATGCACTGAATAGGCATGCAGTCTGCCTGTGGTGCATCATTGTTTGTCAGGTTACAGCCCTAAATGTGTAAGGGACCACCAGTTTTTAACTGCACATTTTCAGCCTTTTTAGTCTCACTACTTGTTTCAATATATAATTAAAAAAATTGAAACCGAAAAGGAAAATAAAAGTTTCAAAATAATTTTAAAACCAATTTTTTATTTATAAATGCACTTAATCAAGAAAATTAATTATAGTAGTTACATAATTTGTATAACATGTAAGACATGGTAGAACCACCATAATAAAGTTTAGGACTAATTACAATATTTGTATAAATTAATATTTAATATAAAACAATTTGGCTCGAATAGTTAAGAACCTTACGCAATATATGTTCTTACTATGCTTGAGCAAATGAGTTACATGTTATATATTGCGAATAGTTAAGAGCCTTACTCATGATAAATGCTTACTACACTTATGAAAATGAGCTATACATTCTATATTGTGAATAGATAAAGCCTTACTCAAGATATGTGCTTTCAACGCTTATGCAAATGAGGTATACATTGTATATTTCGCCAAGCTTTTGTATATTAGTTATAAATAGATACAACATATTAATTTGTAGTAAAATTTCTTATGGCTGTTTCACCACGTCTTACAAGTACTATTAATTATGTAACCACTATTAATTATTTTTATTTTTCTAGTGCATTTATAAATAAAACGTTGGTTTTACACGGTTTTCACAGTTAATTTATTAACAATTGTATGGTTCTTCATGGATTGCCCATTGGAATATTAATTGTACACATGATGGGCGAATACACAATGTGCATACAAGCGGATCTAAAGCAGGGCTTCAAAAGTTATCAGTTTACCGTGAAAAGGCTGTAAACATATTGTACTAGTGAGTTAAATGACAGATTACGTAGTCGGTATGATACTGTCAGCAGGCAAAAATGGGCGACACTTATTAACATCAAAATTTTTTCAGAACTTTTGTTGACGATCAAAACAATTTATATTTGCAAGCAATATGCTAATCGATCAAAGCATTTCAAATGAGATTATATGTATTTATCATGACTTAAATGATGATATTTCAATTTTTAAGTAGATGTTAGTTAACAATATAATTAATGGCCATTCAGTAGTCTTGTTTCACCAAAATCACAAGGAAAATTATAAAAAAATCACTTAATTTTTATGACTGTCTGAAATTAAAATTATTCAATTCATTCTTCTTTGGCTTCTGCATGACCTAACATCTACCACACTTTAAAATTTATACAATTTCTAGCACATACCATATATCCTGGTTTGAAGCTGAAACTACCCACACATTGTTTGGAATATATATATAATATATATATATATATTATTCAGAGTAACTGGCTGGCTAAACACTTCCTCCGTCCAGGTTGTTCCCAATAGACGCTTTCAATTTGCCTATGAGAGCTTGTATGCCTGTTAGCAGCACTGCTATGATAGTAGCAGTACTCGAGCATGCAGCTAGACAGGTATGCAATGAGTCCAAGTGCAACTGATGAGCATTTAGTACAGCCAAACAACCAGTCGAAATTTGTTCCCTGGGGCAGCCTCGAAGGAAGTGTCACACTACTCCGAGGTGGTCGTTGTAAGGTCATAACCAATATTAACATGTGTTCTGCTGGCACTTTCCTGTCCAGATATGCTTGGAATTTCCATACAATTCAGATTCCCTCACAGTGATGAATCTTCTAGCTTACATAATGATACGTTTGTCTTAAAATTCTTTGTCCAGTAATCATTTGTTGAGCATCTATTTTCTCTAAAGGGAATTATTCTGAAACTTTCTCAAATGATATGCATTTGTCAAACTATTGCAAATGTCTGGCAATAGAGGGCAATACTTAATGTAGATTATAGGGACATACACCAAACATCACCTAGCTCCCGTATATGAACCTCTTACTGTTCAGTCCTCGTATCTCACAGGGGATGTGAACAGTCCATGTAGTTATGCCAGTTTTCAGTGGAATTGTAACCATTCGTTCGAGGAAAACTTTTACAGACTTCCGACATTCCGACAAGGTCATTTGGAAAGAGGTCAGATGTCATGTAAATTTTATAAGACCACTGAATACTCTTTGGTTTGCTATCTTATGAGAATCTGTTCTACTTTTCATCTGGGTCAGGGCTGTTTGCAAGGGGGTCAAATAGGGTGATTTTCCCCTAGGTTTCACTTTTGTGAAGGCGGGAACAACGTCGATTGTGTATAGTTTTCTGGCCTACCACCAAGGTGACCTTGGCTGACTGATTTTATTGAGATGTTCCCATTTCCCTCACCCTTGCATTCCGTTGCTGCGCCATATCGATCTGCACTTTACTTCATACTTCATACATATACTCTTCTTTTGAATCTAACTTTTGTATTGGTATAAACAAACCCACGTGAGTTAAGACTTCTGTGATTGGTTAACATACGCACTGTATCTGAACTCACCAGAAAATAGGTCACATTTAAATAACTTACAATTCGAAATCTACCAAATAATTTTGAAAAATCTATCCTTATTTTGAGTAATATATATTCTTTAAAACTAATATGTACGCTGATAGTTTCCTAAGCTGCCAGTCATTAGAGCAGCCGCATATTGACGACAGTATGTTCCTGTTCCTATGGTTCTTGGTGTCAGCTACAAAAGCCGTCCTACGACAGTGTGAAACATGCTCAGGGAAACCCGTTCAAAAGTGGCGGGCAGAGAATAGTTTTATATGTATTTTATTATCTCTCGCCGCAGGATCCTACTTTGGTTGTAAAGCAAATAGTTGCAACTGAAATGATTGGTGTGTCTGCGGCGAGCATTTTCAGTGAGCGGAAAGAACAACACGGAACGGGCGAACTTGTGACGCCAGGTAAAAAGAAGAAACGGGAAAAGTGTTTGTTCAGTTCGTGCAACGATTTTGTGAAAAATGCAGGGCGTAGTGTGTTAAAGTTGGGATTACCTTAGGGAAATACGGCAGTTCCATCAAGAAGGACGTTCGATTTACTATCTGTACGAAACGTGGGTTAATGAAGATCATATAACCTCAAAAGTTTGGGCCGATTCAAAGGTTAATATCAAGAAACAGATTTACTAGAATTTTAAGTAAAACATCTTAATACTTACATCACGTATGAGTGCGTCTATAATGAGATTATAACGAGATCTATGTTCAATAATCGTACTCTAGCAACACGCTCCGGCAGCAACCAATCACTGCTGTTCGGGATGGAAAGATACAGTTGCATTTGTTTACAGTGCGACTAAAGTAAGGGTGCAGGTACTATCGTTGACAAGAGCCCTCTAAATTTCTCGAATCAACTTTTGTGGACGCTACATTTCCTCACAATTTATTGTGAAATCAGAGTAGAGTAAATATTTTTCATTCAGCATCAAATGTTGATGTACATATTAACGGGTTAAAGAAACACCACTTTTTTAGACTAAAATTTCTTAACCAATAAATTAAATGTGATAGTTTGTTGCCCCATGCCTGAAATTTCCTATTTGCATGCCTGTTTGATTTCATGTTGTTCAGTGACTCCGATTGTAATAGTTATTGAAAGCTGTGAACTGTTGTCAAATCACCGACACTGATACGGCAGAATGAATTGTTGTCTGGCTGGCCGTTTCAAGTTCTATTTTTCTCAGCGACTTTTGGGTTGTCCCTAAATGTAAACATTTTCTGTAACAGGGACTGACCTCCAAGCCTCTTTCTAAGGACATGGAACTTGCCACCTGCTCCTCATAAGTTGGTACATTATACAAAGTAACATACAATCACGGACATTAAAATAGCTCCACTTAGAATGAACACTCCATTAAAGGGAAAAGTATGTTGCGTCTCAATCATAGGTAGTCATACTGAAACTGCTTTAAGTATCACAGCGATTGGCTGTGTAAAACTGAAACCGTGGGTTATAACACAACTGCAACCTTGGTAAAGTGGATGGTCATAGGAGAAAGCCTTGTACACCAGGAGAAAGCCTTGTATAACCAGAATACATCCAGTGTGTTAAAAGTCGTAAATAGCTAGAATGTCCCAACATTACATTTGGCATATGTATGAAAAATTTACTGACTTTGAGAGAATGCGAATAGCTAAACTGCCTAATTGTATATATTGTACTGCCCGCCATTTGGAACACTATGACCACACTCTGTTATGGTATTGAGAGCAATGAGAACATAAGTAAACCGTTCCATGTCGGAAGGCTCTGAGTAATCTAGAATAACCACTAGATGAGAGGAACATTTCATAGTTTGACAGGAGTAAACTCAACACAAGAGTGTGTATTTCCACCATACAGAGACATGCAATGGTATCACTAGTAATATTATGTCCTATCTCCACTACTGCGAGCCGACTTGCAGAAGAAGACTTGCATTATCGCCGTCATGATAAAATGGCATGGATGGCTGAGGAATGGCGATGCTTTGCATTAACTGACGAATCCAAGTTCTGTCTGGACATGGATGATTACCATACAACATTACGGTAGGGCACTACTGGACAGTGGACAAATCTGGACTTCATTGTTAAGCAAAATACTTGGTATATTCATGGTGTAGGGAGAAATCTCCTAAGATTTTCATTTTTCCCTTTAGTGGTTAGGGGGACACTGGTGGCATATTGGTATATTCAGTAGATTCTGTAGCCTCATTTAATTCACTGGCAATTTTCCGAAAGTCAATGACTGTATTATATTCATAAGATATTTCCCAGGACAACTTTCGTGCTATGTGAATGACAATCAAGAGTCAGCTCGGGGCTCAGTGCCATGGGGACATTGAGCTCTCTACCCGTTACTGCATCTTTCACCTTTCAACTATTAGGATATGAAGGCTTTCACATTTTTCAGACAATCTATCCAAAATATTAGATTATGAACTTTTCTGGGTATTTAATATGTTTTTAATGTAATTCTTTTATACAGAGAACACACGTAGATGACTGATGTGACCGAATGTGCGGGTGTACTATTTTACTCGCAATAAAATTAAACAGATGGTCCATGAGCCAAGAGCAACATTAATTTTATTTATAAACCACCAGAATCATCCTAGCTCTTGTATGCACAAATATAACAACAGTCATTTAATAAAAGCAAGAAGTATCCTCGACGAGCAGGACCGCATTGCTGTAACAATACCAGCAACACCCTCTTCTCAGGGCTGATTGTGCACATACTAATCTGGCCAGCCTTGTCTCCATACCTATCACATATAGAACATGTATGGAGCTTGTTAGGCCGACAGCTTGAGCCATCAACATGTTAGGAAATTATTTCACATGATAGGACTAGACATCTTTATCACTCCATGCCAAACTGTATAATAATACTTTTTAAATGTACAAATTTTCCTAATTAACAGCCTATTTGTTTTGATATTGTAATAAGATATTTGTGTCGTTGTCTTCATTGCCTGTGCCAAGTTTTATTCCATTTGCATCTCGTTTTGGGTGCATACATTCAGATGGCAACATATTTACTTATTTATTTACCTGCAAACTGCTCAACAATACGAAAAGCACAATAAATTAGTAAATCACTTCTGCTTCAATGAACTACAGGATGTAGTTCATTACATGCCAGGTAACGCATTAGGTTGTGTGCATCCTTTTCAGGGGCAAGATATGGTAAATTGACTGTGTGAACTTCGGAAAGGTAAAAAAGGTTTCGTGTGCCTAACTATAGATTGCGAAATATAGTTAAGTCCTTCGGTAACCCAAGGTAGTGTCATTTTAATGTACCCAGCTGCTTAGCGACATTAAGTCGGAAATGTTTAAAATGGGATTGAGGAAAACAAGGACGAGTCTGGTTTCTGGAAAGTAAAAATAATAGTCTCGTAGCATACATGACCTAGACTATAACCGTCTTCTAGACAGCTGCTACATAAAACTATGTGTGACACAGTACGGGTGGAATGCGAATCACCTAACACTCCTCAACTGATAACCCCGACGTCTTGGACTGAAGGAATTATCTATTCGCATTCAGGCAGCATTCCAATTGTCCTCACGAGGCTGGATCGAACGCATAGCAGCAACCCATCCCTTCGTAAAAACTTAAATATGTTCCTGGAATCTAACATCGGTCCTCTAGGGGCGAAGCAACTACACTAACCACTAGGTACCACATGAGGGCAGACAGGGTGTAGGAATATGGCTCTTAAATAAAAACCATTAACAGTACAGTTAGGAAGTGTTTCTTATGCAGGATAATGGTAATTTAAGGTTCTAATATGCTGTACATCGCGAACATTTTTGCTTCAATACTATGCATATTAATCCATTTTTGTACAGAAATTTACAATAAGCTGAAACAAATCGGCAGTAAAACCTGTGGCTGCGATAAGTTCCACACTATGATCGCTGCTTTCAGCATCAACTGTCACATAGCAAGTTAGCTGCAAGTAACGAAGTTATGTCACCCAGCCGGCCCTGTGTTCTGCGGGAGTTTGTGATTATCGTAGAGGTGATGCAGATCATGGGTGTGAACATAGGCAATATATTCACATAGTCAACATGTATTTTGAAACTAAAGATAGTTCACATATACAACCTATTGGTTGATTGCAGTGTCATAATCCTGTTGAACAGTTTGTATAAATTGTAATTATTGATGTTAGTATTAAATAATCTTATATTTGAGCAGACCACTTAAGTTTTTTTCAATTCTTTTAGTATTACATTAAATGAGATTCAAGCTATTGTTAAAAATTTACAAGCGATGAAAGTGAATGTTTTAAAATGGTGTAAACTATTTCACATTATACAAAAACATTTAGATTAGTGAATATGACAAGTCATATAAATATATATTAAATTGGGCGGGAAAAAGTTCCAAAAATGCTCAAGAGGTGCGACCAAAGACAAGTTTTCTTTGTTTTTTTATGCACATGATGAGAAATAAAATAGCTTTCTGGACTGTCCTGAGATGTGGCCCATCTTTGGGACACATTTCTTGCCAACGGCAGCTAGATGTTACACCTTACAATATGACAACAGGCATGAAGAAGGTGCAAGTCAACTTCAAAGAAAAATTGCCACGCCTCGGCAGCTAGGAAGAAAAATCACCTCAGTACAGCATTTTATCGACCCAAATGGTTGATTGCAAAAACCGATAAATATGATGTGATTAAACTATATCAAACGAAAAGTAAGAGTTAATTAATTTATTACTCACACCATTATGAGAGGAGAATTAAAAAGAAGGAAGTATGGTGCATTCTGAAAAACACCAGTTACTAAATGGTATTGAGTCACTTCATTAAACCACTGATATAATCGATTTGCTATGCGGTATCTTACACTTGTACCAGAAATGCTTTATACATGATTAAAAAGTTACTTTGACAGGAATAATTTAAATTAAATAATATTAGCAGCAAATAAATGTAAATATGAACGTCACAAAAGAATATTTCATTACAGAATTTTACCATTATATTAATTAAAATATTTCGCTCAGTTGACACACTAACTAAAATATTTCGATCAGTTGAAACACTAGTTTAACAAGACAAGTGTTATTGGTCCCCTATAAATTTAAAAACAATACAAGGTAGCAAAATCATAAAACATTGTTAGTTAAATAAATGTAATTACGAAATGGTGACAAAAAAATTATTTAACCTTACTTTACATAGAATGTACAAAACAAGGCACTGGAAAAGAACACAGTGGCTTTTGCCATGAACGTAAAAAATATTCCCAGAAAGGGAATACAAGATTAAAGAACATAGTTAAAATTAAGTGAGTACCCCAAAAAAAATATGCACACACTCCTCCTTTGATGGCGCTACACTAATCAGAGTGTTTGCAAACACTGACACACACACACACTCACACTAAAAATTGACAAACTAAAGTTTAACACATAAACCTAAGCCACAAAAATTATTATCAATCATTAGAACTTGATGTAGTAGACAATGGAACCATTACACATCCTTCTGGCACAAAAACAGACCATTCAGAAGGTGGGGGACTTGCCTTGACACAGATTTGGGTTTCAACCAAAAAGATATGAGAAGTAGGAAACAAAACACAGCAGTACGAGATACAATAATTGAAGTGATCCTTAGATTGACTGGATGTGCTGTAGGATGAGAACGAAGGAGATGCAGGACATCCTGAAAGTTGGTTCCCTAAGGGTGAAAAGCCAAAATAGTGTCTAATTCCTTAACAAAGGAGTCATTCAGGGCAAAGTTAGGGAAAGTAGAATAATTGACATGAGAGAGTTAAGCTACTAGTTTAGGAATGTGAATTACAGGCAGAGATAGGTTTAAGTGAATCAGAGTTCACAGAACCATAAGTTTTAAAAAAGGAACTTATAATGTCACAATGTGATGCTTTGGTAATCAAACCATTACCATACAAAGTAAGATGAAAAGGAGGAAATGTTTCTGCATTAGACCCGCACAAGGAAGTAACATCACTGGTAATATTTCAAGTAAACAACCGATGAGAACTATTTTTACGTAAGAATGGGAGTTTTAAACTGATCACAGATTTATCACAAAATTCAGAGTATGATTTTCCTGAAAAAAGGTTAAATTGACAGTTGTCTACATGTACATCAAAGAAAGGAAAAGAAGCACAACATAGGGTGATGCCATGAGAGCATAGGGTGATGCAGTTCTTTAAAGAATCATGGTTAACAATATAAAATTGCTACAATCCAAACTGACAATCCAAAATTCCTGAACATTGAGTAACAAATATATGTTTCTATTTATAATCAATAGGGGAATGTGGGAATAATGATATTTTCCAACCAAACTAATCCTTATTGGCCAATGAAACATTAACAACAGCATTGAGACATTAGTTGTAGATAATTGCCCGAGCATTACTTAAACCATAAAACATATATAAAATTTCATGTACAACTGGTGTTATCATATAAAGTGGCAAGGAAGACCAAAAATTTATAATCTAATATCAGTAAGGGCTTCATTGGAATGGAGTAGCATACCATTCAAATCAATTCTGAAACTTTAAATGATCATCCAATCAAAGGTGCCACGAAGAGCAAAAGAGAGGTTACAATACAAGATGTTATAGGGATCTAGATACATCGATTTAATTTCTTGATATAAACAGTGTTATTAATTAGCCTGCCTTCCAAATTTTTAACGAGAATAATTTGGTTAGCCACATTAGTAGACATGTCATCCTGATCTTGGTTTTTTTTTTCGAATAAATTAGATGCTATTCCAGAAAGGTTAAATAATCACTATCTAAAGTGCCAAACACGGTTTTCAGAACATTTCCTCCAAGGCCAATTAGTGCACTTTTTGATCTGGATGTCAATAAAGAAGTTAGGGTTTCAGTTGCAGACATAAAAGCCAGATAATTCTTTCTTAATTGTACCACAGTCAGGTATTAATTTTGTTCAAATGAAGAGTTCATAGTAGAATGCTTGTTCTCATTCTCATGTATTGACACAACTGTATTAATCATTGTTTCAAGTTCTGCACACTCATCTGGTAGAGAAATCAAAGTTCAATACCACCGAATAGGTATTGTCAGAAAACAAGACTTCATCTTCAAATTAGAAAACTACACCTGAATCCAGAGGTGTGGTAGTGGCAGTAAAAACGATGTAGTTGGCCACAGCCAGAACTGCAACACAGGGAAGGGCCCATGATACCTTGGTGGAAAAACAACACTAAAACAAACAACATGGTACACTCATAGGGAGTATAACCAAAAATTAAAATTTCCCCAGAAAATAAATTTTCCTACAAATCATCTCCAAGGAAAATATTACAATCGAACTGTCTCAAAGATACTAATACGGCCCAAAAACAACCCAAGACAATAGTAAAAGCATAAGTGCGATACTCAGATTCAGTATTAGGATGGCAAATGTATTTCGAATCAATAAGGGTGTCAGTATTAACAAATGGTGTCAGTATTAACAGCAGCGCGTAAGGTGCACCTAAATAATATGGTAGTGTTCTCAGGAGATTAACAACTCTAATAATAAATTCATAATGAAATTCATCTTCGATGAGAAATTCTGGCACACGAGAAGCCATGGCGAACAACAAATTGACAAGTGACAGCAAATAACACTAAAAAAGAATACTAAAAAAGGATGCTGAAAATATCTCATTTTACCTAGCCTTAACACATGGTGTGTGTGTGCCTGTTTTACCATCACCAAAATATACCAAAAACAAAAAAGAGTAGGTACATAACATGCACAAACAAAGGCATGCTCAAAGGTACACACTTTTACACAACCATGCTCTGCTACCAAATTTGTAGCAATGCTGATGCTACCTCCACTCAAATGCTACATTTTGTAGCATAGAATAGACATAATGGAAATAATACCAAACATGCCACAAATAGAAATCTGCGAGGATCTAGTTGTGTAGGTGTGACCGCATGATATAAATTAGAAACAACTTGAAATAGCCAAAAATTCCCACTCCACCACCCTTACATATGCATAATAATAATAATAAGAAGAAGAAGAAAGTCATTGTTACTACCTACAGAAGTAATGCAAGTTTAAAAAGAAACAAATGAGTAAGGTGATCTACAAATAAAAACTATATGAACTCAGGTGACTAAGATTAACAGTGCTTCCACATTATTCTCATAAATAATAAACTTTTGAAAGTATAACAGTTACAAAATTGTAAAATCACAGGTTAAAAAAAGTTATAAAAGTTAGCTTGCTGGACTGTCCTAAGAAGTGACCCATCTTCAATACATCTCCCTTGCAAACGTTAGCTAGATGTTACACCTTACAAAACGGCAACAGGCATGAATAAGATGCAAGGTGTCGCCAAAGAAAAACTGCCAAGCCTCGGCTGCAAGGAAGAACAATCACTTCAGTATAGAATTTTATCGACCCAAACGTTCGATTGCAAAAGCGATAACAAGAAGGAAGTCAGGTGCGTTCTGAAAATACGAGTTTGGTAATTGGTATTGGGTCGCTTCACGAAACCACTGATACAATCGATTCGTTATGTGGTATTTTACATCTATACCAGAAATGATTTATACATCATATAAAAATTATTTTGACAGAAAGGAATTTAATTAAAATAACATAAACGGCAAAGATGTTTTAATATCGAAGTTCCAATCAATATTTATTTAGGCCTACAGAATTTACCCATATTCTAACGAAAATATTTCAATCACTTCGATCGGTTGAAACACTAGTTTAACCAGATCAGTGTAATTGGTAACAAGGTAGCAAAATCATGAAACCTTGCTAATTAAATAAATAAAATTACGAAACAGTGACAAAAACATTTTTTAACCTTACTTTACACAGAATGCACAAATCTAGGTGGTGGAAATGAACACAAACGGCTTTGCCATGAAAAAAATAATAACTCCCATAAAGGGAAGATTAAAAGAACATAGTTTAAAATAAACGGCACAGTGAGTCATCGAGTGAAGCACAGGGTTTTGTGTAAATCACATTTGACTATCGCAGTTTCGTACGGTTTATTTTTTTGACAAAGATCTGAGACTGTACTAAAAATCATTTAAATTTTAAATTTTTTTGAGAATCGATGTGGACAGCAGTAAAACAGGGCAGAGGTTGAGCTTTCTCGGAAAATGTTTTTAACGAAAAATTTTCCAAACTCATTGTGGACTCAAGCAGTAAATTCTACTGTCTATATAATCCACTCACTGTTTCTTCGGACGTTTTGAAACAAATCTTTGAAAGATCATCCCAGGAGTAAAATATCAAACTTTTTTTAAATAACTTGTAAGTTATATTTCAAATATTTAACCCTGTAATAAATTTAAAGTATTATATTTTTACTAAATAAACTAACTGAGTATCTTCCGTAACTTATAATATTTACTTCGTATCCATTACAAATTAAAAACAGTGAGACCAGATTTATGTTGGCAATGGCTAGTAAGAAATAATTGAGAGTTAACATAAAGATTTAGCCCAGTTTTTAGCCTCATTTCCAAAGGAAAGATAGGCTTATGTACTCATTTTCCTGCCTGTGTGTTTTTCTGTTTGTGTTTGTGGGTGTAGGTGTGTGGCTTTGTGTGCTGTGCGTCTGTGCGGTACTATGTGTGTGTGGTGTGTGTGTGTGTTCCCTTTTCAATTTTTGAATACATTAACCTAATTTCACCAAACTTGGTACACACAGTACTTAGTAAGGACACATAACTTTTATAGTTTTCTACACATGGGGCACTTACTTTCAAAATGGTGGCAATTTTAACATTTGGGTTAAATTTTATATCTCGGGAATCATTCAACAGACTAAAACCACATTTTGTATGCTGGCAGAGCATCAAATGAGCATTAAATTTTGAGATGGATATTTTTGTTGGTCCACCATTTTGGAAAATAGCACCAAATGAGAAATAAACATATTACATTATATCTAGAATAAAAATCAATCCTCACCCCATTTGACAGGTAAGGAATAGTACGATAGGCCAAGTAAACACAAGTAATTGAAGTTTATTAGGTACTTATTTTTAAAATGTCGGTCATAGAAATATTTTAGGTTTATTTATTATATCTACCATACCATATAACCAATTTTGACCAAATTTTGTACACTGAAAGTATCTGTAACAAGCATTGTATATCCCAACACATAACCTCTTTTGTAGGCAATTATTGAAGATAACTCTATACGAGTAAATATTTCATATATAATATCTCGGTAAAAAAAAAAACTAACCGATTCCTACCAAATTTGCCAAACAAGCAGTACTGATGCATATGATATTAAGTGATATGTTGTAAGCATGCCAGACACTTATTTTCAAAATTGTGGCCATATAGCCATTTAAGCTTAGAATGCTGTATCATCTAAACTGTGAAGCCAATTCCAACATAACTTTGTATGCTGGAAGTAGATATTACAACTATCTACTGTATCTATAAGGAGCGTCTTTTCTCCACCAGTTTGCAAGGTAGGGGCACACAAATAAATAAAGTATCTATGTAATATCTCAGGAAACAATTGATAGATTCCTACCAAATTTGGAAAACAAATAATACAGCGGCAGGGGGTATAAACCGGAAAATTTTAAGTAGGTCAGGCACAATTTTCAAAATGGTGGCTATATAAATATTTCAGCTAAGTATACTTTACTAAAGAAACAAATTCCAAATTAACTTTTTATGCTGGCTGTACCTATCACAACCATCAATTTTGTCTATGCAGAGCCTCATTTCTCTGCCATTTTTGTAAATCATATAATAATCAATAAAAAATTATGTTTTTATCTTATGTCTCGCGAAACAATCAACACGTTCTTACAAAATTTGGTGAAGATATTTTACTGTGGTAGGGCATATTAAAATGTATTTAAGTATGACACAATTATTTTCATTGTGATGGCTATAAAATTACTTTAGTTTTGTGTGCTAAATCTACGAAACTATGACATCTGTTTTAAATTATTTTTGTATATTAGCAGTATACAATCACTGAATGTGCTACAACATTAGTTATTTGTCCTCCATTTATGAAGATATGAACATGCAAATTATGGAATTATTATAAATCTTGAGGACCAATCAACAGATTCCCATAAAATGCTACACTAGAATATTTCAACTAATTAGTACCTAAATGTTCACAGCATAAATTCTACAGAAGGCCATGCAAAACTTTCACAACTTTAGTGGGTCAGACAACGATGATCAAAACGGCGGATTCATAAATGATTTAGGTAGGTTTGCCACGTATATTAAAATATTTAACCAAATTCAACCGAAATTTGTATGAAGACATTTTACATAAGCAACAACACATACAGAGCCTCTTTCATTTTGCATTTTTGTACGATAGCATCAAATTAGAAAGATAAGTTTTTTATACCATATCTCAGGGATCAAACAACCGATTTCCACCAAATTCTTCGTACATGTAGTGCTATGGTAGGCCATGTAAACTTACATGTTTAAAGCTGCCCAGTCACTTATTTTCATAATGACGACGCTGTAAATATTTTAGGTTTGTAAACCCTATCATTCGAAAAATTATACTGATTAAATCCGAAGATGATGTTACGAATCCGACCTCCGTAATGTAGTGAAATGCACTCTATATTATTGTACGAGGTTTTCTGGGTTCAAGTCCCGGGTAAGACACGTGTTTATTTGAAATATTCTCACTACTGTTGTATAAGTTTCTCGTTTCATTTCAAAACTAATAGTTTTCAAATAGAATCCCAGCCCTACCTACCAACTCAGCTTTTAAGAATTTATTTAAAAATTAATTCTGCCCATGTTGAGGAAAGTACGCTCATTGGTTATATCATTCACTTCTTGTTTGTTATGCTATTTGTAAACTTAACATTTCCTATTAAAATATTTAAATTTTAGGTATATATCTGATGGAAACATATTGAATTGTTAATGTTAAAAGTATCAGCAGAAAATATCTTGCAGAAGCTACAGTGACATTGCTTTTTTCTTTTCGCCCGAGGAAGAAACTTGAACAGGGGGAGCATATCTTGACTCTCTCTTTCTCTGAAAGTTTCGCAGCGCTAGCAGTAGCAGAAAATTATACATGTGTTCAGTTTTAGCATATCTCATACTTAGTACAGAAAAATAATGATTTTTGAATTTGTAATTTTAAATTGAAACGAGATTTTAATGTTTGAATAATTATTATTATATATTTAGATGTGATGGATGGGTGGTTACAAATGGAAAGGTGGTAGAAGTGGTTACCTGACATGGTTTATTTGTTTTTACTGAACGAAGTTTTAGTATTCCTTCCTTAGAAAAATAACTGAAATTACTATGTCAAGTTTGTACTTTGTTTTAATATTCCTAGGCAAGCTAGATGCTGTTATAAAACTGTGTTTCCATGGCAGGAATAAATATACTCTAATGTGTCGTGTCCACTGCGAACGAAAGGACATTGTTGCATCTCCGTCGTGGTCATAGTGCTGGGCCAGTGTGTGTGTGTGTGTGTGTGTGTGTGTGTGAATGTGGGTGTGTGATTGCATATATTGGACATGCGAAATTTTACGTTTGGGAAAATAGTTTTCATGATTAAATTAATATTATTTAAAATTTTTGTCTGTTTAACTATCACAACTTTGCAACTTTGTCCTAGGTGTTTTAAACACAATTGTGTAATGTTCTTACGTTTCTGTGATTTTAATGTTTGCCAAAATCGAAAAAATGACTAAACGCAGCTAGAAAACTTTAAATGGATAACTAAATAAACCTTGTGGTAGTAAGTACATTCCCATGCAAAGAAATATGAGTGAGATAAAAGTTACGGTAGGCCCATTTTGTGCATGTTCGCTACTATCTTTTGAGTTTGTCGCTGCTACGTACAAAAAATTAGCGACACTATTTGCTGTCTCTTTCGGTGGAGAGGTTCGTCCTCCACTTTAATTTATTCAAACTGAGGCTGTCTTTATAACGAAATAACCCAACACACATTAACAACAAGAAGTTAAATACTGCAGTTCTTTCTCCCACAATCGTAACAGAGTTAAACTCAGTCGTGGCATAATAATAACTTGTATTATGTGTAATGTGCTATATTTTAATAACATAAATATATAAACAATACGTACAATAATAAAATGTGGTGCATTCTGGACTAAACACAGTATTATAATGGCCAATACGTTGGACGACCACTTTATTCTGTAAATGCAATACATAACGTAGGCCACCTCGTTGCGATAGTAATAATTCTGTGTTATGCCCCACACGACAAAATATTAAATTGTGTTTGATGTAGGTGTTATTTGTGATTCAGTTAACGAGTAAAAAGAAATGACTACTGTTCCAAAGAAATATGTTTGATCGGTTATACTCAGTTGAGGACCCAGTATGTTAGTCGCGTAGTAACTCACATTTGACAACACCGCCTTCGTTACAGGTAAACTATTATTTGCCACACCAGCTGTGAAACTTACTGTACATAACTACACACTTATCAAAGGCACTTGTTTAATAATTTTCAACTGAAAGTAGGTAGGTGAGGGATAGGACAAAACGTGCATACTCAGAAAAGGTGTCAGACGTGTCAAATCCAGCTAAAAATTATTTATTCAGAAATATTCAAAAATATTCAAACTCAAAATATCGGTTTTTTTTTTCTAAACTGGAAAAATAATTCAAATAATCAAAAATCCCTGGATGGCAGTGAGCAAAGAAAAATAAAAGTGTTCAAACTAAGCTGCCGTTACCCTTACGTGACACGTATTGAAGAGTCTGACTTAACACTTTAAATAAACGTAGTTCTCTCAAATATAAAATGTCTTGAATTTAGTTCAGAAAATTGTAACTTGACTGTCTCAAAAAGGTAAAACATTTGATTTCTCTCTCAGGTAAAATTGTGGTTAAAGTGTGCTGCATCTAATATAGGCGCCTTGCCAACATGGCGTCGTGTAGAATGTTCTACGCCAATGGCGTAACGTAGAAAAATGAAGTAAATTTAAAAACTCGACGAAAAACAGCTCTGGTTTTAAATACCACGATGTAGGCGAAGGCAGGACGGTGTATCTAGTAGAAGGACCGGAGGTAGGGAATATGCAGATCTGGGTGCGGTGCTACTTTACGTGGCCTACGGCTCACGGACATTACAGGTCTAGCTAGCTACCTTACTCCTAAACAGCTGTTGAAATAAAAATATGCGGAGTGTTTACTCTGTAAACTCGACGCAAAACACAGGTAGAAACGGCGTAAATCTGTATGAATTAAAACACCATAACTTCTAATTTAAAATTCCTCTGCTACGTCCAATTGTAAGACAAGTGTCCTAGCCTTACGTCTAGTGCAGTTGAAGGTTGGTGGCAGAGAGAGCGAACTTTCAAACGGCCCGCACGGCCTAACCCTAAGCTGAGCTCTCCAGCCAATCGGAGTACAGGATTTGAACCTGTTAGCCAATCGCAAGGCTTCCTGACTAACTATTCAAAATGACACACTCAAAACGGCCTAAATCCCTATTACATAGAATTACGGGTCTCGTAGATGTTAATCAAAAAATACAAAGGAAATTCTCTGAAACATTCACAATAAAGGTGAGACCAAAAAATGCAAAAATATTAGTTATTAAGTAAAATACAAACAAAAGAAAATCTAGCTATCTGTTTCAATTAAACATTAATTATTGCCATTAGTACATCTAAGTTTAAAATATCCTAACCATATTAAAATGATAAAGAAAAATAATTAAAATTACGAAAAATAAAACATATGTGAACCATAGGTAAAATTACAAGTATTATGCATTGCAGTGTCCAATGTGTGAAATAAACATTAATTATAAAAAATAGGCGCAGATAGTGGAAAATGTTGTGTTACAATAATAATTACAATATCTATCGTCAATACAGACAATGTTAAAAGTCATAAAGCTGGCGAAATTATGGTTGTAGGCCTAAACTGTGACAATTCATATGTAATGGTTTTTGAAATATGACAGAATTCTCTGAACAACTTAAAACAGTAAACAAAGAATATGACACTTGAAACATATGAGTCACATGGCAGTGTTTATGTTTAAATGTAGCGAAAGGATACGTCATCGGTAACCAAATGTAGATGTTTGGCAGGGCTTTAGGAAAGTGGGAAAACCTTGAATGGTCTATAATATAAATTGTATTGGACAAATTATTATTAATGTGAAAACATCCTAAAAATTGTCCATCCTAAAGACTGTAAATCTTGATAAGTTCTATGTGTTTGGAACTGATTGTTACGTATGTACATGTTCCTACAGGAACGAAATAGAATTGGGACGCAAAAAGGAAGTAAGTTGAAAGGATATTCAGAAGATGTGGATGGTTATAGGATATGGATGAAGTCTGAAAACCACGTAATTCGAAGCAAAATGTTGTATTTGAACTACAGAATGTTGGTGTGATGGTGGCATTGTTTCCAGAAGACTAAAGAGACAATACAGAAGCTGAATAAGTTAAGGCTTGACAGACTGGAAATGAACTGCCAAAGTTACAACTGCGGGATCGGGCAACCATAAAACGCGCTGAGCGCCTGATTGAATTCATGCTAGTAGAAGCGAATGAGTTAAAAAAATACGCTGGGGCATTAAAATCTGCAGAATGCCTACAGCGATGCAGACTATAATCGATGTTCGATGAGCGGAATCGTCTTCTAATTCAGCGGAGAGGCAATCACCTGGAAAAGCAGACAACAGCACATCATTAACAACTGAAGCATAGTACGTCGTAGCCAGCGAGTTGGCAAAAGATGCTCTGTGGCTGAATCAACTATTCAGTGATATCTGTGCCAGTTATTCTAGTGGCTAATGCTAGTGCCATTGAGTCAGCCAAAAACCTCTGGATTTTCTAAGGGTCTAAAGTACATGGATGTACATTTCTGTTTTGTACATGTGTTAGATCCGGAAAGCACATTAGTGATAAGCATGTACCAAGCAAAAATCACGTTGTAGACATTTTTACAAAACCAGTTCCGTTCTGTGAGTCTGATACGGACTGCTGTGGGGTAAACTTGGTTTAAATAAAGCCAATAACTTACAAGTGTTATTTGACTCCTGAGTACCTATATTATTAGTTAACATTTTTGGCATTGTTACCCCCTTTGATAAGTAATGTTTAATTGAATTAAATATATTAAAAACACATGAAAAATTTTATATTTTCATTATATGTCTGTTTCAATATTTGTTGTCACACACACAGATAAAAAGCATATCTTACCAAAAGGAGAGAATTCACATAGAAAAAAATAGTATTATTAACTTCAAGAAATCTTTCCAATAATACTGTGGATTGATTTAGGAACTTTTAAAAATTGCCCAAAATTACACTCCTAGGCATTAAGATTTTACCCCCAGAAAAAGATGCACCTGAAGGACCCAGCATTGCGTACAGCAGGGTAGGTAAATGACAAGATTAGTTGTTCAGAAGAGTGACGCAGCACGTTCGGAAAAGGTGAAATTGGTAAGCAGTATGTACACTGACGTGACAAAAGACATGGGATAGCACTATGTAACTGAATGCACCATGGTGCCACTGCTGTAGAACGATGTTGCATGGCCTAAGCTTGTCTTAGTTGTGAACAGGTAGTCATGTCACTCGGAGTGACTGTTGTTTTCATGCTCATGGCAAGGCGACGTGAGTTATCAGAGTTCAAACGGGGCATGATTGTGGGTGCCAGAAGGATGGGACATTCAATTTCAGAAGTCGTAGAGACCTTCAATACTCCTCAATCCACTGTCACATGCGTACAGGGAATATCAAAATGAAGGCATTAGGAACCACCTTGGACAAAGCATTGTCTGTCCAATGTTACTTCATGGCAGTGACCGGCAGAAGTTGGGTAGAATTTTCTGTGTTAGCATAGTAGGAAAACTTGCTCAAATCGCAGCTACATTCAATTCAGAAGGTGTCAGATGTGTATCTAGCAGATCTGTGCTACATGTATTAACTTCCATGGTATATGGAATCAGAAGACCCACCAGAGTGTCCCTGTTAACAGCACAACACTGAGCACAAAGCCTCACTTGGGATCGTGAGGTTGCTAATTGGACACTGGAGGACTGGAAACATGTGGCCTGGTCCGATGAGACACGACACAGTTTGTTTCGAGCTGATGGCAGCGTTCGGGTATGACGCAAACCCAACGAGGCCATGGATCCCAGTTGTTAACATGGCTCCGTGCAGGCTGGTGGTGGTTCCATTATGATGTGGGGTGTGTTCCCATGCCATGAGTTGGGTCCACTTGTCAATGTACCAACAAAACTCAATGGTAACCACTACAAAAAACTCCTTGGTGACCATTTGCAGCTGTTCATGGATTTCAGTTTTCCTGACAATGGTGGGATGTTCCAACAGGATAATGTGCGTCTCATCAGGCTGTGGATGTAAAGAACTGGTTCGTAAAGCATTCTGGAGAGTTCCAGCGAACGGAGTGGCCAGCACTTTTCCCCGAGATGAACCCAATCGAGCATTTATGGGACATGGCGGAGAGAGCCATTCGCACCCTAGATTCTGCACCTAGAAATAAGAGGGAACTTTGGGCAGCTATTAAGACAGCATGGCTTAACATCTCTTCAGAGGTCTTCCGTCCACTTGTGGAGTCCATGCCAAGTAGAGTTACGGAACTTATTATTGATAGAGGGGGACCTACATGTTATTAGACAGGTATCCCATGGCTTCTCTCATGTCAGTGTAAATGGGAGCCTCTGACATGTGGAGGTATTGTATTTCTATGCTGTTCGTGTTCACAGATGGAATGAGCATGCCGCATCAAAAAACACGACGATCATGTGAAGAGATTACTGTCTTTGACTAGGGAAAACATTATCTTATCGGGATTGTGGATTATCCCACCGCAAATTTTGTTCTCACGTTGGAAGAAGTGGATATGAGATCAGTGGGTCGAGCACGGTCGAGGTTGGCAGCGTGCAGGCAGTCAACAGCCCTGACACATCAATGAGTGCGAGGACTGACGTGTGATGTATCACATTTAACACCCCCGCTCAGGTGTTCAGGCATATAGCACATATTTTTGAGTCCCCATGTACAGTTCGTTGCCGTTTGCAGTGTCAATGCATTTGTTCCAGGTGCTCATTATTGGGGATGCCACGGACTTCACCACAGGCGACTGCGGCTGCAATGGTGCATGAAACTTCAGACCTGGAGGGACGAATGGTGTGCCATCTTCTTCTCCGATTAATCCACTTCTGATTGCAGCATCACGATTGTCGCATCCATGTCTAACGGCACTCTGGTGCATTCCTGACAGAGTCCTGCGTTATAGACCGTCATGCCAGCCAAGTAGCTGGAGTTATAGTGTGGGGTGCCATCGTATTCCAGTCCAACTCTCACATAGTCCGCATCATCTGTGAAACTATTATACCACGGAGGTGTTTTCGCCTCTCTTCGTGGCCTGCCTGGGGCCCTGTACCAACAAGTCAATATAAGTAAGCATGTAGCACACATCGTGTGACAGT
This sequence comes from Dryococelus australis, assembly GCA_029891345.1. Lineage (NCBI taxonomy): Eukaryota > Metazoa > Arthropoda > Insecta > Phasmatodea > Phasmatidae > Dryococelus > Dryococelus australis. Next base: position 75,724,184 of record CM057000.1, read on the forward strand.
TTCAGAATAGCCATCATGTCACACTGCTTCCTTGGCCTGTGAGTTCACTGGATCTCGCGGAAATTCATGGCTCATTGTCGGACGACGACTAGCATTCCACGGGACACCCGCGGCCAATAATTATGATTGTGACAGCTCACGTCCTTCTGGGTGTTGCAAGTTTAACAGTCAGCAATGTAGGAAAGTATTACATATTTTTTATTGTAGCCATGTATGTTCTTTTTTTTAATAAATTTGCTAAGCATACTTCAAAATTAAGTACGACATGGCCTTTCAGTCACCTTTTTTAAGTTTCCTGTAAATGTTCTTTTTTATTTTATTCGTACACCCCAAAACACAAAAATTGTAACTTTCACATACCATGCGAAATTTTTTTGCGAAGTATTATTGTTTACGAGGATAGAGTATTTAAAAGTAATGTCTATGCGTTGAACGGTGTTTACTACAAATATAAAATAATGAATTATTAGTGTCCAGCACCCTAAATGTTGTAAGTGTTCACGTACTAAGAAAGAAAATCTTGTTGATTTGTATCCAATAGTTTTCATTTTAAATAAATTATAGTCATAGTCTCAGTAGAAAGTTATCAGTGAGCGTACTCACAGTGCACATCCAGCCTCCATCCATCGACCCTGGACTGAACGGGAATGGCGATGTTCTCGGCGCGGCATGACAGCTGCTTACCGCTGTCCTGTCTGGTTGGCCGCAGAGACAGCATGCTGCTGGTAGCGTTCCCGTCCTCTGCCACCTGTCGCATCACACAAACTGCTGCCACTCGTCCCGTTCTTAACACTGTGCACTTCTCACAGCCCAGCCCTTTTTGTATCCCTCCACAGGCATAAATAACCATACTGCCTTGGACCTGATAAAATCCATGCTGCCTTCAAGTGGTACTTCTGAAACTGTCACAAATGTAGAGGCGTAGCTAGAGGGGTATGGTGGGTTGTAAACCCCCTCGCCTCTATGGTTTCCGTAAATTTTTATTGGATTTATTAGAAAATTTTTAATTGTGATGAAAGTATACAATTTCCTTAAACTATGATGAATTATACTACAACGAGGAGTAATTTTTCTCGTAGTATGTGTCCTAAATATTTAGTAGGTCAGCACCGTCAATACCGGCGTAAACTCCATCCCTTCCCTTCAGTAAGTGTAAACCTCACCATGTGAAAACTCTGGCTTCGCCACTGATATGATAATGTTTTGTAAAATGTAACTCTAATGTGCTTTACATGAAAAGAAACAAATGTCTGTGGCCACCACATTAAAACTATCTATTTTAATAACATTTTGCAAATAACTGCTTTTACAAATTTCCTGCCGCATTCTTTTGAGAACTCTATTAGTCAGTGTACTGTTATGTATCTCAAAGTTTCCGCAGCTAAGGACGGTGATATTTTCCCTCAAACTTTAATTTTAAAAGTTTTAGATGAACTGCTCAACATCTGAGCAATATACACAAAGTAACTCTACTAAATACCTGCTTCAATTCACCCGATGAATAGAACGAAAAAGTAAAGAGGAACAGGGAAGATCTGAAAAGTATCTTTGCTGCAGTTTGTTATTTAGTTCGACATAAGCTTTTGTAGAGAGGTCACAATGAGTCTATGGTCTGTTAAAAAATTTAATTATTTGATACTTAATATACTAAAAAAACTGCGAACCCCATTAGAATTCGACTTAAATGCATCTATAGAAAACGTGCAACATAAGCGAGTATTCAAAGTTGCACAATTTAAGCTATCTCTGAATATTTCTAGTAGGACAAAACTTCTAACATACATTGTAAATCGTAACTCTCAATAGTTCTGCATTATGTTCTTGAAGGCAATATTAAAGAAATATTTGTTCGCTTTCTCGATATCGGTGCTGATAGAACTGCTAATCGCTTATTTATACACATGCTGAACACATAGTTAATGAAATTTCCACTGCAGAGAAGTTGGTTTGCCAGGCTTAAGAGTATAGGTAACGAATGGTTACATAAGTGACTTGCAAATATGTGTTTTGTTGTCACACCTTAAAACTCTCTTTACTCACTGCTGTGCCCGCAATACTACATGTGGTTTTGCAACTAACATCAATAACGGCTATTTACGGTGAAGTGAACACTTTTTTAGGCTTTCCCAGCAAGCATAATGACCTGAAAATGATATATTATTGTGGCCTCAGACCTTAAATTATGAGAGTTATACATTGTACCCACAATATGTTAATTAGTCATATGTTAATTTTTATTTTAACAATTTGCGAAAGGATATAAATAATCTGAAATAATCTTTTAAACACGTTGTGACACCTGCAATGCTTCCATTTGTGAAGTATTATAATTAGTACACGGACACTACTATTTATTTATTTATTATTACGTGATGATGACTTCTTTTATTAATCTAACTATTTACCTATTGCGTTTCGTGTAGTGTGTAAATATTCAATTATTTTAGTTTAATGTCAGTAATCTAATTAATTTTATTTCAAGTGTTTGCTTTGCACATAATTTTATTCGTCTATATTCTATAATTGTTACAAAATTCGTTATGTTAGTTGCTATGGGTTACGTTGCCATAAAAAAGTGTAATTTTATTTATTTGGTTGTCTTGACGACGCAGTGTCGTGTTATTTGAGCTGAGGTTGCCATGCCATGATTGGTTGAGAAGAAGGACGCTTTTAAGTTTTTGTTGGAGCGATCTCCACTGTGGATTTTACCGTCAGGAAGGGCTACGACTAGTTGTCGTAGACCCTAAAGGAATTTCTTTTTTATTAGATTCAAGTCCAGTTTCGTACCCTTGAGAATAGCAGACATGAAGCACAGAAGACGGTGTTTCGTGTATATTGTTAACATAGTTTGTTCGCGTTACATATGCGATTCTTTTAGGAAGTTCGCCAACCGCGAGTGACGTGGGGTATTCAATCTATAGACTGTATTCCCTTCGTGTACCCAGGCTCGCTGGCCTAAAGTGAGAGAAGATCACTGACTCGAACATGACTCTACATGCGGCCGACTACCAATACCAGTAGCAACGCTTCATTTAATTGTGAGTTAAATACTCCATGTCTGTTTTGGAGAAGGTGTTCACTATGGCCGAAACTTTAATTATTTTACAAGAGAGACGTCATCCAGCCAGCCATGTTGGAATTTTCATTTTATTATTTTGATTGCTTTACACTTACAAAACTCCGATTAATTTTCATGAGTTCTCGTTCTCAGATTTGGCGTGAGTTTTGCAGTAATAACCAACTTAGTTATTTAACAAGATATTTTCAGCAGACATTTTAAGATTACGATTAGGCTGAATACTGGCATGGGTAATCTCATTTGCGGCCACGTAACTTCCATAAGATTAGTTTTAGTATATAATTGAGTGCAATACTAATATTTCAATGTTAGACCAATTAGTCATTGTGGGTTTGTATAGTCTCTGAATATTCCCAGTTGTAAATATTCTAAAGGGTTATCCATTCTATGTGTGAACTTAAATACTGGGCTCCATATATCACTTCATTCTATTTCAATGTGGCCACAGTTTTACATAAGTATAATATAATTAAATCAGTGAAATCTAAAGGGGATTAAGTGTCATCTATGACCTACCTATGGTAAAGGTTATCTCTCCTATGATAAGCCTTTTGAGGAGAGCAACGCTGGATGTACTCTACTGTAAGCTGAGTTCCTGCTACTGGGTGTATGTGTCCAGGAGGTGTAAGTTATCACAATTCTAGTCAGTATAAGCAAATACTTACCCCGGGAAAAAGTATCTCAATCTGCATTTTTTGTTTTACTCACACCATTTACATACATGTGGCATTTCGACTACGGTCATATACGTCACACTTGCACTGATATAAGTAATTAGCCCAATGTTTCTCTACATGGGTGGTGTAAATAATTTTAATAAAGTTCTTGAAGGCTTATATGGTTGGTAGGTCACGCCATTTGACATCAATCTCATTGCAGATGGAACCATAAACATAAGCAACATCAATGAGACAATTACTATTACTAACCGACAATATGAGCTATCCGTATCAAACATAAATTCCAACAAACCATTTCAACAGTCCAGTAGTAGCTATTGAGAATATTTTTACATTTTTTTTTTTTTTTTTTCGAAATTTTGTGGGCATAAAGCGACTTTAGGGCAAAATTAATTATTTCCGAAGTTATTCTTGGTGTAAAATATACTAATTTAACTATAACATGTCTGCGACAGTCGAGTACGACTCCGTCTGTGACGTCCAGTGGCGGATCCACAGGGGGTGAAGGGAAATTACCCCCCCCCCCCTCCCCCAAAAAAAAAATTGTGAATCTGTTTAGTAAATAACTATCACCAAAAACACTTTTAGCCAAACATATAAATTAGTAAACCATTATCTACTTTGAAAATGTTTAGTGTCACTGTTTCTTTCCAAGAAAAAATACTACAGTAGTTGCACAATTTTAGCGAATTGAGTTCTTTTTTACAACAAAGAGAAAAAATTTTAGATTTCATTTTACGCGGCAAAACAATACCAATCTAGCTATTTTTATTGTAAGTATGTATAAGTTTGCTGTAGCTCCGTGCTGGGCGCTGGTCACTGGTGTTGTACAGTTCATTTCTATCTTCATAGATAGAAGGCAGCAACACAGATGACTTTCTTAGATTGTTAGTGAAGGAAACGCCAAGAAAAATTTGACGTGTATAGCAAGAAATGTCTCATAAAATGGCAAACCATCAAGGAGTACAGGTGAAAACAACTGTTAGTAGTCGTAAAAGAAATTTGTACTAACTTAAAAATTAATGCAAATAATTTTCACAATTTATAAATTGCCAACAACTGCATACAGCTATTACAAAATATCGGTTATCAACATTTGTGTATCTTTTTTAAACTTCTAGCGGTGATTTATAAGTGATGTAACAGGGTGGCAAAATTCTGCTAGCACGATTCGCACGAAAGAACACAATAATAGACATTTACGAAAACGAACCTGTTAAAGTTAACACTTTTACTAGGTCACGTGACTACGTTTGTTAGATTACTAGGGGTTTGCCAGTTTGTTATCGAATGTTTAAAAGCAAAAATTTCTAAACGATCGGTCGAAACAACGTGTAAAATGATTTATTGTTAGCGACTCGGTTGGCCATCCCTCGGGAAATTAATTATATATTAACCCGATACCGCATTCAGCATGTCGCACTTTACGATTGCTGTTTGCTTGTTTGTTTTTATTCAATGTTTACATATTGTTGCACCATTTGTCATTTGAAGCACATCGTCTGCTGAATCATATCCTCATTTTACCCTGCTGTCAGTACCATTAGGTCAACCCCGTGCTGGTCGTGTTATCTCTCTCAATAACCGGAAGCACTTTTTTGGCGGCTGTTCAGGAGTCACTAGAAGTTGCTATTTCTGCTAGAAAATTTTAAGGTTTTGCTAAGTAAAATATAAAAAATGGCAAAAAAACTGGACATTGAACTCCGAAAACCTAGGATTTGTGGGTGCCAAGAGCATTGTCCAAATTATCTAGTTTCTTCTGTTGAGGACTATTACAGGATTTTTGTGTATATTCCTCTTTTAGATCACATTGTAGGTGATCTAAAATAAAGATTTCCATCTAAGTTACTTGAAGAGTTTAAGTTACCAGATTTACTCCCGGAAATAATTGTGAACATAAAGTTTTTGCAAATCAACAGTGCTGTTGATGTATTATCAGACGTTTCACACATTTACTCTGTGTAAGTAGAGCATTGCAACTGCTTAAGATCAAGGGAGAGGCGTCACGTTGGCAACAGAAGTGGAGAAGTTAAAAAAATCGTAATGCAGTGCTTCCAACAACAGCAGTGACTGCACTCGAAGCATGTGACAAATATTTCTATTCTCTCATTCATACTATTTTGCTAATCCTCTGCACTCTTCCTGTTAGAAATGCCAGGGCAGAAAGAAGTTTCTCAACTTTGCGCCTTACCAAAACTTGACTTCGAAGTACAATGCAGAATTGTCGACTTATAAGACTATCACTTCTTCACATTCATTATGACATAAAGGTAGATGCTCAGCAAATAATAGAAAAGTTCTCTAAAATGGGTAAACACCGTATGATTTTGTAATAAAATGTGGCTGTAACATTTTACATAGCCCTATTTTCAGGATAAGTACTTTCATTTATAAAAGTTAACTTTTCAATTTGATTGATTATGTAATATCATGTGTGCTAATAGTGAGGTAGCAATTGTGACTTTTTATCCATTAATATAGACATTTCTAAAAGAACTTTACATGTAATATATGGCATGGGACCCTTGTTACATGTTAGCTCGCCTTTCTAAAGAATTTTAAGATATCTTTTATGATGTACCAAACATTGATGGTAGATTTTGTACATACACATTGTAACATCTCGTTTTACCAAAGCCGTGATAATGCTATGAATGCCCGTGATTTGATACGAATTAAATTTAATGTTTGATGTGTGAACTGTTTTAGATAGGTTTAGTATGTGAGGGTTTTATTTTGACAGTTGTATTGTTTAATACAGTGTGAAACTGTTAACTGAATTTGTGAATTTTATCTATGCAAATGAAAGTGTTTTGTTAGTTGAATAGTTAGTTATAATGCTCTCGGTTAATCACGCTACACCAGTCAGAAATAACAACCTTTTGTTTTATTAGGAACATTTAGTAACATTCAGAAAATTAGAACATTTCCAAGGGTATTCTAAAAGTCGCTGTCTAGAGAAAAGGATGAAAAACACGAAGGGCTCCAGAACTATTTGAATCATCTGTTTATCAAATGTATATAATTGGATATATTAACGTACTAAAGCAGATACGGATAATAATATTTGATGAGTTAAAGTCTAGAAAAATTATTAATATCAAGAAAATCTGTGAGCCCGAAGAAGATGAACTCGTTAATGAAATTCGTCTAAGTTTGACGACAGGATAAAGAAAGTTGAGCGACAATTTCCAGAGACGACAGTGAGTACCAGCGGACATCTCCAGCCAAGTCGACGGAACTCTACGCTGTACCGAGGTCTAAGGAGCATCTGCCTGCATCATCGACATCCGGTGTCCCAGTCCTGAGTTCGACGCCATGGGTCCTAATTTGTGGAACGACCTCGGGATTGCTGTCTTCTACTGAGCTGGATTCGACGTCGGGAGTCCTGGTTCGTGGAGCGACGTCAGGACAGCTATCACCCGCAGGACAGCACGCAGTAGAAAGGTGGTGCTACTCTTCAGCTTCGACAACAGAAAAGTTTTCGTTTGCACAAACATCCAATAAATGTTTATTCATTTTTATATAATGCACCATTAATATTGGTAGTTTTGGCAGATGTGCAGCGACCGTCTTTCTGGCAGATGTAGTGTTGGTTAAATTTTAATAATTAATTTCAGGGAAATTTCAATAACTCAAGTGTTCAGTTTTTTATTTATTTGTAGAATAATAGTTGTTTATTTTGTTTTACACAAGGACGATAGTTATTTTGTTCAAATATCTGGGATTTAATTGAATATATATTTCACTTAAATGAAACGAACCTTGTGATTATTTATGATTTGTATTAATATGAACTGCCATAGGTAATTTTAAGGTGTTTTCCAAATATATTATTAATTGTTTCTCTGACTCTCTTCTGGAAGTTTTCAATATAAATTATAATTCCCTTAGCCGAGGCATATACATATGTTCATATATCACACACATAGTTGGATATATCTGCATACACCTACTTTAAAATTTGTGTAGCACTGTCATATGTTACATGGTCTATTTTTGGCTTCCTCACGTGGGACCACATATCTCTACAGTCGCATATCTGTAACCTCTTACTGTTGCATTATTATAAATGTAACTTACTGTAGTTTATATTCACAGAGGCTATGGTTTCCATGTAAACAGGAAATATGATATTTTATGGTAGATAATTGTTCTGTTGTTCCTGTACGAGCATCATGATTACTTCATAGTTAAGTAGTGTTATGAGAAGTTTTGTAATTTGTTTGGTTTCAATATATTACACTTAACTTTTGTATTTTGTAATTATTGTAACATGACAATTATGATTTCTTCTTGTTCATTTTTATTTTGAGGGTAATGTGTGAGTTATCAAACAGAGCTCTGTGATGTTAATTGCATCATTATTTTAATACAAACTGTCATTGCGAATTTTGTAACATTGATAAATATTGTCGTTAAGAATTGTGTACATAATCTCCAGCTATTGTCACTATTACTTTTTCTTACATTTTTAAGAAGCCTTTCAGAGTTATATATATATATATACACACACACACATAAACACACCAATAGTGAAGCCTTGGCAGAGGGGGGGGGGGGAATTTATATTTGTTGTTTCATTACACAAACAAATTTTTTCTTAAACAATATTAATAATTCTACTGGGAGTATATTCTTTGTTTAGTTATGAAAACTTCTTAAAAAGAACCATTTTGCACCTCGAAATCCAATTTTTTTTTCCGGGGGGGGGGGGGGCGAACACCCCGCTTTATTGGGGGAATCTGTGTTCATTTATAAAAAGCTATGTTTCCCTCCCCGAAATTGCTTTCTGGATCCGCCCCTGGTGACGTCAGCCAAGGTGGCGGATGAATCTGGAATCCTGCTTCCTGAATTCTTTGCCAAAGTCGCTTATTATATACTAATAGCTGAGTCTCAAAGACGTGTCAAAAGTACTACATAACCGTAAAGGACTTCGTTCTGATAAAATAGAAACCAAAATTATTCTTTATATATATTTTGAAATAGTGGATCACATACTCTTTGAGATAGAAGAGGTTCTCTTCTTTCGAGGAAGTGGAATTTTTCACAAATTTTACTTCCCTGACTGCGAGAATTACAAAGAAAAACTTCGTGATCACCTTCTATATAAACGGTAGTCAGTTTATGGCACACACTTAAATTCTGTAACTTAGGATTGTAACTCTAAATGTTTCACAGTTCGTCCGAGTTCTCTTCTTACAATGTAAACGAGTTAGTTGAATAATGAACTAGCATGGAATGGTTGTTCAGGGTTCATTCAACAAGTGTATGAACTATCAAGTTTAATATTGACAATTCCTTTTACTACATATTCTGCGGAATGCTCTTTCTTGGATATTACAAAAATAAACACGTTTACAATAAGCACATTTTCATAAGCGATACTTAGTAAGCTAAGTAAAATTTATATTGAGAAAAGGACTCTTGCCACTCTGAAGAGGAAACTATTCTTTTACATGGATATAGTGGAGTAGTTATTATTTCAAGAAAGGAGAACAGAACTTATGTACAAGTGACATTCACTGGTAAATGAATTTGAAAATGTAGAACTAATTTCTCAGAGTAAATTACTTAGTAGTAGTCTTAAGGTCTTGCAAAACTGAGGCACAATAATTAGAGTGAATTATATATTTGTTATTTCACGAACAACATTTTGTGAAATATGTTGCATTATTTCACGCTTTCTTGGGTGTATGTTTAAGGTTAAGGGCGATATTTTCGATGTTACTTTTTTAATATCATAGTCCCAGATTGAGAGTTTTTAAAGTAACATGTGTGACGTCACAAAACACAAGTAAATCAGAAACAAAAGTAGCATAATATGAATAAACCACTTGATTAACATTGCAAACAAGTCGATTTTTAAGGCTGCACAAAAATATTCGATGACCTCGATCTGGCAATAGTTTTAAATCGTACATCAGTATGCAGTCATATTTGGTTGTGGCAATTTATAATATTTGATATGGGATTGTAAAGCCAAACATCAATTTATTATGGTTGTATGAAGTGGGTTTATGCGCGTGTAACTTTTGAGTGTAATTTTGTTTGTATGTTCTATTATTCTTAAGTGAACAGCTCGCCTACCAAATTTATTCAGGAGATATCAATGGAGTTGAACTCAACTCAAGTTCCTTAATAGAGAAAAAAAATTGATCTATAGCAATAGCATCTTTATAAAAGAGGAGGGGGTTCAAGTTAAATAATTCATTGTTACTGCAGCTGATAATTATTGCAGTTATTTTAATTTGGTAAGGCATTAATAGTCTTAGATCCATACATAACTGCTAAAGTTTCATAGCTTGTGCAATAAGTATCCTATATAGTAAGAACTATTCAGTATATATAATTAAAATCAATCCAGAAATTTTAATTGATCAGTATGTACACTGGAAGAAACTATGAGGTAAAAATAATACTGGAAATTTGTAAGCCCTTCCCAAAAACTTGATTGAAGGGTTTTTAAAAAAAGAAAACATTTGATACAATGGTACATTGCATGTTAAAACGTGTATGCATCACACATTAGTTTGACTTATTTGAAATTTTCTTAATTTTAACTTTTGTTGCAAATCCATACAGATTGTCACCACAAAGATATTGAAAGATGTCCTTGAAAGATAATTGTCAAAACTTAGAAGTCTCATTTGTGTCAAACTACAGTTATGATGATGATAAGCATGATGATAAGCACTAAAACAGTCCCCCTGTTACCCATCTGCAGAGTTAAATCACTGTCTTCTGCGATAGAGTCCTTTGCCTGACCGTGTCAGCATGACATGCTTGGTCCTAGGGAAGTTGGGGAAGCAAGAGCCTGTAAGTGTGGCTAAATCATTAGAACTGCAATGAGAGAATGGTAATATTACTGTTGCTGCTTGAGTGGTGGTGACCTCTGTTGGAGGGAAAATGAGAGAGTACAGATGGGAGCACATGCAAAGAAACCTCCACATATATAGGATTCCTGCTACACCTACATGCTAGAACCAAATTGAAGGAATTTCCTAGTCAGCTGGTGCCTTGGAGAAAGAGAGCTCTGAGAAGTATCCTTACTGATAGATATACTTTGGAACAAATATCAGAAATAAATATGCCTGTTTTAGCTCTTAAAGTAAATTTAATAACACGTAGTTTATTGTCAAATACTGTTCAATAAGTTGGATTATGGTATGTATTGAAAAAAAAGTAAAAAATAAGCAAAAATGAATTCATTAACCTTCCAAAGCTACTCATATATTAGTAGCCAATTTTGACATCCGATCTAACCATGTTAGAGGATTCTTTTTCATAGATATCTGAGGTAGAAAAGGCATTTTAAGACCTGCCGATACCTAGAATGCACTATGCAACTGTGAGTAATCAAAGTATTATTTAAGTAATTCTCTTATTCGTCAACGGTCATGTTTGTAGATGGAGCATGTGTATTCTGGCACATTCACCGTGTCTGCAGACCTTAAGCCACTTCTCCGCCATGTTAAGGTGTTCGGTGGTAGAGCAGGGAGTTAAGCGATCTGAGCAGAATGTTTTCAGCAGTTGCTTGGTCATGAAAATCGTATAAGTAGATGGAGTAGGTGTTTTCTGGTGCACTCACCGTGTCCTTGCTGGCCTCCAGCCGCTGACCGCTTTTCCACCACGTAAGAGTGGCTGGTGGTCGGGAGCCAGTAGATACGCACAACAGATCGTAACGCCGCCCCGCAGACAGTGGCTGCCCTCCCCCCACGATTCGCACGTCCAGTGGTGGCACTGAAACAACTCACTAGTAACATTACTAGGCATTCTGTGGAGAAAACCACACACATGATCGCATATAATGCTGCTGCAAGAATTTTATAATTTAAAAAGCAGTGTGCATTGCTTATTATGGAGATGGGTGTTAGGTGCTAATGAACTGTATTTGTTGTCATTTAGTGAATTACAGCTTCCACAGTTGGAAACTGGTTGTAGCTTCGTTTCGTGCTACAGTACTCATTAGCACAGAATGTAAAAATTATACTACATCAATTACATCTAAGTTAGATTACACTTTCTATTTTATTTCAGCCATTGGTATTCCATTATAAGAGGCAATCACAGCTAGAAGACAGTTTCATTCTTGATTGAGATATAAATGACACTAACTCTCTTTTGCTTCTTGTTCCGCATTGGCTACAGTGTATCAAAAGTAGAATTCTAATTACATCATTTGAGTTCTAACAAGTTACTAAAATATAGGAAGTTTCCTCTTCCTGCTAACATTTCTTATAACATTCTGTTGTGGTGGCCCATTATTATGCTAAAAATATATTTGATTTCTTTAGAGGGCTATGGAATATTTAACTTAAAATCAACCGACTATATTTCCTAGAAATTAATTTATGGATTATAGTATTTTACATAATGAAGGATAGCTAATGCGACTAATCCTCCCAATTTTTACGGTTTTCGGACAACATGGGCACCAACACAGTGTTCAGCAATGTGAATTATGCCTGAAGACTGCACGATTCGCTTTATCTTGTAGCATCTTGTAGCATCATGCTTGACTTCAAATTGTCTTTGTCACTATGAAATATCTTATGGTAACATCATTAGTGTAACCTGCTCCAGAAGACTCTGAACCAATGACGAGCTTAGGGCTGTACTTACAGATTTCTAAGTACATAGAAGGAAACAGTTTCTAACATAAGCGACAGTCGATGAATGGCTGACTGGTTCTTGAGTATGTGCAGGACTGTAGAGTATAATTTACCATTCAAGTATACCGAATAACGGAAGGGTCCTTTATAATTCTGGTCAGCGAATAGCCTTCTGGCTAGGAACACTCGAAGAAAAATGTGGCCTCTAAAGTATATCTTCCGGCCAAAAATTCTGCTCAGCCATAACATATATTACTGACTGACACTCACTATTCATTAGTATAACTCAAGTTATAGGCACATGTAAAGTTCACCACAATTTTCCTACAAAATCACATGGTCAAACAGTGATATGGATAGTTGCATAAAGGATAATTTACAGTACCCCTATAAGCACCTTTTCTCGGGGACAACAAGACAACGGGGGTTCACGAAATAATCGTGATAACTATACCCTATATGAATAATCGATTGGCAGTGATTCCATTCTCACGAACATACCGGAGTTAGGGGTATGGGAATGAGATTTGAGAATGCAAATGGCAACAGGGGTTGTATATGATATCGATGGATAGATCGTCTAAAAGGAAAAAACATTTTCTAAGACATTTTTTTCCCGATGTGCATAGTTTACACACAATGAAACTTAACAAAAACTGTGTCTATTCTTACTAAAATCAAATCAAAATCAACGAAACATGTTATTTTTCTGGTATCCATACATATTTAACGTGCAATCAAAAGGACGTCAGGTATACTGGAAATACCAGTATGGCGTGAGAGAACTACTGTGAAATGAGAACTGGGACGACGTTTTCGCAAATATCACTCTTCAGTAGTACTCGAAATGTCTACCATCCTGTATCAGAAACGACTCTGTTCTCCTTCTTACGTTCATCATTACTCGGCGGACCTCAGCACAGCTGAGAGATCCACATGCCGCTCTGATTATTTCATTCATGGGATGTAAAACGAACGACTGTGTGAATGAACGAACTTTCGATTTTCTTTTAACTTGTATGAAAAAGCTGAAGTTCCTGTAACTGATAGATGGCTTACCTGCTTGCAGCATTGTGCTGCCTTTTTCTCCGCGTTTATTCGGAAACAGTCTAATACTAAAGGTTAAGTTTATCCAATTATCATTGGTTGTGTGTTAACTATGCACGCCAGATACACAATGTGCGCCAATACGGTATTGCCAGTAGGAGTATGAGACTCGCTTTGATACTAGCAATGACCTGTGTGCCTTACTGCATGGACTCGTGGTGTAGGTATTAGACTTTTTCCAAGCAAACGCGGAGAGTAATGCGGCGCTACACAGCGAGCAGATAAATCATCTAACACTTACAGCAACTGCAGGCTTTGAATGCAATTTAACTAACAATCGAAAGGTAGTTCATTCAGACAGTCATTCGTTTTAAATTGCAACCATTAATCGTGGGTGTTGTTTCAGTGTCAGACATTGTCTGTCTGTGGTGTTGCTTTCTGAGTGGAATGCCGTTTACAAACGAAGAAGCATTTGACATGCCGATGATACTAGGAGAATGTTGTCGGAACTGCAGAGCTGCTATCCATTTGTACGCAGAGAGATACCCACAGTGTGTCCATCACTCATACAATGTCTTCCAGCATCTTCCATGTCGCGTGCGCACAACCGGACTAGTGCAACCGACACACAACAAACGTCGTCGCATCAGACGACTTGTGATAGACAAGAGGGCGGTTGAAGTACTTGCTGCCATTATAGTTAATAATTTTACCGGAGGATTGCCCGCGACTCGGGATTGTCTCAAAGTACAGTGTGGAGAATCATTGATAATATTAATTTATATCCGCACCATGTACCTCTCCACCAAGAACTTGGGAAAATAAGGCTTTCCTAAAGAGCATTGATTTCTGCAACTGGTACCTGAGTAAGGACCGTGCTTTCCATCGCAGCATATTGTGGACTGATGAGGTCACATTCAAGAGTAATAGAGACGTTAATATACATAATGCCCATTACTGGTCTGCAGTCAACCCACATTTCCTCCTTCAAGTGTACAACCAGCATGTGAGGTAAGGCTCCTTTAATACTTGGTGTGGCCTTCTCGGACATCGTGTAATACGACCATATTTTTTTGAAGGGCAATTGAATGGCACAGAGTATCAGATTTCTTAGAGAATATTTTGTAGTAACTGATCAAAGATTTGCCTCTCGCTCTAAAATTAACACTGTGGCTTCAACAGGATGGCTGCCCTGCTCACTTTTCACACAAAGCTCGTCTAGTTGCTGACATGTTAATCTCCTGACGGTGGATTGGACGAATGGGCTCTGCAGTTTGGCCACCTCATTCTCAGGACTTGTCCCCAAATTACTTCCGTTTATGGAGGAGAGTAAAACACAACTTCTACTACGTGCGTCCAACAACGAGGGAGGACATGAAAGACAGAATCACAGCAGCATGTGGATCGCTCAGCTGTGCTGACGTCCGCCGAGCAATCGCGAACGTAAGAAGAAGAAGACTGGAGTTGTGCCTTATACAGAATGGTCGACATTTCGAACACTTATGTAGAGTAATGTGAGTGAATGAGTGTTCTCAGTTCCCATTTCAAAGTAGTTCTCTCACACCATACCGGTATTTACATTACACCTGCCGCGTTTTTGATTGTACGCTAGCTATGTATGAATGCCAGAAAAATAACATGTTTCGTTGATTTACATTTGATTGTAAAACGAATAAAAGTAATTTTCGGTCACTTTCATTGTGCATAAACTATGCATGTCACAAACAATTTATGCTAACATAATTTATTATTGTGCATAAACTATAAACGTCATAAAACAACTGTATTTGTAAATTCCGTTTCCTTGTAGACGAGCTATCCAATAATACCATATGTACAACCCCCGTTCTTATTTGCAATTTTAATGCTCACCCCTCGTACCCGTACATCCGGTATGTTCGAGGGAATGGAATTACTACCAATCCATGATTCATATGTGTTATACGTATGACTATTGTTTTTTCGCGGATCCCTGATGTTATGTTGTTTCCGAAAAAAATGAATAATATGGGTGCTGTGAATCACTCTGTATATTAAGTTACTGAACCAACTCACGTTTTTATGAAAATAAATTTATGCTGCAACATGAATAAACACCCATTGTATTCAAGTGTGGCTTGATGATGTGTAGTTATATTTCAAAAAAAGGTATTTTTGAAAGTTATGGTGAAGGAAAGTGAAGGTCAGTGTTGTGCTGGGAAGTTGGTTACAGAAAAGTCTACTCCGTGAAACAAGTACGCCTCGAGGGCGATCATGAAAGCAAGAAGAAAGTACGAGTTAATGTAGTGAGCAGACTCACGGTTCATGTCGAGGGTGAGGGTGGTGATAAGAGGCCGGCTCCTGTTGTTGTTGCTGGCCTCGCAGCGGAGCTGGGAGCCCAAGTCGGCGCGCCCCAGCCATGGCAGCCTCAGCTCAGCGACGACGTCAACTCCAGCCGTCACCTGGCCACCGAGTACGGCGCCATCCCGCCACCACATCACCTCCGGCCGCGGCTTCCCTGCACACGCACACTCACTCACTGTACCGTGCTGCCAGCCACTGCCTCTCACAATACTTTGATACACTAGAAGGAACATGACATGATGTGTCTACGCCACTTCTCGCACTAGCCTACTGTACTATAGTAGAGGTATCATGTGCCATCTGCAATATATCTCACGCCAACCTACTGAAGAGGGAACATTGGGTATCTGCAGCATCTCCCATACTACACAATTATAGAGGGAACATGAAGTATCTCAACCACTGCACACGCTATTCTATTATATTAGAAGGAACGACGTATATCTGCACCACCGCTCTTGCTACCTTACTGTAGTGTTATAGCGGGAACATGGGGTGTTTGTACCATTTCTCACACTATGCTACTATAATATAATAAATGGGACATGGAATAAATCCACCACCTTCCACACTACCCTACAGTAGTACAGTACAGGAAATGTGTGATTCCTGCACCACTTTACGCTACTGTAGTATAGTACAGGGAACCTGGGGTCATCTCTCACACACTGCTACTCTACTCTCTATCATACATGAAATGCAAGAGAGAGGGCGTAATATGAAATCACTGATCAATTTCTGAGTCTCGACATTGAATGACCATTTTGTGACTAGAACTGTCAAAACTATGTGGCTTAGGCTTGGGATAGAACACTTGATAAAAGAAGAAATTACGAAATGAAACTACAATATAATATAATTTCTAATGTGTAACATTCACATTTGTTACAAAACAAATGTAAGCAAATGTTCACATCACTGTGTGTCTTTGACAGTTTTGAAGGGAAATCAGAAGCCAAATGTGGAGGAAAAGACAATCAGTCGGCCTTATACATTTATTTTATATGAACTATTCTCACTATTCAAGATTAACTGAGGACATATATAGCCACACTTGGTTTATCGGTTTATTCTTTCTGCCCACCGCACAAGGACAATGCGGCCACATGCCACTTCATTGTCATGAACCTAATCACTAGTATCAATTTGTCATAGTACATCGCAAACAAAAGGTGATGTAGCCTGATTTACATGCTCTGCTCGTGTTTATCAAGCCATTTAGATAATCGCCAATAGAATTGTTAAAATAAGAAACATAGCATTAAACAGTAATGTGAACTTTTACAATTGTTCCATTTTTCAACAGGCGTATATGTTTAAAAAAATGGAATAACTTGTCAAAATTCGCCTAGAGGATATGTGCTAAGATGGCACAGCAAATATTTATATGAACAGTTTTCTAGTTATGGAATCCAGTCCATATATGTATGTATCTATATATATATATACATATATATATATACACACACATCCTTACATCATTTGGAGTGAAATAAGTAATATAAATGTGGGTCCTATTCCCAATATTTACAGAGTAATTCGACAATTATCATACCCACCCTACAGAGGAAAGGAGTCTACAACATTGTATCAGCATCAATGTGTGGTGTGGTGTCAGTGGTAGGTGTGTGCCACTTTGGTAATATAAAGTGCAAGAGAGGCACAAGTGCAATTTGAAAAAAAGTGAGGTTAGGTTTGATGGTATCCCCACCCCCTCACCCAAGGTTTCTTGTGATTGGATGTATCCCCTTTCCCCTCCCCAGTCCACTGCCAGAGATGTGTTGTGGTTGGCTGTCCCCCTCCCCACCCCCGCATTTCCATACAAGGCATGCTGTGATTGGATGATGGGGCTACCCCCTCAAGGAGAGGGGTTACGTCTACAAAATGTGCTGGTTTTGGAGCAAAATTGACACAAATGACATTTGCAGGTTAGGGTTAATAAAAGTGAGGTTATGTTGCCACTTTGTTATCCGCCGGGAGACTGAGCTCTGCGGGTGGGTTAGAGGAGGGATGGGGAGCGGGAGCAGTGAACGTCCGCCCAGGTCGGTGTCTGAGATTGGAATGAGCTCGGAGGATGGGTGAGTGGAAGGAAAGGGGAGAGAGAGCAGATGTTCATGTCTTGCTTCTCTGCTGTCCGCCGCGCTACTGAGGTCGAGTGGTGCAATGCCGTGCTGAGTTACAGAGTTCGGAAATGTAATAATCCAATGTTTGAAAAATAACCTAAACAAATATAGCATTTGAATTGAATAATTGCCAATTCAACAAATAACAACCATCAAAACATAAAAGATGTTCCGAAAAACTATGTATCAAATCAATCACAAATACAGACACAATGAAACATTATATATATCCACAAAAAAAGGAATTATCAAATAAACAAATGAATTACAAATATGGAGTGAACTAAACAATCACAAGCACGAGATAATTATTAGGTAATGATATGAATTTAAAAAATACAAAATAATAAATATAATTTCATTATTCAATTATAAGTACACAGAACGAGATTAATTACCAATTAATAAACTAATTAAACAATTATCCAGTACGCGCATTCAGAATCTAATTAAGTCGTGCAATGAGAATCTAATAAGTCGTGCAATGAGTCATCAATTACTCAATAAGTAACGAGTACCTACACCCAAAGCGCACGTCCACGTCGTGTCACTCCCAACTACACACTGAACCCAGACTGTGTATATCAATATGTATACCTGTCAGCCCAGCCCAACATTTGGTATTTTATTAAATGAATTTTCATTAAAGTGTGTTCCGTCGTGTATCTTTCACTTTTTTAAAGTATGAGTCAGTTTTAATTAAGTTTCTTAGAATATGTCCCATCCTGTATACTTGTTTTCCCATAATGTAGTAAAATGTCTTTAAAAAATTCCTTCAGTAAAATGAATATTCAATCATATAAGTAAAGACCGTTAAAATTACGTGCAAACAAAAATATGTTACTACCCACATAGCACAGCTCAAAATCATCCCTGCCACCCTGCCGCATCGCGTGGAGACTGCCATCCATCGCGCCAGCACAGCCCACAATCAACTCGGCCCAGCCCACTGCTCCATATTCACCTAGCTTCACCCTCATCATCTCTCAAGCCTCACTCCAGCACTGTGCCATGCCCGCGCTGCACACAGCCCACTCGTTCCAACACCAAGTCTAAATAAGCACGGTTCTTTCAATGTGTTGCTTAATTTACACACTTCTTGCTTTATAAAGTTTTAAAAAAATTAAATTACGAATAAAATCATTAATTTCCGTTCCTATGTGTTATAGCATTCAGTTACGTGTAGTTGCGTAAGTTTGTATTATTTAAAGTTACACCATTGTCTTTAAATAGTGTTAAAACTCATTAAACATTTGTTTGGTATATATTAATGTTCCTTTATACACTATGTTGTTGTATGCATTTGCGTGTAGGTTTCCTATGAATAGGTCAGATGTTCCCGCTCTCTCCAGCCTGAGCACCCACGACGCTGTGTTTGAGTACCTGTCAGGCAGGCCAGCAGAGGGCGCTGTTACTCATCTCTCTCACATCCTACCACCTCCGCCTCAGAACAACCATTAATTTCCATAAGAAATGTTTAGAGATAAGAATCCAAATGTACCTTTTTATGCAAACTCATGTCCCAATTACTATGATGCCAGTGAAATTAAAATGGGATTATGTAAAGACTTACAATAATTTCCAAACCGAAACCATTTAATGCTAACAATGCAATTCAGACCAAGTAATGTTGTATTTTCCACATTGAAAAACTCACATTCTTTAGTGTTTCCTAGAAACCGAATTTTGCCATTCTGTGATAAATGTCTATACAACTCACCTGCACATACCAGTGAATTGCAAAACCATCAAATCGCCTCTGAATTATTATTAGTTTACTCACAATCATTTCCCTCGTGTGTTCCCTAAATTTTGAGTACAGGAAATATTTTACTTCTTATTTGTATGTTCAGTTATGTGTAAATGTGCATTATACTCATATAGTAGAACAGGACCTTTTTCTGTGTAACACACTGTTCTGCAAGATGCCCAGCAGCAACACCAGCAGCAGCATGAAGACCTCGTTCCATCACAAGCGTACAATACTTATAAACTAATCATGTATAGATACTCTTTGAACGTGTTACTTAAATACCATTCGTAAGCCGAATGTTGTTTCACAAGTTGGTAACCATTAAAGTTTTTTTTATATGTTCATTATACAGTTTCCTTAGTAAAAATGTTATATAAAAAGGGTTCTGTGAATGAACCAAGAATAATTATGTGTTCCCCCTGTGGTAACCCCAACCTGTTTTTAACTGGTTCACACACACACACATATTAGTTATCAGTATTCACTAAAATGTTATGTTTCCATTTGTATGTAACAAATCTGCTGTTAAGTCATTGAGCATTACATGTTGTGTTCCGGACAAACATTTTTCTATAGTATTGTGTATTGGACAAGGTCGGTGCATGAAATATTTAAATTTACTTATCATTCGTTTTCAATCTTTCTAACCTTTGCATTCAACAGATTAGGTTTTCTTTATTTGTAAAATCACTTTGTGTAAGTGATTGAAATTATATTAACTGTAATATTCCTAAACTGTTTAAGGTCGTGTAAATATTTAACAACAGTGTTTTTGTAACTCTAAAAAAAATGTATGTTTAACACACAGTGACAGGTTTAAAAAATAAATATCAACACAAAAGTTACACTTTAACGTATTTTATTATTATTTACTACCTGTCTGATAAGTGATTATTGGTGACAGTCGGGGGACTACAATGTTGGTATGATGCAATCGCGTCTTGCAGACAGCAGTGTACAGTCTGCACAGCTATGCACGGGCACTTTTGTGTGTCTAAAAAGATCGCAGTGAGCATTGATCGTTGCTGTTATTTCATTTGTAAAGTGAAAGTGTTATTATGAGTGTTATCGTTACATAACAAAACGAAATGTGAGTTGACAATCAATCGGGGCCTACGTACAGAATGGAGACTCCTCGAAAGAAATCATGGGACGTGACCCGATTCCAAAGTAGAAAGATTATGCACGACGCTTTAAAATTTCGTAAAGAAGAAAAGAATCGAGGTATCGTTATCCCGTTAGACAAAACAGTATAAAGGGTGGCCAAAGTAGGTGTAAGTGAAAAGACAGTGCGTAACATTGCCAGACAGTGTGACATAGTCGACAATGATGGAACTGCCATTTAAACCCCAGGTAAATGTCGTCTATGGCAAAAGAAGACGGAACTTGACGAATTCAATAGAAGTGCCATGCTCACACGTTTTTGGAATATTATGAAATACACAAAGGAATTCCCACTCTGCGTAAACTCATTAAAGCTGTGAAAGAAAAAATACAGTTTTCCGGAAAGGATACTTTTTGGAGAGTTATTAAATCAATGGGATTTAAATTTAAAAAATTTTAACATGTTAGACACATGCTAACAGAGCGAAGAGATATCGTCACACTGCATTCAGCCTATCTACGTACACTGCGTCAAAATACAAATGGACCTAACAGACCTGTAGTGTATGCGGACGAAACATGAGTTCATGCAAATTGACGACAGTCCAGGAGTTATGGAAGATCAGCATTTGCTGTGTTCATTAGCCCTCCTAAAGTCTATTATGAATGTGCACGGAGTTAGTTGCCGTCCCATCTTCCTGAGCTACACCCCTGGCATGCCACAGTCTAGTTGTCAATAAACAACAGTCTGCTCGCTCAATGGCAAACACTTGTCAAACATGTAGCACTTACTTATTTTTTAGTTTATCCAATATGTACACAAACACTGTTTACACCAATAAGAAAGTGAAAAGTCCTTTTACAAATATATTAACTCATTATTGTGAATTATAAAAAAGACAACTTTAAAAAGTTTTATTAAAAAATTATTTAATACCCACAAAATAGTTACACCCTTCTTTAAAAAATTATTTAACACACTTGTCTTTAAATCTCATTTAACACATACAGAATATTATACTATGATACACGAACGCGTTCTCATGAATATCATTTCTTAAACACAAAATATTTACACTATGATACACGAAGGTGTTATCATGGACGTCCTTTCTTAAACACAGAATATTTACACTTTATACACGAAGGCATGATAATGGACATCCTATAGAAATGTATAGATCCTACTAAAGTGCATTTTGAGCCACAGTTCTGGTTTTCGAGGGATTTACTATTTTTTTAAGCACACACTTATTTCCGAAGCACGCACATTGAGCAGAGGCGATGATGAAGCAGCATGTAAGTGTGATGATACCAACTTAGTTTTAGCAGATGCAGTAAAACGTTTCGTTGATGATGTAAGCAGGAACTTTTCTCTCTATTTATTTGATGCAGATGAAATAAACCAGTTCAACTACTCAGGCAGCAGATATATTAAAGTTTGTATAATGCTGTTGTTTATGAAGTAGCATGTAGACCGGTTTCACCCCTCGTAGACAGGTGGGCAGTGGCACAGGTAGGCGGGAGAAATGGATACACTAGAGCAGGCATGCGCACTGGCTAACCAAGGAGGTAAAGATGCAGTCTCGAAAGAAAGCAAGTCCTCATTTCGAGTCTGGCGATTGGCGATTCAGCTAGAAGGCTGTTGTAGTAGATGGTGTGACAGTTGATGTGGGCTATGGATGATGTAGTACACTGAAGATATGCCCTCACAGCAGTTGTGATGGATTTTATAATGGTATCTTGTAGAATACTCCGCCCTTACAGCAGTTGATGACAAGCAGTTATGGTGAAGTCAGTAGATGATGATGAATATGTGTTTGGAATAGGTGTGTGCTCACTTGCTGGTGGTGTTGACTGGCTCACTTGTGGTATTGCGGCATTCGTGTTTTTTTCGGCAGGCAGTTGTTTATATAGTTAGTAAGGGATAGAAAAAAATTAGGTTTCGATGTGATAGTGCCCCCAAGGTAAGGTCGACATGCCATCAGCATAATGAAATATTTGTTGTACAAACCTGACAAAGCCACTTTTGTAATGCAGTCAGTGTAAATGTCATGATCATGTGATCGGAACTGAAATTGGTTACGTAGTACCCTTAAATTATGGTCGAGTCATTCCCGATAATCCTTGTAACTAAGTGACTGCAACATATTAGGCTTTGTGTCCTGGCCTTATGTATTCAACTGTTCATTTGCAACAATGTATGCATAATGTTTGGGGTGCACATCTACTAAATGCGTGTTGATGCAGCTGGTGCATTCATCCTTCATCACTCCAGTTACATCTATGTTCTTTAGTTTAAATGCTCACTGATTATCGAGCACATAGTTGGATGTATCACACTGTGCTTTTAAATCTGGGGCTATTGACTTATACACATCATTACAAGTTATTTCATAAATCAGGGAATCATATCACAATAGAGCAGGTGTAAAGCTGGCTGATGAAATTTGTGGGACATATAGTTGTAGTAGAAGTCGTGCAAGTTCAATTTGGGCAGATCGAGAATGGCAACTTCGGTACATAGGCTTGTTAAAAGTAATGCAGATCTTTGCAGTTCGATCAGGACCAGATTTTCATCAATGATTTGCCATGTCATGAAGATCGGACACCCAATCAATTCTACCACCCCGTAAATCGTGCCATACAGCGATATGACTCTGATGTCTGTTTCCCGGCGGACATTCGGCAATGTTTTCCTATGTATGGAATTATTAATCAATTAAAAAAAAAAAACTATTTCTCAAAGTTGTTCGCAGCCTGGGCATATTTCTCAATGTTAATTTGATGTACAGAGGTATCCACACATCCTGTTCAAAATGCAGAACATAATGAACAGCATCGAGTTTGGCACCTTACTTCAAATAGTGCCGCAGTGCTTCCCTCGAATAACATAATTTCTCTTTGGCGCGAGTCTCTAAAGTAATTTCTCATGGGGCAAGAGACAGATCTGATAGCACATCATGACATTCGTCTGGAAACGACAAATCTATTTCTGTGAAAAAAAACAAGTGCCCCCATCATTCTCTATGTTCCCAAAATACCATGACTAGAACACGTCTGGCTCAACCCACTCGAAACTGACAACAGGAAGCTTGTATTTCGTTGTATGGCTGTACGGACCATTTACATCGCAATAGCAAATATATTTCTCTGCCACACTGGGGTAATAATCTTTGCCCATGTAAATATTATTGTCTTCCACACACTTTTTGGAACCCTAGGTAATGCCACATGTAACCTCGCATTCTACAAAAAGATGAATGTCAGGGTCAGTCAACAGCTCTAGCCTCGCACCAGCATTTACAAAAAGTTTTACCATTAAAGGGACGGAGCTGTGACGTACATAGCAGGGTTAATACCTTAATTTGCCAAACATATGGTCCTGAAATTTTCATAGATATCTGCCAGCAAACACATGTCGATACGTAAATAGTGAATTACATACTGCAACAAGTTTATGCAGTTGAACGCATCACATGCAGCTTCAGCACAAGCATATTCCTCATTGCTAATTCCTTTTTCTTGACATTATGAAATGTGTCCTTTGGTGGGAGTGAAGTACACATCAGACTACTTAAAGACTTAACGGAGTGACAATGAAATACTCCCTTTATTTTTACCATTTCAAACTGGGTGTTGTCTGAAAACAGTTAGCGGGAGATTCTCAGCTGGGCAGGTGTCAATTTACTTGCCAAAGTCTCCAGAGATACACTCATGAAGCGAGTCAATGAAACGCAATTGCAAGTAATTTTTTTTTCCTTTAACGTCAATCCCATTGAGAATGTGTTTGTTAAGAAATTTGCATTTTTCCAATAACCTAAATCTTACCCGGATTTTCGATTTCCACAGTTCCAGCAGGTTGTGGTACATGGCTTTTGGCCAAGGGGTTTATGAGAAAGTGAGCATCAAACTTCTGCAGGTTATGAAAAACAGCAACAATTTATTTTTTAGGTAGTCTGAAATTGAAATTGCATTCACTATGTGCGAGGCCTCTGATTTCGCTCTTGAAATGGTCATAGTCAACCACAGAATATGTGCCGAGCTCTTTAATATGACTGCTTGTTTGAGACACCAACCTAACCTCGTCAGCTGCTGTTTTTGGCTTCATCGGAACAGTCACGCGGTATATTCCTGCAACCCACTATTTATATTTCAACCAATCTATCCACCAATTGGTACATACAGTCCTAACCCACAAAATCAAAATAGTTAAGTAAAGTTGGATTGTATGAACACGCCAACAAAATGCTACAAGCATATGGAACACGTTGGTTGGGGGTGGTTGTATTACATGTCTCAATATTGTGTAAGGCATGTGGATAAGGGTTTCAAGTAACACTCTGTGTCACAGTAGGCAACGAAAACCAATCTTTGCTGTTTTGCTCAATTTTTAAATTCCAGATAGTTTTCGTCCCCAGTGGGGAAATAACAGCGAACAGCCTTGTGTGGCTGGCAGAGAATTGTCTGGTTTGAGAATTTCTCCTCAGTTCTGAAATATTGGAGACAATGATCACAGACAAATTCCTTGTGTTTATTCTTATTCAACTGGCGCTTAAGCAGCTGGGATAAAATTTTGATCAAGGCAAAATGCAAATGTGTGGTATTACTCCTGTCACGAATGGCCAATAGCATGCCGTACAGGAGTAATACACATAGGTATATTTATCCCTTCCTTATCAAAATTCTCGTCAATAATATTCCTATCTTGCTTTACAACACAGTAGACATTGGTAGAAATACCACTGTTCTCCTCGAACTCTTGGATATCCTGTAATACTAAAGGAGTCTACAACCCTTCAGTATTCAGAACCTCATGAAGTTTTGGATACGAATAGGGATTGTTGAGATGTAATTTGGCGGGGAATAAACCCTCTACAACTGAGTAATGGAAGCACATGTCTTCCGGGCACTGTACATTAATGCAAGCATACCGATTTGGAATACACTTGGGCAATAAAAGTGCGTTCGGCACCAATGGTAAATGGTCTTTATTGCCACATATAGTTGTCAATATGCGATACAAGTTGCATCGCCCAGTCACTTCCTCTGGCCCTGAACACCCCAAGTCTAGTCATTAGCAGAAGGGCAATGCTATCGTCATACAATTTGCCAACATCGGACGAATGCAGGACGGGAAGATCTTTACTCTGGAAATAAAATGACTCTGTAGCACCTTGCTCAACAGAAATGTTTCATGAATTTCACCACTACATTGAGCTAAGTTTACGTGGCTGTGGTGTTGCCATAAGTAAAGTCTACCTGTTTACCAAATTTTACCTTGTGACCTTATGCTGTTGACCTTTGACCTTGACCCCAATGACCTCTGAAACAAAAAACCCAAATAATTCCGAAAAAATCGTTTAAAAAATTATAATAAAAAAATTATAAAATATCTTTAAGATTTAAAAAAATGTTTGTAAAAATGAAAGAAAAAATTGTTTAAAAATGTATATAAAATTTGTTATGAAAAATTTAGGTAAAAAATTTAAATAAAATGTATTATTAAAAATATATTTAAAAATTGTTTAAAACTTTATAAAACATTTTTATGAAAAAATTATAATTAAATAATGGTTTAAATAATCATTAAAAACAAATAATACTTCTAGTCCCCAGCAGCCATTTTTCCTAACAATTACCATTTTTTTCCCTTAAAATTTCGCTTTTTTCCCCCAAAAAATGTCCCTTTTCCCTTTAAAAAATATCTAAAAAAAATCCCAAAAAGTTTATAAAATGTGGGTAAAAATGTATTTAAAAATAACTTACATTTCCGGAGGTCCTCCCAGCATCACGTCCAGCTGTCGACTGACTCCCTCAAACCTACACCCACCATTTATACTCATTCAATAGTATACCACCATAATTTGTTTTTTTTTTCATTCATTATATGTTTACATGTAATTGGAGGTGGCCATATTTGATTTTTTTTATCCCTCATATATATACATACATATATATGTATATTGTATATATATATATATATATATATATATATATATATATATATATATATATATATATATATATATATATATATGCATATATATTACTGGAGGCCGCCACATTTGTTTTTCATTTATAATTTGCATTTATGTGTTACTGGAGGCAGCCATGTTGGTCTCTCACCTTCATCCCACTGTCATCTTGGTAGGCATCCTCCATATTTCTAGATGCAGTCCTCCCTTTTTTACTGTCATTTATTTTAGAGTTCATCTCTCACCTTTGTTCAATTACCATATTAGATTTCATATGTTTACATCAACTATGTACCACCAGGTGACAGCCACATTTGTTCATGTGTTTAAATTATAAGTTGAACTTATTACCCCCACCAATGTTTTTCATTGGCTAATTAGCATTAAATTGGCAAGCCTCCACCACCTACGTTCCATTCCCCCCTCCCCCCCCCACCATGTTTGATTCTATTTTTTAACACATAGGTAGTACAGATTATGCCGCTTGCTATCGGCCTGCACCAACTGGTCAGATTGACCATTCCTGCAAATTATGTAAACTACCATATTTAATTTTTTTTTGTTGTTTTATTTGTCAACATAAGTATTGTTATTTAAAATATTTGTTATTTTTAGTATTTATTATCATAAAAATGGGAAGTTATTGAAATAGAATGCAGCATATCTGTATACATAAAATGTATTGTACACTTCATAAAATATATAGGTTTATTAATTTTCTTCAACATTCACCGCTCGATGTCTGTCTCGGCGACCTAGAAATTGAAGCAGGCAGTGAAACTCTACCACTTGACAATGACCCTTCCATTACGTCGTTTCAACAACATATCTAAAAATGAATTTGGAGATGCTTGAAACGAATAAACAGTTATAGTGTGTGAAAAGACAGTTGAACTCACGACAGTATTTTGACAGTCATGTCTCGGCAATTATAAGATACAAGCCAGTCGTGAAGTATCAGGCAGAATGTGTGCGAGTTGGGAGGAAAATTATCAGGTGTAGTGAATTCGAATCTGTAGTCGATCACGTTCGAGGAAATACACTCGTCCTGTTTACTCATATCGAATACCATAAACGAGGCCAAACTGTTCAAAGTATCAGGGCTAAATATTGGGGATTTTATGCATTTATAATACACAATTTGGAATGGAGCGTACATCTGATATGCCAGCAGGTACTGTCCATTTACAAAGTTTGTGTTTATGTCTATGTACGGGTAGCTTTCACAATTGAAAAATATTTTGACATTTTCTATTTGACATGTGTCGAACTGCAAATGGCTCACTCTTGCATTGTGCTGTCTTCCGGTCTGAAGCCCAACAATGATGTACCGTGTTTTTCAGAAGCAAAACTGGACTTCATGATACAGTCGATGAGCTGGCTTGCTGGCAATGCTGGGCATGTCTCCAAATTCCACGACCTGAAAGCCAACTTGATGTTTTTACCATGTTCCTCATTCTAAAACAGTTATATGTGTTCTGCAGTGATCAAGTGCACACTAGGCAGCATCAATTCGATAGACTGTAGTTTCAGTTCCACTGACTCCAGGTTTTCTCCAGTATCCATGATTGTGTCCACATACCTATTGGCTAGCATTATCACCAGCTCCTGCTTCGAATTGAAGATAACTCGTTTGTAGTCTTCGGCAAATCCCAATAGCATGGAGCATAGAACACATACTTTGAACCTGTTTTCTGCACAAATAACAACACTGCAGCCATCATCGATTCCCCAGCCTGCCATCTTGGCAGCAGTCAGCTCAATAGATATGAGCGAAAAGTAATTTTTGGTTGTTGAGGTTATGCCCACATCTCGCAACTGTTCCACCTCGGCATTGTTGATAAATTAGGCATTGCGATCGATCAGGTCAATAATTCCATTGCTTGTTGTTTTCGTCGATGACGGGTTGGACCCACCTTCTTTAATCAGAGTCCCCTTGATTCGCAGGAAAAATTGGCAAGGAAAAGTGCAGCTATCTTGGAGTTGGATTGCTATCCGAACTGCCAATGGCAGTGTATTTGACCGATCAGGAAAGGCTGGTACGCATGAAGTTCAGCCTTAGTTGTGCTGTCTTCGAAAACAGGTGACTCTTCATAGTTTAGGAAAACTTCAATGCGATCGACCTTGTAGCCAAGACTGCAGAAGATAATCTCGCTAGCACATGTTAACTCCTTGGAGACCTGTGACACACTGATCATATGTTTTGCACATATTATTTTATAATATCCGTTCGGCATAAATCTTATTCCCATATACTCAAATGCAGCATAGGGTGATTTCTTCAATTCGAAAGTTCACCAACTCTCCGCGCAGCTCAATGACTTTCACGACCACCTCATGTGCTCTCTTCGTGACGACCAGAACATAAATGTTGCTTTGTGGTGCCACGACTACTTTATAAACTGGAGGGACCATAGGTGAAAATTCGTGCAGTGTGTTGCTCAGCATTCCTTTAAGGTATGAGCAGCTTCCCAAATTGCAGGTTATTCATATCATATTGACCGGCGAGATGTTTACATGCTGCGATGACACATGTGTTTTGCCGGCTTCGTATATGCATGGCTCGAACACCAGCATTGGGCCAATAGTATCCGTTTTTTTTAAGTCGAGATCTTCACTGCATCTGGTAACACTCTTCAGAGTATCGAGATTCTCATGTAGTTAGATTCTGCGTTGTGAACATATACTCTTTAATGTACATTGCAGTTGTAACATACATATTATGAAGCAAGATGTTACTTTACCCATATGCATACATGCTGAAGATGACGATATTTTCCACGAATAGTGTCATGGAAGCCTATTTCCGGATACAGTGAGGTGCGGTGCATCATATGGGACCATTAAATTGGGCAGGAAAACATGCATGCTACTGAGCCTGCTGGAAGAAGAGAACGGCCTTTTTTTTGAGAACGTATGCCTATATTCGAAATCGCTCCAACGACCGAAATACCATTGGTTGGCACGAGTACTGCAGGCCATGGAATGCATGGGTTATTTTCCCTGCAGTGATAATAAAGCCATCGTACCTCCAAACGAAGCACTGCGGAACTTTATACTTGTCTTTGATAACATTGCCTGTGAGAAACAAACTTGTTTTCAAGAATACTTTAGAATAGGGTGGCACTCGAACATGGACTGTATGTACCTCGGCCAGCCTTTTTGCGTATACCCAAACAGATGGTTCGCGACAATGCAAACATGCTGGTGCTGTTTCGCATGGACGACACAAATTTGCGACTCATTTACGACGATCACGTAAATACAGATATGACCAACAAATTTCAAAGGTGTGTGTGCCTTGTGCTGGAAAGATAATTATAGGTTTTTGACGATTGTAAAGGACTGGCCCCTATATAATGTAAGGTCCGGCCATCGAAAATGAGTTACAGCATATCGAAATTCGGGCAGAGTACCCACAAGCTGCGTCCTTGGAAAGATAACGATGGAGTTTGTCTCATACCAGGAGTTGCTGGAATTTGTTATGCGGGTAGAAGAATAATACGAATGTTTGCCGAACCCGAACAATCCGAGGATGCTGCTAGTAAACATTTCGTCCTTCGAAACTTGTAATGACATCATCTCGGAATAGCGCAGTATTTTGGCCGAACAAAACATCCTTTCAGAACTACCTATCCTAGCTCGGGCGAAGATTGAGCGTGGGAAGACCGAGATCGTCCATGATATGGTGGCCATGGACGAGCACATGAAGGCTGGATGTCGTTACGATGCCGGGCCTACGACGGCTGGATGAGGTTACAATGCCGGGCCTGCGACGGCTGGATGTCGTTATGAGGCCGGGCCTGTGACGGCTGGATATCGCTACGATGACGCACCTGCGACGGCTGGGTGTCGTTACGATGCTGCGCCTGCGATAGCTTGATGTCATTATGATACCGAGCCTGCGATGGCTGGAGGTCGTTACGATGCTGGGCCTGCAGTGGTATGATGTCCAGAAATAGCAGTATAACCCTGAAAAAACCTTAACTTTTCGATAAAAAAATTTTGGTATATGTTATTTCCTCTTCAGATATATTTATTTCATTTACTTCTCAACGCATTGTACGATATGAAAATCTTTTGCTTACCGAGTGCAGGATTGGAACCTAAGACATTTGAGATGACAGTCAAGCATGCTAACCTATACACCATGGAGTAAGTTGCTGATTACCTCCAGTAATTTAAAATAAATAATAACAAATTATTATAAAGGAATGTATAAATACCATGATAATGTAACTAATAATTTTAAAACATGGATTATTTAAAAATTATTTCTTCGGAGGCTTGCAAACAAAGTAGTTTTTGTTAGTTTTTAATATATCTGTCGGATAGTTGTACAAATGAAAAAAAATTTCCAAGTAAACAAATACCATGGGATACCACATGACACATATAATCACGAAAAAAAAACATGCTAATAGTTAACACACTGTCTCATAAAAGACATCATGCCGTTAACAACTAGCTAACAACTTGCCTATTCAAAACACTTTCCAAAAGTTTATCGGCAAAAATACATCATATTTATATCTTTATTGTGACTAAGAGCCTTGGCTCAAAAACTAAATCGTTACAGGGCCACAATAAATAAGATAATAGCCAGCTCACTTAAAAGACAAAGAAACTGTATGGGAATAGGCCCAAAAACCTTTTAAAGATGCTTGCAACATATTTTTTCTGTGATATCATGCCAACATATTTTCGGTGATATCAATCTGTATTCCTAAAAAAATACAGCAGGCTATTGTATTTTTTCTAAAGGCAAACATTCTGTCCCTAAAAACACACCATGCTGTTAACAGCTAACTAACATATTTCCTATTCAAAACACTTTCCAAAAGTATATCGGCAAAAATACAGTATATTTATATCTTTATTGTGATAAAGAGCCTTGCCTCGAAACGCTATCAGGCTGGAATAAATAAGATAATGACCAGCTCACCGAAAATACATAGATGCTGTATGGGAATCGGCCCAGAAACATTTTTAAGATGCTTGTAACATGTTTGCTCTGCGATATCATGCCAACATATTTTCGGTGATATCCATCTGTTATCCTAAAAAATACAGCAGGCCATTGTATTTTTTCTAACTGCAAAAATTCTGTCTCAATAAAGACATCACACCTTTGTGAGATAGCTATCTTCTGGCATTGAAATGACAGTTGCCGATAGTACAGGTATTGGGCTGACAATTTGCTGACACTTTGCCGACGGGTTGTGTTTGCTGGGAGATGTTCGAAGTTACAGAAAGGTCATATTGGATGTTTGCTGCGAACATCTGAGCAAGGTCGAAACAATTTTGGGGGTGATTCACAACTAAACCTATAAAATAGAGCAACAGTAAAACACTTTATTCATTACGATGTCGTACATTGCCAGCGAACTACATCGGGCTATTCAGTCTGTCCGCTCGAAGTATTTGCTTGCCAAGAGAGCTAAAATATCAGGCGACTATATAAATGAGGATATTTTTAAGCCCATTACTCGTTATATCGATGTACTCAGGGAGAACGATGGAGAGCCCTGAAATCCAATGCCCTGGCTCGACAATCGTACATATCTCGTAATAATGATACGAAGTACAGTGTATAGAGGCATAGCGATAAACGGTTTCTTGGTGCTTGTTAAATAGCGTTTTTAGCAGGTGGGAGCATCCGAGTTTGTGATTACGTGACATGTGGTACCTCCAGGCTATACGAACTTCTGTTTCGCAGGGAAACCAGATAGTTTATAGAATCCAACATGCTGGAATACAAGACTTTGCCCGAACTCACTCATGTACTTTCCAAGATAACTATCCCAAGACAGGTATTTATAAAGACAAAGATCACGAAAAAATCGACATTTCGGAGACCTCTTCAGCTGTCTAGCACTGAAAAGTGGTGAAAGTTTGAAGAATACTGATAGGGAAATAATATTGATTACGTATTTCGGGATGATCCAAACAGGTTGGTCGATAGGTTGCTGCTACTACTTGCTTCGCAAAGTGTTGGAAATTAATCCCACACCAACAAGATGGTTTCAATCATCGAAGAACTTAAGGAAGCGTGCTTCATACGATGAGTCGATTGGGCATCGCCAGCTTCAAAGTTCGATAAGGTGTTGAAACGATGTAATGGAAGGGTGTATTTCAAGTGGTGGTGTTCCCCTGCCAGCTTCAATTCGTGAGTCATCGAAGCAGACATCGAGCGGTGAACGTCGAAGAAGATTAATAAACCTGCATATTTTACTATGTGTACAATAAATTTTATGTAAAAAATATACTGTGTTTCATTTCGAAAAACTCCCCGCTATATACATAAGAACTATTTTAAATTACAAATATTCTAAATAAAAATACTTATGTTGATGAATGAAACAAAAAAATCTTACATGGCATAATCGATACTACCTATGTTCTGAGAAATATAATCTAACATGGAGGGGATAGAACAAAGGTGGCGGAGGCTTACTGACTAACAACTAATTAGCCACTGAAAAACATTGGTGGGAATCAGTGCAACCTATACATTAAACACATAAACAAATATGGCTCCAACTTGGTGGTACACATTTGATATAAACATATGAAATCTAATATGGTAATCGAACGAAGGTGAGAGACAAACTCTGAAACAAATGACAGTAAAAAAGGAGAACTGCACTTAGCAATATGGCGGATGCCTACCAAGATATCAATGGGATGAAGGTGAGATACCAACATGGCTGCCTCCACAACACATATAAATGATGAATGAAAAAAAAAAAAAACAAATATGGCAGCCTTCAGTTATATATATATATAAACAAACGACGAACAAAAAAAAAGGAATATGGCCCCCTCCAGTAACATATAAACAATTGGTGAACAAAAAAAAAGAAAAACAAATATGGTGAGATATGATAGAATGAATATAGATGGAAGGAGTGGTAGTGAGGGAGTCAGTCGACTGCTTGACGTGATGCTGGGAGGATCTCATGAAATGTGTAAGCTGTTTTAAATACATTTTTACATATATTTTTTTTATAAATACACCGGGATTTTTTTTTTTAGAATTTTTTAGGGAAAAGGGACA
The DNA here is from genome assembly GCA_029891345.1 of Dryococelus australis. Lineage (NCBI taxonomy): Eukaryota > Metazoa > Arthropoda > Insecta > Phasmatodea > Phasmatidae > Dryococelus > Dryococelus australis. Next base: position 75,757,966 of record CM057000.1, read on the forward strand.
TTTAAGAGGAAAATTTTAAGGGAAAAAAGGAAATTGTTAGAGAAACTGGCTGCCGAGAGAACAGAATTTTTAAATGTTTCTTTAACGACTTTTAAACAATTAAGGTTTTTTTTTTTTTTTTTTTTTTTTTTTTTTTTCAAAAATAATGAAATATTTGTATAACATTCAAAACATTTTTTTTATCAGTTTTAAATAAGAAATAATTTATAAGATTTTTTAACGATTTATATTGTAATGTTTTATAAATGTTTAAATAAATTTTAATAAAACGTTTCATAGTAAATTTTTTGTAATTTTTAAACAAATTTTATTGACAATTTTCATAATTATATTTTTATAACTTTTAAAACGTATTTATTTTGTGTTTATGGGGTCTGGGGTCAGAGGTCACCAGGGTCAAGGTCAACGTAGAATTAAAAAGGCGAAAGGCCAAAGGTCATATGGGTCTAAGATAGCGGACGGTTGACATAACAACGGCCATCCGAATCCGAATCCGATGCCTGATGCCCTTGCGCCAGACTTCTGATTATCAAATATATATTATTCAAATATATATTATTCAAATTTCCAAAAAAATTGTTAATTTTAGTTTATTAATTTAGCCACACCATGGGAACTAATTACTCCATCATTTGCAAGAGTAAACCTTTTCCTTCCCACTTTTGTACATGGATCAATCGTTTCGGTGCATTCCACAATAGTAAATTACAAAATTCATGGTTTACCAGTGAACATGTTGCCCCTGGATCTATTAAGTGCCGACATTTTTACCTGATATGTTATAACTACTGGTGCGTATAATAAACCATACATTCTTTAAAAATTTAGACTGGTTTTATATATATTATGGTAAACCATTACCTTTTCCCTTTGGAGACATTTGTATTTTTTGGGCCCCATATGCTTACAAAAAAAATCACTGCACTTCTTGAAATTTATTTACTCTAGCTGACATCACAGACGTTTTCCTGTCTGGGTAGAAAACGTCCTTTTCGATTTCGTCCCGACACTATCGCAATTCTCTGGAGATATAGTCGGAATGGATTTTTTTTATATAGAAACAGTATTTTGCCACATGGTTATTTTCGCTGCAAACAAGACAAAATCTAGGTGGAAAGGTCCTAAACTTATATTTTTTAAGGTTCTTCTTAACGTCAAAATATGGCTGATGCACCGCACAATCCTTAACTGTCTTTTCTACCTTCAATTGCGTGAGTGTGATGGGTTTCGTGACAAACGTGAAAAACTTACTATTCTACGAGAGCAAATTACAATAGATAAACTGGGTAAAATACTCTTCTGAGCATAAAAGACCTAAAACACTCTCTAACCCAAGAATCTCCTTCACGAAATCCTGCATGGTCTAAATTATACTATAGATTTTCCCTAAAAGTTCCATATGCATTTTTGTTACAGCTACGACATTGGCAATTGGCAGGATGCGAGTATTGGTCAGACGTCCCATATCCCAAGTCTCATCTTTAACAATACGAATAGTTGGCTGGAACAACTCGGGAATATTAAAGGCAACTCCCGCATACAGTACTCGCTCAGGGCTAAAATTGTATGCTTAAATGGCATTAAGTGCCACAAAATCTTCACTGCAGTTGAAAGACTGGGCTTCTTTTAAGTTGGGTATTTTAGCTACTAGTTCAGAGGGAACATGACAAAGGGCCCTTTAAAGTGGGCCGAACTCACCCCCACTCGCAGCTGCCCGTGTGGTACCTTCTCCGACATCACCCCACTTAACGAGCTCTCTGGCTTTTACCCTCAGTTCCGCAATATTATTTGTGTCCAACAACTCCTCTACGGCCTCCTTAAGTAAATGACTCAACACCGCCTTACTAAGTTGTTGGATCCACCTTGTTGACATGGCGAAATATAAATACCAAGACGAAAACCGTAAACCTGAATTAAATTAAATTTAAAAACAGACCCGGTGGGACACAATCTTCTTTTTTTTTTTGTTTGTCTTTAACTTTCTCTCTTTCTGTTAAACAGTTGCCAAAATTCACACAAAGCAACTCATGTTTATTCAAAGAACAAAATACAACAAACTTGCAGAGTAGCACAGATGCTCTTTGCTACGCCCTGTAGCGCTAACCAGGGCGATACAAAGGAGCAGAAACAAAAAGCTCAATAGCAATTTAACCGTAACAGTACAAACTAACTGTAATGAAACATATATTTTAAATATAATGTGGGCCTTAAGGTAGTTGTAAGATTTATATTATTACTGCCTGCAATTTGTTAAGAAATCGTAAATAACCGAATTTGAGAGTAAGTATTTTACAGGTCATCTAATAATAGGCATAGATGTGTGTACCAAATTGCACTGGTAATTATTATTCGTACTTTAGGAAATAGTTAGCATCGGTTTTCATGGCGGTAAAAAACTAATTGATAATAATATTTAATAGCTGTGCAGTTGGGATTATCACGAGCGCCTAAAGAGAGTTGACTGTAATTTTTCGTGCTGGAAATGGTGCTAATAATATATAATATTTAATTGTAGTTATATCCAAGTGTACGGTTAACTGCAGTATTTAGCGTACGGTTGTGAATTTGTGACTGCATAAGCATACATCAAAGTTTTATAAAACACACATAATTGACAATTAATTTACGCTGACCTATGTTGGGACGAGTAAAATAGTAAAATATACAACAAAGCGCCTATACTAATTAAGGCAATTTGAAAAATTATCTTAGTTAGCTAACCTAACACATGACGCGTTCCCGCAAACATTTCCTGCCAAAGAGGCGTGAGCGCACGAAACATTTGTACTGCAGATCACATGCAGTTGATGCGCAGAATTGGTTGGAAGTACAATGACATGAGAAACAATGATGCGCCTACAGGGAGCGATCGGAACAATTTCCTTGCACCTTTTGCGCATTGTGGGTAAACGTAATTCAACATATATTTAGACAATGCCTAGAGAGGCTTATAGGGATGGAGATAAAAGTCCGATACAAAATAAGAAAGTTATGTATTTTTAGCTCCTTATAACAATTTTTTAAGGGAATTTTGATATAATGATGATGAATTTTGTAATTATAAAAGTGGATGTTTATAAACAGCCAGTTCTCATTTCACTAGCAGTGCTATTGCAGTCAAGAAGAAAAGCATTGATACAATGTTTTTTAGAACATAATGTGACAGTGTGTTCAAGCAGGTACACCTAAAAGATACTCCAGACAGAACGATGTATCACCAACCTTATTGAACCCCGTTTATAACACGCCAAAACCTATCTTCAAGAAGAAATAAGATGACTAAATACAACTTACGTCATATGTGTCTTCAGTTAGCAATGCAAAATATTTTTATAAAAAACTTGAGGCTTAACAAATCCAACAGTGACTACCGAGATGCTATATGTGGGCCTACATTGCAAAGCATGTTCTTGCGAACCTTATCTCCTTTATAAAAATTGCAAAATTAATGATATTGCCTGGAAGTTCGTAAATGAAATTGAGGCATAGAACACAATGACTTTAAAATAAATAATTAATAAATAAAAACTACTACAAAATCATTTTCCAAATATTTTAAATTAAAATTATATAGGTCAGACTAAAATCAAAGTGGTATCCAAAATGTAAATACACTGATAGAAAATTAAGAATGGACACCACTAACGTGGTGACGTATAAAACCCATATGCTCATGGGGCTCTCAGAGAGGTCAGTGCATGCAAAGATCAACAGTGCTGTGCTGTGGACAGAGTAGGAACCGCGTAGTAGGCATAACACCACTGCACCCAATACAATGGTAGTTGACGCGGTGAAACAGTATTCTGCTGTTTCAAGCATCGGCCTGTGGGCAGTGAACATTGTAGAAATGCCACGGCCGCATAGACGACCACACTTCGTGCAATTAACGGACCTTGAACTAGGTCGTATTGTGGGCCTAGGGGAGGTTGGATGGTCCTTCCGAAGAATTGCCCAACAAGTAGTACGTGAAGTGTCTGCTGTTCACCATTGGTGGTGCCGGTGGTCCAACGATGGTGCACATGCTCGTCAACCTGGTTCCTGACGACAGCGGCATACGGATTCCCGCCTGGACCGCCACATCAGACGAGCAGCCATTGTGGATCGCACGGCGACCGCCGCACAAATTAGGGCCACTGTTGCACCCAGGGTGTCAGCTAAGACAATCATCAGCCATTTGCTGGGCGCTGGGCCACGATCAAGGGTTGCAGCTTGCCAGGTTCCCTCTCACACCTCATCAACCGTGTAGCTCGCCTCGGATGGTGTTACGAACGACGCAACTGGAGGGATGAATGACGCGGAGTTGTGTGTAGTGATGAGGGCAGATTCTGCCTTGGTGCCAGTGACGGTCGTTTGCGAGTGCGGAATCGACTAGGAGAACGGCAACAACCAGAGTGTAAACGGCAGCAACATACGGGACCAATTCCTGGCTTCATGGTCTGGGGAACAATAGCCCACAAAGACCTTACGCCTCTGGTGTTCGTTGAGAAAACACTGAACAGTGAACGATACATCCAGAACATCATCCAGCCCATTTTGTTGCCGTTCCTACAACACCATGTAAATGTCCTCTTCCAGCAGGACAATGCCCGTGCATACAAGTCTTGTGTTACCCAACGTGCTCTCGAAGGTATTTGTCCAACTCCCCTGGCCAGCAAGATCACCCGACCTGTCCCCCATTGAACGTGTGTTGGACATGATGGGACGGCGTTTGGTGCAGTCTGCAATACATACAACAAATCTCTACCAATTGTAACACGTGGAATTGGCGTGGAACACTATTCCCCCAGATGAAAACCGACCCCTTTATGATCGTCTCTACGCACGACTGCAGGACTGAATCGTCACCAAAGGAGGCTACACAAGATATTCACATTTTTGTTCAAGTCCATAGGTGTATGACTCTATGATCATTATCGTATACAGTGTACAACCTGTATACTTATTCAATAAAACCTTCATTCATGTTTGCCATTGAGTCCGGGTGTTCATTTTCCTTTTACACCAGTGCATTTAAATACTAAGTATATGGGTAATTATGGGAGAATTTGGGGGAAAAACTTTTACCTGCTCTCCTGAACAATTACGTTTTTGTGACAGTGTCTTTTGCTCCCGACGTATAGATTTATACTTGATCCTATACATTTTAAACTTTAAAAAGTCTCACTTGTATTATAGAAAATTCATAATTTTAGATAAAAGCCTGCACAAATTTAGATCGAATACAAGTTCAACAAATGTGGCATGCCATAAAAACTACAAATACACAACACACCAAGTGCTGACTAAAAGCATTCTTTTGTGCACCTTCTGTAACATATTCTAGACTGTTGTGAAGTATACAACACCATGCCCATATGGTGCATTAAGAGGAGAAACAACTGCAGAGGCATATGAATACATGTATACATAGTGTTGTATGTCTCAACAACACGTGACAATGTGAATTTTACGAGGTAGAGTGTTGTTACTATAGGGGCATGGAATTAGTGTGGTATACAACAAGAAAGTACTTGAAATGACAGTTACTATATTGGTGAAAAATGAGTTTTAACAAAAAGTGAACATAGTGTCTTATGCATTCGATTTATAGATATGTACTTTGCACATTTGAATGTGGTACCAATCATATTACATTTCTGGAAGAAGATATTATATGTGAGTATTTGCCAAGAGAATTTTAGTGTGACGATCTCCTTTGTTGGGATATATTGAAATATTTAAGTTAACTATTTATTGGTTTCCTAACGCGTTGGATTTTGGACAGCCGAATATCATTTTTTTTTTAATAGGAAATAGTGAATAAGGCGAAACAGCAAAAAACTCTATGCTTAAAATTTTCTACATTTTATTATTATATAAAAATTCTAATTTTTCTATCTTTCATATAGCAATTATATTATTTTGCCTTAAAATACATGTTCCCATCAAGATAAAAGAAAATAACTGAAATATGAACGGAATATCTTGCGGTTTGAAACTCCTTTTCGCTAGGCGATTTCTTTGGGTGAGTGAGTGAAGAGATTTGTATGGCTTTTAACGTCGAAATCTCGAGGGCCGCGCGATTGCTTCGGATTAATTTTATTGTGGTGAGGGGATTGGCTGTTTATGACAAAAATAACAACTTAACTTGCGTAGTTTTTCTGGCAAAGTCATTCAAACAAATGCGTTAGATAATATTAATGATTAATCACAATTTCCTTATTTTTGTACAATAACTACAGCAAAATTCTCTGAACTCAACTTCTCGCAATAATTTTAAATCACTTATTGTTTACAGTTGAAAACAATTAATAGAATTTATAATTACGACAAAGAAATCAATGAAACTAAATAATTAAATATCAGTCCCAATAGACAGTGTATCAACCTATTCAATTATTTTATAAATTATGCATCCATATTTGACAGTTCAAATATTTACAATAAAATCAGTATTACACTTCCATTCAGTCCCACCTCAGTTCAGTCCATGTCCCGCCAGTCGCAATGTTCTAGAGTCCACCAAGCGTCCTCACGCACAGTAGGCTTCACTCGTTGGTTTCGCACCCTCTCGTCCATTTAAGCCACGAACACCTCACTCGTCGTCGTCCTGCAATCTCCCGTCGTCGTATACACATCACTTCGCTCGCGCACACTCTCCAGGAGGCTTCCATCAAAGACTGCCGGCCGCTGGGTTGTGGCAGTATATATAGTGTCTTAGGGTGGCACCTAGAATCTTCCCCAACCCGAGGGATGCGTCGCGGAGGTCTCAGGCGCCAGCCAGTCTCACCAGAACATTCTTGCGTCGTCGCTAAACGTATCGGAAACTCTGGCAGGCGAGAGGAGGCCTGTGACGCCAGCAAGTCTCGCCACTGTCGACATTCACGGGATTCCTAGAAGGGGACAGACAGCCACGAGCGCATCGTTCCAGGCAGAGGGGAGGGCGAGGCGGGTCTTCGATTACGGCGCCGGGCAGCTGAGTCGGCGCCAGCTGCAGTACGAAACATATTGTAAACTAGGTCCAGACACCTATTTCTTTCTAATCCTTTAAGACCAACATTAATTTATGGTTTCGGGTATTGCAAGCAACATATTTTTGTCTGTTTTGTTGTTATGTTGACTCAGCTGTTGTTTCATTTTCGGAGCCAATAAATAACGTGCTTGGTGATCATGGGACATTGGGATGAACCAGTCACAATCCAGAGCTGGTTAAACGTTCCCAAATCGCTTTACTTGCAAGGAATAAACAGACTTCATTGGGCAAAGGTGCTTGTCGTGTACAAGTCTAGTCATATATTATCTTCTAGTGCAACATGTCTAATGCATTAGGCACACTGACTGAAATAGGTAATGTAGTTACACAAATGTTATCTATCTACTATGTTTGTATAGTTGTAATTTTTTAATTGGCTGTCATTATATGTCGATGCTTAAAAGGCAGAGATAAATAACATCCTGAATTATACGGGAAAGTTTTGAGTACTCGGGACCACGGTGGCTGGCCGATTAGCACGCTCGCCTCCCACCAAGGCGAACCGAGTTCAATCCCCGGCCGGGTCACCGGACTTCCGCGTGTGGGAATCGTGCCGGACGACGCCGTTGATCGGCGGTTTTCTCGGGATCTCCCGTTTTCCCCATTCCTTCATCACGGTGCCATTCCATGTTCACTTCTATCACCCTTATCGGCTCTCAAGACCTCGCTGTTAGGAGCTGCCCAAAACTTTTCACTTCACTTTTGAGTATCCCGGATTTTTTTGCTGTGTTGTTATGTTCCCAAGAAGTTTGACTGCCTATGACAAGTGACACATCAATATTTGTGTTTCCGTATTAAAGTGATAATTGTGTGACGTCACACTGCGCAAGCGGGTAGTATCTGACGGGAGGAGGGAGGTTTGGTGAACGTACTGAGCGGATATTTGTCAGCCGCCATGTCGAGGTGCAGGATGACGTCTCGCCTGGGGCAGTGCACGCCAGATGACATGGGAAGAGGCCGCCGCGGTGTCCGGAATGAATAATTCTCGCGGGCGGGTCATGTCCGCCGGGGAAGGCAGTTCCGGCGTGGCGTGGCGTCTCTCCATTTCCCTGGCCGGCCGCAGCACCGCGGTGCGGGCTTTCGCCTCACCCGTAGCGTGCGCGCTCTAGCTGCGCACTACACTCACTCCGACACGTCTAACGTGAGCAGAACTTGAGGTCAGAGCTCTGCTTACATAATGGAATGCAGATACGTGGGCTGCTCTTAACATCGAGTACGGAACAGCGCCGGAATGAATGGTCGGGGGAAACGGGAGATCGCCGAGAAAACCAGCCGACCAGCGGCATCGTCCAGCACGATTCCCACGCGCGGAAGTCCGAGGGAGACTCCACCGGGAATCGAACCCTGCTCGCCTCGGTGGGAGGCGAGTACTATGTACATTACACCACTGCAGTCTCACTGTTTATATAACTAAGGCTGTGTTCAAGTCGTCAGTTTTCGTGTTGTCACATGACCCGATTTAGTATACTAAAACACATATTTCGTAGTGTGTTTAGTTTTTAATATGTAACAGAACCAACCAGATACTAATTTACTGAATCCCGAATCGCCGCCATACTTATTTTGAGCCTGCGTAGCAAAGAAAACCGCAGAAATTGCTTCATACTATACACATATGTATATTTTTTTATGAACTCATGTGGTTGCATAAAAATATACGTAAACAACTGAATACATCGATTTAATTCCAATAGCACGTTGTGGGGTGTGAAACATTTGAAAGTAAATTTAATCGAACCACTACTTTATTCTTGCGTTTTTTCATATCAGGTTCATTTATTTACTCATTTATATCGACAATATCGGGGAAATGTCATGCCAGTGTAGGTTAAATAACGCATACTACAACTCTGCTTCACAGATAGCACCACCGTCGTATACAAGTGCCTATGAATTGTGCTAAGTACTTATTACTAAATTACCATACTGTCAATTGGAATATGACGTGAATACTCTGAGACATTTGATCACTTCTTCTAACCCAGTCTTTATGCAAAAAAAATATATTCAAGTTATTTGAAGTAGAGTAGGAAGTCGATTATCCGGACTAATAGGGTCAAAACGTAATTCGAAAAATCGAAATTTCGAAAATCCGGTTAACAGAATTATGTTAAAAATGAAGATGAAATAATTTGTAAAAAACAAAAAAAAAATTTTTTTCACACAACGTAGAATTTATTACTCTTGCATAGAACATTAGATTATCCAAAACCGAAACTGTACATGAAATTAAAAAAATAATTAAATCAGTTAGGAAGTAACCTCCCCCCCCCCCCCCTTCCCAACACGGGTGTGTTTACTGTGAACAGCACGGGAAAGGGCAAGTCACAAGTGCTTGTCTCTCCTCCGCGGGTAAGGGAAATATTGTGACGAAATAGAATTTCGTGTCCTAGTCTCTTTATTTTTAAAACGAGTCCGGACAACTGGCCGTCTGTATAATCCGACGTTCGGACAATCGACTTTCCAACTGAATTTCGTTCTTATACACAAATTGTTCTGCAGAAAACTCAGATGTACACAAACAGGTTTCTCACTGTTGGAAAGTTGCATTGGTGATGATGGGCGGGTTGATGTTGAAGGCATGCGCCGAACGTGACAATGTGTGTCTACGTCATATATAGTCTCTGTGATGGGTTCAGTACCCGCGTGGCGGAGTCGCACCCGGTCGCAGAGACAGTTGTCACAGTGCAGGCTCCTGCCACCTTTCGTTCCAGAACCTGGCCCGCCATTACCTACTCTGCTAGCGACTTTTGTTCTTCGAATGGCACAAGACACTCTGAATGAGTTCTACGCATTCTAGCTGGTTTCCAAAACCTTTACAGTAGTTACTTGCACTCTACATGTTGGGAAGATCAATATCACAAGTTTGGCAAAGAGAAAATTTTCGCCACTAGGTAAGCGATAGTGTCAGCAAGGTACCAAATTTTCTCTATTTTATAAGTTAAAAAACAGGATAATTGCCAAAATTATAAATAAATAAAATATATACTAACATCGTAAGTAAGTAAAATTTTTCTGTTTTATTATTTACGTACCATAAAATCTTATTAATTATAAGTTACATTTGAAACAGTGCGCACCTACCGGCGGAAAATTCCCCTATACCAAACTCCCCATTAAAAATCTCGTTTTGTTCCAACCATAGTGTAATAAACCTTAATCTTAGCAGTCTGGCTACCGCGGTGTGCTATAGCTTCTCTATATTTTGAACTGCTCGCTGGCGAGACTTTCACGTCAGATATAGATCAAATGGGTAATTACTTAATAGATTAAATAAAAACCCAAGTGTGTTTTTCTCATTACTGATACAAAATGACTTACTACGAAACGCGCATTCATTTTTTTTAAAGTAATTATTAATATTCCATCTCGGTAAACATAATTAATGTGGTTGTTAATTAATTTGATGTTACGACATAGAATATGAAAATGTGAACTATGTTACAATACATATACAAATAAAACTTAGACAATAGTTCGTCTTTTAATAACTGTTTGTTTTTAATTGTATAAATAAAGAAATGTTTGTAAACAGGGAATACGTACAATTTATTAATTGCTTGTTCAAAAAAAATTTTACAGCTTTGCTTCATGTGTTACTCGATATAACTACAGAAGAGGTAGTAAACATAAAAATGGCATTGCAGTTCCGTCAATGTGGGCGTACTCACTCTCTGATTGGATGTGCGATGTTGTAAAATGGTCCTTGCGTCTGACTGGCTAGCACGTTCTGCTAAAGGTTCTCAATTGGCTAGGCTGCCTGCTGGCATGTAAGTTATCATGAGCTGATTGGTGAACGGGGTTACAATTTACGACATAAGCGGCTGGCTGTTTCATCTCTGTATTCGGAAATACAGCGGTGTGCGAAAGTTAAGGGGTGTGTGAAGAAATTAACATGACAGTGTAACAAACATGTAGAACCGACTTAAAGATAAATTGGAGGGTCGCCAAGGGTCCGGTACGGTAGTATGTTCGCATACAGGCTACGCAACATGAAGTGCTAGAGCATGTGAGAAGGGTATAAAGCACGGAGGCGATGTACGCCCAGTGGAAGATATTGCACAGAGCACATCGGGTTGAATGACGCCAAGTTACTCTCTGATGTCTGATATGGCCAGCAGATAGTCCCGTAGACTATCTGCTGGCCCAACGGTAGAATCTCTGGGAAGTTGGAAGAAAGTCGAAGAGTGGCTGAGGAGTTTGGAATCACACAACGCCAGGTGTCACGAGCCTGGCGGTGTTTCGGACGACAGTGGACAGCTGTACGAAGGAGGACAGGTATGTTGTAAAGGCGAGGGGAGATGGACGGTAGACAGCAGGTGATATCACAAGACACCAGTACTGGACGTTCTATATCGCGCATTACCGAGGCTAGGAGACTGCGCAAAGGTGGTTTGTTCGCTCGGCGACAAGTACGGCGTGTGCTATTGACGTCATTCACTGGAGAATGCACTTTCTGTGGTGCCGAGAACACAGGGGCTTTGGTTGAGCCGGGGGGGGGCTCAGCGATGGGATCGAGCGCTCTTTACGAATTAAATCCGAATTAATCTCATTAGCGATTCCAAACGTCTGCTTACATGGCGATATCAGGCAACAGGATATCATCCCTCCAATATCGTCAAAAGAAATCGGTTTGCAGGTGGCGTACAGTAGTTCTCGTTTGCGGAAGCAGAATTTTTGCTGTTCACGATCAAAGAAACACTTTTGAAATCAGCCTCTAGAAAATGTCACTACCCCTACCTACCTGCACATATTTTAATGGTTACACTGTCTGGCACTGGGCGCCCGGAAAAGTTGGCAATGGTGGAGGTAAAGTAGTTCCATGACTTAACGTTGAACTAAAAATGATGCTAAGAAATTTGTGAATATTGGTAAGATTTATTTCACTTTCCGTTTTTAATCAATTTACACGTAAGAATCAGCTAGTCTGTAAACTGTTTATTTTCCTATAATTTCTCCGTTTCACTTGAACGATGCATGAACAAGAACGTATAGTAATGAGGCCCCTTGGCAATGTTAATTTCATATATGGCGGAAGAATACACAATCTGCATACAAGTAGATCTTAAGGCCCTCGCCTAGCTGGTGTCTGATCTACGTTGCAGAGCGTTTGACGTGTACGTTTCCCCACGAAACTATCAGACGTGCGTCCAGTGTGCTGATCTACGAAAGGAACATATCCTACAGTCGAAGACAATTGAATACTTTAAGAATGTCATGCACGTTAGAATCACCATTCCAGAGGACTCCAAGACGGCTATAAACTGCTTTTTTAAAGCTCTGTAGCTCAGAATGTACGTTTCAGATACATACAAGATTACTCAAGGATCCTGCATTAAACCTTCGTACAGACTTTCCACCAATAAAATAATAGTGTCACAACTGTCTCGTCTCGGAACTCTACTCAAGGTGTGACAAACCCAATAGTGTAACATGAATCTAGTCCATCAATAATTAAACTTCAATATCTCATATCGCTCCCCCGGTACATTTAATTTGCATTTATGTAATTGTAATGTTCATTAATTCAATAATAACCAGACTCTCAACCTAGACAGTTTTACAGTTAATCAATCTTGTCATTCACTAGCTACAGCCCCTATCATTAATCACAACTGTAATGCCCCTACCCCATTTCACGTACAAATATGACCAAAGGGCATATTTATAACAGTGCGTATTTCACTGTGTATACAAAAACTTTTGCCCTGTAGCAGAATTAGAAAAAGAATTAAGGAATTGGCACCCAATAAGTGGGCTGACGCTCACCTACTACTATTTTACACGAAGTACTATTTTAGAGTTGGGATTTTATACATTTCAGGTAACATCAGCATTGTTCGTGTCTTATAATCGAAGCCTTAGAAGTACGAAGAACTTCCATATTTCATATTTACGGACTTCCTTTCCCTTTACGTAGGAAAACGGACTTGGAAACGCACGCGGAACAAGCCGATGATTCGGGATGAATTTTAACCTTTCTACAATAAGAAAATACGTACAGTCAATGTATATTCCAACAACTAAACGATCTGTACGATTTTTTGTACGATGCCATTTACGTTGATGGCATTTGTTAAATTTTTATGCCTTTCGTCCTAGTTTGATTTATATTTATATTTAACTGGCTAAGCCGTTCTTGTTGTTAAGGTTGAGGGGATCTCATCATGGTAGAGCATGTTAGGTAATTAAATATCAGGAGCTATAGATTACTATATGGTTATATAATTAAACATCTGTGTAATATATAAACTACTAAATGGTCGGGGGAGTAATGTTATGTTAACTTCGTCAACTACCTTACGGAAAGCCACGTTAGTATATTGTACGCCTTGAGAAGTATTCAAAGGCTGATGAAGTATGATAGGTTACGGCGACCGGCACAGCGAGTTTCTTGGACGTCCATCTCGGCCAGCGTTACATGGAGAAAGACGACTCCCGCCGATCTACATTGCCCTCATGTCGCCGTCGCATAACACAACATGGCCTCATTACCTGGTAGGTAGTGAGGATTCCTGCTTAACAGGGTTTGGCAATGCGAGTCCCAATTGCGGCAACTATCTGTCCTAATTAGAGCTCGTGTATGATGGCGTGTTGAGGCAGCCCGTCGAATTAAGGCCTCTTCACATCGTAACACTTTGAAATTAACTGTTTTAAAGCCGAAATCATGCGGACCTTAACGTTTGACCACAATGTCTTAGGCAGCAATCCATATGTGTTGCTTTTGAACGTAGATGTAGGTTAGGTTACTAAATAAGGTTTTTGGCATAATGTATATAAAAATGAGTAGTGCAGAATATTGGGGGAGGAGGGATCTGAGAATTATGTAGCCATAGTAACAAATCAATTAGCCAACTTTTTAAAATGTCACCTTTAAGAATAGAAAATTATTCGTGATCGGCAGAGCTGAGAGGTTCTCGGTGGACCGCCTTGTCCCACTGATGCAGAGCGGCGCCCAGCGGAGAACACCAATAGATGGAAGGGTGCACTTGTATTCGTGGCATGAGAAGGGGTTGTTCTAGGGCGGTGCCCACACTTAGACGCGGTCTGGAACAGCGACGAACTGTCATGCATTTTTTAAAGGGTAGGAAAGAGGAGAGAGCTCTTGGCTGGTGCACTCGAGCAACACTGTAATTGCTGCCCGCACATCAAACTCCAGGAAAACGATGTCCTACATGAATGCTCCTGTGTAACCTACCATCTTGCAGTAAAGCACAGTTCTCGATGGAAAACGTGTACTCATACGTAATTAAGTCTTACGTATCAATTGAAGAAAGTATTGTTGACGACATAGTTAGTGGTCATCGTGTGCGTGGCCTCTTCGACCTATAGACGTGTATGAAATTGTGACCTCTTATTTCACTTCGTGTGCATAAGGCGTTCAGCCAACACGATTTCAAGGAGGAAAAGGAATGAGAATTGATTGTAGTTATCTAAATATTATAGCTGTCAACAAAACTTAAAAGCTTTTCCCCTTTACGTATTTAAAAAATACGCCTAACAATTGTATTTACGTAATAGACTATATCACTACTGAACAAACATCAAGTTAATTTATAATCAGGTGTGATTGGTTAAACATAATACGAGTACATTTACTATGAAGCACACTTGGTATGCAAACGTTTTACGCAGATGTTTGTAAGTGCACTAAACTGATCGTGGAGCGAGTTTAACTAGTAGCGCAAATAGAGCTTAGCTGTTTCAGAACATTATGTTATAATGACTATTAGCGTAATGCTGGGTTAACAATTCAAAAGTTTCGAATTTAAACTTATGTGATAATTGCCGACTCTATGCATGGAACCAAGTCTTCTATATAGTAATTTTAGCCAATAAAAAGTCACAAAACACCCTCTTACCCATTTTGTTGTATTTACAATTCTATCTAAACTAACATAATAAACCATTGTCACAGCCTCCTTTAAAACTGACATTATACCTGAGAATATTGTTACTGAGAAATAAATTCACAAAAAAGAATCTCAAAATCGTATTCACACACACCTACACACACGCATATATATATATATATATATAGCAGCACACATATGTGTTACGCATTATGGTCATAAGTATGGGCGTTGATTAAATTAGTTGTAACTTCTAATACTGCTACACTATTTTTTTTTAAAGTTGGTATATGCAAAAATATCAAACAAGGTTCAAGGTGTGTAAAATATGTACATGTGTGTATGCCTTGGCTATGGGGATTATAATTTATGTAAAAAACTTCCAAAAGAGAGTCAACCAAACAATTATGTATCATAGGGAAAACACCTTATAATTACATATTGCTGTGACCTGTCCTGAGGATAAATCAGGCCACGCAAGGAAGGGGGATAGTCGTAAGCAGACGAATAGAGCACTCAATGTACAAAATACTATATTTATTAAACTCGCAGCTTTTATACACAATTACACATTTAACGCGTACTTGGCGTTACTTTACAGATAACCAATATCTCTGCTCCATAGTTATCAAGTACAGTTAGTAGACTCTACAACGCGTTAGCTTTGGCTATAATTAATGTGCTCGTGACTCAGAGGGAGTCTTAAGGATTCTCACAAAGATCCTAACTCTACACGACCTGGGGCGCTCTACTGGGATTATAATTACCCTGGATGTGTCTTGTCGTCGCCAACCTGGAGACCTTCTCGACAGTAGCAGCGACTGGCGTCGAAGTAGGAACCACTGGTCTAGTGGCCCTCTCTGGAGTCGTCCCGTCGTCCCTCGGAATCAAGATGGCCTCGAGCCGCCATTGCTCCAACCTTATATAGTGCCCCGCCTGGCCTCACTACCTTCCTTGGCGAGGGATGTTTTACAAACAGCCGGGCTGGCCCGTCGAGGTCGCGGGCCATCCTGGACTCTCGAATGTTGCCTGCCAGCCCTGGCTAATGGTGACCACACCAAGCCCCCCGTTCTCCATAAAATCCATGTGTCTCCCCACATTATTACATTGGACCATCTGACGATTGGAAGGTAGTGGGTGAGGCCAGGCCGACGAACATTTGGGCAGCTCAGCGGCAGAGGGTGAGCCAGATACCATTAATAGGGTTGAAAGATGCTACTGGAGAAGGTCTTTCTTGTTCTCGGAAGCCGGCAGGGTATTTAATTAATCAGTGTCCAACGCGCACTCAATTTCGTTATTTCTCCTAGGACGCTGTCAGTCGTGAGGTTCACATCTTAAGAAAAGAAAATAGCACTTGTTTTACATTATTGTTATACAATTTTTCTGGACATGTGAATATGTCTATTATACACTGTGTAAAAGAAAACTACATATTTTTGGTTTTTCTTACTTGATAATACACATAGAATTTTCTATACGCATTGTACTATAAGATTCATGAAAACGTAAAAAGTGTATGTTTGCACGTCTGAATACTACCTTATTTGAAGCTAAAACATATTTTACTTAACACGAATTATACTTTATATACATTTATTAGTACGTTGTGTCGCACTTCTATATGGCTGAATAACTCCTTTGCCTATAATTCAACATCATACAATATCTCATTTCACAATATCACATATCTTGTTAGCTCTGAACTATGCGTTTGAATATTATTTTCACACTTATGAGGTATCTGCATGATAAACATATTCTCTTCATACATTTAGCAATCTAGAAATATCAACACGTATTTACAATTCTGTGAACACCGGCATGGTAATATTAAGCCACTATGGTTTCGCGTAATCATAGGGTGGGGAGGGAGGTGTTTCAGATCGGCTCCGTAATATGTAAAATTACCCCATAAAAGTATATTAGAAATGAACTCCTCAGCGCCGACCGCGAGGGAATATGGAAAAAGGTTTTATGTGCATGATTTTATGATATACGCTCTGTCATAGCGGTGTGAAAAATGATTGCTACCTTAGTCTCCGACACAAGAAAAGTATTTACGTTATTGGAACATTGTTAAAAGGTAATCTAAAAATCAGTCTCAGCTAAAATGTACACGAAAAATTATGATTCTATCCGAACACTACTTGACTATACTTGTCGTGTGGGCAATTGAACTTACCATCTATATTTATATAGGCCTGATATGTTTGAAATGAATAGAAAATTAATTATAATGGCGTTCTCGCATCATGGTAGTTTACCGTCTGTTATGCGCTCTAGCGCTTAGTTATGAAGCAAACTGCGGCAGTCCCGGCTGCTGGTGACACCTACTTTTGATAGCACTGACTGTTACACAAATTGTTTACCTCGTCAGCTGAGAGAACGCGCTGTCATGCGCAGCAACCACCTGGTTGGCGAGCCTAACTGTGTAGCCCGAGGAATGCCGACAGGTCTGACTTTCTATCTGGGCTATCGCTGTTTTACATTATGTTTTCCTAATACACGACTATATTTCAGTGTCTCTTTAACCCGTTACTAGCGCAGAGTTATTGCTAACAGCAATACTATAACAAGCGAATAACTGGCATAGTTAATATGTTATTGAGAGATGACGGAGAACACATATTTGGTCAACACATTATTCTTATTTGAAACATGCTCCACAGTGGGCAAGTTAGTATGCGAATTTTCGAGTCCGTATCAATAGTATTATTAGTAGAAGAAGAGGCTATACCTTCAGAGAGGGATAACTGTGGCGCTTCAAAATGTATGTTCTTAAGCCACTGTACTGGTAAAATAGTACGTGCAACAGCTGTGATGGGACTTTTTATATCGCACACATGCGTGGCTCCAATTAACGTTGCTCTATCCAAGATGACCTTACAACCACATGGGACTCGTAATTCAATAGAACCAATGTCAGATTTTAAGATTGTTTTGCTAAGTGATTTGTTTACACATCTTACCACTCAATTACCAGAGGGAATTGTGAGCACATAAGGGTGAGGCTATATAGCCGTCACCTGCACTTCCTTACTGTGAACATATGAAAATTTACAAAAGTTATACAACTGTTCAAGGTTTTGTAACCTACAGCCTCTTTGAAACAACTCGCATCTCTAGACTCTGTAGAGTGTTTGGAGATAAGATACAAGCTTTTCGTCGGCTACATCCCTGGTCTTATCAGTGAACATGTCTACAGCTATAATGCATTTTGGTAAGTCAATGGTAGACAATTCATTTTTAAAGAAGTACGGAGTTTGTACTGCTCTTAAAAATTTCCAAGAGAATTGAGTACTTATTAGAGGCACTTGAATTTTTATCATTTTCTGAGTGGGCGAAAAAGGGCACTCTGTTATGGGGACAGTATAATAACTTAATATATGTTGACAGGAATACTGAGTTTCAAATTCATTTGACTAAGTTTAGATTCTAATTTTATCAATTATCGTGTTAAGAGAGACCTAGATACCGCTTGTAATGGTAGAAGATTATTTTGGCATACTTGAATATAGGTGTTTATACTTATTTCAGTTATGATATTGTCGATCAGTTCTAAAATAATGCCTACCAACTATTGGCTTTGAACTTCAGACTTTTGAATTTCTTGTTCATGTGAATGAGAATGTGCTAGCGATTGAAATTGATATCACATCGCATTAATTTTTACCTGAACTTGTTCTTTGATTTCTGCCGCAGTGTTAAATGTGAGGTTAAGATCATTGATAAATATGTTAGCATTATTTTCGATGTCACTTATTTGTAGAGCCAAAATTTGTTCATTAGATAAATAAACCTTGCAAATGGCGGGTGGTGAGAATGTCACAACACCATGTTGCCACATAACCCAGGAAGGTCAGGGATCGTTTATTTCTAAGGGAGACTTCGGAATGGAATTGGTTTACAATGTTTACACTTGTCACATTAAAAATTTCTTTAAGCATCTCGGCATTTCTGTAGACTGTCGAGTAGCGAATGGGACAGGCACTGTGGAACCGTTCGTCAACGTTGGCTGGAGGCTGCGGTTTCTGCAGTGGCAGCTAGAACAGCAGCAGCACGATTTCGTCATATTGGATTTGTGGAATCAGCTGACTGAAGTAAACGCCGTGGTGTGTCTTTAACAGCAGTTCTGCATTCACTGCCTCTGCAAGGCTCAGCAACAGTAGCAGGGCGCAGTGGGCAGCCTGGCACATCCTGGAGCTGGAATAGCCTTGGTTCACAAGTCCTCTCCCCTGTAACATAAGGAGGGTGTTACTGTCGGACATTGGCAAGTTTTATAATCCGAGTACTAACAGTCTCTATCTTATTAACTCTTCTCCTACGTATTTCTACTGAAATCGCAGAGGGACCAAGTACTTGAACTATTCCGTAGGGCCCTTGGTATTTAAACGAGAATGCCTTCTGTCTGATGTGTGTTTTGACCCACACAAACCGGCCTACTTTGAGTTCATTAGGGAGATGTGTGATGTCAAATATCTGCTTTTGTTGTTACTGAGAGGCAACTAAGTTGACGTTCACTTGTTCCCTAATTTGTTTAAAAAATTCGCAACAATTGTTAGCACGAGGGGAATACAAATGGCTAATGACATGCGAAAGCTGAATCTCTTCAACCCCATGCATAAGGAAGAAAGGGGTGAACTTTGTACTAAGGTTCACGGTCGTATTGTAATTGAAAATTATATATGGGACATACTCGTCCCAGTGAGTTGGATCTTCGCTCGCAAAGGAAGCAAGATTCTGGGATAAAATCTTATTAACTTGCTCGGTCCAACCATTGCAAGCTGAGTTATACGCCATGGTTTGCAATTTCTTCATTTGTAATTTGTGTTAAATTTCTGCCATCATTTCATTATTAAATGAATTACCTCTATCTGTAGGGATGGATTTCGGACAACCAAAAGTCTAAAATTATGTCTTTAACAAAATTGGCACAAGTTAGCACATCAATCGATTTTACTGGATGGGCGACGGCGTATCGAGTGGCAAACTCGGTCATAACTAAAACATATTTATTACCTCGGGCTGACGTTTGTAGAGACCCTTTTGCGTCAAGGCCCCATGAATGGAGAAGAGGTGGGGATGGGAGTCATCTGACCTATAGGCTTCTGATTAGGCACTTTTATACGCTGACATGTTGGACAGTCTTTACATACTCTTTAACATCTTTGTTCATTGTCTTAATAGTAGGCTGATTTAATTTTCTCCGACATCTTAAACTGTCCAAAATGCCCCCCTCCAAACAACGTGTCGTGATGGGCTGTAATAATTTCAGGTATGTAATATTTGGGCACAAGTGTCAATTTGCATTCCCCAGATGGCGTATCTTGCTTCATATAAATTTCGTTGTTCCCTGAAATGGCGTATCGTCTAGCAAGGCAGCGATATTTTGGAGTAGTGTTGTCAGGATCAGTTAAAGCTAACTTTAATTGTTGAATGTGGGGGTCACCATATTCTGCGAGAAATGGCGATTCCTGCTTGTGGATATATATATGGGTAAATAGGACACTTTGTCCTTGTTATCGTACGTGAAGATTATACGACAATGCAATTGTGGATCAAGAAATGTGGTCAAAATTTTATTGGCACATGTTTTGCTGAATAATTTTGATATTGACATTGTAAATAGTGGTGACCGTCTTTGCAATTGCCTGTATTGGCAAATATTCTTCATTAATGATTGATTTAGCGATGCATGCTTTGTCTGAAGTGTGGAATTCGTCTTTAATCAATTGTTTGATGTCTGCCCAGTTGTTTGTGATGTAATTAGTTATACAGGCTTTTACTTCCTTGTCTTTTATGGGATCTTGTAATAGCAACTCAGCTAGTGCTGTGTAAAATGATGGGCATTTTAGTAACTGGCATTTTATTTGGTAGGTTACACTGTTGACATTAATGGGTGTAGTGTCAGCTTCTCCTACCGTAGTTATGCGACTCAAGGCATTGGCAAATGTTTTTAATTTGCTTTTAACTATCTTTACTTCGAAGTAATATTCTGTTAATGCTATGGCCATCTTCTGTATTCTTATATTATGTTCGGCTATGGCCTTCAGATATCTAAAACTTGCATGATCTGTTTCTATAATGAATTTATGGCCATAAAGATATTGTTTAAAATAAAGCACAAAATACTTAATGGCGGAACGCTCTCTTCCAGTAGCTGACTTTTTTTTCATTAAAGGATAATTTCTTTGATGCGAAAGCTATTATTTAGCGTTCCTTAGTTTTGGGGTTTTCCTGTAATAACACAGTGCCTATAGTGGTTTGCGATGCATCACATGTGAGCATTGTTCGGAGTTGATCATCAAATTTTGCTAATATGGGCAGGTTACTTAAATCTGTTTTCAGCTTTTCAAATGCAAGTTGTTCTTTCTCATTCCCAGTTGAATGGTATAGTTTCCTTACTTAATCCTGTTAGTGGTTCTACTAGCTGGGCATAATTAATTATATATCGCCTTAACTAGGATGTAAGCCCTAGAAAGTCCAGGTTTGTTTGACATTTTTAGGCTGTGCCATTTGTTGTATAGTGGCTATCTTTTCCGGGTCAGTTTGTAATCCTTGGGGTATTATATAGTGACCTAGGATTTTTATATCATGGTGGCCAAAATTACGTTTCTTGCTATTGATTTTTACATTGAATTTTCTCAAACCATCCATAACTTTTTGTATGTCTGCTAAATGTTCAAGAAATGTATTTCCGAAAATAAAAATATCATCAATGTATGCCACTGCGGTATTCCAACATAATGGTCCTAACATGATGTCTACAAAGTTTTGGATATAATTTGAACTTTTTGCGAGACCCATAGGCATACAGGTGACTTGTAGAGTTCGATTCAATCCATATTAAATGTGAGCTTATGTCTGTCTTCCTTACATACAAGTATGGTGTAAAATCCACTAAACATATCGGTGAAGGTTATATATTTTTAATTCTGTAATGTTCTAATAGTATCTTCCATTCTAGGAATGGGGCATTGGGCCTCAGTTAAATGTTGATTCAGCAATCTAAAATCTGTAAGGAGCCTAACTCCCCCCTGATGTTTGAAGATAACTAGACTCAGTGCGGCATAAGCTGATTCAGAAGGCATTATAATTCTCGAGTCTAACATCTGTTGTATTTGCTTTTGAATATCCGCTCTCAGTTTGGGGTTTATTCTATATGGCCAGGTATGGATCAGATTACCTGTGTTTAATTCAAGCTTTATTTCATAATAATTCGTTTCTGTTAATTCGTTAATCGAACTAGGAAAGCAATCAATATATTCTTCTAATAACAATTACATTTGTTTTATTTTATGAAGTGGTAGTTGAGGATTAATTTGACCCAGCGATTTTTCGGTTGTTGTATCCTCTATTGTGGTAATTTTATTAATGTGACATGCTATTGAATTACTGTGATCATATTCAACCGACTTAGTATTTATGGGTATTTCCAATATTTTGTCATTTTTTATGCATATACAAACATTAAATCTTTTGTTAAATAGGGACAATGTCATAAAGTTTGATAAAGTCAATACCTAGGATCATATCAAATTTTAAATCATCAGTTAACAAGAATTCTTGTGAAAAATATGACCATGTATATTTATGTTGACTTTTGTTTTGTATTGAAGTATGTCAAAGTCCTCAGTTGCTCCTACTATAGAAAATATTCCTTTAACTGGCTTGTGTGTTTCTTTAATCACTCATGTGGTCGCCATGCAGGAATGAATACATCCTGTATCCATCAACACATTGTATGATTTACCAGCAAGTCTCACAAGGACGTGCGGAGTTGATGTTTTGACATAACCTGTGCGACACTCGTCCTTGGTGACTGGCATGGTTTCTTTTTTCAATACTTATAATATCGGCCGGTGGCTCAGATTCCGCTGATGCCTTTCATCACCACCAACCAGTTCCATGTTGTTGTTTATGGGATTGTTCATTCCCGTGCGCTGTAACTTAACTCATGTTGCAACAATTACAACCTTTGTTTGAATTTCCAGAACTGTGCTGCAATATCTGTTTGAAATGGAAGTGTCTGATTGGGTAACAATGGGCAATTGTCTGCTCTATGGTTTGTGTAAAAACACAGTGCGCATGGGGATGCCATTTCGGAGCACAGCCTGACGAATGCTGTCCTTGTCACCTTCACATCATGCTTTTGCTGTGTCATGCATCCCTTCCTTGTTACCAGCTGGCCAGGGGCTGCCGCTGCCTTGTGTATGCAAGGGTTGTATTTCACTGCCAGTTCATGTTGTTGAAAAATGTGTGTGTCCTTGTCGCTCACCTCCGCTTCCATTTCGGCCTTGGAGTTGTTTTCGGAATCCCTGCTAATATGTCCTGACCTAATTTATGGGTTGCAGAATATGATGCCAGATGTTCTGTCTGCAATGTTTCCATGACTGCAGCTTGTTTATTTTCAATCATGTGAGGTTGCTGTGGCATTTGAAGTTCTTCCCTGCAGGAATTAAAGGTGTCAATTTCCACGTATGTGCAGTTCAAAACTCTTTTCGGAAATAATGCCTGACATGTGTTAACTCTTCAGTGGTCGCACCGATCTGACAGACCCAAAACAATGTTAGTTCCCACAGTTGCTCATAGATGGCACGCATAGTTTTGACAACCACCCCAGTACCGTCTAAGGTTTTCATAAGCTATGTATTGACACCATTGCCTTCAGTTGAAACTTACTTTTTGAGGCGATTCTTTGCCTTTTGGGTCTCTGAAACCCATTGCGACTGTTTGTGGAACATTTTTATGGGTTTGTGAGACCCATGCGACCATTGGTGCATCATTCTTTTTAGGACTGATGTGCTGGTAAGTTTTTATGAAATGTCCATATATTTTAATTAATTTCTTTTGAAACTAAATCAGATGCAAACCAAGCAGGCATTTTATATTTTTCGAATATCTAAATATATTTTAGAAACAAATCATTAATACTAATTTTTACAATTTTATGAGAACTGAGAACATTTCCCTCGCACATTTTATGTTGATTTCGTACATTCTTCCGCGATGCTAAAAGACATTATGTTTGAATGTAATTTTATTCTGTTATACCAATTTTTTGGAGAAAATTTAGTATTCATATTTGTAACACAAATTACAGAAGTAGCATATAATGTATTTTTTGTTGCTACAGGAACAATAATGTCATCGATAGAAGAAAGATATGACTTGGGAAAACTTCTGACCTTGAAAAGGTTTATATACTTTTGGCTGAACCTCTCTCTGATGAAGATGGCGAATGCGATAATTCCGAAGAGGATGCTGAATCAGACAAGATCTAAGAACAAGAAGATACTATGTACACAGACCAGGATTAACACTTCATGCGATGAGGAGAATGTGAGTTGTAACAATAGCTTATTTCTGGGCAAAGATTATGTTACAAAATGGAAAAAATCATGTACTCAAAAAAAATTCTAACTAGGTGTCATAATATAGTTACACATCTTCCTGGAGTTAGGGGTGGTGCAAAAGAAGCCAAAACGCCATTAGTGTGCTGGCAGTTACTTTTTGATTAAAATATTTTGAGTATTATTGCCGACAAAACCAACAAGTATATAAATTCTGCAAAAGATAATTTCTTGATACAAAGGGGTGCAAAAGCAATGTCAGTTCCAGAACTTAAAGCACTGTTGGGTTTGCTTTATTTAGCAGGTATTTATCACTGCAATAGAGTACATACAGATGAGTTATGGTCGACAGCAACAAGCATGGGAGTTGAACTTTTCCAGTTACTTATGTCACAAGGCAGGTTTTGCTTCCTTCTTTGTTGTATATGGTTTGATGACAAAGAAACCAGAGATCATAGAAAGAAACTAGATAAGTTGGCACCGATATGAGAAGTATTTGAGATATTAATTGATAATGACCAGATAGTATACACAATGTCTGAGTATGCAACAGTTGATGAGAAGTTAAAATCATCCCGGGGGTGATGTAGTTTTAGGCAATACATACCCAATAAGCCTACCAAGTATGGTATAAAAATATTTGCCTTCGTGGATGCTTGTATGTTTTATAAATGTAATTTAGAAGTGTATGTAGGGAAACAGCCAGATGGGCCCTATGCTTTGCAGCAACAGCCCAAGTGCCATTGTTGAACGATTGAGTGAAATTTTTTTTGGGAATGTTCATGACATCATCATGGACAATTGGTTCACAAGTTTTGATCTAGCCAAACTTCTGCTGACCAAAAATATCTTCATAGTTGGAACAGTAAGAAAGAATAAGAGGAAGATACCAACAGAATTCCTCACCAATAAACAAAGAACAGACTGTTAAAGTATGTTTGGATTCCAGGAGGAACGTACCCTAGTGTTCTATGCCCTGACAAAAAAGAAAAATGTATTCCTGATCTCTACAATTCATCATGATGCAGCAATAGATAACAATACAGGAAATTTGAACAAACCATAGATTGTTACCTTTATAACTCTACAAAAAGAGGTATAGATGTGGTGGACAAGTTGTGTGCTACATATAATACTAGCAGAAACTCTATATATAAGAAGGACCATGACGATATTTTACAATTTGTTGAACATTGTGGGAATAAACACCAACATAATTCAGTTTGGCAATAACAACTGTGTACAGAAGAGAAGAATGTTCTTGAGAGAACTAGTGTTTGGACTTGTAGATGAACACCTTCATTCTCGAGCACACATCAGCAACTTGCCAAAAACATCGAAGGAAATAGTTCAGAAAATAAGTGGGCACAGGAGTAATGAAGAAAATCAAGAAAAAGTAATTCAACCAAGGGGAAATAAAAGAGGGTGATGTGTACTATGCCCTGGAAAGGACAGGAAAACAAGATTTACTTGTGTATGTTGTAATGACTATGTGTGCTTAGAACATATAGTAAACTGTGTGGAAAGTGTTCTTCTGAGCTCGATCTGTAAAGAAAAAATGTACAGACAACATTTTTCTTTTTAAATAGGCATTAAAATAATTTATGAATATGTTTTTCCATTTTCACTATGTTTCAGGAAATAATTAAAATTCGCTTAAAAAGCAATTCTTAATCTTTCGAACTGTAGCTTTTAATTGCATTTGTAATATAGAAAGTGACAAAAAATATAGTAACAAACTAATTTGAGTTTTTTTTACCCAATACATTAACTTGGGTCTGTCAGACCCAGCACAACCTATGGTGTCTTTTTATTAAGTGCGACCACTGAAGGGTTAATAACCCGCCTAACTTTCACCTCGGATGGGACGTGTATTTCTCTCGCATTTTCATGGCGTGTAACGCCCCGTGGGTGGTCCTGACTTTTACATCCTTCCTTTAAGGACATTGCCTGTTTGTTTTTCGCCTGGAATTGTTGTTGCATACAATCTTTCTGCAGGTGTTGTATCTTTTCCCATTATACCCTTAATTGGCCTGTCGGCCTGTATGGTGAGTAATGAAATTGCACCCTTTTTTTTTTACTTGTCATAGGGGGTGGTGCCTATTGTGCCCTTGTGTATAAGTTTTTTTGGTTTCCTTGTGTAGGTGTAATTACTGTTAATACTGTCTTCTTTCTGGTAGGGGTTATTAAGGTTTTTGCTCATTATTTGTGCATTTGTTGGAGTGCTTGTGAAATTCTTTGCCTCCCGATTAGATGGTGTTAAAAGATTGGTGATTACCATATTTATGTTGTTTTGGTGTGTGGTCTGTCGTTGGTACAAGAGGCCGACGATTTTGTTGTGGATTTGGGTGTCTGTATTTTTGTTGAGTGTGAGGTTGATTATAGTATTGCGTACATTTTTGGTTCTTTATCGCCATATTTGCAATTTCCTCCTACAATTTTATCACTTCTGCTCGTAGGGAGTCTGTGTCCGTCAGTGTTTGGTGATCCGAAATTGCCTGATTATACCTGAAGAGACCAAGTTCGGCTCTCTGAATATTTGTGTTTATGTCCTCAAGGGTGTCATTTTTCAGACCGACACTTTTATATGCTGTGGACGGTAACAGCGAGCACCACACGATACCTATGAAGTCGCCTTCAGTTACATTGGGATTTTATTTGCAGCGATAGAACATGAGTATCTATATATGTTTCTGCACACTCTCATGTAGTTTTTATTTAGTCGTATACAAAAGTTGCTTTAAGTACTCTTCAGTTGCTGGTGGGGAGAACGTGGTATTTAGTTTGTTCACAATACCTTACCATGTTATCTCGCCCATGTGTGTTTGTGTATACTTATATAAGGTATGCTTAGCTGACCCTTTTACATAGTACTTTAACTTTTTGAATTTGTCTTGGCCAGTCCAGTTATTATTTTCGGTTTTGTGGTTATATTGTTCAATAAAATTTACCCATTTTTCTTTATCATCCCCTGAGAATGTGGGTATTTGCATTGGTTGTTGTAAAATAATATTCATCGGTGGCACATTCGCCATGTTGTGTGTTTGTGGTGTGTCCTCGAGAGGTGCTGATAGAGGTGAATTTTTGTACACGTTTTCTGTGGTATCAGTGTTAATGTGGACTGGTGTAAGGTAATCAGATGTGTGTTGTTCAATGTTTTGGTATGTGGGTGGTGGTGCTGTCGGCAGAAGGCCGGTGTTTGTGAATTTAGTAATGAGGTTTCATGTAATGTATGTGAAAATGGTGTTAAATTGGTCTATTAAATCAGGGTTCTCCTGTAACAGTTGTTCTGCAGACTCGATTAAGATTTGGAATTTATCTACTGTATTTGTGTTGCGTGGTGCTAATTTATTTTGAGTTTCAGATTAATCAATGGTCACATGTTTTATTTTACTACATGCTGTTTTCAAAAACGATGTGTTAGCTTTATCTCTCATAAAGTGTTGTAGATTATTTGTCAATGTAACTTGAGGCCTTAATAAGTAACATGCACATATATAAGCTGCCTTTAGTAATTATTTCCACACTGCGAACACGCTTGTGGAG
Source organism: Dryococelus australis (assembly GCA_029891345.1). Classification (NCBI taxonomy): domain Eukaryota; kingdom Metazoa; phylum Arthropoda; class Insecta; order Phasmatodea; family Phasmatidae; genus Dryococelus; species Dryococelus australis. Next base: position 75,785,730 of record CM057000.1, read on the forward strand.
ATTGCATTTGCAAAGATTAATTCGGTCCGAAAAGTGGCCATAATTTATCTTGCATTAGACTTTAACCAATAATAAGCACACACACACTCACTATACTAGAATGGCTACCTTGGTGTCCTGAAGAAACTGCAATGCCGCTGTTTGTGCCTGCACATGCTGCCTGGAATTTACTGAATAGCGCACAACACTTTGTGGTTTTCAATGGCTTGTACAAGTTCACAGTACTACTACTGTTTTCTATATTTGTCTCTAGGTTACTGAAGGACGTTGGCTTTAATGCATTCTGACAGGGGGTAAAACCCTGGGTGGCGGGGATTATTAGGCAGTCTTGTATTCTGATTGTAATCAGAACAATGCAATGAATTGAAATGAAAGTAAGAACACCGTTGCCTCTACGCTTGTTAACTTCTGAGATTACCTTATAAAACCTATACGATTTTGCAAGTGATTGCAGCCCCGTGGTTTGGTGGAAGTTGGAATGTGCTTCTAATTATTGCTAATCATTAACTGTGTGGTTACAATATGACTATCTTCCACCAATTACATCAGCAATTATTTTACTTTAAGCTTTGAGTGTACTAAAAGGGAAGTTGGAAGCTTCGGCTGCCTCCACCTTTTGCTGTGACCTGTCCTGAGGATGAATCAGACAACGCATGGAAGGGGGATAGTCGTAACCAGACGAATAGAGCACTCAATATACAAAATACTATATGTATTGTAATCACAGTTTTTATACACAAACACACTTAACTCGCTCTTGGTGTTACTTTATAATAAACGGAATATCTCAAAGCTCTGCTATTATCAAGTACATTTAGTAAACTCTACAATATGTTAGCCTTCCCTATATTTAATGTGCTTATGAATCAGAGGGCGTCTTAAGGTTTTATACGATGATCCTAATACTGCACGACCTAGGGCACCCTACTGGGATTATAATTATCCTGTATGTGTCTCGTCGTCACCAACTTGAAGAACTCCTCGACAGTGGTAGGGGCTGGCATCGAAGTGAGGACCATTGACCTAGTGGTCTTCTCTGGAGTCGTTCCATCGTCCCTCGGAATCAAGATGGCCACCGTCTCTCCAGCCTTATATAGTTTCCCGCCTGACCTCACTACCTTCCTTGGCTGGGGATGTTTTACAAACAGCCGGGCTGACCCGTCGAGGTCGCGCCATCTTGGTCCTCGAGCATCACCTGCAAGCCCTGTATAATGGTGACCTCGCCAATATGGCAACTTATATTAGGAAAAATTATTTATAATCACAAGATTCGTTTCTAGTATGTGAAATATATTCAGTAAAATTCCAGATCATTGAACAAAACAACTATTACCCTTGTGGGAACCAAATTGTCAAATAATGTTCTACAAATAAATTAAGGCCTCAACTTTGAATGCTAGAAATACTAGACTTATCCTTAAAATAATTATTTAATTTTAACCAACACAACTCCATTTGGAAAGACTGCCACTGCACATCTACCAAAAATATACCACGATTTATAGTGAATTATATTCTTAAAAATGTTAGCGGTTCGTGCATACTAAAACATATCTGTTGTTGACCTGTAGGGTAGTTCCACCATTCCAGTGAGTGCGATCCTAAGGGGCGTTAGATGTGCTGAAGTCACTCGACGAACCAGGACTCCCAACGTCGAAACCAATTCTGTAGAAGGTAGATATACAGATTTCGTTCCACAAAGAAGGACCCATAGCTTCGAACTCAGGACTGTAACAGAGGACGTCGATGATGCAGGCAGATACTCCTCCAACCTCTGGACAGTGTAGAATTCCGTTGATTTGGATGGAGACGTCAGCTGGTCCTTAAACTGCTGCCACTTGAATCTGTCGCTCAATTTCTGCTGTACTGTCATCAAACATATTCGAATTTCACTGTATCGATAATATTCTTCGGGCTCATTGTTTTCTTGATACTAATATTTCCTTGTAGGCATTAGTTCATCAAATATTATTTATCTTTTCTTCTTCTAATAAGTTGCTGTATCAAATTATTTCCATTTGAAAATTTTGCATACATTTGGTTCGAATAATTCTGGAGCCCTTCGTGTATCATGTCATTCTCTCAAGAAAACTACTTTTAAAATGAATTTGGAATATTCTAACTTACTGAATGTTCCTAAACCAAATTTCTTTATTTCCGACTGGTGTTGTGTGATTAAACGAGAACATTATAACAACTCCTTAATTAACAAAATAATTTCACTAGCATAGACAAAACTCATGAATCAAGGTAACAATTTTCCACTCTTTTAAACAATACAAATGTCAAAATAAACCCTCTTACATACTAAACCTATGTAAAAAGGTCACACATAAAACATTTACGAAATTTAAATTAAATCGAGGACATTCATAGCACTATCATAATGTTGGTACAACTGAGATGTTACAATACACACACACATATATATATATAGTTATATACGTGTATATATATATATAAGTAGATATCTATTGTAGATCCTAGCACAACTCATTAATTTGACTCAAATTCAAGCAAATTTCTCACTTTCAAGCAACTTTTATTCAAAACTTCTGGAGACATAATTTATCTTTTAAAATATACCACAAATTTTACCAGATTTTTCTCTAAAATCAAGCTAAATTGATCGAAATCTGCATTCTCAAACAAACATGCTTTTTTATGCTTTGTTCACTCTTTGAGCAGTGTCCTTCTTAGGAGTGAATGAGGCTAAATTTAGTTTTAAAAAGGCCAGATTTACTCTAAATTTTTAAACTAAATCAATTAGTAAAAAAAATATCACAAGAAATGTATGAAAATTCTTGGAATCAATAAAAAATATGATGATTTAGCTGGAAAATGAGTCTTTACAGAAACTCACACAAAGAGTGAACACAAGTTGAAAATTGATTTTGATTTTGGCTTTAAATTTGATTGATTTTGTGTTGCACTTTGAAAGATTTAACTGGAAATGAGAAATTAGCTTGAATTTGGCTTGCAATTGCTTCAATTTAATCAAGTTATTGAGTTGTGGCAAGATCTGCAATAGCCATCTACTGAATTTATAAAAAAATGTTTACATTTTAAGAAATAAGACAGAGAGTTAAAATATAATTTTTTTTATTTGATTTCGAAACTTTCCACTATCTACTTTTCTACTCAAATCTTTTCTGATATACCGATTGTCTTCCCTCCAGAAATTTGAACAAATCTCTTTAAACTTCTCAAAACTCTTGTCTCCTCCAACAAAATCGCAATATATGAGAATCAAATTTGTTTCGTCTCGTCTAAATATACATACAAAACTTATATTGTCTCATATCAATTGTTTGGGAACTTTGGAATATGTTTAAGCCAAATAAAATACATAAATATTTTTGTACCTTCCATGAGTAAAGTATTCGTGAATTAAATTTTGATCATCCAATATTACATCATCAAAAATAACTAAAGAATTATTTTCACATTGGTCTAGTGGAATCATTTCCTCAGTATTATTTAAAAAAATAAGCCATATTTTCATTAAACTTGCTGGATAACACATAGACATAATCTTGTAATAAAATACATTTTCGTTGATTCTAACTTTTAGAGCACACATACAATTTATTTAAACTTTAGCCATCCTGTATTATAAATAAAATTAATCATTAAATTCGTCTTCCCGCAGATGCTCGGGCCAACGATTAAACCTCTAATATCATCAGATAAAAGTTCGCCATTTTTCTTATTCTTAGAATATTCTTAACAAATTAAAACACAAACACCCCAATCAACTTTGCACAGATTAGGCTGCTGGCTGCCGCTTCTTTATTTAATTAAATATTTTTGTAATAAATAGATAATAAAGTTTTCAAGTTAACACACAATAGTTAAATACTGAAGAAGAAAATTCACTATGATACAATTCATAAAGATAACTAGATAGCATTAGTTATCACAATCCCCAGAGGTCAATATTATGTTGAATCTTTATAAGAAGTTATAAATTCAATTGACCCATTAAAAAAAAAACATTGAATTGACAACAGACAATGTGAAAAATAGAATATCTATCAAATCTATGTGTTATATTAAATTTGATGATCACTTATCTGATATGCTTGGCTTTGAAAGAAATATTACTATCGAAAAAGACAAAAATGTCGTAGGCAATAAATTGCCTAATTTGAATCCATATAAAGCAATCAATATTCATTGTAACTTGGCATATGGCATGTTCATAAAATATGATGAATTTAATAATTTGGAAACTGATATAATTGCTAGATTTCCACCAAAAACTATGTTTGGTTATAAAGATTACATTAGCTATGAACCCCCATATCCAATTTTTAAATAATAAACAATGAGCGGATTAACCACATTGTTCTAGAAATTAGAGATGAAAATAGTAAATTGATTGATTTTGATGGTTCTGATTTCGACATTGTTTTGGGGATTAAAGAATTTTAAAATATAAAAGTTTTCTTTCAGAAATAGTTGTGATGAAAATTTAAAACTTTTCTTACAAAATTTGAAGGTGAACTGGCAGTTCATCTTAAGAGGTACAATAAAATATAGGATTTTTCTTTCAGGAATAGGTGTGGTGAAAAATATTAAAAAAGTTATGGAGATTTGACTAGCGATGAAATACCACTAGAGGAGAATAAAATAAATACTAATTTCGATATCCATATGGCTGTATAACTATTTTATTTTCTAGTATAATTCTCTTCTTATCACATGAACTCAATGCTATTTTACTAAACTCTATTGTATATATTTTGAGTTTCTTGCTCCTAATTAAATTCATTGTCCTATACTGAATTCTCTCACCAAACACACGTTTCTTACAGTCATCAAAAGTAATTCGTAATTGTTGACTACACATTTTTTCACACCCTTTGCTCTTTTGTTTTCTTTATCCTCAATTCTATATGAACACATCTTTGCTCGTAAATCAACAAATTATTTAATTATATTACCATTACACTCATCTTTCATTTCGCCTAAAAAATTTTTATTTGAGACATGTTATAAATATTGCTCTTTGGATAATCACTTGTAACAAATTTATCTAACCTCGACTTCACGTCTTTATAAAAAATCTTCTGTTTTAGTATTATAAAAATAAGAATCGGTATCCTGAAAACATGGTTCAATTTTATCACCATATTTCACTTTCATAACTTTATAATGGAACTCATACATTAATTATTTTTATAAATCCAAAATGGACATACCCACATAAATTTGTTTATTGTATTTTACAGTTATTTTATTCAAATGAATAGCTGCGAGATTCTCATTAAACATAGTACTTTTCTTACAATTTGGCTTTGCTATTAATTTTTCGCAAATTGTTTCACTTGAAACCAGCCTTATATCACCTCTGTTTCTTATATTCTCCATAATTTTACCAAACACAGAATTATTCATCAGTCTGTAAAAATATTCTTCAAATTCTTATTTGGCGTTCGTTCTCATCAATGTATACGTTTTTAAACCAATCAGACTGATTAAACTTCAATATTTTATACATTTTTGTAAGCCTCAATCCAATATTTAAGCACTGTTTCAAACTACGATAGTGCAGTATATAGATTTATTTGTTGTGTAAAGTTGTTAATAGTTTTGATTCATTTGTTTCTGGAACTAACTTATTTTCTGGACCAAATGGAAGATGTTGTGGACACTCAAATTCAATTTCTAATATATAACTATGATTGGACTCATTTTTCAAATTTAATATATATTCTCGCCAAAAAATCTAAATTAATTTCTGCATAACGACCCATTCAAAACCTCCATATGGTAATTATTGAGACATTGGCCAACAATATAATTTATTCGCATCGAGATAAGCTAAATAATTTGATTTTTGATTTGAATTTAAATCTTTCAAATATTTGTTATTTGCTTTAACATATCACTTACAACAGTGTGAAATTCTACCTCTAATCCCCTTTTCTACAATTAAAATCATATCATATTCATGTAATAATTATAGTGGCTGTTTAGTCATTTTTAAAATTGCATCCCAAGATAAACCTGGCGCTGTACAATACCACACAGACTCTAAATCATATGAATGTATACATATTATACTGTATTTTGTCTGTTTTAGAAAAACAGACATTTCAAGTAAATTTTCTGTGTGTTTATAATCAAATATTTATTTACAGTTACAACACAATTTCATTTCGAAACATTATGAAATTTTTTTTTTGTTTTTTTTCAGCACTATGCAGCCTTTTTATATTTTTGGTGGTGTTGGAATGATTTCTTTGGGAAACATAATTTATCTTGAATCATTATGAGTGAGGGTAGACGTCAAAGTTTTGCTAGTATGTTTGACGATATTTTTGTTAGCTACACAGAGTCTGAATCTGAGTTGAAAACGAAAAGAATCCCTATGAAGAGCTATGAGGACGTTGTCCTTTCGCCTGAATGGCATAGTTTCGATCTCTTGTTGGACTATCTTTACTTGAGTCAATCGAGCACTGATTCACACATGGAAAGACAGTAATCTGCAACAGATAGGAACACGATTGTTTCCCCCAAACACGGAAAAGTAGTTCTTCTGGCAAATGATTTGTTTCTATCTGACATGGAAAATTCGAGTGATTCGGATAGTGCTTCGTCCGTCTCACAGCCGACTTTCGAGTCAATTAGAGAGCCTTTTTCTAGGGAAATGGAAAATAATTCGTTTTCCGATTCCTCTAATTCAGTGAAAACATCATTGCCTAATTTGACATACCAACTTTTGGCGTGGCATTCGCGTGTAGGCTGACTGATGTGCGGATATGTAATAATCAAGTAGAGTCTGGTACCGATGTTGAAAGAATTTTTACAAGGTGCACGGTCCCTTTGTTAGAGTTAACAAAGGCATCTCCCAGCCAATAACTATTAGTGTCAGCATTGCGGCAAAATTCTTGAAATTTTTTTTTAGCAGATGAAGGTGCTATGCAGACATTTTACTTTCACAGTAAATCGCTTCCCATCCTCCATTCAACCAATGTGGGTAAAATATACGCTTACACATTTAGGCCTTATCTCACAAACAGGCTTGAGGAATCTAGTGCTCAGGGTAGTGGATGGAGTCTGCTTCTAATTCTGCATAAGGAAGTTCACATATCGCAGTTTAGAGCATTCACCATCGGTGCTGCTCATGCTATGCTCCCCAAGTTCATTGCCAATAGGGAAGCCTGCATTAATGTGCAGTGTCCTGAGGAACTGTGTTTCCATTACGCCATTATATCAGCTTTATTTACACATTTCCACTTCAGCATGCAAACCAAAAACGGAACTATAAAAAACATTTAATTTAAAAATATTGAGATATATTTCGATTTCAGAGACAGTAAATGCCATAGAGGGCAGTAATCTATAACACCTGAACATGGCATGTTTTAAAAGGCTACGTACTTATTTTTAAATTGTAACACCATTTGCAACAAAACATTTTACATGTATTTGTTTTCAATTGACATTGCAATTAATGTCTCTGTTTGTTGAGGAAATAAATTAAATACTTTTAGAATACCAGAGAGAGACAGCTCCAATATTCCCTTTGTCGATCTGTCAAAGAATGCGCCAGAAAATTGTCATCAGGTAACTGTATTTCGAGTGGAGCTCCAGCAACACCGTGTTCACAGACGACTTAGATAGGCCTTTACCGTGATCCTCTGGCGAGCATCAACATGAACAGCATACTAACAGATATCTTAGCAATGTGGATCGTTTGCCTGCTTGTGAAGTGTTTGAAAAAAATGATAACTGATGAGAATTAGTTCCTAAATAGACTAAAAGTTTTGTGTGATCATGGAACATTTGGATGTGGCATACCAAATTAAACAATGAAAAATGAATCAAGTAGATGTCTCGAGACAATTTCCAGTGTGCAGTGTAACATCCAGGATACTTTACACACAAATGACCCAAAAAGTGTGGATATGAAAATTAATACAGTTGCTTGACAGGAGCAGTGTGCACTGGGATCGGATATAGGCAGTTAGAAGAACTCGTTGCTGCCATGAACGTACCAATTGCGTCCACAAAAACATATTCTAAATACTATGGCAGAATGGGTGATGACTTTGAAGAAATCAAAGTAAAGGAGATGATTATCGCAGGCAAACATAAAGCACAGCTACATCTGGAACGAGGCGATATAGACGAAAATGGAATACTATTGCGACAGTAGTTGCAAATGGACAGTGATCCAGAAGGTCTTATAAGAATTGCAATTTCAGCTTACTGTCACGAGTTTCAGCAATCATCGGATGTCACACCTGAAAAGATATTGTGCATTGTGCGCACAAGCAGAGCCTAGGGGAAAGGATGTCAAAGATCACAAAAATTTGTGATGGAAGTTTTTAATCAAACGTCTAGCTACACGGAATAAAATATGGTACATTCATTGCAGATGGCGATTTCAATATGTACATTGTAACATTTTGTTTGTTGTTTTACTGAGAAATTGTTCATAATTTAACAAATGTTTGCAAAAGTACAAAATGTCTCTTGTAAAATTACGCATTTTTAAAACTACAAGCGCTGTATTTACAATAGATCTAGTGAAAGGTTTGTACTGTACTGGCCCGTATCCACAAGCTCAAGCAAAATGGCGGACACTTAACGTAAAACCGTATAAAGCTGTTTGTGTAAAAAAAAATGAGGGCAGCGTTAAGTATAGTTGTGTGAAAAAGAAATATATTGCTAGTTTTAATAAGAAAAAATGCTTGAAACAACTCAAATAATCATAATAAAATGACTACAATTTTAAAAACACGTGACGGTATTACTCATTATATGTTAATGTTAATGTTTCATTTTTATACAGAACCATTAGAATTCAATAAATGCGTTCTTCTTAAACCAATAACTTCACGAATACTTTGTCGGTATGTACTGCTGCATTGAGTTCAAAAATAATTTTTAAGCTCGGTAAGTCAGTTTATTCTTTTGGTTTAGCATGTGGGATAGTAACGCTAGGGAAGTTGGCCTAGTCTCTGCCTGTGCTGGCAAAGCGTACATTTTTTTAAATTGTATTTTGAAATATTTTATTTTCCTATTCTCTATTAATTCATCACTATTTTTTACAATAAGAAAAAAATTTATGTCCACGTCACAATAATGTAAGTTGTAATACAAACATATAATTTGTAATATTACAAGTGTACTGTATGTTTGGCAGATTTTACAAGAAAACTGTTAGTATTTCTAGAAAAGATTTTCTTGGTAAATGGGTTTCCAGAAATTTTTCTTGTAAAAGTACATTTAACAATGTATAATACCTTACGAAAATATCACAGTCAACAAAACAAAGTGTCGCAACCCCATTTTAAAAAATCACTGCAAAAAAAAACTGAAGTACATCACAGCTAAGAGTTCTCTGGAAAATGTTACTCTAAGGAAAGCATTGGGTGCAAATAATCATATATCCGGTGAGAAATCAAAGTGCTTCGAATATTTTTGAAATGGGGCCAGGAATAATGAAGTGAGTCTATTTCCACTTAGAAGAAAGCAGACTTTCTAGTTAGACATTATATGTACCAACTCTCTAAATACCCCGAAATAATACAAAAAGGAGAAAAAAAACTATATACCAGTATCGTCTCTGAAAGATAAGCTCTATACAGACCATATTCACAGCCACTTATTTGTCCACTGACGAGTACGAAGAAGCAAATAAAGTGTTCGTACAAAAACTACCTTGAACCACAGGGCAACGAGAAGAATGTTGTGTAAGGAAGTCGTCTGCAAACGTATCCGAAGTTAAAAGCTGGAAGGTAAGCACCTCAGGCAAAAGTTCTCTCTCACTTCTTCGCTCTATTTATTACTATGCCAGTGTGTCAGTTGTACAGCTAAATACCAGAAAACAGCAGCTGAGAACCCATTTGCTCGGAATTTCACGTGCAGCTGAGATGTAATGAAAACATCAGTATGTGTGTGGTGTATATGTATGTGTATATATATATATATATATATATATATATATATATATATATATATATATATATATATATATATATATATACATATATATATATATATATTGGTGTACATATGTTGATTTGTGGAAAATTGGCGTTCTTACTAGGAAATGATTGTGATATTTCTTGAAACCATGCTTAATTATTTCGATATTGATTCAAAATCTTCAGGAGCGTACAATATATTAATGGTGGTTTTATTATTTATGTCCAACATACACATTTTTAAAATTTTGTAATGTTAGTTATATGGTAAAGTGTATCGGCCATTGCAATAACGAGTAATTTAGTTTTGTTAGAAAGTAGCCGAATGCCCAAGAATTTGTTTGGTCATAACAATTATTTAACTGTATACGTCATAAAGTAAAGTATTGTTGGAATAAGAGCAAGAGGCATCAAAATTATTCATGTTATTTACTTCGTAAACAAGGTTACAATATGTGGGAAATAAAGCTTAACTACGAATTTTGTCGTAAAAATCCAACAAATGTGTTAAAAAGACGAATTATCCTGCTAGTTTTACTTGCACAGTGTAAGTGAGAACAAAATACTACAAGCGCTTTTTTTTTTTTCCTTTTTTTTTTTAAACCTGGAATAGGATTGGAAATTAATCAGATTGTATAAAGACATGCCTTATTTATATATAACACGCACTTTGGTTCTGCAACTTCTGCGTAAATTTAATCATTCCCATTTATTCTACCTTCCCCAGAAATACGAAATCGTTCCCGTGGGCAGTATTCCAGAATCACTTATTTGAAATGGTATTGATCAAAATATACACAATTAAGAATTTAATTTGCATATTTCTTGTGTGTTGTATATTTGGGTGTGTGAGACTCAAGTTGCTGATCCAAAATGCCTGATAATGTAATACTTAGTCCCTGTGTTTATAGGTTATTCACGTTAAAGTGAGAACTTTTGAAAGCCCTCTCAATTGGAATAACAGTCAATAAATATTTTTTATTTTATACTTTGACGTTAACTTTAAAGTGCGGTGGAATATACAAACTGTGTTTATTACTTACATGGCAATAATAATAAAAAAAATTATTAGAGGATAAAAAAAGCCTGAAAGGAAATAAGTAACTAGGACCTCAGAAGCACTCACTTTACCGTGAACAGCCTTTACGCTGTTGAAGTCGACGTCATATTCTGTACCGTTGCCGAGCAACTGTTGTGTTTGATGCAGACAAAAGTGTACTCTAGTAGTTTTCTACGGTGGAGTAAGACTTTTCTTGTCTTTCGCCATAGTTGCGTAATAGTAATCACAACGGAGCGACGGTCAATTGTTTTGCATTTAGTTGCAATTACAATAAATTTAGAGAGGCGTGTAAATTGTTTCACTTCGCGAAAGATAAAGTTGATTACTATCGATGTGCAGTACGTACTTGAGATTCTTTGAAGTTGTTATATTTCATGTGTAATAGTTAAACTCCTTATGAAAGGCCCAGAAAAGCATCTTTTTTTAAATACCATGAATATGGTAAACTGGATAATGTCCAGGTTATTTTTACTATTGTCTAAATTGGAGCGAGAAAAACTGCAAGTAACAGGTTAAGGCAAGTAATAAATATTCTATGTAGGCTACCAGGCATATTATTAACAGTGGACTTAACTATTAGTATGAAGCCCTTTAATTTTACTTTAAAGATGCCATTCTCAGCATATAAGTTAATTTTTGTGGGAGACAAAATAGGGATCCAAACTTTGTAGCTGCCTTTTTTAAGAAGGCCTGAAAGATAATGGTCCTATAATTATTGAAAGAAACACAATAAAATTGTTTTTTTTTTTTCCTCTCCAGAGAAGTCGAAAAGTTATATGTTATATTCTGTTGTTACTAATGTTTACCGTCTTTTTTTAAGCATGATAATACAACACAAGATGCAGGTTAACATGCCTTACCTGTCCACAGTGTGCACTGGGCAGTTGACAGGAAAGTGGAGTAACTTAGGACGAATTAAAAAATCCTAGACGATAGAAAATGCGCGACAAGTAAAGTCAGCTTATTTAAGACTTTCAATATATTTAATGTAATGACAATTTGTGTAATATATTTCTTTGAGTCAGTAGTCCCAGCACAGATGTATGTTGTGTAGGGTTGGGTTGGAGAGTAAATTAACGGGCGTAATAATAAATAACCTAATGTTGTGTGGGCGGATCTATAGGGGCTGTAATAGTCACACCCCCTTTGTTTTGCTTGTTCGTCATATTGCTTGTTAGCGTGGAAATTGAAGGGCTTGCGTACTGCTGGCACCTGCCTGCCTAGCTGTGTGAAATACAGAGGACCTAACCAAGCTAATCCTAACTTCATTGTAGGTGAATTACAGGGGGTATGTGTGCCGATGCTCTTGCCACATTTTGGAAAAAGAATAATAATTAATAACATGAATAAATTACTAATTAGATTGTGACATTTAACTTCGTTATATTTAATAAGACCTAATCTAACTAGATGTAATTTCACTATAGGTGAATCACAAAGGGTATCTGAGCAGATGCTCTGTCGTGCGTCGGAATACGGACAATAAGGACTCGCAAAATTAAATTAAATTTTCAGACAGTTTAATTACCGTATCTTACTCCTGTTAAACCTTATTGTACTTTGTGCAATTTGTGAAAGTACATCAGCACACCTAACCCCTTACATGAAGTTAGGTTAGGTCAGGTCTTCATGAATTTCATGTGGTTAAACGACACAATTCAGGAAATTAAGGTAATTTGAATTTAACAGGAATTTTGTTACTTTATGCAATTCTTTGTAGGAATAAGGTAATTTCTTAGTTACTATTAATTTTACCAGGCATAGTACAAACCTTTAGGCGTTTGGTGGCAATTGGGCAAATAAATTTGCATTTTATATACGAATTGAATAACTCAAATACAAAACTAGAAAAACAGTTGCTAATTCCTACAGCCACTGCCTATCATGAAACAAGTGCAATCATTTCACCCTCAATAATGTGGTTCTCTGGCATTATATTTGCGTGGCCCACATAGGTACAGAATAGCTACATGAATCTGAGACTACAGCTTAGGGGTTAAAAAAATGCCACAAATTATTAAAATATGTGTTATTAAAGTACCACAAATAATTACAGATGCACAGTTGGACATACAAATTAAACTACGCAAATTGAATAGTAGCCATTTTGCTGTCCTTCTTCATTGCAACTGGCTAGCAACGAGTCGTTTACATCCAAGATGGCAGCGCATAGGAATATCTATTGCAGACGACTTCAACAGCGAAGTGAAGAGATTTGGGCGGCTCTTAACAGCGAGGTCTTGAGAGCCGATGAGGGTGATTGAAGTGAATATGGAGTGACGCCGAAATAAAGAGGCGGGGGAAACGGGAGATACCCGAGAAAACTCGCCCACCAACGGAATTGTCCGGCACGATTCCCACTTGCGAAAACCCGGTGACCCGGCCGGGGATTGAATCCGGTTCGCCTTGGTGGGAGGTGAGCGTGCTAACCGCTCAGCCACCGTGGCCCAAACTTCAACAGCGTATAGCAGTAGTGAGGTGTTCTACAACAGACGATAATCGCGAGCAGTTTCGTGGTCGATTTCATTTCTTTCTTCTTTGGTCCTGAAACTGTGCTGTCCACACAGCCAGCCGGCGAAATCGTGGCAAGTACCCTTCAGTCTTGTGCCTTGTAATCCCCTGGTGTGAGGTATTTCCCAGCCTTATACCTGCAGGTCGTTCCTTGCTCTTCCAGATGAAGAAGCAAATATATCTCACTGGCTGAAAGGGGGTCCACGCGGTAAAATATCTCAACCAAATTTTACTGACGATGCCTCTTAAATTTTCTAAATGGAAACTTTATAGCTGTCTTCAGATATGCATCATACTTCTATCTTCGTTTGGAGCCGAAGTTATCGCGCTGAGATATAGACCGTTATTAGCGTACTATGGAATACACGATCTCCACTTAATTACATTGAAACGAGTCGCCGGCGGAAAGGAAAGACTGCACGCGATTGAGCGCCTTCCGCTATGAGGCAAGTAGCAAATGTCGACCTCAAAGCGCACGTGTTACGAGGGCTCGAACTCACAAAACAGCTATAAGCAGGTGGAAGGAACCCTAACAGGGTCGCTCTACACCATTTTTCGCTCATAGCTAAGAAAAAAATCCCCTGATTTGCAGGGTTGTATAAACAATGTTCTGACGTGAAAACGTCTTTAAAATCTGACCGACACTTGCTGTACCAGGACGTAAACGGCGATATAACATTTGCAGGGGGATCCATTCCAGCTCTGTAACTTCGTGACTCATAAGACGATTGATACGAATATTGCCTCCTTCAATCGGGTGTACTATTACAACATAAGCATGACCTTGAGGTGGCGCTGCGCATGTGCTAAATCGGTGGGGATCGCGGCAACTGGCGGCCATTTTGGACATGCGGGTGGAGATACATGGGCAGTGTTCCTCGTGACTCCGATTTACTAGTTCGCTGGTTTTGGTTCCAAACGAAATATCTCACCGGAACAGCGGACATAACCACCATCCAGCACCTACAACGTCTTCAACCCCTCTACCTCTACCCCTTCCGCCTCTACCAGCTCCTCCCCGCTCCCACGCTAAAACGTAAAAAATTTAGAAAAATTGCAAAAAATCGAAAAAAATTACAAAGATCATACTACATATAATATCCTACTCTCTCTCTCTCTCTCTCTCTCTCTCTCTCTCTCTCTCTCTCTCTCTCTCTCTCTCTCTCTCTCTGTTCACCCTTGAAAAAATACTACCCATCTCCACCTGCCCTCCCAATCATGAAAAAAAAAAAAAAAAATTGCAAAAACTTGAAAAAAATTCTAAACATTAAGGTACTTAAAGTTACCCTACCCTCCCCTCCCGCTCACACCTCCCCCTCTAGCCAACGTCCCCACTCCTCACCAGTATCCACCCAACCATAAAATCAAAGAAATAAATTTTAACGATCGAGGAACATAAAAAGGTATCCGAAACTCCCCCCCCCCCTTTTATTTCACTTAACTCCCATCAATACCATAACCAAAAACTTCGCACCCCTCACCTCCCGCACTCCCAATAAAAAATCAAGGATAGTTTCAAAATTCTAGAAATCGAGGTACATATAACTTAACCCCACCCTCCCCTTAGCTTACCACTGCACCCTAACCCTCACATTCATCCTCACCAACATAAAAAAATTGAGGAACATCGCAAAAAATATTCAAAAATTTAGGCAAAATTACGAATCCGACCACATTGTAGGTTGTTGGTGGCCTTGACATTAACTGCAATAACCTCAGAAAATTAAAAAATATATAATAAAAATTGAAAGAAACTCGGACACCCATGTTGGATACCAGTGACCGTGAACTAGACGCCAATAACACTGAAAACGAAAAAATTAGAAACAATTGTAAAATATAAACATCATATACATCAACAAACATATTACATTATTGACTACGAGTTCGAAGTTGAATGTTGCTGACCTCAACTTTGACCCCAATGACCTTGGTCTCAAAAAATTGATACATCCAACATGGCGGTTCCAACCGCCATGTTGGATGTGCGATACATTTACCTTCACATCAGTCACTTTAAAATTTCATAATCTAGAAAAAGTCACAAAATTTAAAATATCATAAAAAATTACATACATAATGCAAAACAAAAGTTGACTGTGTGTGACCCTGAAAGTTATATTCTCATAAAGATGGCAGAACAAATCCACTCCATGGTACGACGATCGGCAGGGTACTGAACCCCCACCACTTTATTTCATTGGCTACATAGCCGATATATCTTCCGACCCACAAAGTGAATTATTGATTTTATGTAAACACACACACACTTCCCACCACCCACACCAATCGCACACCTCTCGTCTCTCCACTTCCCCCGTCATTTACTTACCACTTCTCAGCCGCCATAAACATCCACGCATGCCAACCAACTTTCCACCCCCCTCACAATTAACTCGTCATAGTTAGAACCTCCCACCACAGCTCGTACCCTCAACTATCCATCCGCATCATCACTCAACCACATGGCTCCCCCTCCCCTCACTGACCGAACCCCAAAACCCCTCCCCATTCTACCGACACACAATCCCTTCCTCTCACTCTTCTAGGTAGTTTCCACTCACTAGAGTTCATACGATTAGTCCGCTCCACCTTCCTCTCGGCAATGTGTTGCAATACGTCACGTCATTACTAGTTTAAGCTCGACTCCCCTCCCTAACCATGCCACGCACAGAATTAATTCAGCCAGATCCATTTACACATTATAGATTGACCCCTTCGACATCACAATATTTCGTCAGCTCCCACCAACCCTCACCACTCCTCGTGATTGACCCAGACCATAATACTGACCATTACTAGCTTGTCATAACAAAGGACTATATCGACCAACCATACTATCCAACGTCTCACGGCAACCACAACTTACTTCACCCAAGATTGGTTCCTGGCGAGACTGGGCCTAAGACTGGCTCCTGCCAAAACCAGTTCCAGTAAAACTGGCTAGAACAATGGACATGGCCAACAAGCATGACCAACCAACCATTCCACCACCTATACAAACAGACTATGGCGGCCAATCGAAAAAAGTCGCCTAGTACGAATCTCGTTGCTTACCTCTTCGCACAAAAGTTCCGAAAATCTTCGCGAAATCTTTGCAAGTCTTCGCCAAACATCGCAGAATCTCACTGTGCATACATGGTTTTATCTGGTCTTAATCCTGAAGGCGCATAAATTTTGACATACATGTGATGTGTCTGCTATTTCGCTTTCACAATTTTTCAACTGTACTTGCGCATGGGATTTGGCATCCGACCTGGAGTTTATAGCTATTTCCTAGCGGGTTTTAATGATTATCCTATCAGGAGTTGATAATGTGGAATGGTTTTTATGTCACATGTAAATTGCTGTTACTTGCGTTTCTTCTTTATTTATGGGATGTACTAAACTGTTTCCTTCAACCTTTTTCTAGACTCTTCTTCTGTAACTGTTTTCTTTGTGTGCGTTCCTTTGTATATAACATTTTTTTTTTTCTGCTGGGAGTTTTTATTTTACTGCCTTGAAAGTCGCATGTTCTATATGTTTGAAACAACACTAGCTAATTTAAAACATATAAATGAATTTACTTTAAAACAAAAATATCAGTGGGGGTTACTGGGGTTCCCAAGTCTGAGGAGCTGTATGCATGGTTGTTTAACAGCCACACGGAAGGTAAAGTGTGAGGGCGAGATGGACCTAGACTTCCAGAACTTCTACCTCAAGACTATCACTGAAGGAAATAACATAATGATGCTATTAATTGTAATTTTTAAAAAAAATATTTTATTACCTTAGTTTAATTTTTATTTGAAAATTTGTGTGTTTACGAGATATTATTTTCTTTTTATAGTTAGACAAACAGCAAAAGACCCGTCTCCATTTTGGTTCTGCGCAGCGCCTGCCTTTCTCTACCTCGGCACTGCAGGAGAGGTGTAAATATCGTATATCGGCGCTCAAGTCCGTATTACACGAGCTGAAGTGCATCTCGAGAATTTTATTTCACAGTTTGTTCATCGCGTAGGTTTACCTATATTTCGATATTGTTAAACTGTATCAATCTTTATCATCTTCTTTATAGTAGGCAATAACTGAAGGCTAAACAAGTAAAGCGAAACATTGTCTTTATTCACTGTTGGCGGTACAAAACGGAATATAAACATCCTTGAGACGAGCATAAAAATATTATAGGCACATGCAAGGCTATGTAACTAACCAGCGATGGTTCGAACCCAATTTATGAGGTAGAAAATAATGGTAAAACGGCAGAAAGAGTACTCTAGGGTTAAAATCGACAAGCACTTATGCAAAAATTTAGCACGAGAAAACAGATAATTGTCACTTATAAACATTTTTGTAAAGCAAATATTGAACACATATGGACATATACCGTAAAACTTCGGAATAATAGTACATAGTAAATTATAAATGCAGCAAGTCAAAAAATTACGAAACAAAGCTAACAAATATGAATGTAAATGACAAACAAAAATGACTTACATATTCCGATTCAGAGTCTCTGTCACATGCAGAAACTTCGTCATTTGAATCTCCATCTCCAATATTTATTATTATGTCAATTGCAATGTCTAGTAAGCCATCACTCCTCGCATACTCCTCTTCAATCTTCTGCACATGTTTGCAGCACTTTTTCCATTTGTCCACAGAGAAACTACTAAACAACTCCTCGCACAATTTATTTTATCATCGAGGGGTGAAAAAATTTCCTCGCGAACATTTGTTTTAATATCCGCCCATACTAGCTCAATCGGGTTTAGATCGGTGTGATACGGAGGCAGGCGAATAATCTTCACGACAATATGCATTTATTAATTCATCAATTTTAAATTTATTTGTGTTCGGTGTACTTTTTAACAAAAGAAACAGATTCGCTTTAGTCATTTTCGGGGTGAATGGAAACGTATTATCTATCAGCAAGTCTTGAATGTCTTGTTTTAAGGATGATAATTTTGGCTTTTTATTCCGTTGTAAATTATGGTAGTTTTTAGGTAAATTTTGTATTAATTTATTTTTTATCCACATAGAAAAATTGTCATAGTTCATGTTACATGATAATCTCCCGACTTGTGTTTTGATTTGCATATAAGCAAACTATTCGGAACAAACCCTTCCTCTCCAACCAGTATGCACAATAATTAATCGTTTACCTTGCCCAATTGATTCTCTGATACCTATTTCTGCATCTGATTGCCAGCAAAAGCTTACGCTGTGGGTAGCATTAACATACGTTTCATCAACATAAACTATGACCCTACCAGCCTTCCGATATTCGCGTATTTCCTCTAGATAGCCTATACCCCCTCCCCCCTCCCGACTGTTATGGAAGGCTTTTCAATTATAATGTTTTATTTTGACTGACCTTTTTTCCAACGGAACCAAAGCTGCTTCAAAAAATTTCGCAAGTATTCCCTGCTACAATTTAAAAGCCGTCTTCTTGCAGATCCTTATTCGACATTTCAATTTTGGTACTGTTTATCTCACTGTGTATAATTATTTTCTTCAGCACTGCACCGCATGTCAAATCGTCAATTTCAATAACTTTCTTGTCCTCTGTTTTCTTCCGTTATCTTTAGGTGTTGAAAAAGTCAAACTTGTTTTACTGTTTACCATACCCTCTGCCAAAATTTGTTTAAATGTTGAGTCTGAAACCCCAGTTGACGTACTTATGAATATTGATTATGCTACAAATAGTTTGTATTACCTTGTAATTTTTTCTTACTATAATTTTGATTAGTACTACAAATGATTTAATGCTTATAACCAATAGAGACGAAAAATAAACATTTCACCCTTCTACTCCGGCCTAACATGCAAATAAGATTTTATATTATACTACAGACTACTCGAAAAATATACGGAAGTTATACAAAATCACTAATAATTACATCATAATATAAAATAAGAACATTTTACAAGAACAGTTGCGATGCCACTTGTATTATCACATCAGTGTCGTCTAGATTTGTCCACATCGAGGTACATAAAAAGTGTAATAAAGTTTAAGTGAAAAAATTTTTTCCCGAGTGATGATGGCGCAGGAAGGTGTGATATATATATATATATATATATATATATATATATATATACACACACACACACACACCAAATTAAAAACCTTATTACACTACACACCTCGGTAAACGAGTGGTCTAAGGCATCTGCATGCTGGCGCAAGGTCGGGCAGTTCGATCCCACACATCTCCACAAAATTGTCTGACCTCTGAAAATTAAATATAAATAAAAACACTTCTGGTGGCCAACCGCGGGCGGAACTATGGTAGCCGAGCTAAAGTAAGTAATAATTCGAAACCAGATGGCAGATCGATTGAAGCATCCCTAACAGGCGACAAGGGAACTTTGATAAACAATATGGTGGGCGAGAGGCGATTGGAGCACCCCTAGCACCGAGAGAAAAACGAAGGTGACGGCAGACAAAACAATATGGCGGCATACAGCAGACAACATCCAAGATGGTGACCCAAAGGTGACGATAAAGACCTAGTGACATAATTGGGGATGCCATCCAAGATAGCAGCTGTGATGTTATCCAAGATGGCGGCCATGACTCCAGGCTCCTTATTCCACTTCCAGTTGTCCCATAACCTACTAATCCCAACTACTGTAGAAACTTTAACAAATAAAATATAAGACACTCAAAACACCAGTCACTGACTATTTGTTGTGTACAGTGCAACCATACATATCATTGAAGTGCAACATACCTCCATCATGGGGCAGCGACTGAACGGTTTAAGAAGTAAATTTAGACGCAATCAAGTTTTAGATTCTTTTGTCGAGTGGGTGTGCTCGTTTTACTAATTTATACAAGGATCAACGCCGCTGAATATTGACAGGCCAAGATCTTGCGGTAACTAACCGCTAATAACTCCGTAGAATAGCACCGATAACTGCAGTTCACTCCCCGGCCAGTCCTGATTTACATCATCTTCTCTTCATTCACGTCATTTAACCATGATTAAAATATTTAAGGTGGCGCACACGTCCTTCCTTTAAGGGGACAATAAAGCACACTTGTTAATAGACTCCCACCCACACCTAAGCGAGCTGTAAAAGGAAGCGAAGTCTTGCGGCAACCCCGCCTCACTTGTCAAACAATTAACGTAAAGCACGGCTCACTAAAGGGTTTGGAGGTAAGACGTCCTATTATACGTGTGTAAACTTCGGAGAGAAAAAATAAAGCAATCAAATTTTATCTAATGAAGGAAACGTTCCAAGCATTATGAACGGCTCGTCAATATACATTGGAGCTTAATTCATTAAATGCTAAACTGCAGTAACAATGCATAAAATGCTATGTAAGTATTATAGTTAAACTTTTGTGCACTTCTATTTTTTCAGATAATTTTGGTATACATTACTACATTTTCATTTTCGTAATTTCTACACTTGAGGAAAATAAACATTTATTATACTGAATACTAAATATCAAAGTTTTTTCTGTGGAATATAATTGGCATTTTGTCCTGTAACTTTTACATAATACACTTGCCATATTCCAAAATAAAAGTGTGCTATAGTTTGTTATAAATGTAGACATTAAAATGCACCTGGGTTAATCATTACTCAGTGCCCTGTAACGTTGTATGATTTTAGCATCACTGTCGTTCTTATTTGCAACATACTCATATCACAGATTTTGATTAAAGTGGTGATACAAGGGCAATGGACTTTAAAAGAGAAAGAATGTCCTACAGTCTCTTCGTTTTCGCTGTTGCCTCATTTGAGAACTCCGAGTGAGTATTTCGCGAAATATTTTTGGTGGTAAGATAGACTTCAAGCACTCATTTTTTACTGTAATGTTATCACTGGACAGCAGTTATTCGGAAACGCTCTGTTATACACAGGCCCGGCCCTAGGGCGGGGCGAGCGGGGCGCCCCGGACGTCAAGATGAAGGCGGCACCAAAATCAGACGAGAAAATATTTTTTCCCTGCAATCGTAGTAGAAATTTGGCAAACACAAAGGTATTTGAACACATGTACTGCTGACAATGTTGGCAGTCCAATATTGGAATAAAAATGGCACAAACTATGTACGAGTTTAGGAATATGATGTGGTAAGATTTGCAGCCTTCATTAGAGACATGCTTATTTTTACCAGACCTTAAGAAATAAATTACGATGTGTTTTCTTTAGATGCAAACAATCGGCATTTTTCTATAAAATATACCATTAGGAAGCTAGATAATCTGGAAAAGTTTAAAAAGAGAGGGCTTGTGTATTTTAATAGTTCGGACTGTGCATTTTGCTTTTACTGCAAAATATTCAATAGGGACTGTAGCTTAAATCTGGGAACAACTGGTTTTTGCGACTGGAAGCACACAATTGATCGCTTGAAAGAACACGAAAAGTCATCAGATCTTATAAATGGGTACTGCAAGTGGATTAAGTGTGAATCCAGACTTAGTCCCAATGGTAAACACTGAGAACATCAACAACTAATAGATAATGAAGTTCAACACTTCAAGTGTGTCCTCGAACGCCTTTTGTCTATTACTATGTTCTTAGCCCAGCATAATTTGACTTTCAGGGGATCCTGACGAGAAGCGTTTTTCAGAGAATATTGGAAACTTTCTTGTTCTAGTAGAACTGTTGATAAATTTAGATGATGTTATGCGTGAACACCTAGGGCTTCTTAGCGCTAAGTCATCAAATGACCATTATTGCGGGAAAACTATACAAAATGAACTTATAAAAATATGTAGGCAAAGCAGTACTCGAAAGCATACACAAACGGGATCAAAAGGCCGAATATTATTCCATAATTTTAGACTTCACAACAGATATCAGTCACACTGAAAAAATGTCATTCACAATAAGGTTTGTGGAGGTAGAACATGGTGTAGTTAAAATAAATTAACACTTTTTGGGATTTTAAATGCCTGTAATTGTACAGGAGAAGGCTTGTCAGAACTATTGTTAAGAACTTTAGCCGAAAATGGACTAATATTAGAAAACTGCCGTGGCCAGGAATACGACAATGGTGCCAATATGAGAGGTAAAAACAAACGTGTCAAGCAAAAATTCTTCAAATGAATCCAAGAGCATCATTTGTGCCTTGTGGCTGTCAATTCTTTGAATTAAATGTCTTCGGGTGCAGCTTCAACATCGACTATTTCTATCACACTAGTTAGTGTTCTACAGAAAATATGTATGTTGTTTTGTATCAAGTAAACATTGTGAGCAAATCAATGCAAAGCTCAGTGATGGATATTTGTACTGTCACCACTTTAATCAAGAGTTGTATGGAGTATGTATCTTTCTACAGAAATGATGGCTGCCAAAATGCAGTTATAACTGCAAAGGAGCTAGCAGGTACACTAGTAGCTGATGCTTCGTTTGGAGATCCCACTCATACACGAAGAAATAAGAGGAAGTTTGAATATGAAGGCCTTGATGAATCAGCAAATGTTAGCCCAGAAGAACAGTTTAAAAGGAATGTTTTTCTATGTCACAGTTAATGCTGCACTAACATCATTGAAACATCGGTTTGAGCAACTCAAAGAATACAAAAATATTTGGGGATTTTTGTATGACTTGTGCCAACTCCCCCAAACAATTAGATATTGCTCAAGAGGCTGATAAGGCTTTATTAAACTAGTGTATGGTATTGCAAACAGCTCTAACAAACACCGATAGAAGTCACTCGAATATTAATGGCTTGGAGCTTTGGGAAGAATTAAAACACTTCCAGTATTTTGTACATCATCAGTAAATTGTTCTCCTAAGAAAGTTTTACAATATAAAGAAGACACATATATGAGCACTACATTTCCTAATATCTGGGTGTCGCTTCGAGTATTACTAACTTTACCAATGACAGTAGCTAACAGTGAACGCATTTTTTCGTAGTGAAAATTGATCAAGTCAAGAAAGGCCGCATTTTTATAGGGCAAAGAAGTGTACATAAATGTACAATTTGATTTGTATACTAAGATTATATATTTAATGGTAGATCTGAGTAAATATCGTTTGTATTGATATTGGAGTGAACGTAAAAAAATACAGGTCTCATTTTCCCAGGACTGAAATGAACTCATATATTGACTGTTCCTAATATAAGTTCATTCTTACACACACAACTACTATGAAATAGTTGTGTGTGTAAGAATTATTATGAAGCCGCAGTTCTGTATTTAAAAGGTTTGGTGGCAACGACATGATATGCGGCGATTCAGGCAAGAGAGTGACTATAAATTTAACACATTATGGTGATTACATAAATGTTAAATTCGTTTTGTTTATCAACATGACATGGTAAATGCTAGAGTAATGAAAATTTTATTGTTAAATTTCTTAAACGAAATTGCATTAATATCGAAATAAATTTAATTTTAAATGGGGAAAATGCAGGTGCGGATTAATTGCCCCTTGCCTCGGGTGCCGAATGATCTAAGGCTGGCCGTGGTTATATTGAGAAGAAGTAATGAACAGGACTCATTGGTGTAACGGAGCCAAGGCTGGGTTTATTGAACTGCGTTTTTGTACGTACATCTTTGTTTTAGTGCGTTTGCTATCCGTTGATAATGCGTTTGCAAACGGACGTCTTTTCGAACGTACGTATGACATTTTGGTCAATTGGTTCATCAATTTTTTAAACTTACGTCGGTAGCAGGTAGGGTGAAAATCTATTAGTTTACACTGGTTGTTGAATAGAGTTAGATCATGGATCCTGTTATAATTTACTTGTTGCTTTAAAAAACGACCCCGCCACCACACACCACCTCCCACCCAACACCACCCACCCATTACCCACCCACTACTCCCCACCCTTCACCCACCACCAACCACCCGTCCACCACCCACCCACCACCTTTATTTCGTGAACTTAAAAAGAAGGCAGTTAAAGCTTTTTTAATTACATTCGTATGTCTCAGGCGTCATTTTATGAGCTCTCGAGCAAGGTTAGATCTACTGTGAAAAGTATCCAACCTTGATTAGTGGATTATTTTTTTGTCCCTGAGGAAACGTGAGCAATGACACTCAGGTAAGGGTAATTTTACTCATAAATTCTTATAAATGCTTTTAGTTATAATTTATTAGTCAAATAGCTTTTTTTTTACTGGAATTGTAGGTCAAACAATGTTTATTTAATACTAATTAGGAAGAATTGTAAATCTTATGTTTGTAATTTCGAGAAAGTGACCCTTAGTGGTGTTACTAACATCGTTAGCCTTATTTACATGTTGTTATTTGCAACGACTGGTTCCACAATTGAAATCATATCAGATCCTTCTTTACAAACCAATGCAGTCTTTAATGCAATTTCATCAACAAAGCATTTCCAAACAAATAATTTACGAAAAAAAAAAATTTCTTAAGTAGTCAAATTCCAAACTGTTTTGATTGAAAAAGCGGCATAAATTTGTATAATATCTAGAAGTTATGAGAATTAACAAGCATATATAATTCCAATATTGTCATTAGTTTTAATGTTGATTAAATTATTTTCAATCATTTTATTGCAATATATAATTATTATAATGTGTATTATGTTTGTTACAGTACACAAGAAGTGTACTGTGGATTAAAAATAATTTTCATGCATTAAATTACAAAAAATGATTTAATTAGATTTTATCATAAACTATTGTACTAGTGAGCTATCAGAGAAAAAAATAAAAACAAAAATTAAACTTCGGTCTCCTAGTTCGTATCATTTGTAAGTAACATGTAAGAGCAACATGAAGGCAAACATTTCGCAAAACGTGTATGGTCACACAGAAAGAAGTCGATAGTACATAGAAAGATAACACATACATATACGAACAAAATTAAATAACCTCCACTAAATTGGACCACATGAAGAGGCCACCAATAAAAACATGAATCTAAAATCCAACCCGATATAGTAAAAACACAATTGCAATGGCAGTAAATCATAGACAGTTCACCTGTTGGGACCAGATAATGGACTGATAAGAAATAAATGGAATTATTGGAAGTACTACTCATTACAGTATCTGTTGGTGAGGGTGAATAATATCTGTGTCGGTCAGTGGCAAGTGTGCTGTTTTCATATAACGTATTATTCAGCGAAGTAACTGTTTCTTTGCGCACCGGGGTCTTGTGTAGATTTTGTTGATTGTTACTGGCAGTAGCCTGGATGTCTGTTTGAGGCGATTGTTGTAGATATGCTTGTTGATTACTGGCAGTAGGCTCGATGTGTGTTTGGGCCGGTTTTTGCTGATATTCGGATTTCATATAGTTTTGTAGACTTGACATGAGACGTTGCACTGGCGAGTAAATTTGTTGGAAATGCAGATAGTTTTGCTCAGGGCAAAGGCCAAGCATTGTTGGATGGAAGTTGCGAGTATTAATATGATCAGTGTTGGTTTGGATGGTGGTTTCTAGCAGATATCCGTACTGTGACTGTGATTGTGTAGTACATTAAAACATTAATTGCAATACGTCACTAAAAAATTTTAATTGATAAACATCACAGACTTTTTATATTTGGCATCAACGATAAGAAAAAAATTGAAATCATAATCTTGAGTTTGTTTTGACATCACATTAATATAATTTTCTAACTTATCTTCAAATTTCTAAATTTTTCATCTAAATAGTGTACTAGTATATGGTTCATTGGATGCATTCATATCCCGTTGAAAATCTGGGTAAGCTTTAAAATCGCCATCAGGAGTACGTGCTTCCACTGCCGAGTTGTTAGCCAAGGAATCATCAATCTCTTTGTGAGATGGGATTGTATTCAGAAAATCCAACTGTCTTGCATACACATATTTCTTTTATATTTCCGGCTACGTGCTCATACATCTTCTTCCGTATGCCTCTATGATTTCCCACGAAAGCATCCCTAATGCTTCTTCATTTGAGCTGGAGGTGTTTACCTGCAACAAAACACCCTTTAAGTAATTATTTAATTTATTTAGACCTCTCATATGAATTTTATTTTTCTGGTTTTATGGTTTGTATAAAATAATTTTGTACAATGAATATGTTTGTTTCAGATTGTTGGTATCGGGATGTACATAATATTACGATGTACTGATCAGGCCTTAGCTGAGCAGCCTGCCTAATCGCACCTTCACTTATTTATCCAGGACAAGGACCGTGATTACTGAAATTAGTTATGATATCGCAAACCACATATACACTCTCCACTGGCCAGTAAATGGGGACAACACAGCCGATATAGGGCAGTGTAGGTTGTGGGCGGTGTCTTTGGTCGTCGCAACATTGGAACAAACACACTGAAGATAGGTATGTTCGGGCGTCGACTTCTGCCATCTTAATCAGTCTCCGGAATCATGAACAAGGTGGGGACTCTCCAATCAGAATTTACTCACAATTTTGTTGGTTAAATCTTGATAATTTAATATAAATTAATATTGCAGTATATTTTTATAGCTCCCCCGCGCACATTCTATCATGTTTAAATTGAAATAATATTGTACAACCTTAATGTTAAATAAGCCCCTTTTTTATATGGTTCATTACATATATTTTAATAAATAACTTGCTACGCCCCTATAGTCCTGTTAAGATATGATGATGAACCATAAATCATAAAACTTTGGCGGAGGCTTGGTTCCTTCCTAACCTCTCGCTTCCTGGCATCTGCTACTCCGCCACTCCCCCCCCCCCCATATTAAATATATTCCCCACTCACCCGCTCTAGCTTTTGTAATAATTATAACAAAATTTATTATAACAAAATTTTAGCCACATCTTCTTTAACATTAAAATTTTGATCTTGCAAGAAGCAAGTCACTTTTAGTAATGTCATAAGGTCTACTCTTAGGAATTAGTTGACAACCGCAGCTCGCTGTAAAGAGAATGACAAATATGTGCTTTTCAATGGGATATCAAATGACATGAATTAGAATAATTTAAAGTAAACCTATTTTAAATTTAATATGGGCTATTTGTGTTAACTGCTGGACTGTATCTTTAACCATAGACATAAAAAGAGGTTTTTAAATTAATAATACCAAGCTACCCAGCCTCTGAGCCACTGCGGCCCTATTTCAAGGATGCTCTAGCCACTGAAGCGCTGCAGCCTCAACTTTGTATGCTCTAGCCAAAGACCTACTGCGGCCCTACTTGAAGGGTGCTCTAGCCACTGAGCCACTGCAGCCTCAACTTTGGGTACTCTAGCCACTGAGCCATTGCAGTTTCAACTTTGGGTGCTCTAGCCACTGAGTCACTATGGCTCCACTTGAAGCGTGATTTAGCCACTGACCTACTGTAGCCCTACTTGAAGGGTGCTCTAGCCACTGAACAACTGCAGCCTCAACTTTGTGTGCTCTAGCCACTGAGCTATGGAGGTCTCACATGAAGAGTGCTCCAGCCACTCAGCCTCTGCATACTCAATTTTGGGTACTCTAGCCACTGAGCTACTGAGGTAAAGATGGAAGGGTGCTCTGGCCACTGAGCCACTGCAGTTTCAACTTTGGGGCTACTGCAGTCCCACTTGAAGGGTGTTCTAGCCACTGAGCGACTGCAGTCGCAACTTTGGGTGCTCTACCCACTGAGTCACTATGGCCCCACTTGAATGGTGCTCTAGTCACTGAACCACTGCAGCCTCAACTTTGGGTGCTTTAACGACTGAGCCAATGCGGCCAAAATTGAAGGCTGCTCAAACCACAGCGCTACTATGGCCCAACTTCGGGTTCTCTAGCCACTCAGCCATTGCAGCCCCACTTCAAGGGTGCTCTACCCACTGAGCCACTGCAGCCCGACAATTGGGTGCTCAAGCCAATAAGCAAGTGCGGCCCCATTCTTGGTTGCTATAGCCACTTAGGCACCGCTGCCTCAGTTTTGGGTGCTCTAACCACTGAGATAATGAGGTCCCCTTTGAAGGGTACTCTAGCCACTGAGCCACTGCAGCCTCACCTTTGGGTACTCCAGCCACAGAGACACTACGGCCCCACATGAAGGGTGCTCTAGCTACTGAGCCACTGCAGCCTCAACTTTGGGTGCTCTAGACACTTAGGCACTGCAGCCTCAACTTCAGGTGCTCTAGCCACAGAGCTACTGTGGCCTCACCTTTGGGTGCTCCAGCCACAGAGCCACTACGGCCCCACATGAAGGGTGCTCTAGCCACTGAGCCACTGCATCCTCAACATTGGGTGCTCTAGCTACTGAGCCACTGCAGCCTCACCTTTGGATGGTCCAACTGCAGAGCCACTACGGCCCCACATGAAGGGTGCTCTAGCCACTGAGGCACTGCAGCCTCAACTTTGGGTGCTCTAGCCACTTAGGCACTGCAGCCTCAACTTCAGGTGCTCTAGCCACAGAGCTACTGTGGCCTCACCTTTGGGTGCTCCAGCCACAGAGCCACTACGGCTCCACATGAAGGGTGCTCTAGCCACTGAGCCACTGCATCCTCAACATTGGGTGCTCTAGCTAATGAGCCACTGCAGCCTCACCTTTGGATGCTCCAGCCGCAGAGCCACTACGGCCCCACATGAAGGGTGCTCTAGCCACTGAGCCACCGCATTCTCAACTTTGGGTGCTCTAGCCACTGAGTCAATGCAGCCTCAACTTGTGTGCTCTAGCCTGTGAGCAAATGCAGCCTCAATTTTGGGTGCTTTAGCCACTGAACCACTGCAGTCTCAAATAGGTCACTCTATTCAATGAGCCACTGCGGCCCCACTTGAACGGTGTTCTAGCCACTGAGCCAATGTGGGCTTACCCTTGGGTGCTCTAGCCAGTGACCCACTATGGCCCCAATATTAGGTGCTATAGTTACTGAGTCACTGTGGCCCAAATTGGGGTGCTCTAGTCACTGAGCCACTGCGGCCCCAAATCTGGGTTCTCTAACAACTTAGTCATTGTGTCCCCAATTTTGGGTTCTCTACCAACTTAGTCACTGTGTCCCCAATTTCGAGTGCTCTAGCCACTTAGTCACTGCTGCCTCACTTTTGGGTGCTCTAGCTACTCAGATAATGCGGCCCCCATTGAATGCTGCTCTAGCAACAGAGCCACTGTGGCCCCACTTTCGGGTGCTCTACCCACTGAGCCAAAGCGGCCCCACTTGAAGGGTGCACTACTCACTGAGCCACTACGGATCCACGTTGTGGTGCTTAAGCTACCGAGACACTGCTGCATTTTTGTGTGCTTTAGACACTCCGTCACTGCAGCCCCTGCTTTTAGGTGTATTACCCACTGACCCCTGTGGCCTCACTTGAAGAGTGTTCTGCCGACTGAGCCACTGAGTCCCAATTTTTTGGTGCTTTAACCACTGAGCTACTGTGGCCCCACTTTTGGGTGCTCTACCTACTGAGACACTGTGGCCCCAATTTTGGGTGCTGTAGTCACTGAACCTCCGCTGGCCCAATGGAAAAAAATCGCTCTAACCAATACGCCTACACGGCCCCAATGAAAAAAATTCGGTCTAGACACTGAGCATCCGCAACCTGACTGAAAAAAAATCACTCTAGCCACTGAGCCTCCGCGACCCCATTGAAATAATATCGCTCTATACACAGAGTCTCCGCAGCCCAACTGAAAAAATCGCTCTAAACAATGTGAGTCCTCCGCTCCACTGAAAAAAAAATCGCTCTAGCCACTAAGCCTCCTCGGTCCCACTGAAAGATATCCCTCTTGCCAGTGAGCCTCCACGGCCTCACTAAAAAAATCGCTCTAGCCACTATGCTTCCGCAGCCCCAATGAAAAAAATCGCTCTAGCCACTGTGCCTCCGCAGACCCACTGTTATATCGCTCCAGCCACTTAGCATCCGCGGCCCCTTTAAAAAAAAAAATGGCTCTAGACACTGAGCCTCCGCGGCCCCACTGAAAAATATCGCCCTAGCCACCAACCCTCAGCGGCCCCACTGGAAAAAAAAATCGTTCTAGTCAATGAACCTCCATGGCGCCACTGAAAAAAAAAATCACTCTAGCCACTGTCTGCGACCCCACTAAAACAAAATCGTTCTAGCCACTTAGCCTCCGCGGCCCCATTGAGAAAAAATGGTTGTACACCCTGAGCTTCAGCGGCCACAATGAAAAAAATCAGTGGCTAAAGTGATCTTTTTTTTCAGTGGTGCCCCGGGGGCTCAGTGGCTAGAGCCAAGTTTTTTTTTTACAGTGGGACCGCGGAGGCACAGTGAGAAGAGCGAATTTTTTCCAGTAGGGCCGTGGATACTGAGTGGCTAGAGCGATTTGGTCTTCAAAGGGTACCGCAGAGGCTCAGCGTCTAGAGCGATTTTATTTTTCAGTGGGGCCGCGAAGGCAGAGTGGCTAGAAGGGTTTATTTCAGTGGGGCCACGGAGGTTCAGTGGATAGAGCGAATTGTTTTTTCAGTGGGGCCACGGAGGTTCAGTGGATAGAACGAATTTTGTTTTCATTGGAGCGGTGGAGGAGCAGTGATTTGAGCGAATTATGTTTTAAGTGGGGTCGCGGAGGCCCAGTGACACGAGCGAATTTTTTTCAGTGGGGCCGTGGAGGCTCAGTAGATAGAGCGATTTTTTTTTTTCAGTTGGTCCGCGGAGGCACAGTGCCTAGAGCGATTTTCTTTATTTGGGGCCTTGGAGAGTTAGTAGCTAGAGTGAATTTTTTTCAGCAGGGCTACACTCTAAATAGGAATCAGTTATTTTTTACTGATTGTCAATTGAAACTGATCCATCTGGAATCAGTTAAATCAAACCCACTACTCCAAACAGTAGAAAATCAGTTATTTACAGTCGAATAATAAGAAGCACAAGGAATAAAACCGTGCATTACGTTTTGAAATCAAATAAGTACAATTATTTTGTTGCAAAACAAAACTATTACATGTACAAGGAAATTTTGGAAGAGGTTCGTATCGAACCGCCACTCCAAAACGCAACACATTCTCGTATTTCTTTTGGCTGACGTTCTACCAACTCTGCTTCTTTGCCACTGAAATAAACGGTCTCGCATTTGCGTACTAACATAAACTTACAATGGCGAACGGCTGAAGTTTCGTAATGTGAAAGTACTTCATGTTGTCGGAATATACACATAGTAATATGCGTATGTAGGTACATGTCTTTGTAAGACCCTAGAGTCATTCTAAGTTAAGTTTGGTTCAGATTATGTGCTTTAAAAGAGATATATAGTTGTTTAACGGTGCTGTCGGTGTTTTCTATGTATCTGGTGTTTTATAATGCAACAAGATTTTACAGAATGAGACTGTTATTTAGAAGATGCAGATTGACTAGTAATAACTGTGCTAATTAGAAAGTGGTATGTTAGAAGTAATGCAATATTATGTAAAATTTGTCGTTTTCTCATTATTTGATCTGTTACCTTGCAGACCACAAAAATTTTGCTGATGTAACTCCACCTTTTTTATTGAATCACCGCTCTATCGAGTCAGTATAATTATCACTTATCTATCTGTCACTAAAAATAACAGTTTAAATCTGTAGTGTCTCGTTGCATTGTAAAATGGCAGATACTAGTAGATATCGATAACCTTGTACATTGAAACCACTATATTTATCTTTTAAAGCGCAGAATTCGAACTAAACCAAAGAAAGATTGTGTTTCGAACTTTGCAAAGACATTTCCTTGCGAAATTTACAGCAATATTCGACATTACATTTTGTGGTTCAGTACCCATAATACGAGCACACATTTGGCAGTGGTAAAGCAGGGCAGTGGATATGGCTGATCATGAAAACTTCAGCATGCTTTGCTTTATGGAGGTTCGAGCCCAACCACGTCCAAAAACGTTTTTGTGTAGACAATATTTGTGTTCTACGACAAAATAAATCTTACCTAACTTCCATCACGTAGGAATGCTCTGTGCTTATTTATTAACCAACTATAAATAACTAGTTTTCTACTGCTTGAAATAGTAGATCTATTTTAACTGATGAATTAGTGATATTTTTTTCTACAGATTCCGGATGGAGAAGTTTCAACTGACAATCAGTAAAAAATAACTGATTCCTATTTAGAGTGTAAGGAGGTGCAGTGGCTAGAGAGATTTTTTTTTCTGTGGGGAGGTGGAGGGTTAGTGTCTAGAGAGATTTTTTTTTCACGAGGCTACAGAGGCTCAGTGACTAGAGCGATTTTTTTCAGTGATGCCGCGGAGGCGCGGTGGCTAGACTGAAACAACGAACGGATTTTGGCTATTGTATTTTTAATTTACATAGCATACTATTTAGGACATAAGCCTATGTTATTTAGTTTGTCAGTACAGTACATATGTTACTAAGCCATCACAGATTAGACATTCTGCTCACATATCTGACTTATACGGTATACGGGACTTATTGGTGCGCTATAAGAATATAATTATATAAAAACGGAAATCTCGCTACTAACCAACTTGATTTTATCCAACGGGAAACAATCAGAAACGATAATAACCAAACAAGACATATTGCAACTACAAAAATGTAACCAGCAAAATTTTATTGATGTCGGCCTACCTACTTGAATTCTACACTTTGAGATATGCGTTAAAATTAGCGATAAATTAAACAAGATTATGTGATCTATTGCATTGGGCTTATTAACGTCCACCAGTGTTATGTCTGAAAGCTTATCAGGGGACGGCTTACAAAGTAACTGATCACCTAGCTTTGACTAACACCCATGCCATACTTGGGATTCGAACCCAGAACCTCCGACACCATAGACCTACGGCGCTTCAACCGACTGCGACACGGGAGGTCAACTATGTGGTCTATAATTGTAGAATTTATTGGAAATTATTTATAGAGAAAGTAACAGCATGTTATTCTCCAATGATTCATAAATTGATCGAGGATAAAATATTTTGTCAATGGTTGATTCACGATAACTTCGGCCTTTTCTGAAGCCCTGATAAAATGTCTACTTTTGGTTACTGATTACGTATCCTTCCGCTACACGTAAACATAAAACACTGTCATGTGATTTCTACCTTTATAACTGTCAAATGCGTTGGTTGCTGTTTACAGGTGTTCAAAGAATGACGTTATATTGCAGAAACAATTTCTTACGAATGTTCACAATTTATGCCTATAACAATATTTAGGCCAGCTTTATAACTATTTGCTACACACGATATAGTACGTAACACATAATACACATTAATAGTTTGCCACGACGGTGTTTGTTACAACTGTGGCGGAAACAACAAAATTATTTAACCTGTTGTTATTAATATGTGTTTGGAATAAAAATTAAAACGAAGGGACAACCACTTCAACGAAACGACGCAGTAAATACAAGCACGCAACTCATGTTACTTATTTATTGTATTACGTAGCATCGACAAACGTAAAAGATTGTGGTGAACATGCAAACACATAAGACTACCGTTCCATTTATTCTGTTAATATTTACATGCATTGGAACTTACTGGTTTGTAGGTTTATTTTATTATTTATTTAATTTTATCTGGGCGGGCTTAGTATTTCTTTGGGATTGTTGCAAATATTCAAATCAGAGTAACGTAAGCTCGTTAACACAACTGTTTTCCAAACACCTAGCGCAAAGGTACAATGTTGTGATAAACAGACGTGAATGTAAATAATTAACTTTGTCATAACATCAGTTCATGGTTAAAACGTATAAATCTTGCACATATTTGAAATCAACACACACTCCTGGCCTGCGTAACGATTACAACGCAGCCACCACGCCCTTTCATACGCAACGATCACAACACATTTCACTGTGCCGTTGAAACACATATTTATCACAACATTGTGACTTGTCTAGGATGTTTAAAAAACACGAGTACGAACTTGACGCTTGGTTAAGAAACATGCCGTATCATTGGCACATGGCCACATCACTGCCAGTTGTAAGGCCATATAAAAACTGAATATAATTGCCGACCATATTGGGACAAGCGCGTGGAAGGTGAAGTTCTAGATTATCCTTTCCACGCCACTTCTGCCAACCTGCTGGATTTGTAAGCATCGCGCGTCGCGCCATTGCATCTAGATAACATAGGCATTTAAACACTAAAATCTCTTTTCAGTTGTAAATTCCAAATTCAAAAATAATTATTTTGCTGTAATGAGTACGAAATATGCTACAATTTTAAACACGTATAATTTAGCTTTTACTAGCGATGGAAAAATCTCCCGAGAGAGAGTGACAGAGAGGGATGGGGAGAGAGAGCAATAAGCTCCGCACAGCCAACAGTTTCGTCGGTCGAAAAAACAAACACCACGTCACTCGGCCTACGGACGTTATTTTGCGCTGTTACTTTTAACTGTAACAATGAAATATGTCTCCATCGGGGCTACCTAAATATTGAAATATTTCCATAGCAATATTTAATTTACAAATAGCATTGAAAAAAACTACGTTGAAACAATATTTGAACTGAGAACTATTTCTTACTATCCGTTGCCGATACATCGCTTCTCTCGCTGTTTTTAATTCGTATATAATACAAAATAAACATTACAAGTTATAGAAGATATTAAGAAAAGTTTCATTTATTAAAAAATACATTACTTTAGAGTTAATCACAGTGTTATGTACGTGTGAAATACAAGTGACTGAACAAACCAGGTTGACATGTTACGCCTAGGGTGATTCTTCAAAAGTTCTATTCCAAAAGGCTGAAGAAAGCGTGAATGGACTATACTCAGATTACGCCATGGAGGATTATTAAAAAATTACTAGCAAATGCAGTAATGCAATCTGTCTCAACTTAAGTTTCCAGTTTTGACAGATCGTATCAAAGTAGCACTCTGTAAACAGACTGACTACATAAACTTCCGCCACTATATGATTTCCACTGGAATCTCAAAATATATTAACTATAACAATTTACAGTAAGCCTATTTTTAATTTAAGATGAGGTATTTGTGTTTACTACTGGTGTGTATCTTTAACCATAGGCCTAAAAAAAAAGCCTTTGAAGTTACTGTATGGCAATGATGCTACTTTTTTTTATCGGTTTTATTGCACTGTTTCGTTCCCCGATGACTTGTATAACAACTCAGTGCAGTGCAGTGCAGTTCCACATTACAAAGCCTAGTGTTAACTATTATAATACTTACATACACAAAACGAATTCAAGAACTTCTGAATGACTGTGTTTTAATACCGGCGATGTTTTACTGCATTATTCTGACTTTTGTATTTATTTATTTCGTTAGGCAAGTGGCCTATAGTTTACACAAGTAATCTACAAGTATGTGTCTTGCTTTCAGCAAACAACCAGGTAATTTCTTAATAATATACGTAGCACATTTCGTGAATGTTATTGATAATCTGTGATAGTACCATGCATTTCTGTCCAGCCTTTTGTTTGGTGCGAGGAGCAGGAATGTGGAACTATACAATAGTATTGATTAATCTAGAAGGCGGGAGTACAAATTACTAAATCTGGGTGAAATCTATTTTTTAACTAAATCTGAAAATAAAACGAGATGAAAGTTTCTTTATTTAGCTAGGTATTGATATTTTGGTATTCTGGTGCAGTTATGTCATGTTCAGTACAGCCATTCAAATTTTGTGCGCGAAAAACTATTAAGTGATTTTGCACTCGCTATATGACAATCCTTACGCTGCTAAACTCAATAAAACTGCACCCCAATATGATTTTACAAAACTTGTTGCGAAAAAATAAATTCACGTGAGAGTAGCCCGTAAAAACCGGGAAATAATATAAACGTTGTACCAGCGACGGCGATGTACTTGTAATGTGTGGCAACTGAAGTTATACGCACTATAATATCAAACACAGGGTTTTTAGGCACTATAACAAAAATTTCACCAAATTTTTAAATATTTTCAAATCTGACGCGGAACACAGTAAATCGGACACGCTAACACGAAAAATAAACGCTCGCAGAAGCAACATGGCCGAGCATTCGTTTCTGTTGCACGACGATTAAGATAAACAGTTGAATTTGTGATAAATTCCAATATGTACGTGAGCAAATTCGAAACTAATACGACACTACGAAAGCTAATACTATATAGTATAACGTAATATAATATTACATTCATTCCAAAATAATTTGCTATTTTTTTCGCAGACAATTTTTTACCCAAAAATGCTACAATTTCTTCACTTGACAATTAGCTGACGTTTCGTTATTTAAAGCGAGATGCCATTCTGATGTGCTTTAAATACATTGTCAACAGTTGCTCTCTAGTACTGGAAACATTACATGATATAAACTGTGCGTTCGTAAACAACACTACTGCAAACAAGTTACTTTCTGTAGCTATTACAAGCAATAACATACCATTTTCGCGACACGTTATAATACTCTATTCGCAGTGATTTCAATCTATTTTCGGAGTTAAAAATACAAAGTGAAACATTTTTAATTATTTGTGAAATACTGTATAAGTGTCTGATTAAAATTCTTGTCGAAACTGTATCAGACAGCATGTGCGTACAAGAAGTGTTCAAATGTATTTTAGAATAGTGAGGAATTATGAATATCTTAGCGAATGGATGCCACCTTCGTTGCCAGGAGCCTTCAGATCACGAGGTTTCTAGTTCGAATCGCGGTCTGGCCACTGACATGTTGTGTCGTTCGCAGGTGTTAATTTAGGTTAGTGTGAAAGACTGAATTTCAATATTTCAGCAAATATTATGTTGAAAAAATGCACACCTTTCCCAGAAGTTAAAAAGATGTTACCACGAACTGAACGAACCTAGCCGAAACTCATTTCTGTGTATAGTAATAAAACTTATATTCTGTAGAATCTCTAAATAATAATAAAAGTATTTTCATTCTGGTAATGGAATAAACTAATCGTAAACTTCAGTTTCCCAAGGTAAAGAATGCGTCTGGGGATTGAAAATGATAATCGACGAAAATAGTACCTATTGTAAGTTTTGACACATGTATTTAAAGTCATAAAATGACTTTGAACTATATTACTTACTAAACGCAGTGTTACCTTTTTCTGTTGTAATATTCTTGCTAATGTTTCGGCTTCCTTTTCTTTGGCTGATCACTACACTTCCCACTTCCCTTCTTACTGTATCAACGCTATCATTTTTAATTTTTTTATTGACATTACAGTGCCAACACTTGAAACGAAGTGATACTAATGATTTCCACGCCTGAACTGCAAATACTCTTTACAGGCTTCTGTGGTCACTCGCCACAATGTGTCAAGTTGTCACGCGAGACGTTCCGAGACGATGTGAAATATTCTGTAGTTCAAAACACGCCTATGTCCAAAACGTACTTTTCAGTATTATACATTAAAAGAGGTTTATTTTTTTTTATTTAAAACTATCAACATTAAACCAACGGTGAATGCATTATTCAATCACAAATAAAATTCTCTACCAAGCTATATAAAAACATTTACTAGTTTCTGATGGGAACACATTTCTTCTCGTATAACATGTCTGTGCAGAAAAAAACTGCCTGTTTTAAGTGGCAAAAATTAATTTTTAAATTATAATTTAGACTTTTTAAAACTACTATTCTGAAGGTTTTAGGTTCCTTTTGTGTGTCCAGAAAACTACGTTTAAAAAGAGTGTATAGTTCTGTTGCAATTTGGTAGTAAAAATTAACTGGTGGTAAATGGAGGCAAAATGACTCCCACCGACTCTTAAGGGGGAGTGTTAGATATGTGCCAATGTCTATTTATGTGAATTTATGTTTATGATATTACAGGTAAAGTCAAAATATTTCATGCAAAAATAATATTAAAAATTATAAACAATATAATTTTTGAATATTGAAGAAAGTTATATGTTTTATAGTTTCTTTATAAAAAGTCATATAAACAACACTGCTGCTTATTCTTTAACGAAAAAAATGTCATAGGTTCATATGAGATACAAACTCTGCCAAGACATAAATGTTTTACTTGTAGGAAGTCGTAACAGTCACACAAATAATTTAAATATTCACTGTATGTGGCAACTTTCAATCTGCCAAAGACTACATTATTCAAATGAGTTTTTTCGTTTGTTAATTTCTGCAAAGTTAGAAATTGACCTCGTTGTGGCATTCTACCATGTTTCTAGAAAACATAACAGCAAACAAACAACGTAATAGTTGCGGCTTTCATATCATTTCCGTAAGGATAGCTCTGTTTACTGCTGCGCTCTGCACGACACAACGGAACTACAAGGGCTGTACTCGTGATGTCTTCGAACAGCGTTGCCAGCTCTGGTTGCAGCTCACTTTCGAGTGTCCACTGCCACGGGTCTCGGGCGATAGGTTTCTGACATTAGCAGATACATTAAAATTTTCTTTCAATGCGATACATGTCTGTTTTATACTCGGCCAGTTATGTTGATGTATTCTGACATGCTCCGAGGCGAAATTTTTAATTTTAATTTACAGTATGCATCTCAGCCGACTCACCTAACGTTATTGATGTATTCACATGTGGCTATGAAAATAAAAAACCGAGCACTGCTCGACCACTAAACAAAGCACAGCTCATAACCAACTTAGTTTAAAAACTGTAAGCTAATATTGGTTTCAGATTACTTTCGTACGCTACAAAATAGCACCTTATATGTGGTATCTGTAACTTGTTTACTAAAGAAAATGAATAGGTATTGGCAGAACGTACAGCAGAAGCTCTAATACGTAGAGAAAATAATTTTTATTTGCCACTTAATATTATTTGTGTTTGTTACCTAGTATTAAAATTCTCCGTTATTTAAATAAACTAATGCCGTGATCTCAGATACATTATGGTGGTGTATTGTTAAGCGTTATCTCTTTTTAAACAGTAAATCGGCTTTTCTAAAGTTGATTTGAAGTGACAATGTTCTGGCGGAGTTTCCACACAGAATACTTCCCTTTTATATGTTATGTCTAACTGAATTTGTACAATATACCACAAATCCTGAATATCAGAATTGCTTTCAAATTATGACAAACAGAAAATATACTATCATATATTTGATACTGCATGCACTGCGTACACCAATACCAGCGGCGTAGCAAGAGAGAGGGGGGGGGGGAGCTATATTGTTGTAACCTACCCCCTCCCTTTTCTTTAATTAGGATTTCATCTACTAGAATTAATATTATTAATAAGCCTTTCATTTCGATAAAATCATACTTGCTCTAAACTATGATGCATGTTATTAGGCTATATTAAGTAACTTTTGTTCTAACGATTCAAGGAAAACATGAAAAAGTCAGGGAATGTCATATGACAGGGAAACGTCAGGGAATTGTCAGGGAATTTTCCCTAGGTCAGGGAAAATGTAAATAATTGCTACTCTGCAAAATTTGTTAGTAGTTTGAATACAGGATGATGTAATTATGAGCAAATGCATTTTAAAATTTCCAACTTTAAGCTAGTGAACTAGCAATAGTTCAACTTTGCCAAGTGTCATGGAGCATATACGTACAAAATAAAGTATTTGCGTGTTTGTAATGGGCACTCCAGTGAAGTCAAAAGCATCTATCGCGAGAAATGTTGATGAGCTGAATAAAATATTGCCACTACTGGATTGGCCTGTTGCAGTATAATTTAATTCAACTTCACTAATAGCATTTTTATGTATTTTAGGAATATTATAATTCTAGTACTGATTAGCATTTTCAATACTACTTTAAAACCTGAAATAATATCCAAGTGGATTTTAAATCACCAATGTGAGTCTTGATCGGGACCTATATCTATATTCATACCATATTGCTGATACTCAGATTTGCAAATAATTTTTTGGATGGATCAATTATTTATGTAATGGGGTGAAATATTATAAATTAAATATTTACAGACACCTAACTGTTGCTAAGCGTGAAAGGAACATTACATATATTTATAGTATGTATGTATAGTATATTGTTTCAGAAATGTTTTAATCAACCCAATATCTGTATCCACTAATTAGCGGAGATGCCAGCGTTTCACAAACAAATTTCGTGGTTTGCCGTATTTTCAAAATACTTCAACTTAGATTCTCTTTCATAACTGGATGATTTAAACTGGTGCTGGTTTTGAGCGTCTGCCAGCGAATTATAGATGTTTACTCCTAGAGTAACCTGAATGTGGTTGGCTTGGTTGACTAACAAATGTTTTCTATTCAAGACAAATGTCTAATAAACAAAGGAACGCTAAAGTTTCTCACATATAATATTGAACTGTAGGTGGCGCGGAGTACTTTTCACATAAACCAGGTGACCCTACTCATTAGACATTGAAAGCATGCGTAAGACATCCTAAAATAGATTCGCATCTTTAGAACCTTTTCGATATTGTTTGACACACTGCATATTTATAGGCACGATATTTTTACAAACTCTTGACATAAACAAGTATTCGTTAAGTATATTAATGTTTAAATTAAATATAGATGCCGTACTTGAACTAGACGTCTCAAGTTGCGATGTCACTCTGCGATAATCATTATAGTACGTTGTTGTAGTTTAAGAAATGCATGCAAATTATCACTGGATTCATAGTCAACACAAATAAGAAGTTACTAATACAACTAATGAGCCTACTTTCCTCAATATGGGTGGAATAATGTTTTTAATAATTTCCAAAAAGCTGAATTTGCAGGTAGGACTTATCACCTCGTTGAAAGCAATATCATTAGAAAAGGGGGTCATACATGTAGACACACACAGAGCCATGCATATACACAAACAGGAAAGTCTTTGTTTCTTTCGGAAAGTAGGCTAATAATAGTTACAATTGCAGGTTCAATAATAAAAGTTTTCAAGTGAAATAATAAAGGATCACAGACATGCCGGGTGAAGTTTAATACACCATCCTTGCTTGTATCGTTTGGAAACAGAAAGTCTTTGTACAAACTATATTCAATTGCTAAACGCCACACAGTTTTAAATGGAAAACTTGGCTTAACCCCACACACACATATATATACATTTATACATTTATACATATACACACATACACACCCTCATGCATACATTCACTCACATACATATACAACCACACATACATACGTACAGGCCCTAGCACAGGACATGAAAATGAGAGGCGGTGGTGTGGTAGGGACAATGCTATGTTAACTTCGGTATCAGTATCAGTTGCACAGTGAACATTATTTTATAGTACTGTCCATTTATAAACCCCAAAACACTCATTATTTCAAAAAGTTCTATATGCACAATTTTTTTTGTTTCCTTAAGTTTCTACTTGTCCGGCTTTATTCACTATCCCCAATTCCCTAAAAATAAATTTAACTTTCCGATAGTTTTCCAGAAATGTGAATGGTTGTCGAGACTTCCTATTAACAAATCTACTAACAAGTAAGCAAATATAAATGTTAAATGAATCCCAGTTAGGATTTAGGAAACATCCTAGAGCAACTGCACTTCTGTTAGCCATAGACGGACATCAGAGACCAGCTGCATAGTAGATAAATATCTTCAAATAACCAACTTTATAAATAATACTTACTGTACGAAAACATGACAAGTCAATAAATATTTTGGGTGCGATAGTATTTAAATTTAGAAGTCACTTTGACTTGATTATATACAGTTATTAATGTGCCCTAGGTCACACTCCTCACGCTTTTAAATTTATCCAAACTTTAACGATAGTAAATAAGGCACGTTAATACTATGTTTTTTGGTTTTGAGATTTTGAAAACCTTTGTGCTGACGAAGAAGAAACGCTTAACTTATTGTAGCTAGTTTGCGGTTAACTGAGCATTGCAAAGAAAAATAACTTTTACGAAGAAATCACAGCCACGAAATACATATGCTCTCACATGAATACCCCCCCCCCCCACCCTTTATTTCCCTTTCAACCCGCGTGCATACAGAAATACTGACTGAGAGACAGTAACTTATGCGAGATTTTAACGCCAAAATAAAAGAGCACTGTTTGAACTGGTGGCAACTCATACCGGTTTCACTTCGTTTTATACATATAATAGCTTATGTAACACAGTTTAGTGTCTCTGTGTCTCATAGGCTACGTCATACAAGTGTACTGTTCAGTGGTACATGCAAGGTTGTGTTGATTTTTACATGTGACTGAAGGACATGCAGTGGTTCAAAAGAAGAAAATATGGGTTTAGAAGTAAACTGCAAACCAATCAAGTTAGTTTAAATAAATCGTCAAAGGAAATAAAATTATTTCTTGTCCTTTTACTGTAAAATAAAACTATTTCTTTCAGAAATGAAAAAAAATTTAAAACTTATTCGTACATCAGTTATATCTTACGATGCATATCCAACATTACTACACTGTAAAAAAAACTGTATAACTATGTATGTTAATGTAAATATTGAAGTCGTATTCGAACAACACATTTCAAGTTGCGATATCAATTTGCGAAAATCATTACATTACTCTGTTGGAGTCTTAGAAATGCAAATATATATATAGACACATTTATGCCTAGAAAAGGTACGTTAAAAATTATATTCATTTCGATTTTGAATTAGTATTTAAATACCTCCGTAAATGTAATTTCGTATGAAGGTACTACAAGTGTACCTGTACAATTATATATGTAAACTTATAAAAGAACATATTATTTAATTAGAATGCAACATATTTCTATGTCATGTCAGTATTTTGTACTGGTTTACACGGGGTTTGGAACTTTTGAGACATGAATGACCAGCGCAATAAATTTATTTTATTCTCTATGGCGCGAGCCGACGAACCACCTCCAGCCGGTCGGGAGTGTGTTATAGGAGAACTGGCAACAGCGCCCGTACTACACTTCTTTTTTTGTTACGTTTTGCAGCTTCTGTCCCATTTAAACGATGATAGTGTTACCTAGCGGGAAACTCGTGAACTGCGTGTGTGCAATTTCGTTTGTGTCTGTCCTCGCATCAGGTAGCTAGCTCTGCACACAAATTTCAAGCAAATATGACGTCTAATATTCACCCTTGAGTCCTGATTTGAGCCCTCCCACCACTAGCTTCAGGTAGTTAGCTAGCGCTCGTTGACTCAGGCCGTTCGCCCGTGAGATAGTAAGCTTAAGTTATACCCTGTCTTAATTCCTACGTCACACCTCGGGGGATACCCCGTCTCCGTTCTACACATCGAGACCGTCAAGAACTTCTGGAATTACGACAGTGAGAGAACCCCAGATAAGAATTTTCACCTTAATAAATTCTCGCCTTGGAAACTGTATTTCGATAGACAGCCATTACTTCCTGAACATGGCCGCCATGTTTTCACGCGTGAAGCTAGCTACTTTCCTACAGTTTACAACAGAAACCCTGTAAGAGTCAGTGATTTGCTGAGAGTTTTCAAACATAATTTGTTTTATTTTTAAATATTTTGCCACAAACATTGTCAACAATTACAGTGATTTTTCAACACATTCGTCAATCACAAGGACGCTAACGTAATTCGTGGCCGCTACCTAAAACAAATATTTCACTGTCAGCTAATATTATTCCAGTGCTGCAACTGCCGTATTTTCTTGCAATTTTTGTCATAATGGAACTGAGTATTTTGAAACGGCATTAAATATGTGCGTATTGTAATTGATTTTTATAGTGTAGTGAAACAGTAGCATAGCCTACCCTCTCCTGCACTATTTGTTTTATAATGTATAGTTTTCAGTATATGTGTCTTCCAGAAATTGCTCTAGTTTAGTGTAAAAAAGGTACACAAACAGGTAAAGTTGGTTAAAAGTGTGTGTCTCTACTGAATTCCAGTAAGGAAGGAACCGGCCCTTAATAGTCCGCCAGTCTGGAGGAAATTAGTCACTCACTGAGATCATTAATTGTATGATTCTTTAGTTAGTACCTTATGAGGTTAGAGGTCGTGTTAGCTGGTTTCATTGCACGCGCGTTAAGCTCAGTACAGGTATAAATGGTAAGAACTGCGTAGCTAGGAGGGTGCGCTCTACTTAGAATCTACGGAACAGGAGTTACAGCTGGCGCAAGTTCATTGTCCTATTCACAAAAACGTACCAAAGTGTTTATTTGGCACAATTTATTCCCAGATCTCTAAACTACATCTGGCACTCTATTGCTATTATATTTATGTATGTGTAAGCGGGGTGGATGTGCGCTGTGGTGGCTAGCGCATTAACGTTTCTATGACGTACACATTATTAACATATGTTCCTCGTGTCTCAGCCCTACTACTGAATCATTTCTGGCTTGCCCTACGTGACTGCCGTTTACTTTAGGGGCTAGCTAGCACTACAACACTGAAACGGAAATGGAATAATATAGATGTTACTGATAAAGAGGAGATGACAGTAAATCACATAAGTAAACATATCACCGTTGAAAATAGCTACACACACTTGAAGTAGTCTCGAAGAGTAAAGTGAAAAAGTGCTGACACAAACCCAATACTCTAGCTTGGCAATATCTAATATCTTACACAGCGACGAAGACCAAAATGATATGCAGTGTGCACAAGCATAATGGTAAATGGTTTCTCAGACCCAAGTGTAAAAGATATGTCGCGAACTGAGGTTAAAAAATAGATAGCTTATGTAAATGCCGCACGTGGTATCTTATGTGTATGTGTGTGAGCCAAACGTAGTACAGAGTGTGTAGAGCAGAGCACTTTTTACCTTTGTAAGAAGCCTTGCCCTCTAGTCTAGAAG
Organism: Dryococelus australis; assembly: GCA_029891345.1. Classification (NCBI taxonomy): domain Eukaryota; kingdom Metazoa; phylum Arthropoda; class Insecta; order Phasmatodea; family Phasmatidae; genus Dryococelus; species Dryococelus australis. The sequence goes on from CM057000.1 coordinate 75,830,684, forward strand.
ATCTGGGCGCCAATATAAGGGTGACTTCCCTTGCTTTAAACAATATACAAGTAAAACACTGACACTTCGGACCAATAAGGGTGTAAAACTACTCGCAACTCTACAAATAAAAGACCGTTCATAGACGAAGCAAACATTTTAATGGAAAAATACTTAACTAGTTTCAGTGTATTCAACTCAAAATCATATTTCAGTGAAATAGAATGCAGCATAAAAATGTTTGCCTTAGCCTGTTGAAAAATAGCAATTTCCCCAAGTTATCAGGCAGCTGGCAGTTAAAAAACTTAAAAGTGCCAAAATTAAAGTGTTCTTTAGTGAGATGGATATTTGAATTGATCTTTATATACAACACAAAGTTCCTGCATTTGCATGGCTTAATTAAATAGAGGTAGAGGACACAAAATCTTTATCTAAGGTTATCCGCGGTAAATAGAAAAGAAAGTATTGAATCGATGTTCACTGTCTCTTACGCCTTGAATTCACTTCAGGAGCACAAAAAAATTATTTAAATATGATGGAAATCATGTGCCATATCTTAGCAGTTTTCACACCTTATTTGCTCAATAGCACTCTTCTATTTATCCCTCCCTCACTGCGGCGGCTATAATCCACATGAGCAACATATTTAAAGTCTATGCCGTCTTTTAACCAATAATTTGAAGTATTACACACTAGAGACAAGCGACCCCGGCTGCCCTTACAGGAACAAGATGGAGACCAGGTCCATTCATAATGATAAAATTTTCACTGGTTATTCTAATTTAGAAATAGTACAGCTGATATAGCACTTACTGAGTAGGTGTATTCTAAAAAAAAACCTCTTTATTATGACATCATGTATCGCTGCTAACTTAGGTGAACTCTAAATATTACCAATACATAACAAAACAATGCAAATTATTAAATTTAAATATACTGCGTAGAAACATAATAAACAAAATATAAAAATAATGTTACAGAATAAATAGCATTAATAGCTCATAAAATAAATATGACGTTAAAATAAGCATGTTAATAAACCAATGTGTAATTTATGCACTTATTAGTTCAAAAGCCAACATGAATGTCAATTAGATTTAAAATAGCGAGACGTCACACAGGGAAATAGAGTTATTGCCTGATTAAATTATAAGGGTGAGCCATTACATAACACGTGGAAATCCAAGACTGTACGAATTGTTGTTTTGCAAGGAACAGAAAAAGTTAACTGAAGAAGATATGTGAGAATACAAGAAGTCACTAGAACTAGTGTAAACACATTACCAACATAGCGTCTCTGAGCACAGTACATACAGTGACGACGATAGTGATACTGAATGTGGTTCTTCCTGTAATGGTGACGGGAAAGAAGAAGAAAGAATCTTTCATGCAGATATGTCCGATGAAGCTACAGTGAAAATAATAGACAATATATTTGACGATGGGCCCTGCCTACTGTCTGATGAGACAAACCAGCTCGTCAAAATGCTATGGTTTCTGTTTGCTATAAAAAAAACACTATCACGACGATGAAGAGGTCAAGTCAATAATCTATCAACTCGAGCAAAAATGTTACATTACGAAAATATATTAAAGCTTTAAAAGAAAATAATTAGATAAATAAAACATTTTTTTTGTTTTCTTTACGATATTATTATGAATTTATCTCAAATTCTTATGTCCTGCTAAATATTCTGCCACTATGCTGGGCAGTGTTCCGTTCGCTAATACCTTACGAGTGTGATAGGGCGTGGAGCATAGTTCATTAGGACAAAAACTTTTTAGTGATAATAATAAGCAGTGACGAAATTTTTACCACAATCTTAGCAAGAAGTTGAAGTATCTGGCCACAAAAAGATGGTTGCCTACAATACCACAGTGGCATCTATGGCATCATCTGAGATGTTGGATGGCTTCTTAGCCAGCAGCCCATAAGCTGTTTAAAAAAAAATAAAAAAATAAAAAAACTTACATAGATGCATGACTGTTGCTGCCTGCTATAGTATGGATGGGATGTTACTTGAATCACATATTAAAAGTGTGTATTATGTCCTATGGCTGATGCCAACGTCCAAATTGTTTCCCTCGGCGAAAAGCTGGGTGACATTTCCAGGAATCGAACCCAGTAGTGGGTGGATGGTGCGGGTGACTGAATTAGTATTTAATGTCGTATTCGAACTCGGAAAATGTGATATAATCATAATTACATTTTATAAAAAACGTTAACGCCTATGTAAATCTAATATGGATACAGTAATCGCTAGTGCTGTCGTCATATTCTAATTTGCCTTAAACATCAGATTCCACAGAGATGGTGTTCGATACACTTGAGGCAATAAATTCAGAAAGTTAACATATAAAGTTTAATGCATAACTTTTATTTATTAAACATATTTATGTTTGACATCGTATTCAAAAGGTTCTTGGAAATATACGCCATCGAAGAACACAGAGAATGACTTAAATAGTTTTCATATATTATGAATATGCATGATCTTATAAAAAAATATTACTTTCGAAAAAAAATGTTTTTAAGAGTAGATATATGACTGATGGCTGGATGGAATATACGTCTCCTTTCTTTGGAAAAAGTAAATATATGTTACTTATAAAAACCTTAATGCAAAGGTATTACTATTCAATCCAATATGGTGTTGGACATATTCACGAAATCGTTGGTTATGATTTCATATTCTAAAAAAATCTTAAAAAATACGAGTCTGCAGAATGTCATACAATATAATTTTTTCTATAAGTTTTTAAAATTTTACCTAATAACATTACATATATAAATATGCATTATTAAATCCTACTGAATCGGCGATAATAGATTGCCCCATAACCTTTAAATTGAGGTAATACTGGAAAAGCATATAAGTTTTAGTAGTGTACTTAACTAACAGTAAGTCTGCGTGTTTTGTAAATAATGTATTTGTAAAATGTTTCTATAATTATTTTTACTATAATTATTTAAATGCATGTGGCCTAAAAAAAGTCGCACTTTCAACACTTTTGTAGTGTATAAATAATATTTTTTCTTTTCCCATATCGTGAATTAAACGAGTGTAAGTAAAATATATGACATACGTAAATATGTTATCCTGTCAAATCGTACTACAGGATTGCGGGTTTACAATCGCCATTTACAGAAATGTCTTGCCATTCGTAAATCAAACGCTAAAATTAGGCGCCGAATATAATAGCATGGACGTTTTTCCGTTCCCCATCCCAGCTTCAAACGCATGGGGAAACGGAATAACAATTGGCGGCTATGCAGCTGGTCGCATCACTGCAGGGAACGGAACATGGTCTTAGATAAATACGACTGGCTGGCTACACTGGATTACTAATCACATCGCATCGCATTTAAATTTATGGTGTGCGTACAGTATTCCTATAAAGTATATTGGAAGGACAACACATTTTAAGGGTAAAACGTTATAGAAAATCATTGGTAATTAAAAAAATTTCGGCGTGGGAATAATTATTGTTAGGAGCAGAATGGAAAGATATCCAGAGCCTACGTACATCAAAATATTGAAGGTTAATCCTTTGGCAAATGAGGTTAGTTAAGATTCTGATTTCCTTTAAATAGGTGGTAAGTTTGATAATTTTAGTACTTCGGACATTAACTTCCGTATTTGTTTAGAATCGTGGCTTGTACTAGTGATGGGAATATGGTTCACTAGTTTAGGTAGGGGAAATTGTTTAGGTATGTTAGGTGGTTAAGGGGAGGAGAGGAAGGGATCCCTCTGCTAACAGGAAGGGATGGTAGGCATGCGACAAATGACAAAGAAAAATCGGAGATGCTACAAGTACAGTACTTGTCAATGTTTGAGGCAAAGGAGGGTTGGAATAGGGGGCCAAACAGAGTTCGGGGGGTGTTTAGGGAGTTTAAGACGAGGGAGTGGGATATAGAAAAGGTAATCAGGGGTTTGGAGAGCAGTAAGGCAGGAGGTCCAGATGGAATAGGAAACGCAGCACTAAAGTTTGGTTGCAGGGAGTTGGTGAAATATTTAGAGGTGCTGTTTAAAAAGTCCTTAGGAGAGGGTAAGTTACCACAAGATTGGAAGGATGATATGGTGGTACCTATACACAAGCAGGGAGAGGATAGGGGTAGGCCTGGCAGCTAGTCCGGTGAGTCTCACATCAAGTACAGGAAAAGTAATGGGGAGGCTGGTGGTGCAGTATGTGGTGAGGGTTATGAACAATAGAAATTGGTTGGAGGAGTCCCAGCATGGTTTCAGGAGGGGATACTCATGTGAGACTCAGCTGGCTGGGTTATTAGAGGATCTGGTGCAGGTAGTTGATGATGAGAAGCCGGTGGATGCCTGCTTCATATATTTTGAGAAGGCATTTGATAAGGTGCCCCATGGGACATTGATGAGGAACGTGGAGGCGCTGATACCAGACAGGAGGGTAGTGGAATGGATAGGGGACTTTCTCAGGGGGTGAAGACAGAGGGTGAAAGTGAGGGAGGCTATATCGGGTTATTTTTTAATTTCTGGAAATTAAATAAAAATAGTAGCACTCCTATCAGCCAACTCCAGAACCAATATGGCCTTCGATTAATCGTGTGTGCATGCCCCTAGCAGCCAATTCCAGAAATACACACCAGCACACTCTAGTTGCCATCTCAATAAAAAAATATGGTAATCGAACGACTGGCGTGCCCCCTATCAACAGCCGATGTAAACAAAAGACAATTGGAAACAAGATGGCAGAAAATATAGCGGATGGAAGAAACAAGATGGTGGATGATGAAAACAAGATGGCTAAAAGCAGAAACAAGATGGCGGATGGCGAAAACAAGATTGTAGACTAGATAGTGGACTCAAAAAGGGCAAAGTAAAGGACATTTCAAATGGCGGAATCCAAGATGGCGGATGGTGAAGGAATCCGAGATGGCGTCGGCACCACAGCACCACAGCTCACAGCCCGTGTGCTAGAAGCCCCTTTTTCCATCTACTCCCTCCGCATTTTTAAATAATCACTTTACCAACTGAGTTGCAAAGCCAATATTGATTTCAGCTGGTGAAAACAGATGTAGTTAATATGTGTCTTTGTCGAAAATATGAAGTTTTTAATTTGTGTGGCCTTTCGTTTTGTTTTAATTTAAATTGATAACGTTAGGATTGTTAAAACAAATAGTATGAGTGCATACCCTTCACCACATTTAATGGAATTGAATCCTTCAAACCGAGGGCTATGATAATTTCGTGAAAACTAAAAGAAATATGTAAAAATTGAATGAAAAACTGAATGTTCATGTTACTTCATAAAATAGCATTACGAACGACAAAATTCACATTTTATGAAGTAATCTTTATTGGCATTATTAGTTTATGCGTTGTTATTTCATTCGATAAATACATTCAGTCAGAAAACGGTAATTATTCAGATTAGGTGCTTTCCGAAGAAAAAAATATCCCGTAAAATGTGTTTACATTGACATTACCAATCACAATGGACACGAAATTACTAAGGCCGTCACGATATTCGCAGTACATACTACCATATGCGATTGTGGGGAGGGCTATGAAGATCAGGGAAATTGTGGAGTAAAACATGTATCATGTATTTAAAGTAGGCCTACATGCCATCTTGATTCCTTAGCCACATTAGAACACCTAACCTAACTTAACCTAACTTCAAGATATTATCTGTTTACAGAGGGAGAGTGTGCCGACACGAGATAGTATGTTAGAAATACTACGTATAATAATAAGCTCACGTCGATTCATTCTCCCTCCTGTGATTCATCTATTGTGAAGTTAGGTTTAATTTGGTTAGTTTTTTCAGTGTTTTACAAGGCTAGTGGCAGCAGTACGTAAGCCCTTCAATTACCGCAGTCGCATGCAATACTACATAGTACAATTCAATACATTTACTTTCTACGCAAAAACTAAAATATAGATTACTTTACTCACGCTTAATAAGCACTCGTAAATCACAAGCCTTCACGCAATCAAATTCACGCGGTTTACTGAAATTCCGCACACTCCCAGCATACAGCCGTCAGGTGCAATAGGTAAAATGACACCGGAAGACCGCAATCGATGCGAATTTGTTTCCTGTCTCTGTGCGCTGTTGTTTAACGAATTTACCATAGCGATAATCATAAAATGCTTGTAAACAACACCTGTGAATCACTTTTTGTATTATATACAAAATGTAAACTTTTTTCTACTGCTAATATGTTTTGTAATATAATCCTCTCGTGAATATAGACAAGGTAAACGTTGATAAATTCAAAGTAATTTAATTATATTCCGTCACTGCTTCATTACTGTGGTTTATACCTGTATAACCTTAGTGCGTAGGCATAAATACATCCTGTGAATAAATGTTGTGTGAGTTATGGTTAGGTTTTCAAAGATATTCTTGCATTTAACACGCTTGAGCAACCCAATAGAAATATATTGGACATAAATTTTACGTTTTTTGCCCCATAAAAACCCCGATATCAATAGCGCTCCTCACTATCACATTTCACATGTTATAAAGGATGGTCCATATAACGTGGACACCCCAAATATTTTCGGAACGGCTGCAGATCCCTAAATGCGGCCTTAGTTAAATGAAACTACGTACGGGGGCAAATATTTTGCCCGCAAATTGACCATTCGTAATACGTGTATGGACAGAGACACCTGGAAACACGCATTTATTTCAACGACATATGAAGGTACGTGAAAAGAGGAATTCAGTGATATCATATACGCAATGGAAAGTTACCGAGAAACGCCAAGAAATAATGTGCAAATATTGTAGCAGGGAGCAGTGGACCTATACTCACAGCTGTAAGCAAACAATAGAGGTCCACTGACCAATGCTACCGGCTCACCTACCTTAATCATTTTTTCACATTATTTCTTCGCGTTGCGGTGTTACTTGCCATTGCATATGCTATACCAATTAATTCCTCTTTGCACATATTTCAGATGCCATTGAAATAAATGTATGTTTCCATGGGAAAAAATCATATTTTATTTAATTATGTCCATACACGTGTTACGAGTAGTCAATTTGTGGCAAATTATTTGCACCCGTACGTGAGCGAAAACCGCATTTCGTGATCTGCAACCGTGACGCAAATATTGGGGCTGTCCACGTTGTGCGGACCATCCTGTATACTACAGATTATGTAAAGCACCAGTAAAATTCATATTAAGTGTGATTAGTAATGACCATATACACCATTTGCAGGTATTATTTTTTTCGTTTTTAGGAAGAGGTTTTAGTCTAGATTCATTACGCAGAAAACCAATCAATAAAAATCTGCCAATAAAATGGTTCATAATTAGTCACTAGATGAATAAGTGAAGGAAAATGGGAATTTTTTTCACTAATTCATCAGTTAAATTCACTTAAGTGACTGTTGAGTCAGTCAATCACGGTTAACTGATTTAAACAGTGAAATGGTCAGTGATTCAGTTTTACATTGTAAGAACACAAGGAAAGAAAGACTGACTTCAGTTATACTTGTTAAAGAATAAAAATTTAATGTAACTTCTACCCTGCACATCCTATGGAAAACTAACCATACGTCATTGCAGGCTGCAAATAACTAACATAAATGCTGAGCGTCGCTATCACAGGAAGTTACCGAGCGAGGTGCCGTAGTGTTTAACTTACGGACTCGCAATCGAGAGGACCTGGTATCTATTACCGATCCTGCTTTCCTGATTTTGGAATTTTACACGGTTTTCCGAAATCACTTCAGGCGAATGCTATGATGGCTCCTTACTAAATACCCTTGCCGATTCCTTCCCCGTTGCTGCTTCTATGAACAACTTGCTCCGTCTAGAATGTCCTGTAAAAATTTGTAAAATTCAATACGCATTTGACTCTTGCCTGAATTAAAGAATGAAAATTACTACAGATCTATGGAAAAATTGTTTATCACGCTTGTTTTCTCAATATGAATATAGAATACAGTGAACAATTTATTAGTTTGGAACATAAGTCAAAGGTCTAGTAGAGGATTGTGTAGTCCAGGTTATCATTCATTAACACGCGGATTCTTAGAGACTGCTCATAACATGCCATATTTGTATACGCACGGAAGACGAAATTATGGTACGTGCTGTGTTCTGTATTCTTAAACGCGCGGAATGTTTGTTACGTATTATGATGCCGCGGAAGCGTATGTGAATAAGCAAAAGGTTGCGAGGAGAGACAACAGAACCGCAAACTAGAGCCTGGTGTTGAAATATTGGGCGCGTGTATACTTCATGTGGAAACGGTAGTGCACAGTCACCGTTCGTGCTGTGCGATCGTGAATATTGCAGTCTGGCGCCGCTTGGAGCGCTGCTGTTGCCTTGCCCGCACGTAAATGAGAAGAGAAGAAAAGCAATAACTGCATTTGAATGTAAGAAAAAAGTAGAAATAATTTAGAAGACTACATATTAATTATTTAAAGGATGTCAGAAGGAAAATATTTTATATTAAAGAATACATAATTTATAGAATAAGAATTTATGTGAGAAAACGCTGAAAATACGTGTTGGTTTATGAATTGTAATATACGCGCTGGTGTTAACGCACTTTTGGCCAACAAGACTAAAACGCCAAGGACACAAGCTGTCACATCTATATTTATTGGGCAGAATTCCCATTACACACACGAGATATAATTACTCTTGCAGCTCGGTATGACCTGTAGAACGTGAGGAAATATGTACTGTGTGGCTTCAACATAGGCGGAAATAACCACTGCTACACGATGCGGCGTTGAGAGAAGAGGCTTTTGATGTCCGTCTAGAGTATCACCACCTATGCTGCTTCGATGCGTGCCCAAACTTCATCTCTCGTGACCGCGGGTGTCCCGTGTAGGCAAGCCAGCCATCGTCCGATCACGAGCTACAAATTTTCTATGGGCGAGAGATCGTATGAAGACTCAGGTCTAGGAAGCAGTGTGACATGGTGGTCATTCAGGGACCGTCAGACGATGTGTGTCACATGCATTGGCGCATAGTCCTCTTGATACAGGGTTCAGGCTGGCCCTGAAGTTAGGGTAAAACAACAGTCTACAACAGCTCTGCGGTGTAATGTTAACTGCCCTGTGTGCCAGCGGTGCGGGCAAGAAGATAGCAGGAATGGAATCCGGTGGCACATCGTAACTCCAGGTGCTGGCTGGTATTGCGGTGCATAATACAGTACTCGGCCATGTGTGCGCAGGATGTCGCCAAACATGGATGCGAACATTGTTGTGCTGCAAATTGAAGCGGGACTCGTCGGAGAAGGTTGGCATGCCATTAGTCTCTCCAGGTGCAAAGTTCCACGCACCATTGCAGTTGCAGCCGCCTGTGACTGCTGCCTGGACAAGATGCCCTTATGCTGCAAATGGCCACGAACCATGCGTGCGGACACAGATTGATGTGGCACATGCCTAAACTCCTGAGCGAGAGTGTTTGATATGGTTTTACAGTCCGTGATCAAAATGCGCATCAAATGTCTGCCTTCGCGCTCGTTGGTGCGACGAGGCCATTGGCCTCCTGTACGTCGTTCAGTCTATCCCTCCTCAAGCCATTATCCCATATCTGCGTCACTGTCGATGCGTTTCTTCCAATGTCAGAACCAAATACACGGTTGGGTGATCCACAATCCCGAAAGGACACGGTTCTCTCACAGTCAAAGGCGGAAGACTGTTTGTATGACCGCTGTGTTCTATGATACTGCATACTCACTCTACGCACAAAAATGACGGGTAAACACAACGCCGCTACCTCACGGCACCTTCTCGTATATAACTTCAACTTATCAGTGTTGCTTCAGGGGCATCTGCTGTGGCATTGCGCTGAACAACATTGATGTAATTTTCATACTCTTCTCTACAGATTCTGCCAATATGGGGTGGCCTTCATGTACATCTTTCTTGGTGTTGCAATTTTATGGCCAGTTGTGTAGAACTTAAAAAGATGTTTGCCAACAGTCTGATGATTAAATATGATGTGAGTAGTCTATATTCAGAAACTTTTAGGTACCTATATATATAAAAAGATCCTAATATAAGTTGTCCAATTTAAGCACCCAGTTCCTTAAACTGGAGCAATTGCATAATTTTGTATTTCCTGCTGTAGGTACACATAGTTAGATTATTTAGATGATATTATCTGCTGTATGAATGTGACCATAGCCATGACCTCGTATTAAATGTAAATGTATTTTAAGAGCATAACATTAGTAATTCCGCTGTATTATAAATACATTGGCTTACGGCCATTTGGCTTAATGTCATTTATTCATAAACTAAGGGTGTTTAGGGGTCGTAGCTATAGATGTTAGAGCTTATCTGAAAATGTAGGGTTTTATTCATGATATGTAATGACACATACAATACAACACTGTAAGAGTTAATGTAACGGGGAGCAACTCTAATTAATACAAAATAATTATTACATTTAAAATTATGAGCACCGCACGCCTTATTTAGCATATTTATATCTATGTTGAACAGTCACCATCTGAAACATGATACCGGAGGCTGTTTCTATATGTACGGATGACGTCGGACGGACACACCCATGGCTGCGATCTTCCTTGTTGTCTGGCCGGCTGTGAAAAGATGCGTCGGCCTATATCGGTGCGTTGTTTAACGTTTTGATATAGCTGGCCAGTAGTAGAGCAATGTAGGTTGACGAGCAAGGACGTGGAGCGCAGGAGCCGGACGCCTCCATGTAGTTACGTCACCATCCGCCAACAGTTTTCATTTTTCCCTGAAAATTTCCCTTTTTTACCTCAAAATCTACCGAAATGCCATAAAAATTCCCCCTTTTTCCTTTAAAAAAATTCCCTAAAAACTTGCAAATTTCCCGGAGCAGGCGAGAGGGAGTAGCGACCCAAGGTCATACTGGAGACCGGGATTATCAACCCAGGGTTAGACAAAAGACAGGGATCAGTGGCCCAGGGGTCAAGACAGCAGTACATATCACCTACGCCTTTTGACCTTTAACCCAAAAAATCCAAAATATTATTAAATTTCCGAAAAAATTCACAAAAAAAACCCAAAAAAATGTATTATATATGTATACTCTGAGAAAACCCAAAAAAAAATATCGTTCGCCCCAGGAGATCACATGCAGGTACTATCATATATTTAAGATAGGAATACACATTATTATTATGTATAGAATTATATACAGTACAGAAATATTCATAATTAAGTATTTATATAATATAGGAATACCAACAATATGTGTAGTCATATAACTATATAGTTATAGAAATATATAGGTATATAATTATATAAATTTAAAAAAATTTCAATTTAACTTATATATAGTTATGCACACATAAGTATGTAAATATAAAATTATTTCAATTTAATTTTTATATGTTTATGTACATATAAGTATGTAAATATAAAATATATCAATTTAATTTATATATAGTTACGTACATGAGGTATGGAAATATAAAATTTATATATACAAAAGTATATACATTTAAATATGGGAATATAAAATTAATTGTTATGTCTATGTATAAGTATGTACATATAAATATGAGGATATAAAACTAATTTAGATGTCAATATATAAGTATGTAAATATAAATATGAGAATAAAAAATTAATTCAAATTTCTATATTTAGATGTATACCTATGCCTACAGACATGTTTAAATTACATATTGTTATGTAAGTACCTGCGTGTGATCTTCTGGAATGAACGAGTATTTTTTGTGTTTTCTCAGAGTACTCATATGCCGCGAAAATGAATTGTGAATTAAGAGGGCAGCCTTTTGACCTCGACGGCGATGGAACTGTGACCTTCATAGTGGCTAATTGGTTGTCTTCAGAGACAATTCTGCGATAGAGTTTTCACCTATGTTCAAAATGTACGTTGGCAAGAGAAGACAAAATGGGTATAAATACGCTCCTCTTATGCATTTTCGTTTCAGTATCATTCTAGACTTGGAACAGTAAGTATATAAAATGTTAATGATGCATCTGCTTTGTCGCTTCTGTAGTAAAACATTTACCGCTCTGAGCAGCATGCGTCAACATGAAATAATGACCTATAGGATGACAACTTCCAGCATGTCATTTCAGTGCCATTTCTTCCAGAGATAGTTTACACGGAATTATATTTTAAAGAGACATTCTAAAATGTGTAGCACTGGTTCTCTGCAACTACAATCAGCAGCGCAATCACAATCAGCACCGCAATCAGCACCACACTCAGCACTGCAATGAGCACCGCACTCAGCACTGTACTCAGCACCGCAATCAGTACCGCAGTCACCGAAATCAGCACCGCACTCACCGCAAGAGAGTAGTAGTAACATACATATTATCATGCAAGATGTTACTTTACCCATACTCATTCATACTGAGGATGAAACTATCTCCCACGAATCGCGACATGAAAGCCTATTTCCGAATACAGTGAGGTGCATCATCGCGGGGGCATCGGGTTGCGGCAAGACGTTTGTCCTACTGAGCATGCTGGAAGAAGAGAACGTGAACGTTTATTCAAAATCGCTCCAGCAACCAAAATATCGGCGATTGGCACGGTTACTGCAGGCTGTGGAAGGTATGAGATTTTTCCCATGCAGTGATAATTAAGACGTTATAGCTCCGAGCAAAGCACTGCGAAACTTAATATTTCTCTTCGATAAAATTGCCTGCGAGAAACAAACTTACATTCAAGAATACTTTAGCATGGGTTGACACGCGAATGTGGACTGCGTGTACCTCGGTCAGACATTCGCGCATACACAAACAGATTCTTTGCGACAACACAAACATGTTGGTGCTGTTTCGCATGGACGACACGAATTTACATCACGTTTACTATGATCATGTTAATACGGACACGAGTCTATCAGATTTCAAATATATGCATGCCTTGTACTGGAAAGAGAAATATGGATTTTTGACGATCTTTAAGGACTGTCTGCTACATAGGGGAAAGTAGAGGCGTGGGTCCGATCAGTTCATCACTGTCTGCCGAGAGGGTTCGTCTACTGGTAACCAGCAAGTGATGCCATCAATACCTCCTGCTACATCGATGGGTACCCTTCCCGTAGACGATTATAACGTCGCAGTTAATGATAAAGACGGAATGAGTGCAGTACAGTCGGTTTGTGCGGAAGGTACACTTGCAAGATGTTCGTGTGAAGTCGAGAAACTTCAAAATAAACGACCATCAGCTATCAATACATATGTACATACAACTCTCCCTGCAAAGAAAAGTGAACTTTAGATTGAGGGTGATGCAGGATGTGAAGCCGATCATAAAGACAGCATTCATGGCAACTATAACGGCAGTAATAGTTTTGAAGACGATGATTATTTCCTCGACGGTCCACACATTTCCCCAACGAGTTTCCTTTGGCACGTGATACGAAGCAGGCAGAAGATACTGAGTACATGACGACATGTTTACCAAAGATGCCAACAAACTTGTAGACAGACTTAAATATTTGCTCTATAAGCAACAACGTGGGGATGACTCGACCGTGAAAGAGGTGGTTTCGATCATAAGAGCACTTAAGTATCGGGGTTATATTAGAGGATGTGATAAACTGCTTCCTTTTGAAAATGCATTTACAAAAAAAATTATAAGTCTTTATAAAATAATTAGTTTTTCTTTATTTTTGTGTCGTATCCTCCTGTCAGCCTTTAAGATTTTAATAACAACAATATGCATTAAAAATATTTAATTAATTAAGCACGGAGACAAAGTTATGCATCATGCATGTAGCTCTATCATTGAATGGAAATTTTTTTTAAAATAAATAGGATGAAAAATTATAGGTATTTATGACTATAACTGCTGGCAGTTCGCTTGGCAGTGACATCGAGATGTTAACGTAGTCGTCAGTAATATAATATGCTTGTTGAATTTCATGAACTTTTTCTAGAGCTATTGTTTTCAAGGTCAGGAGGTCAAGGTCAGGGTCATATGCATATCATATGGCGGTAGTCTGCAATGTATTGTGCTTGTTAACTGTTAGGTATTTTTCCAGGAGATTTTTGTTTACAAGGTCGTTCAAGGTTATAGGGCCATGGTTGAAGTAGTCTGCATCTAGTATGACGGTAGTAGTCTGTAATGTATTATGCTTGTTGACTTTTATGTTTTTTTTTTCCAGTTTTCGTTTTTCAAGGTAATTGAAGATCATGGAGTCAACATCATTGTTATCGTTTTCCAATATGGCGGATGGGTGATGTCTACCAAGATGGTGGTTGCCTACTAAGATGGTGGGATCCAGTAATGTATAAACAAATGGCGAATGAAAAAATCAATGTGGCGGAATGAGTAAAGATGAGGGGTGTGAGGGTGAGGGAGTCAGTCGCCTGCTGGGGATGGAACGAAAGTGACTAATGGCGGTGCTTGGGAAGACCTTCACAAATGTAAGGTTTTTGAAAGAAATTGTTATTAGTTTTTAAATAATGTTTAATAATTTTTAATTACTAATTTTAGTATTTTAAAAATAATTTTTAATAATTAAAATTTGGGAATTTTTCGTGATTTTTTTCGGAATTTTTTAAATGTTTTGTATTTTTCGTGTCAAAGGTCAAAGATCATAGGTGATAGGTCCTGCTCTCCTGACCCCGGGTCACTGATCCCGATCTCCTGTGTGACACTGGATCGATAATCCCGGTCTCTTGTCTGACACTGGGTCGATAATCCCTTTCGCTTGCTCCGGGAAAATTTGAGGTTTTAAGGGATTCTTTAAGGGGAAAAAAGGGCATTTTTAGGGTATTCCTGTCGATTTTGAGATAAAAAGTTGAAATTTTGAGAGAAAAAGGGACGGTGACGTAACAACATGGTGGCGTCTGGCTCCTGCTCTCCTACTCCCCGCGCCCTTGCGCGTCAACATACATTCCCTACTACTCTGGTCCCTGGTTGGCGGAGTGGTTTATAACTGCTGGCCCTTGTCACACTGTTCTGACGTAATCCCTGGAGTCCTGGTTTTACTCTAAAGTTGTGCTGGCAGGTTCGTATGTGGATTCCCAGTTAGGAATCTTCTATATGATCACAACAACTCCCCCGATGTTCACTAGCTAGGTGCCCACGCCTCGTCCTGGAGTCTGGTTAAATATGAATTGTACTAGTAGTGGTAGTTATGTGCTTCTTGATGTGGCAGCAGGAAAATGAGAGGGTTGATGATTTCTTCACTGCGGTAGGAATGTTTGTTTGACGGGATATAGCTCCGACAGATGGATAGGTGGCGTAAAGGAAACTGCTTTGCAGTCTGCAAAACGTGTTGATTCGTATATTCGGAGCCGGAAGAGAAGTAGAAACTGCTGTCAGTCTGGAGAAGTGCTGTTGTACCAAAGAAGTGCTGTGGTTATTTCACACTGCAGCCGGCCGGGCCTTGCACTTGAAATTTGCTGGGGTGTGTCTGCCACCTTTCTTCCACACGCACACGCCCTTCGCCACGATGGCGGTACGTGAACGCTACAGACTTTCTTGATGCTGTGGTTCCCCAACACTACTTAGCGTGTCTTTAATATATATTTATTTATTTATACTATGAAACTGAATAATCAAGTGAACTGAAATTATATTGCAAAATCTTGTATTATAGTGAAAATTTATTATTGCAATAATGGCATTGAATAACTGCAAACTTGAAGTACAAATTAAATACTCTCCCCATTATTAATGTGTAATGTGTGTTTGCAAAAATTACTTGTAGAACATTACAGATATAACAATATAAAACTACAACTTATTTTATTTTTTAAATATATTTGAATATTATAAGTTAACCGTGATATAAGATTATTTTAACGCGACGTACGTCGAGATCTTGGAGATAGGGTGATATCGAAACGTAGCAGGTTATGAATTTCTGAATTAAGTAAATTTAAACTGATATAAAATGTGTACAGAAAATCAACTTTTGCCATCTTAAACACTTTGTTTCGACATTTGAGTGGGAAACAGAAAGAATACTTAAACTAACATTAGACGGTTATAAGAATTAAGCAAATTTTTGGAGTAACTGAAAATTGCATACTTTATAAGAAATTAATAACATGGGCCATGTTTATTAATTGTTTTTTTTTTGTTTTACTCGCTTCTGTAAAATTTAAAGTTATAATGACATGCTAAGAAAATCCTGATTTTGGTTTTCGTCATTGAAAAGTCAATACAAATTATTAACTTTCAACTATATACTGTTTCATACTGCCACTATAGGTACTGAACTAATATGCACAATACATTTTTGTATATTATAAGTTGATATATGAAATTCAGTGTTTACATAACCTGAGTAAACATATGTTTATGAATTTACTATGTCATAACTGCAAGAAATATTTTGTTGATGGTAATACATATTTTAACAGACGTAAGTTTACTCATTAAAATGGTAAATAATATGAAATCAGTTACTGATTTTTTTTTTCATATTGCAATAAGTATATAATATTTTAATGCATTCAAGAATTTGGTCAAAGTAGTACCTTGAAATGCCTATTGGTATAATTATTATTCATTATTTATTTATATTTTTCTAATCCCAAGAAGTGGCGTTTCAAATTAATTTCATTTACTGTAAGTTTATTTTCAGATTGAATTGACTTGAAAAATTGAGAAATTTTATGTGATACTGTGAAATTGTTTTTGGAATTGGAGCGCTCCACAACTACTGGTTGATATATGAAGATTTGTAACTGTGCTAAACTACAGTGTTTAAATGTAATTGAAATGAAACTTGTAATTTCTGTTTGTGTCAAGTGTTTGTGAGCCCTGCAGGGGTGAAAATGTGAGGTGTGTGTGTGTAAAGTTAATTTTACTTTGTTCATCGTGTTACCTGGGAAATGTTACGACTCGTATAAACCTGGGTTGAAGGGGCGATGCTGAGACCGTAGTAGACGAGATGACACGTGTCCTTGAGCGGGTATGACGTCTCTGCTCGTGCTAACGTCGCCTGTCGAGAATCGCATACTAAAGCAGCGCTGGGAAACTCCCGTAATACAGACATAAATCCTCGTCACTCGAAATGAACGACCCCTTATAGGTCACGCCGCAAATGCAAACAAGCAGCGGCTTTTACGCTGTTTGCCATGTGACATATGTTTGTGTATTCACAGTTAGCGCCTCGTTTTAGTTGACTAATGTCGATACATTCGCTAATCTCGAATTGGTACATGACTTCGTACTACCGTCCGTCAACGTTTCAATAGCACCAATCTCCCACTTAAACAAACACAAACTGGTTTCTGTATTTACCAATTATTTTTGCTGAAGTACCAGGTAGTTTCCAAACGAATTCACGTGTTTCATGCCAATCTCTTTCATATTCAATGATTCCATAATTTAAAAAATCCATAAACGCATGGTACGTGATTATTTGATCCGGTTAACTGAATAATTCCCAACCAGGGCGGAAATTAACATTTTGAGAAGTATTCCCGAAAATAGCTAGGGCAACTTCTGTATTCAATTGACATTGATCGTGAAAATAAAAAATAAAAAAATATTTGGCTAGAGTTTTATTGTTTCCCTATTTTCACCAAGATCTTACCAGAAAACTATATTTCATTAAATAATTTTCATGAATAAGAAAATAATATTTCTTTTAATCACGCAAATAAATTAGATGGATTGTATATCCGGTTAGATGCAAAAGACACGACCAACTCGGCACTGTACTTGCTGACGTAGGTCAGTAAGTGTCGCTACATAATGCAGAACGAGTGCCTGTTGTGGCTAGCTCCGTGGCCATGACTTCATGATTAAACTTATATAAATATAAAGGAAACATACAAAACTTTGGAGGCGTTAGTAGACGAAACTGTAAACAAGTTGTCATTCCAAAAAAGTATGTATGTTAGTGATTGGAAAGAAAGAGTCGAGTCGTTTTGTCCTAAGAAATTTCAACACTGTAGTTCAGAAAATCGTTTATTTTATTTATTAATATCCTTCTTTAATGACCTTTAATAACACTTAACCAATATCTGCAAGAGCAAATACCCGAACACATATATATATGTATATATATATATACACATGCATATATAAGTACATATATACACATAAACACACATATAGGCCCTACACACATACATCTGACTAAATTTTCGTATTTCATAAATGGGGACGATAAATTTAACAGTACCAAACGAAAAGAAAAAAGGTGTAAATAGTTGAAAGATGAATTCCTCGTAAAATGAAAAACGAACCATCGAATAAGAAATTAACTGCTAAAAAAATTAATTGAAGGGAGGAGGTGTGGGAGAAGAAAATGCTGATGTACAATACGACGAATTCTGAATAATTATCATTTTTCCAGTACTATCGGATATTCGTGGTAAAAATGTGAATTGAATCAATGTTATGAATTCGTAAGGGTGGGATTGAACACGTTAAACCCCTCTCTTGTATAGGGCCTTGGGCGTGCACCAACAGAAAATACGTTATAGTCCAAATTTTCTGAAATTCTACTGAAGTTCTACTTTCAGGCTATTCTTCCGCCCCATGCAAACAAAGTTTAACAGAGGGTACAAAATTACACCAAGAGACAACGCACCGCATTCGTGCGCACTCAGTGTATTTTCTCCCAGTTTCGTTCATATTAATTACAAACGAAATGTTATAATTTATAGATAAAATACACTGTTGGAAAATGGTAAATGAACACCCAGACACAAAGGTTCCACATTAATGAAGGTTTTATTGAATGATAATACTGTATATGATAATGACCACGAACATAATGTACAATCCGTATAGCTATGGACAGATGCTGCAGAGTGTCCTGAACAACAATGTCAGTATCCTGTGCAGTCTCCTCTAGCGACGATGCAGTCCTGCAGTTGTGCGTAAAGACGATCGTAAAGAGATCGGGTTTCATCTTGGATTCCATGCTTATTCCACTTGTTGTAATTCCTGGAGGTTTTATGCCGGTATTGCAAAATGCACCAAACACCGTCCTGTCGTGTCCCACACATGTAATATGGGGGACAGGTCGGGTGATCGTACTGGCCAGGGGAGTTGACGAACATCGAGAGCGCATTGGGTAACACGCGATGTGTGTATGGGCATTGTCCTGCTGAGAGAGAACATCTCCTAATCATTGTAGGAACGGCAACAAAATAGGGTTGGATGATGTTCTGGATGTATCGTTCACTGTTCAGTGTTCTCCCAACAAACACCAAAGGCGTAATGTCATTATAGACTATTAACCCCCAGACCATGATGCCAGGAGCTGGTCCTGTATGTCGCTGCCGTATACACTCTGGTTGTTGTCGCTCTCCTGGTCGACGCCGCACTAGAACATGACCGTCACTGGTGCCAAGGCAGAATCTACCCTCATCACTGAACACAAATCCACGCCATTCATCCCTCCAGTTGCGTCGTTCGCGACTCCATCAAAGGCGAACTGCAAGGTGATGAGGTGTGACAGGAAGTCTGACGAGTGGCACTCTTGATCATAGCTCAGCGTCCATCAAACGGTTGATAATTGTCCTAGCTGACACCCTGGGTGCAACAGTGGCCCTATTTTTGTGTGGTGGTCACCGTGCGATCGGCAATGGCTACTTGTCTGATTTGGCGGTACAGGCGGGAATACGTATGATGCTGCTGTTCAGAACCAGGTTAACGAGCATTTGCACCACCGCTTCACCACTGGCACCACTAATGATTCACAGCAGACCCTCCACGTCCTACTTGGTAGGCAATTCTTAAGAAGGGCCATCCAGTCTCCCTTAGACCCACAATAAAATCTCGTTCAAAGTCCATTAATTGCATAAAGTGTGGTAGTCTATTTGTAACATTCGTAGGCGGTTCCAACGTTTGCCGCTTGGTAGATGCACTGACTGAAGAAACGAGATTTCACTACCGCAACTCACCGCCAGATGCCAGCAGAGTTAAAAGTGCGGCATTAACACCAAACAAAATTATAGTAGCAAACTAAACAAATCCTTGTTTATTGTGCTGAGCTGACGAGGAGTTTTTAATATTAGTTTGTGTAATTTATCATGCAGAAGTGCAACAATTTTCAATAAATTAGTATGCGTGCGTGTGCGTTTTTCTGTTTCGTTGGACACTGTACTCTGAACAAGACATGCTTTTACTTCGGTATGTTGTAAGTTTATTTTCAAACTAACGCTAACGTATTCGTGTCAGAGTACTACTTGCAGTCGGCACAACTGAGAGGCGTTAGTTGTTTTTCCAAGCTTCGAAATGAATTCCGTTCAATCAATTTTAGCGAAAAAAAAAACTGACATTAGAGGAAAAATTATCTATTAAAAGTTTACGCCCCTCATCGACCACATTTAGAAATTACCACAGAAACTAAGAAATAAAAACGTGCATTCAGATATGTATTCAACAAAGACGTTTACACGTTTACATGTGGGTGTGCTCAAACAAGTGGTTTGTTTTGTTTTCCGTGTCTGATTTTTAGTGCAGTACACTTAAGCGAGAAAATTTAAAAAAACACGAAAACTCACATGCTCACAAAAATGCCACAATTGAACTATCACTTCTGGGCATTGTAAATATCAGCATGCAACTTAACAGTGTTTACAGGCAGTCAGTCAGAAAAATAATGAACAAGGGGAGAGAAACAGATATATTCTTGGCAGACTAATTGATAGTGTGAAATTTTGTGGGGCGTTTGAACTGGCTTTACGAGGGCATGACGAAATTGAATCTTCCGAAAATCCTGGTGTATTTAAGGGCCTTTTTAATTTCGTAGGTTATATTGACATTGCAATGAAAGATCACTTGGAAAGTACCAGTATATTTCAACGTACTTCGAGGACAGTACAAAATGAATTATTAAAGTGCATGTTATGGGTTTGCAGGGAACAAATATCAACAGAAGCAAAACAGGCAAATTACTTAGCTGTCATGGCAGATGAAACAACTGATGTTTCCAATACACAACAAATGGTCATTGTGTTCAGGTATGAGAACAACGGTACTTTATTGAAAGATTTTGGAGTATTCTTTAATCCAGACGGGCAAGGTGCAGAATCCTTATACGGCGTTATTTACTCAGAAATAGACTAGCAATTGAAAGGAAACAAAAATTAATTAACTGCTCAGTGTTACGATGGTGCTGCTGTCATGAGTGGTCATGTTAATCGAGTTTAGGCAGAAATCAGAAAGCAATATCCTTTCGCTTATTACATACACTGCTACGCTCACCATTTTAACTTAGTGAAGCAAAAAGCCACAGCAATAAATAGTTACGTGAGAATATTTTTCTCTAACCTATCTGGATTTCCTGCATTCTTTGCTCGATCTTCGCAGAGGACAAAATTGCTCGACCCTGATTGGCTGGACTCTCCGGCCAATTGCAGTATGTCTTCCTCCTGATTGACTGAGGAGGTTGGTCAATTCTGGCGAGTCGTCTATGAAGAGATTTGCCCATATTTGGTTTAACTTGTAGCCATCTTCTGTGTTGATATTATTCGGATGTTTTCATATTTATATTGATTCTCTAATTGTTCTTGGTCTATTAGTTCGTATGTTGGCTATTGTGCTGTTCTTGTCGAAATAAATAATGTGTTTGGTTTTCATGGAGTGTTCAGCAATAGCTGACTGCTGGTTTTGTACTTGTAGTCATTGATGTGTTCTTTTATTCTGGTTATTTTTCAGCCAGTTTGGTAGAGACTACACCCGCACAAGGATTGGCCAACCACCTCAGCCAATCAAGATGAACACAGCCTGTGATTGGACGAAGAGCCCAGCCGATCAGGGAATAGCCCTTTAGAAATCAGAATATGTAAGGGCCTCTTCCTTCGACTGTCCTCAATTGGTCAGGTATTGTTCCCTGATGATGGCAGCTGCAACGATTGCCGAAATGTTGGAGAAGAAATCTACGATGCAGCTCGAACCCAGAAGCCTAGAAATTACCGATACAGTATTACGATAACACCAGTAAGGTACTCACATAAACGTGACGGAGTTCACAAAGTTAGATACGTTTCACCGACCATGATAACCCGTAAGCACCACCATAATTGCTAAACATGTTTTTTAACCAATTCGAAGAAAGCCAAAAAAAAAAGTACATTACTTTAAAAACATAATTTAAATCACAAATGATGTATGTATAATTAAAGTTTGAATTGCAATCTTCAGTTCTAGTTTCTTAAATGATGATCGTTATCGCCAACATAACAACATACATCCCGCAACAAATCCTCAGTTAATACGATACTTTGCAAACGAGAGAATTTACTGTTTACAAAGTGTGTAGGTTAGTCGTATTGTATATCAATTTTTAGTATATTTATATGAAAGGCTTTATACAAACAAATACAAAGTAATGTGTGTGAATGAGGGAGCAGTTAGTTGAATATATTATAATTTTTTACAATTTCAGTTCAATACTGTTGTAATTTACCTAACTGTGTGATATAATTTGATACTACCCTACAGCTTCTTTAAGAATATTTTTTACCCGAGATTCAATTTACAACAGACGTTCAGATAAGTTTGAAAAATAACAACATCCATGGTTGAAACGTATGTGCACAAAATCAATTATTAAAAATATATGTAAACATTGTTAGTAACTTTTTTTACTACTTGTAGTTTGAGTAATTGCTATGATGATCTTGCTTGTTGAATGTTTCCTGCAAACTGTTTTCTGCGGCATCCTATGGAAATATTCCCTAACATTAAGTTTTGAATAAAATTATTACATTAATAACGTATTTTTTAAACATTTAAATAAGTTAGTTTTGGATATAATCAATTGACAATTTTGCAAACTTTATGCTGGAATCCCAGTAGCCTGACAGATGCGACGCGAAGGGCGCGACGCAACAAAAATTCACTTTAATGTGAACACGTGATATTACCGCCTCGCGATCAACATTTTTAAATATTTTTTTTGTAAATGGTTTCTTGATACTGCATTCTAATCTCTTTTACGGTCGCCATTAATGTTTCCATTATTTTCTTATACTACGTTCCTTTTAAAAAACTCTTTCCATGTCCGCTGGTTCTTTGAGCGTGAAAATATGGCTGCAGTTACATCTACGCATTAAAATACGTTGCTTTGCTTATTAATACGGTAAAAAATAGCGCACGTAAAACTTTAGCGCCAAAAATATGGTGGCTTAGATAGATTTACAGACCTGTCGCGCCCGCGACGTGAATAAATTAGAAATATTTTCTACTTGGAAATCTTGTCGCTGGGCGATTTTCGTCGCAATGAAGTCACTCGAGTCTCGATCCTGATTGGCTGGAACATTATTTTGTTCGCGTCGCGCTCATCGCGTCGCGTCTGTCGCACTATTGTGATCCCAGCATTATGCAATCTTCTATCAAATGTAAGATAACTCGTACTTGTCTGATAACTCCTGTACAGCATGTGCGCTAGTTTTGTGACGTAACGGGTTGTGGAGGCTGTACAGTCGAGTGCAGTGAACCCCGGGAATAGAGCCACTGTGCTTGTGAGTATCCCATCCCGCCTACCTGATGAGCTTCAACTGCGTTGCAGAGTGTGTGAAATACACTCTTTTCAAAGAAACTGTTCAACGGGTGTCCAAAATGCTGTGCTACGAAAATCACACACACTTTAGACGACGGCTATAGAGTACTTCCAGAACATCATGCACGTTACAAACACTGTTTCAGAGTACTCCAGGTTCGCTAAGAATGGTCTTTTCAAAGCGTTATTTATATTTAAATTAATTAATTAATTTTTTTATATTTTAATCGTGTACAATAAGTAAAACCAAAACAGAAAATTACCCTCCACACGAAACAGTTATTGCACATACAATAAAAGCATAATTTTTTTTTAGTGTTGTAAAATATGATATACTTTATTTAATTTTAAACATTTGTCTACCAAATGGTTACATTGCCCTGCTAGGTCGGGTAAAGTTGCAAGTGTCTGGCCACTTAGTTCGTCGCATTGATGAGTTGCTCCCCTTTAATATATAAATTAAAAGACATCAGCTCGGGACAGAATTAAATACCAGCAAGTCTCGAAAACCAATACAAACACGCTTCTGCCATTGGCGAGCATTTGGATAATACATTTATCATTTTATTACGGCGGTCTACTAGAAATGACGGTGCTGTTCCTAGCATTACTCTTCATATGGAATAGTATTCCCTCTTCTTTTGCTAAATGCAATCAATACACTCACAAGATCTTGTCAAGAGGGAAAACTAAGTAATCTACTCAATTTTATGACACGTGATTTCCAAGCCTAATTTATTATTTTGTATTCAGATTGTAGTAAATAATTATAACCCTAATATTCACTGAGATAACATTAATAGTTTCCATCACTTACATTAACACCAGGCATTAGCAAAACTACAAAAGCTGTAGTAAAACCAATGACTTGTAAGATTACCAACTGCAATACTCTAAAAAAAACACTAGTATTTTCCCTGTTAACTGTTTCAAACCTTCGCCGCCAGAACGAAGCTCACTCCAGCACAGTAACAATTAATAGCAACTTTACCCTGCTCTCCCCTACATTCGGAACTACTCACGGACCCTGCACTGAACCATCCTACAGACATTCCACCAATCAAAACAATAGGATCACAGCTGACAGTCCCACAGTTACGTGCAGTGCGACTAAATACAGCACACCAGTTCAGAACCTTGCGCTTAGCGACGATGGCGCACTTGATGTGCGTAGCAGTGTCTCCCTTATCGCCCTGGCGCTTCTCAACCTCTAACGCGGAAAAAAGCTCCAAGTACAAGGAAGTCTTAAGCGTGTACGACCCCAAAAAATTAATAATTTTATATATGAATCAAACGTTGTTCAATTCGTACGCATTGTATGTGATGACATTTCCCTGGGGAAAAAAAACGTCACTTTATATTTTTTGTATACATTGCTGTCAAATACAAAATTATTCTGTTCTGTGGCAGTCATAATAGCAAAAATTAAGTAATTTGTACAAACGAAAAAATGTACAAAGTAAACTTATCCCATGGACGACCACGTGACACATATGTAATCGCCAAACAACAAGCCATATATATGAAACAAATTGTTAAATGCAAAGAAATGTTTGCATACATTTATTAAATGTACGAACTGTTATTTGGTGATCACATAATGTCAAGCAGTATCCCACCGCATTAGTTTATGTGATAAACTATCCCATCGAAGCGAGAGACAATGGTTGGATGATGGGAAGGAGAGGGGGCACTCACCGCCAGTGACGTGGCAGCGCAGGAGGAGGCTGGCGCCCTCTGGGTACGGCCCAACCACGGAGGACTTCTCCACGCCTTCTGCGTCCACCACCGCCATCTTGCGCGGCGGCACTGCAACAACACATGACGGCCGTCTTTCAATTCGTTTCGAGTTTCCGCCGTTTGTATTTAACATTTTGTAAGGTTTAGACTAAACACTACCACATTCAACTGCCCATAGTCTATTCGCGGTTTCTTCACAATTTTTGAATCAAAAATTTGAAAAACCACACCTTGTACGACGTGTTTCCTGGTTACCTAAGTATACCATGTATCAGAAGCGTTTTATACTTCTGTTACCAAAAAAGTGCCTTTTTTTTGGTTAAATTACACCATAACTTATATTTTTTCTATAAATTATAATATTTCATTTATTATTAATGCGAATAAAACAGGAAAAATATAGGTGTGTTGGCAGTGCCTACTAAGAAAGAGTTCTTATGCAGAGTATGATTACACTGAGAGTGGACAAACTCGGTGCGCTGTGCCTTTGGTGTAATTTTCTTGACTCGGTTAAGCTTTGTTTGCATAAAGTGACGTAATATCCTGTAAATAGAACTTAAGCATAGTTTCAGAAAAGTTAGAAGTAACTGTGAATAGACTATAGTACACTATGCTGCTATTATTTTGGACTTACCACGACTCCGAAATTAAATGTAAACAAAATCTTAAAATAAACAGTACATAATTTTTCCCGAAAGTTGTTAGAAACCCTTTTAATATTTGAAATAAAAAAAAATCGCTATGTCAAATTGTTACAAAAATTCTCTCATGAGAAAATACTTTTTTTCAAGCATGTTTTCGCCACTTGATGGTGAAATGTTTATTGTGAGGACAATACATATTTGTATATTCCAATAACCTCACCTATCTGTGTAGTTAAACGTTTCAAACAGGAAAATCCAACATGGCAGCTATGTAGTAGTAAACTACAAAAATACGTAATAGGTTTTGAAGAAAAAAAAAGCTTCACGTGACCATTTTGTTAAACAAAGTGCCAATAATTGGAACACGGCCTGAAGATCTGGAAATGTCCCGAATACAATAATCTGTAGCCTAGACTTTACAGTATTATATATATATATATCAACTGCTCGTTATTTGCTTGCTGTCACTGTGGAAGACAAGGACTGGGTCTGCATTTTATTGCATGTTCATTTTTTGGCCCAGCATTCTCGAGGTGTCAACAGTGCATGGACCATTTGCGGAAGAAACAAAAAACATAGGAGTTTTTTAATCCTACTGACACGGAATAAAGTCACGAATATTTCAGGTCTCTGCGCACCACCTTACTTGAAGGTCGTGCTACAATTATGTTAACCATAACCACAACCTTACTCCTAGTCATTATCACAAACATTATAAAAAATCTTTGCTTCAAGTGATATAAAAATATCACATGTTTTCATTTCTTGTCAATCCAGATTTAGTTCATACTGTAAAACATTTCCTGTTAACTTCATTATCTCTAATGGAGAACGGAGAAGGTGGAAAATTGTTGCATATGTACCACTCTGCTGCTGTATAAAGTTGGCAACATTGCTATGCTTATTACTCTTCCCTTTAAGACATTTAGGAAAGGCTGTTCACGATAAAGTGAGCACTTTTGAAATCAACCTTATAAAAAAAACACTGCCCCTACCTGCATGTATTTTAACGTTCTCAATGAATGACACGAGTGTCCAGTAAAGTATGAAACGATGGATGGGAAAATAGTTCCGTATATTAATGTCGAATAAAAAATGTTCGGTAACCATTGTGATAACTTAATTTTTGCTCTCTCTTTCTGTCTTTTTTAATGCGCCAAATAGTACAAATGAGCAGATTTGTACAATATTTAGTTTTATAATGCTTACACAGTTTCACCTGACCGACGCATGAATAAAGTGATGAGTGTTACTTTTGCATAAAGCTGAAAAATACACAACGTGCATAAAAGTAGATCTTTATCAGGGCTTTCAAAAGTGCTAATTTTACCACGAACAGCCTATACATGGATAATGAAAACTTTTCCAATTTTGCATTCTCAGTACGCCT
This sequence comes from Dryococelus australis, assembly GCA_029891345.1. Taxonomy (NCBI): domain Eukaryota; kingdom Metazoa; phylum Arthropoda; class Insecta; order Phasmatodea; family Phasmatidae; genus Dryococelus; species Dryococelus australis. The sequence goes on from CM057000.1 coordinate 75,857,864, forward strand.
ATAGTATCAGATCGCAATTAAAGCATTTTTAGTGTACTTTCCGAAAGACAGAAAGGCATATGATATCACTTTTCTATCTGTTTTTCTGTGTGTGTGTAGCGGTGTTAAGTGTAGGTAGCTAGGTGTCTGTGCGTGTGTGTGTCCCCCCTTTCAATTTTTGAATGCGTCTACCGAATTTAACCAAACTCAATACATATAGTACTTAGTAAGGACAGCTGACTTTTGTATTTTCAGACCACTCCAAGGAGTTAATTTCAAAATGGCAGCCACTTTAATATTTTGGGTCATACATGTTATATCTCAGGAACCATTCAACCAATTTAAACCAAATTTTCTTTGTTGGCAGAGCATCATATATGCCTAAATATTAAATTTTGAAATAAATATACTTGTTAGTCCACCATTTTGGAAAATAGCATTATATGAAGGAAAAAAAAACATTTTACATTGTATCTCGGAAACTATCAAAGTAATTCTCACACAATTTGGCATGATAGACGAGGAAAACATAAATAATTAATTTAAATTCATTAGGTACTTATTTTCATAATGGTGGACATAAAAATATTATATATTTAATTGGTATAGCTGGTATACCAATTAATATATAATTTATAGTATACTATAATTTCAACCATATTTCCATGCTGAAAATATCTATTACAAGTATCACATCTATTACAAGCCACTTTTGTAAGCTATTTTGCAAGATATGACCGAAAATATCATTTATTACGATTACTTATAAAAATTATTTAAAACAATTTTATGCTTTTATTGTAATCATCAGTTTGAATATTATTTTATTAAATATTTATTAGAAAGTTTCTTTGCAAGCCATAGCGCAGGTTGCAAGAGTCTACACCGTACAGTTTTAACAGCTGTAGTGAATCCTTTTGGTAATGAACTTATGTACGCTTAGTTTGTGGTGTGTTTATGTCGACAGAGGCTGTAGGCTGGTGTAAGAGCAGGATCTTGTCGCAGAATCAGCAAGCACACAGAAGCGCAATGATGCGAGAGAGAGATACTGAGAGAGCGAGAGAGAGAGAGAGAGAGAGGAAGTGAGAGTGATAGAGAGAGGGAGAGAGAGTATAGGTCAGCACTCAACAGCTGAGGTTTTCAGCGCCGGCGAGGGTGTAAAGGAAGACGTAACATGGACGGAATGCAATCAATAGTGACGTAAACGTACGTACTCCGCGGAAACTCGCACAGGCGGTCAACGGCAACGTCAGCCATGTTTTGTACAAGCGAGACTGCGGTGCGATCTCGCCGGGAACTAAGAACCGCTCGCAATGGCGAAGGAGAGTGGCGTTACCACTACGGCACCACGGGTAGTAAGATATCTTTAGCGTTTACTTTACTTTGTATAAAATGGCAGTAAATAATAAATTCCATTTGTTAAATTTGTGCCATTGATTTTATTTTTAAATTGCACATTATTAATGCTGATCAATGAATGAAAAAAGTGCAAGTCCTGAATGACAAACTTCAAAAGTATAAAATAGCCCGACAACTTGTCAGGAAAAATGGGCGCCATTATGAAGTCGGAGTGAATTCATGCACTATTCAAGAAACGAACTCGATAAAAGCGGTATTTCACTGGAAGCAACAGTTGATGGCATAGAAATGACGTCGGGCCGTTGGAGCAGGTAGCAAATAATAGGACGCAGCCACCGAGCACGTCAGAGAAAATTGCGGTGTAGCAGATAGGGTAATGTGGGAAGGGATGGTAGGAGATAGGGGAGGGAGGGGAGGTTTGCTGGGGATGTAATGTGCGGTGATAGCGGCGTGGCGTGCGGCGGTAGCCAATTACAGCTCGCAGCCTCCAGGGAGACGTGGAGCGCTCTGCCGGCTGGAGGCAGAACCTTGCCTGCTGCCTCGCTCAACATTGTGGCCGCGGGACAACTCACCGTACAGAAGAGAAACTGCCGCCTGCGTCCCGCGGATGTCGCTGGAAAGTGATCTAACTCGTTCGCTGTTATATCACTACTTAAAAAAAGTACGCTTGAAAATCATCATTGCACATAATTGTTTTACGCATTTAAAAAAATGTAATTTAAGACGCTGTTAACGAACAATTCGTTTGATTGGAACTGTAGAGGTAATAGTATACGTAAGTCCACTCCCTGTTGAACACTCAGTTATAGGCAACTAGGGGACCCAGCCCGTGACTTTTTCTTTGTATTGTCACGGGGCTAGAACAGTAATCATGTTAAAAAATTTGGTTATCATACAAAGACTGAAAAAATATTGCATACATATATGTAGGTAATAATGAAATGGTGTGAAATTAACTTAACATTGAAGCGACTGCGGTCACATTTAAAATTTCTCTATCCACTTGGCCACTGCGGCCCCACTTAACATAGTTCTATCCATTGAGACACTAAGGCCCCACTTGAAATCTCTCTATCCACTGAGCCACTAAGGCCTCACTTGCAATCTCTGTATCCACTGAACCACTGTGGCCCCATTTAATTAACTCAACATTGAAGCGAGACATTTAAAGTAAATAAAAATATTTCATTACCTTCATATCTCTATGCAATATTCTCTATGCATTGATACAAAACTTTCCATAGGGAAAAAGTAATAAAAAAATTAATTTTTAGGGTAATAGGCAATGATTACGTAATCTGATGTTGCCGAAATTTAAACTTACCTGTATTTTACACTGAGGATTCGCTCTGTAAAATTTGAGGAACGTCTGTTGATTTTCAAGGGACTTAAGAGGTATTAAAGACGGACAGACAGGCAGAAATCGTCTGGTTTTTTATATAGGATGCCTGAAAGGGTTAAATAAGTATATATCTTAATGACACAATGACTGTCATGCACCTATTACAGTTAACAACTATGTGAGGAAAAGAAGTTCCATGTCGTTCGAAATATGTGGGGCCTCGTGAAAACTCGACTGTCTGGCTGTCTTCTGTGAGGGAACTTCTTCGTTAGAAAATGTGCATGAAGCCATAACAATTGCTTCAAATGCTGCTATGAGTGCACACTTCTGTAGATAAATTCATAGTGAGAGCTGGGACATGGAACAAAGGCATGAGAAATGTAATAATGCAATGGTTGCACATGTGCGTACGTCATATCTCGATAACAATTGATTCCGGACCTACGTTTATTGCGACTTTTGTCACTATTTCGTTGTCCTACACGCCTCCACAGTTTGTACCTATAATATTGAAATATTCTATATATTTATTTAACATTAACATATTCCAGTTACATAAAAACTCAGAGGAAGTGTTCTGACATTTCAGAGTAGCCCAAACGCAATCCAAGCTTTGTTGATAGTTATTTTTGCAAAAAGTAAAGAAGTGCTCTGTTGGAACATGGATAGTGGTTGCTGCATATTGGGCATTTGAAATCAACCATATATTATCTTTACTATAATAATGGCACGTAATTATAAAATGTATACATCAAAGACGTGTACGAACATTTGCCAGGCATGGCCTATTTAGGACCATTTAGGAGACATCTAATAGCCGGGATGAAACCCACGACGTAAAGAAAATACAACACGCTACCACGCGTACACTCGACTGTTGTAAAGCTATAAAACTGAAGGCAACTACATTACGGTCCATGGAGGTAGTAGAAGCGAGAGCCAGGCTGCCTCTATCCTTTTACTGTAAATTGTCCCTTGGATTTCCTATGTGAAAAACCGTCTTCGGAATAGCTCATTGAAGAGGCTATGGGCTCAATCAATACAATCGCACAATAAAGGACCACACATTTATACTGACCCATTTCTCAAAATTAAATTTATGTTCTGTCCACCTCTATATGTCTGCCAGTAAATCCAGTGGCGTAAAAACAATAGAGAAAACGGCGACAGTGCCCGCTCCATTAATTTGGGAAAGTGTCTCAATACACGAAATAATGTGTTAAAATAAATGCAAAAAATTGCAGTTTAAATGTATTATTTTAGAATAACTATTGTTCTGAATATTACACACACCTTCACTTCTAGACCTGATAGGTTTATTTACATTATGACAAAAGGTATTATTTTGTTGGTGATCGCACCAAAATGAAATTTTTTGAGGAAAGGAAAAATGTAAAAAAAGGAGGGAGCGCCAGACGGTTCTCCCCACTCCACTAAGTTGGATATTTTGTTTCTCCAATAAGCGCATGTGTTTGTGTGTAGGCCATATATAAATACATATTAATATTATACTGTATATTTTATGTATATTATATAAATACACACACTTATTGAGCTTCACAGGACTACGGGTGAATCGCTCTTAGTGTGCCAACATGCACTCCGAATTTTTTGTGTACACCTGAAAATATAGGACACATGTATTCAAAAATCCACAAATTAATAACATAAAATATGCTAGGGAGGTTGCGAGGGGAAATAACTTTATGTAAATGCCATTGTCACGACTATTTTTGTAAAACAAAACGAGTTAACTCATTCTTTATTTATAAAGATCTGACAATTCTGCGTTTTTACTTGGGTGACAGGCTAAACTCTTGAGCATTTGCTCTTTAATTTGGCCGGCGTAATTAGCTGTAGGTTTAGTTTGGCACACCCGAACGCAACCGATTTCTAACTCCCAGATTACAAATTATTTTTCCCACCCTAACTCTCGAAACTACATAGCGTGGGTTAAATGTTCTCTCATTGTTTACATAAACTTAAACGTTCACCTGACCGAGTTTCAGTGTAACTTGGGTATATTTATTTATAGGCTGTTCGCGGTAAAGTAGGAATTCTTTTTTACGCCACTTTTTGAAAAAAACATACTGCCCGTTACTACATTTATGTAACATAACACACCGGCATGCGTGGTTTCCAGTAAAGTTGGCAGCAAATTAAACAATAAAAATAATGCTAAGTCTTGACATACTGCGAGTGTAATAACTAATCTATGACCAGTGATCTTTACTCATTACAGTACGAAGATGCAGATCACTAACAAATTTATCTCCATAGCAATTACACTTGTTGGCTAAAACGGCGCATGAATAAAGTAGTTCGGTACATGTCAATGTTATTTTATATATGGTGGATGGATACAAACAGGGTAAAAAAGTAGATACTAAGTAGAGTCATCAAAAGATGTCGCCCCGCCTGGCTGCGCTTGCTATTTATTTACATGATGGTAACTATGCCCTCTCTACCAAAAAGAGTACTTAACTGGCACGATCCCAGGAGATGACTTGCCCAGAGGCATGCTCCCGGAATCAATTTATACAAAGATTGATTACATAAACGAAGAACTAACTAATCAAAAGTCCTCCAATCAGCACAGGAAAAACATTATTTTCCTTCTTGGTTCCCATAGAAAACGTGCGATTGTGGCGCAGTCTATTTAAATTTTTCCGCTGAGCGAATGCTCCAAGCGACGGTGATGCTGTTAGGTGGTGCCGTGCTGAAACAGAGGCGGCCATTTCATTTCACTAACGGGACAAAGGCTAACTGTGCATTCATGCTGCCATTCGACTTCGCTAACCTTGAGGAAAGTCAATGCACACGTAAAGTTCGAAACCAGAGTTCAATTCTTCAATAGGGTAAGAAAAGAAAAACTTATTTATTCACTATAGTATTCTCTTGGTGAGAGTTTTAAAATTATATTTACAAACGTTAACTGTGATTTTGCCTACGTTCCGAGCACGTCAGACACAGGTCACAAATTGGCCCGTTCTCTACGCCGCCGGGCAGTTGAAGTTGCGTAGTTTCTGAAAGTTTTGAGACCCGCTGTCTCAAAGTGATCAATTAACAGTGATCAGGCTTTCTTTAATGATGAATAGGTACGCAAGTCAACGTAAACAAACGTCCACGTCACTGTTTTATCATGTAATCGGGAAATTTCTGCAGTCATTTCGTGTAGCCAACGTTGCAGGCATGCGTGCAATAAAGTATCCCTCACCTTCATTCTGTGCTGATAAAGTGAATTTTGCAAGATTCTAACTACAAATACAAAGTTCGGAAAGGCAGACGCTTCACTACGGCTTGTGTAAGGGCAGGCTCGCATATGGCTTAGAAAAGACAAGAATGCCAACATATTCCGTGAAATCCAGGGAGCACCTATATCATAGCCAAATGATTAACAATAATAGTTAATCAATTGGTCGTGATTCGAAAATAGAAACCGCCTCAAAGAAGGACTAGGTCTGAGCCACAATTCTCTAAAGTGACTCTGGCAAATTCTCACCAAACTTTGTCAAAAGATATTGAGCACATCGTTTGAGATGTGCTGAACTGTTTTTTTTTTTCACAGGAAAAACAGAAGCTGTCATTAGAGACAATGGAAAATACCCCTCCTTCACCCAAAAATAATTGCCAACTTATTTTAGAGAACGTTTTATCGTCTTGATCTTTTTATGACTTGATGAGCGATTCTTTCTGGCTCTAATAAACTCTGTGAATCGAAAACATAGGTTCAGTACTAAGAGTATCAATAATTATTGTTGTCTCAGTGTACAGGGACGCTATTGCCGTTCACAAGCGACTGCCAATATTGAAAGAAAACTTTCTGACACGCGCACAGCAACTTGAAACATAGGAAGCAGTAATTTTTCCCCGCGATAAACCAACATTTCTAGCTTCCACACAAATTAAGTGTCCACTGTTATAATAGTTACATTTAACTAACAGGAAAATAACCACAACAAAATTATCACTGATCTGTTCGTTATACCTAGAACTGAAATATTGCATTTTTGTATCGTCGGGTAGTAATGGGGGCGGGCCGGTCCTACACCACTTTTTATTCATCGGATTGTCAATTTGATATCAAATTGATTGATTGGATTAATCCTTAATCCGATCTTCATCTGATCCAAAAAAATTAATCTTCAAATTTTAATCCGAAAAAATTAGATTGATTCATCCAATTAATTAAAAAGAATTAATCAATTAAATTTTTATTTTGTTTTAATGTTGGAATTTTGCGTGAATTAATTGTATAGTTTAGTTCAAGAGTGTGCTAAGTGTCTAAATTTATTTATTTATTTTCTTGGGGAGCGGTATGGTAGGTCCTCACCCTGGAAAGTCTAGCATTGTACTGAGGTGCGATGTGTTGGGGAAGGGGTATGTATCTATATAATAATGTTATTGAGGAGGTGACAGAGGAGTTTCTCCCCTTTTGTTGTTTGGCAGGCGACTGAGGGGGGGGGGGGGCGGCATCGCAAGACACATCTGCTTCGGCTGCCGTCTGACTATAGACTGAGGTTATGTCGTAGTATTTTATTGAAAATTAATGATAGTCTGAAATCCACAATGTCAGTTTACAAACCCGTTTTGTGTGCTAGGAATCTAATTTATGACAAACAAGAGAGACTCGTACGTGACTCCTCGACAAAATGAAGATATTTAGTGTCGGAAATGAGAATAACGAAGTATTTAATTGGAAATGATGAGGAATTAGCTATTGAATGAATACTTATATTATTGAAAAATAGGCTGAAATCCACAACAGCATTTTACTAATCTAATTAAAACAAACACAACTGCATAACTCCTCGACTAGCATGAAAGGAAATGAGTTAAAAAAAATATGTATTGAGACACTGTACCATCCAATAGAAATTATTTAGCATGTTTATGATGCACGTACTTAATGAATGAAACAAACGAATCTACCACACGAACGTCAAAAACGTATGAAGAACTATTTCCTTACCAATTTATAATTTAAGATAGACTTGATTACGTAAATGAAATACTAAGGAATTGTACCGAGGTGTCATTGGCTTCCACACAAGCAGAACATCGCGCTAGGCTTCAACAGAAGTTTTTAATTGTTAAAAGTGAATTATTTTAAAGCTTGGAAATGGGGTGAGTTTGTGCGTGGTAAATCTTAATTTCATTTTTTTGTACATAGTTGACATATTACGTTATAGAGTGCATGAGGGTGTAGGTGAGGTACGCTGTTGTGATTATTGCATTGAAAATATATTTTGGTTAGTTTGTAAGCAGGAATAAATAATTTTAATCATTTGTGAAGTGTTTCAATATGAAATTTTTCTAAGTCGTTTCCTTTAGTGCTTGTCGAGGAGTCAATATGTTGTGTATGCATCGCTGTTGTGTGCCATAATATATATTCCTAGCATATAGGATGGGTCAGTAAACTGTCTTTGTGGATTTCACACTATTATTCATTTTCAACAAAATTTTATTAACTAGTTGCTTGGCTGCTGTATTTATAACTCTGGGATAGCTGAGCTGGTCATTCAGGTGGAAATAGGTTCTGTAATTTGTTTACAATTCCTTAGTATTTCTTCCGTGTCATTAAGTCTGTATAAAATTATATATTGGTAGGGAAATAGTCCATTATTTTTAACGTTTGTGGGGTCCATTCATTTGTTTCATTCATCTAATACATACATCTTAAAGAGGCTAAATATTTTTTATCGATTTGTGAAGTGTTTATATACATAATTATTTTTAATCATTTCCTTTTGTGCTAGTCGAGGAGTCATGTAGTTCCATTCATTTTAATTAGATTAGTAAAATGCCATTGTGGGTCTGAGCCTATTATTCACTAAAATATGTATTCGTTCAATAGCTATTTCCTAATAATTTTCAATCAAGTACTTCATTATTCTCATTTCCGACACTCAATATCTTATGTTTGTCGAGGAGTCACATACAAGTCTGTCTGGTTTGTCATAAATTCTATTCCTAGCATACAGGAGGGTTTAGTAAACTTACGTTGTGGATTTCAGACTATTATTCGTATTCAATCAAATACTCCACCATAACCTCAGTCTATAACCAGACGGCGGCCAAAATAGACGTGTCTTTTGATGCTCCCCCTACCTCAGTCACCCGCCAGACAGTAAAAGGGAAGGAGCTCCTATGCTCCCTCAATAACCTTATTAAATAGCAACATACCCCTTCCCTAGCATATAATGCCTCACTACAATGCTAGACATCCAAGGGAAAACATCTACTATATTGCTCCCCCAAAAAAATAAAAATAAATTAAGAATGGCACTTAGCACACTCTTGCACCAAACTAAACATCTATCAATTCCCAGAATAAACCAAAATAAAAAAACAATAATTTGATTGATTAATTCAAATAAATTAATTGGATCAATCAATATTATTTTATTGGACTAAGATTAGCAGATTAACAACAAGAATTTTTAATCGCATTAAGATCGGATAAAGGATGAATCCGATCAATCAATTTGATGACAAATTGATAATCCAATTCATCGAAAGTGAAGTAGGACCATCATGCACCTACTACTTCGGGCTGTTGAATGCATTAAAGGCAAAACGCTTAATTTAGAGTGATATGGGGTGGCCTGTTGTGACGTGTGCTCGTGAGTGCATACCTGTGTTCACACTTGGTGTTTGCCTGCCAACGGCCAAGGGCAGGGAATGTTTCCCACCTAACTAGATCTCAGCAGTCCCTGTTGTGGGCTACACCACCGGGAATCGAACCTGGTCTGCAAAGGTGGGAGATGAGTAGTCTAACCACGACACCACCACAGTCCCACCAGTAAAAGGAGGAGTATTTTCGGAGGACATTCTGCAGCTAGGGCAAAGCAGTAGCTTTGAAGAAATATGTATGAACGATATCTCGAGTAATATCGATACAGCAAATGCAGTAGGTTTGAAAAGAGCTATGATCCAGATTGTGGTGCAGAGCAGGGTGTTGTGTTTGGTGTGGTGCTGGCAGTGGTGGTGGCAGACCTGTATTTTATGTGGTACTGAAACTAAAGTTGTTTAGGAAGAAAAATTTACTGTGGGATCCTATAGTGGCCCCAGGGTAAAGTTGATACTCTATCCAGCTCAATGAAGTGCTTATCGTCTAAACCTGGCAACACTACTTTGGTCACATGTTATGTGCAAATCTCATGACCACGCAAACAGAACTAGCATTGGATCCCCAGAAACCTGGTGCAATTATCGAGGCAATCTTGATAATCCTTGTATCGAAGGGATTGCAGCACTTTAGGTTTTGCACCCTTCACCTTATGTATACATTGCTCATTCGAAACAATGTATGTGTAAAGCTTGGGATGTAAACCTACAAAGTGTGTGATGATGCAGCTGGCACAGTCATCCTTCATCACTCCAGTATGGCCTTTGTTCTCGGGTGAGAATCCTTGCAGGTTATCGAGCACGTCTTTAAATATGTGGAATTACTTTGTAAACATCTCTACAGGCAATTTCATAGATGAGGCTATCGGTATCACAATATAAAAGGTTCAATATTGGTGGAGGAAATTTATCACACATGTACTTATAATGAAATTCGTAAAGGGTTAATTTAGAAATATCAAGAATGGCAACACCAGTGTGCAAAGGCTTGTTAAACATAACAGAGCTCTTTGACATTTCGATAATGGTAAGATTCTCATCGATGATCTGTTGTGCCTGGAATGTAGGATGCCCAATCTGTTCTACTGCTCCATATATAGTGTCATACCTGGTAGAGGCCATTCACGGTAAAGTGAGTACTTTTGAGGTCTTAGTTACTCTTTTCTTTCAGCCATTTTTTATCCTCTAACCACATTTCTAAATAAATAGTGCCTTGTAAGTAATAGACAGTGTGTGTATATTCAACTGCACTCGGAAATTAATGCATAAAGATAAAATAAAACACATTTTTCTACCATTATTTTTAATGAGAGGGCTTTCAAAAGTGCTCACTTTACTGTGAACAGCCTATAATGACGGTTATGTCCTTTTCCCGGCGGACATTCTACAAAGTTTTTCCATAGACTGCATTGTTCATTAGCTTAAAAAACGATTTCTTAAAGTTGTTCGCAGCCTGGGCATGTTTCTCAAAATTAAACTCGATGTATGGAGCCATACAAGCTTTCTGCTCAAAGCACAAAACACGATGAACAGAGTTAAGTGTGGCTCCATACATCAAGTACTGCCTCAGTATTTCCCCGTGAATAACATAATTCTTCCACAGCACAAGTGTCAAAATAAGTTTTTCATGTGAGCTGTTAGGAATGCCATTTACTCGAGCCAAAGGCAGATCTCATAGCACATTGTGGCATTTGTCTGGAAATGACAAATACACCTCCACGAAAAAGCATGTCCCCCCCATCATTCACCATGTTCGCAAAATCCAACAATGAAAAAAACGTCAGGTTTGGCCCCACTCTAAATTTCCAATAGGAAGCTTGCTCTTCATAGTATGGCTGTCCAGGCCTATTATGTCGAAATAGCAGATAATTATATTTCGATGCCACACTGGGGTCGTACTCTTCATACACGTGAACTTTATTATCTTTCATACACCTTCTGGAAACCTGGGTAATGCCGCCCGTAACCCAGTGTTCAACAAAAAGGTGCATATTAGGGTCAGTCAACAGCTCTAGCCGCACACCTGTCATCGACAATAAAACATCCCATACAAGAATGGATCTGTAATGTGAATGGCTGAGTGAAGACTGTAATGAGCCAAAAATGTGGTCCTGAAATTTTCAAAAACATCTGCCAGTAAACAAGTGTCCACACGTAAATACAGAATGGCATACTGCAACAGGTTCATACAGTAGAACACATCCTATGCGACTTGGGTGTGAGCATAATCCTCATAAATAATGCCTTCGCCTTTCATGACATAATGAAATGCATCCTTTGGTGGGAGTGAAGTGCACATTGGACTGTTTCGGACTTAACAAAGTCATAAGAAAACATTCCCTTTCCTTTTGCCAATTCAAATTGGGTGTTGTCTGGAAACATCGAGCTGGTGATACTGATTGCAAAGTTTTCAAATTACTTGCCAAAGTTTCCAGTGAGGCACTCACGAACTAAAAAGAATCAATAAATTGTAACTTGAAATGTTGTGCCTTTCCATTTGATTCAATCCCATTGTAAATAGATTTCGTGATGGACTTGTACTTTTCAAGAGTCATTCCAATCACCTCGATTATACCTGGGTTTTCGATTACCATGGTCCCATTGGGTTTTGTTATGTGATGTTCAGCCAATGGCTTTATGATAAAATGAGCATCATAGTTTTGCAGGTTATGGAAGACAGCGACAAGTAGTTTATTGGGCAGTCTGAAGTTCAAGTTGCATTTATTATGTATGTGGCCCCTTTATTGCCCCAGTCAGATGGCCATAGTCGACCAAAGGATCTGTACCGAATTCCTTCTTACAAATATGAAAACATTTCCAACTTAGTTTCATCAGCAGGGGTTTTTGGCTGCATTGGAACAGTCATGCTGTATATTCCTGCAACCCACTATGTCAATTCAACCAATTTATCTACTAACTGGTTCATACAATCATCACCATCAAACTCAAAGTAGTTATATACTGCTGGATTCTACAAACAAACCGATTAAAGGCTAAAATCATGTGGAACATGTTGTTTGATGCTATTTGTAATGCTCATATTATCATAGGAGAGGCAAGTGGATAAGGGTTTCAAATATGTCTCTGTGTTGCAATAGACGACGAAACCCAATCTTTGATGTTTGTTGTAACCCTGAAATTACAAGTACTTGCCCCAGTAGAGAAAGTACTGCGAACAGCCTTACATTGCTGACAAGGATCATTATGTTTTGTGACTTCTTCCTCACTAACAAAATATTAGAGACAATGATCACAAACAAATTTCCTATGTCTATCTTTACTTAACTGGCTGTTAAGTAGCCTTAATAAATCTTTAATGAAATAAAATGCAAATGGGCATCATTACCACAAGTGCCAATCGCCAGTGCATTTACATGAAGAGCATGTCATAGAGGAGAAATATGCATTGGAACCATAATCTCATGCTTATCGAAAGTTTCGTCAGTAATATTACTATCTTTGTCTTCTGCAGAGTAGACACCGATACAAATACCATTGTTCTCCTCAAACTTTGGAATATCCTGTAACACTACAGGAGTCGACAATTCTACAGTAACCAAATTCTCATAATGATTTGGATATGAAGTAATTCTGTGGACATTTTGTGTGGCAGGAAATGAAGCAGATATAACAGCATAATGGAAACACAGTCCTTTGGAACACTGCACATTAATGCAGGCTTTATTATTGTCAATGAACTTGGGGAACAATGGTGAATACTCTAAATTGCGATATGTGAACATCTATATGCAGAATTAGAAGCAGACTCCAGCCACTGCTACGACCACTGAATTCATCAAGCCTGTTTCTGAGATAAGGCTTAGTTGTCTCATTGTAGATTTCACCCACATCGGTTGAATGCAAGATGGGAAGTGATTTACTTTGACAGTAAAACGTCTGCATAGTGCCTTCCTCAGCCAAAAAGGATTTCAAATATTTAACCGCTATGCTGACACTAAGCATTATTGGCCGGGGTGATGCAGTTGTTAACTCTAACATTTTAAAACATCTTTCAAAATCCACATCAGACTCTAGTTTGTCATTACATATCTGTGCATCAGTTAGCCTAAAAGTGAACACAGTGGCCAATAGCTGATGTCTCAATTCAGACAATGAAGCTTCCACTGAGTTAGAAGAATCGGAAAACGATTTATTTTCTATTTCCCCAGACGAAGTCTATCTAATCGACTCGAAAGTCAACTGTGAGATGGACGAAGCACTATTCGAATCACTCGAATTTTCAGTATCAGATAGAAACAAATTGTCTAACAGGAGATCTACTTTATATGTTTGGGGGAAATGATCATGTCCTGATCTGGTGTAGCTAACAGTCTTTCCATGTTTTAATCAGTGCTCGAATCACTCAAGAATAGATCTTCAAACAAGAGATCGAAACGAAGCCATTTAGGCGAAACGACAACATCCTGACAGCTTGTACTCGGTGTTCTTTTCATTTGCTACTCAGATTCAGACTCTGTGTCGCTAACAAAAAGATCATCCAAGAAACTAGCAAAAATATGATTTTTTTCTCTTACTCATTGTGATACAATGGAAATTTTGTTTCCCAATACAGTAATTTCAGCACTACAAACATATAAATGTCTGCATAGTGTTGAAAAGAGAGGGAAACCATTATTATAATGTCTCGAAACGAAGTTGTGTTGTAACTGCAAATACATGTTTAATAAGCATATAAACATAAAGATATTTTATTATAAACAGAGGGAAAATTTACTTTAAATATTTTAAATGATTGTTTTGAAAATGAGGGAGCTGTGTTTACAACACATTTAATACTATTACCCATGTACTGAATTTAAGGGAGTTATTTTATTTTGACTAACAAAATAATTTCTTTAGACAAAACTTTAAACACTAATTTTAGAAATTAAAATATTAGATACTGTAAAAACTTTTTTTAAATTAGCAAAATATATATATTATATCATTTTAAAAAAGTCTTCATCAAGGGGAACTTATCTGCTTCTACACATTGAAAAGCACTTACTTTAAAATACTTGATTCTTATAAAAAATTTATGCTCTTACATCTAAATAACATACTTATAATTTAACTACAAATACCCAACCTATTTTCATACATACCAGAATTGTAAGAAATACTCAGGTCCATTTGTTTATCATACATTCATCCATCTCCAAACAGCGACATTCATAACATAGAGATGGGTAGGGCTATGCGCCATCCGAATATGCTAGGTGCATCCAGCTTGGTTGCCAAATATTTTTCTTCATTTCATAGTTCACTCCCAAGCACACTTCTACCCAGACAGTCTTAAAGCTAAGTTGACACCACCTTTGTAATGCAGCATTAACAATTTTTATATATTTATTAGTCATAATTGTTATTATTTATATTGTAATTATGTAACAAGCCTTGTGTGCATAAGTGTACCATCTATTTTTATTGTTTTTATAATATTATATTACCAGGGAAATGAACCCAGCTTATATTAACCATGTCTTACCTGGGATTAGAACCTAGCTTATAATAAGCCTGCCTTATCGAGGATTCGAACACAGCTTATATTATCGAACCTGGAATCCCAAACTATAGCATAATCTAACTTTCCCATGGGGGCTGGCAATGTAGCACAGCTATTTTTATGTACTTGTGTTGGAAAATATTTATTATAAATTATATGTGTGTTTAAGCTGTTTGTAACAGAATTTGATCGATGTAAGCAGGGAAGGATGGAACAGGCAGGGGATTGCTTTCACTTTGTCAGGGCTACAAAAGGTTATCCTATGCTCTCACCAGTACAGTGGGGAAGACAGATGAGGGCTGGGAAACTGTTTTCAGCATACACAAAATCTACGAACTCAGCTAGAAATGTCGGTCTGTGCATACTATTCACACAACAGAGTTTCTTTGAAATACTATTATTTTTTCTTGGTACACTATTTCATTCAAAGCATTTCACAGGCCTTCAGTAATTTTTAATATTGTGTATTCTGTTGAAATTTTATAAGAATTGTAAGGAGTAACTCTTAGCAGTTTTAACAGTGACTGAAGTTTGTTGCGTGTACTTTGGTCATTCCTATTTAGTGGGCTTATCTCATAGTTGTTTTTTTGTGTTTAGAGAGGGATTCTCTGCTTAAAGTTGCCTGAAAACCGTCAGTGTGCTCGGTTCACAAACACATCTCGTAATAAAATTTGTGGACAGCAGGGTTCACTGTAAAGCCCTAAATGTAAAGTGCTTGAAATTGTTATAAATTAATTTGTTAGGGCATTTTGTAGAAGGTATTTTAACATTACCATCTAGAATTGATATATCGTGCTTGAACCTTCTTGTTAAAGACAGTGTCACATTTTACAACTGCTATTCGTTTAGGCATGAACGTGCCTTAGTTTTTTTAAATCTTGAAATTGCGATCGAGTATATTTTTACTCTTAAGATACAAGTTTGTGTTTTATAGTTAAGAACGATCTGTTCAGTGATTACTCTCATAGTTTATATGATTTTTAACAATGGCTTAACTTCACTTATTTTCACAAAAGCCATGCACTTCTTTTCTCTCTCATTATTATTCAGAGTATTTTTTTTCTGTTTCTTAGGAAAACATAAACATTTCACACTTTATTAATCAGAGTAATTTGTCATGTTTCTTAGGGAAACCAAAACATTTTCGTAAAGTGTAAAAGGTCAATAATGAAATATACACAAATGCGTTCATTTTTAACACTCACATATTTATTCAATAACTTGAACATTTAGGATTTTCTTTAAACGGTTTGTTTCAAATACAACAGAGCAATCATTTCAATATTACACAGGTATAGGAGGTTTTAAACCACAATTAATATGAATTGTTTCAAATACAAACAATTATTAATTTCAATATTACACAAGCACAGAACACAGGTTGTTTAAAACAATATATGTCACATTTTACAAGTATTAAAAATATATACAGCATTTTTAAAAGAACAAACATAGTTAGCAAAACTTACACAAGGTGATCCACAAATATTTTAACACATGTAAGTATAGGATAATCCATAAAAAATATAACACACAATGATCCACAAATATTTTAACACAAGTAAGTATAGGGTGGTCGCAAATATTTTAACACAAATAAGTATAAGGTGATCTACAAATATTTCAAAACAAGTAACTATAGGGTGTTACACAAGTTATAAGCTATTTACAACATCAATAAACAAAGTTTTTAGACATTTTCATAACATTGGATCCAAATGCCCTTCTTCAAGTCTACTTTCGAGGAGAGAACATTTCTTACATCCTGGTGTTATCCTTTCTGTTTGAATAGACACTTCTTTAAATTCAGGTGCATGTAACACATCACTTTCAATCAAGTCTGGGTCTGTTTCGACATAGAGTGAATGTACATATTCAATACTAGATGGCAGTGGCATTGTTGCAGTCATATAAAAAGACAGGGCATTTGCTCGCATCACTACATTGAATTAATTCATGGCTTTTTTTTCTCCCAGCAGGAAATAAATAACTTTAAAATGGAACATACCATCGCATGAGACTGTAAATTCACGGAGAATTCAGCTGTGCCATAACTTACATGGTACATTAGACTTTCCTAAGTTTCATGCTAATGTAGGAATTTCCAGGTTGAAAGAACATCATGTTATGCATTTACTATCATACACCCAACTGAGAGAAAATAGCAAGGAACAAGGTATGTATATTGATAAATTAATTCTCTAACTTTGGAAGTTAAAACATGTTTGAAGACTAGATTTTAATTATGCTAATTTTATTGCTCGATGCACATAACTCTTTGAAGAAACACACACAGTACATAATATGTAACCAAACTCTTTGTTGTTGTGTACAAACACATGAACAATATTGTCACATTCTTCAAAATACTGAAATGGTAAAACATTATCTGTTGTATAGATCAGAAGTTTCAAATTCTGTTCTTCCTCCAAAATCTTGTTACAATCTGCTCTCCCTTACTTTTAGTTTTTTTTTCTCTAGCTTGTATGGTCTGCACTGATTTACAAGACAATTCGAACTGTTGCAGTTAGTTAAACTGGAATAAAACTCCATGGGTCATTATATGTTGTCAAATAACCAGGCAAGTATGAACATTTGAAATTAATGTCTAACTCACACATTTCCTTAACAACTAGATGTGAATATGCTACTCTATAAGTTACAGAATACAAACCATTTTGAATAAATGCATACTTACAAATAGGAGAGAACATTATTCTGAATTTGCCACTTCACATGCATATAAGTTGCACATGGAAGGAGAAAAAACCACCTTGCTCGAAAATAAAGTTGTGGATGTCCCTGTCACATGTTTCCTTCCAGTGGATTGTGGTTTCCTGATGAAGTCTGGTGATTTGGTAGGTGATTACCCCATTTCCGTGCTCCTCTTCTAGCTCCTTGCTAAGACTGTCTAACATCAAATCTTCAAATATGAATGGTGGGTCACTGTCGGGGTGAAGATACCTCACAGCACAATTATTGCATGCTAAGCCTTCACCAAAGCAAACGCCGAGACTGTTATCGAAAATGTAGCACCAATTTTCGATATCATTACACACTCAAACTTGAAGAATACCACCATGTGGCTTAAAGAATACTCTTCTGTAACCTATTTGCAGGACTTTGTATGTGACTGTAGGGTCGAAATGCTAGCCATGACTGATGCTTTAATATTAAATGCTCTCCTCTATATAGTCTGTCATTTAAGTGTTCTTGCTTTACCACATGCCACAGGGAGACTTTAATTCTTGGTTATCTATCTGCAGTACATGTTCCTTGTTGTCACATTGTTTGCTCCACACTGTAGGTATAGAACAGCAACATTCCTTCTCCATGATGTATTCAATTTTCTTGCATGACATGCATTACTTTATGAATTTAGAAAAGGCTTCAAAGGCTGGTTGACTCTCATTGAAGGGAGCAAACTGTCAGGCTGCAAATTATTCAAATAACAGAATCTTCGCCCATAACAAACGTTGAACACTTTAAAAGTTTCTGTCAGACTAATTAACAAGAAATACCAATGTTATTCTGTTACACATTTGATTTTCTAGTGGACCATCTTCTTTGTGTCGAAAACACTCTCTCCTGAACCTTGGAGTAGCACTGGTGTGTTGAAGTGATGAGTCGAACCTTTCCATTGTAACTGACATGCTGCTGCTGTATGTTTGTTCCTTTATATATTTTTTTTCAAAGAATATATGTTTAAACACTTTGTCAGGAGTGTACCACCGAGTAGAATTAAATACCTTCTTGAAATTTTCCTAATTTCAGGTTAAATCAAATTTACAAACACAATCATTGCTCTGCCAAACCTCACATTTCCACATACCACAAGGCAATATTTCAATGCTACTCCTTCCTTGCATTTGCTTTGTGTGTTGCTTGTTACATATGTTTCATTCCATGAGGTGGGGCTGTCATAAAACTCTCTATTCAGTTTATGTTTGATTTATCTAAATCCTAGTACCTTGATTATTTCTTCACTTCTGTTTTTTAAAACACAGATGCCATGACAAACAGGGCAGTTGGCTATTGGGTTGCATGTTAAAAACTGGACAATCATCTTGTTCATAACACAATACTTTTTCTGTGTATTTATTTCCTGCGAAACTTTGTGCAAAGTTCCAATGTTCGTCTCCGTTACACATCTGAAATTGGGAGTATATGCTGTCTAGAGACTGAAACTACCCTCTCTTGTATCCTCAAGTAGTACTGGAGTACATCTGCTCTGGATTGAATGTCTCCATTTGAAAGATTTTATACAGGTCTGGATCTGTAACAGATTAATTTTCTAAATTATAAACTTTACACATAGGCATGATGCTGGTACAAATATTCTCTTAGAGTTTCGCTTTTGCATTGCTAACAAAAATATTTTTATCATAATGATTAGTTTCATATTGTTTTACCAGCAAATTAATGCATGAACAGTCACGATATCTTCTAATATTTACAATTTCTGTATTAGTCAGACTTTTTAAAATTTCCTTCTGCATATTTCCAAGCATATATACAGTGTAGTCTTCGAGAAGTGCATAATTTATGTATTGGAAACGGTCTTCATAAGCTGTGTCACCAGATTCCCAATTTAAATCGTGTACTTCATATGCTTGATGTCAAAGAGTGATGTTCAATTCCTGATTTAAAGTATACCATGGTCTCGGAGCTTTGGAAGATAACACATTTGTTTCCTTATCATCAGTTGCATAAGAAATTGTGATTTTAATTATAAAAGAATTGTCTTGATAATTTTCGAAACCTTCCGTGTAGCACATAATGATTGTAAATTACAAGTTTCAATCTCATTTACATCAGAGTTTTAATGAGTCTAATTTTGTTTACAAAAGTTCTGTTGTGGCTTTCGAATCAACTTCATCAATACCGGAATCGTCGCTTGTTAAAAAGGATTCTTAACAAGTTCCATTACGTTTTGCCACCTTCGAATTACACAATCTCTTCTCAGATGGACTATGTTTAGTTGACTCAAGAAAGCCGGTGTACAATACAGACAATCTTCATCACAAGGAAAATACGAGACTATGTCCTCATCGCCTCTTAAATCCTCTGAGAGGAATGGATACACATGTTGAATTTCATGCCCTGCAAAAGTTAATATAAATTCTTTAGGTAGTAGTAAGAGGTTCACGACATCTAAACTTAAAAGCATTTTGCTTTGTCCGTGTGTTAAAATGGTGTTAAACACTCTAGCACATTCTTCATCACAGTTTTCACAGCAGTGACAAATGTGCATATTACCTGCTTTGAAGCTTGTAGACTGATGAATGTATTGGAGAAATCTGTTTATTAATGCAACCACTCTGTTATACACTCCTGACACAATCTGACTTCGACAACTGTTGGCTTAAGACTGAAACAAAAATGAATTTATTCTTTCTCATATACTATCCGGATCCAAAATGGCCATGGTTTTGTATTAAAATCACTTGAATTTGAACCTTTTCGAAAAATTATTGAAATATCACTGATTTTGGCATTTTTAAACTTATATCAGGCTGAAATTGTGGTATTTTTAAATAAATGTATACACATTTCTCCAAAATATACACATTTCTGATGTATTTAAATGACAGCAATTGAAAATAAACTTATTAGAAATATAATATTTATTTTGTATAAAAAAATAAATATATGTTCATAAGCATCCAAAAATCCTATTGGGGTTTAAAATATGGTATCCTAATGTGTTAATTTCAGCTTAGAAAGGTGGTATTTCGTTAATATTAGTACTAATTATATATATTTGGTGTAAATGTAAGTAGGTCGCATTTGTAAAATAAACTTATTTGATAAAGTATACAAAGTTTGGTTAAAAAAACCTTTTAGTTTCGTAAATAATACGTGTTTTAGATAATATATACATATGTATATTTAAAACATTAACTAGCAAAAATGTTTAGATAGAAAAATGTTTATGGATCATACAAATATTTGTTGAACAAAGTAATATTTCCATCGCTACTTAAAAAAATTTCTCAAATTGGTTTATTTGGGTCAGAGGTTCCTGGACATGACATATTTATTTTCATGTAGTTTGCCGGAGATGTAAAGGAAATATTTTCCTTGCCGAGATAGGCTTGGGTTGGCAGGTGTTTGGTAACTTTTACTGGCTGAGAGAGCTGGTTCCCACAGCCAGATAACTGCTGTCTGCCGGCTCGGCTCCCCCACCTGTCTCAATGTGAGAGATTGCACTAGACTCTTTGCCAGTACTGAGAGCCGCGCTAGTGGAGGAGGTGTGAGGGTGGTCCACACAGGCTTTGTTGAGCTTGTGGCAGGGGAGGGTAGCAAAGGTCAGTGAAGCATGGCGGGCGACAGCAATTGTGTTGGATGGGCGGTGGAGGGGAAGAAAGAGCAGGGCGATTCGAGCACTCACTGTCGGGTGATGTTGGATATATTCAGAACACTCTCTGGCCCTGCAAAGACGGAACTCAGCTAACCCTCTAATAGCAATCTCTCCTCGAGGTGCCAGCCTTCACAATTCCGCCTTTTGGCCAGCCAGCCTTCACGAGTCTGCCTCCATTACCCTCGCACCGCATGAACGGACGGGAACATCTCACATATAGAGTATTTAGAATATTTGATCCACTAGACTCTTATTCGTAACTGAATACAACAGGGATATGTATACAATGTTTGGGGAATATTGTACGCCCTTACTTATATAGGGATGTACGATTTAATTATATGAAAACAATAAAAATACATATGTGTATTTAAACTTGTTGAGAGCGATAAGGAAGGGAAACATTTATTTCAATCCTCACTCTGCACCCAGACAATCTACATGGCCATGTAGCTTGCCCCACATATCAGTCACAGACAAGAAAAATAAAAAAAATAAAACTTATACCACTCTTACATCAACATTAACTCCTATATAAACAATTACAAACCACTCCTCTGGTCAGTTGGCTTCAGAACGTCACAAAGGACACATCGCTCCTCCTCCTCCAACAATATCACCTTTATGATACCAATAAAATAATAAAAATGGCTGATATAAAAATGTATTCAAAGAATTATTTTATTAGTCGATCAATCGAATTAATCAATTTAATGAATCGAGTAATCTAATTAATCAATCTAATAATATGTTATTCAAACAATTCTTTAATCTCATGCGCATACCAATACAGAAATTAGGTAATTATGATAATTAGGCACTTAGACCACTTTTGCACCAAATGCGACTTAGAACACTATTGCATCAAATGCAACTTAGACCACTCTTGCATCAAATGCAACTTAGGCCACTCTTGAGCTAGGTGTCCCAGAATTGGGTCGTGCGCTCTACTAATTGCATTCCAGCATAAAGAAATTAACATTAATATTCCCACAAAACTGTAAAAGGCTAGGGCAGTATTAAAATTCGCTAAAAACAGTAACAAGGGAAAAACAATATTTGCTTTTATAATTAAATTTAAAAAAAAAAAACATTGCTTTACATCGAAATCGCTACACACATAAGGTTTCATCCATTCGCAATAAAATAAATACTACTTACAGTGCTCAATTAGCGATGCAAATTGTTATAGTGACGACGCAGAAACATCGCTGCAATATTTGATATAAGGGATGCTTGTGGCCAGTACCAAGTGTTTAAAAGTGGCACACAACCGGCCGAGAAGACAAAAGTCTGTTTATTAGAAGGCAGATCAGCATTACACGCAGAATGTCATCATCCAGAACCATTAGAATGGCGTTTTTTGGTCTGACTGCACGAAGCCGGGTGATTGGCTGGTCATTTAGCCACTGATCTTGGCCATCCAGTAACCACTGTGACACGATGCGTGCAGACGTGGGTAAATACCTGTCGTACGTCACGTAGAGTAGGTGCTGGTCCTGCCATAGATGATCATCCAGGGAGATATTGCAGTCTGTGGGGCCTGTACTTCATTTTCCAGGCACAACAACAAACATTCGTCGCCTTTCTAATGAGGCTGGCTTACAGGCACGACGTCCTCTGCACCGTCTGTATTTGGTTCCTCGGAACCATGCAGTACTCCGCCCGTGTAGCAAGGAACGTTAGCATTGGGCAAAGGACTGGCGACATATTATGTTCTCCGATGAGTCCCGCTTCAGTCTCAAAACAGACATTGTCCGACACCTGTAAGGTGGAATACCACGTCGCATCATTTCCTGTATAGCCGCAAGAGGAAGGTTTTGATAAGATTTCATCTAAAGGAAAAAATGTGTAGCGACTTCCATGTCGAGCAATGTACACGTAAACCTCGGTAAAAAAGTAATTAATTTTTAACTTAAAATCATTTTATAGTTAAACTATTAAACTCATGCGTTAAAACATTGACACAAACCATAAATGTTAAACATGATCAGAGTTACGATAGTCCATGGATAGGCTACTACTGTGATGATTGTAGGTCTTGTGTAAACTATATAACCACGTCAATTATAGTAACGTATTTCTTCTCTCCTCATTTTGTTAGGGATTGTGCAAGATGGTGTAGTATGAGGAGTGTCCAAGTGAAACCTGTTCGAAGAGCGTTATGCATTGAATTGACACGTGAGTTTGAAATGAGGGTGCTATTTATGTAGCGGCGCGACGTATACACGACGCTTTTGAAATATATAAAGGTATCAACATGGGACAATTATTTCTAATTTCGGAGGATTGCAAGCCAGCAGAGATTCATCGGAGTATGGTGACCGTGTACGGAGAAAATACGTATCCTCCCAGGGGACTTGCCTGCACGCTATTAATAACTTATCCTGAGAACCTTATTTAAGTACTACTTTTTTTTAAAAACTTTATTGTGTTTCGTATTTCCTTTACTTCCGTTAAAAAAGTTCACTTCTTCGTGTCCTATTCTACACAAGTGTTAAGAGATGGTATAAGGTATTGGGTACTTAACACAAAAATAGAACCACTTATTATTTATTTTGGAAAATGTATCTGGAGTAGTGGAATAAAAATATGTTTTAACGTACTCAATGAGCTCTCGCGACCTAGGAAAGGAGTGTGTGTGTGCGTGTGGGGGTGTGTGTGATTTTTTTTTAAAGTGGATATTACATTCACAGTTTCTTCAGATGTTTTGAAACATACCTTTGAAATATCACTCTAGGAGAAACAGTCAGCCAGTTTTTTTAATAACTTGTATGCCACATATATATTACACTGTGATTAACTTTAAAATATTATATTGGTGTGTAAATGAAACATTAGCATAGAACCTTCTATAGCTTGTAATATTTATTTCGTATTCAATACGAGTTAAAAACAGCGAAAGTAGCGATGTGTTGGCAACGGCTAGTAATAAATTGTTCCCCATTAGTATATTGTTTTGCAAATATTTTTTATGCTATTTGTAAATTAAACGTTGGCTATTGAAATATTGTAATTTTTAGGTAGCACTGAAGGAAAAATATTTTATTTTTACAGTTAAAAATATCAGCTGAAATTACGGTTCGTAGACCCTAGTGTCATGGGGTTTTTTTACAGTAAAAATATCAGCTGAAATTACGGTTCGTAGACCCTAGTGACATGGGGTTTTTTCCCCCGTTCGAGGAAAAAGCTTTAATAGGCGAACGGAGATTATCGTTCGCTCTCTATATATCTATGAATATATATATATATATATATATATATATATATATATATATATATATATATATATCTGTCTGTCTCTCTCTCTCTCTCTCTCTCTCTCTCTCTCTCTCCCTCTCTCTCTCTCTGGAAGTTTCGAACCGCTAATTGTAGCGGAGAAATTATAAATGTTTTCAATTTAAGAATATTTCGTACTTATTACAGCAACTATAATTATTTTTAATTGGTAATTGATAACTGAAGCGTGATTTTAATGGGGCGACATGACGATGACATGGCGTGTTGCTCTTGGCTGACTGAACGAAGTGTAAATTTTTCTTCCTGCGAAATGTGCTTATAATTACCACATAAAGTTAGTACACTTTGTGTTTATTCAAACTACTCAGGCAAGTTACGATGTTGTGATAAATGTGTTTTTACATGACAGGGATAAATATACTTCAACGTGTGTACTGAACGCCTTGTGTGAAAGGGTATTGTTGTGTCTGCGTAGCGCCATGTTCGTTACGCTGGACTTGTGTGTGTGTGTGTGTATTATTGAAAATATTGCGTGTACGTAACTTATACATTTAAACCGTGAACTGTTTACGTAATGGAAATTAATAATTTGATAATTATTTATCACGACTGTGTAACTAAGCCCTAGCTGTTTGAAACACAGTTGTGTAACGTGCCCATGTTTCTGTAATTTGAATCTTGCCACTATCTTGACAAATTATTAAGCTCAACCACAAAATTGAAAATAAATAAATAGACATACCTGTGCAAAGAAATATATGCGAAATAAAAGTTTACGTAGGTCTATTTATGTGCATGTTTACTTTTTTTTAAGTTTTTTGCTGCTACGTAAAAAAAGTAAGCGACACGAGATGCGTGCTTGGATTTATTTTCTACTTCGTTGAACTGGTTCCGCCTTCGTTTTAATATTTATTCCAACTGAGGTCGTCATTTTAACGAAGTAACCCAAAATAAATCAATAACAAGAGGTTTAATACTAAAGTTCTTTCCCCTATAGTTGTAGCAGGGTGAAACACAGTCACGCCAAAACATTAACGTGTAATATGTGTAATGTGCTATATCGTATATAACACAGTTTAACAACATGTAAAATAATTATCGTAAGAGCTACGTATCGTAAAAAAAGTCGTAAAGCTTACCTAAATATGGTTATAGGACTAAATTGTGAACATTTTTACATTAAAAATTTTGAAATCTGACACAATTTTTTGAACAGCTAAAACAGATAACAAAGCATTTGACAGTGAAAACGTTTAAGCCATATGGCAGTGTTTATGTTTACGTGTAGAGGAAGGATATCTAATCGGTAGCCAAAAGTATAAATTTAGCAGGACTTCAGAAAAGTGTGAAATAACCGTGAGTGGCCTACAGTTACTGCGCCTACGAAACAGGCAACACCTTACACCTACATGTAACACCTACTGTTAAAGTTGCATACCTCAACATTGTAACCGCACCGTGGGTCCTAAGACGGTTTTAACATAAAACAACCAAGAGCACCGAATTAAAACAGCGTTGAGTTAGCAATATGATCGTACACCACAACAACAAATAGTGCCGACGCTCTTAGAACATGGTGATATCGCCTCGCAATTTGTATCCAACATACAACCTGCCGGACCCACGTCAAAACTATAAGAAACGGTACTCAACACAGTTTACCCAGTTCGGCAAATTGAACATTCAAGGGCAACACGTAGTCATTTAGCAACTGAAGGAGTTTACTCTAAATACACCCAGCCGCTTTAGCTACTGTCCCCAGGTTTGCCCCCTCGCTTAACTGGAGAGCTGAATCAATTTTGAATACAACTATACGTTAACCAGACCGTCTAACTGACACTAGAACTGCGTTGAAGAGTGTAACACCTATTTTTAAAATAATAAAACGTGTGCTCAATGGAATTTCCTTAACACTTTTGCTTTTATACACATAAAACTTGTAAGAATTGTTGCTCCCCACAAGCCAGGCACGGCTTACTGTAACTAAATAAATTACCGCTCTATTTTAATTTTGCCAATGGTTGATGCAATTTGCCATTTTGTTACTATCGATGTGAGGGCTTACGGTCGGGAAGGTGATGCTGCTATGTTTGCGAGGTCAACCGTGGAAATAAAGTTAGCTGATAGGCAACTCAACGTTCCTCCACTGAACATTATTCCAGGCGAGAATGTTATGTGATGGTAGGAGATGAAGCTTTCTTACGCTTTGAGACAAATATGAAACCATACCCGATGTTAATAGCAAACCATAATAAATCTAAAGCAGTATACAAGCACAGACACCATAGGACTAGGAAAACCCTTGAAAAAAACTTTGGTATAATATGTACAATATTTCAGAGCATTTATTGCAGCAATTTTTATTCCTCTCGAGGCTGTCGATGACTTTATTGTGACTGAATGTATTCTGATAAACGTGTTGGGGAATGCAAACATACCAGCTACAGAGGAAAACGAAGTGGAATTTCAAGAACCAACGAGAACGAAGTATATGGGGGAGTTGACAGTGGGTACAAACCAACGTGCCCCACACAAGCTTTGGAAGTGACAGAATTTTTAATGAATTACTTTATATGTGAAGAATGAACGTTACATGTGCCATGGCAGTTGCAGTATACGCAAAGTATGAAATGACGTGTAACATTTAAATATATTTACAAACATGTTCAACGACTGGTGTCACGTAAAATGTCCAAACTTATTTAATAATCATGTGCACCGAGTGGTACTAAGTGTAAATTTTCAAATTGATTCACTCAATATATTCAATGTATCGTCGAAATTATAATGCTCCAAACTAATTTATCAAACATACATTCAGCAAATGAACTGAAAGCATAACCTGAAAATATCTAGTCAACATATACACTGAATTAATTTAAGTACAGAGATTTCAGTTTCAAATAATATTGATATTTTTTAATGATCATTTCAATCATTTTGCACAAACACGAGCACTCATTATTGTATTTAACAGGTTTATTCATAGCCCCGGAGATTTTTTGTGGACAGTTTTTGACCTTCATAGCCCTATACCTTTTGCTTATAACTTTAAAAATAACTGGATGCTATTCTACTAGATCCACTAATATTTCATCCACCTGATCTAAAAATTTTGCTACAAATGGGTGAAGTGGTAAGCCACTATAAATATGACAAAACTCAAAAGAATCACCAAGTGTTTTAGTTTTCCGATGTAGGTTATGTTTGTACGTTCAGATGAGCGACTGCATTTGTTTATAGTGCGGCAGAAAGATTTACATCGAGCGGATGTGTTTGACTGAGCAGATTTTCTAGGAAAAAATGTATGCTGGGTTTATACTTGCGTTGAAGTACGGGCGTTACCATATGTTGATTCGTCAAGCGTTCCAGTGTACCACATGTGTCAATGGCACAATACACATTAACGACTAAATGACATGTAGTGGCAGACGGCGACGATGCCAATGCGCGGCGCGTGGTATCGCGCGTAGAGGTAGTACCCACGTGGCTACGGAGAAGTACACACTTACGTTGATACATCGCGCAGTAGCATGGAGAAGGATGACAATATCGATGTGAAAAACTTAATTTACGAAGTGCAAAAGCACCCTGTAATTTCGGATTTGAGAAATAAGGAACACAAACACAAAGGGAAAAATGAACGCATGGCTGTACTTCGGTGAAGTTTCATTTAATAACTTCAGTACCAAGAGAGAGAGAGAGAGAGAATGGGAAAAATGAATTTCGTATGTATATACGCTGTCCACCAACATCATTAATTTAAGTAGATGTTTTTAATGTACTGATATATCAACGGAGATAAAAGAATGTCATTGTTGTGGAGAACTGTTACAATGTATAAGCAAAACCATTATGTGCAAATGTATTGCAAATACACACTAGTACAAATAATATGAATTCTTGCAACACATGACATTAACACATGGAATATAGGTACGTGTTGTACTTTTACATCTAGTTATTAATACCTGACCTTAACCTAGCATTCATATTCTTGCTCCTTGCAACGGCACTTTAACCACATTGTAAACTAAATATTTCACCCATTTATTTCTGTTGTTATTACCATTGAACCCAACCTTCAATGGATAATGTTTCTTCAAAATTGTAACCATCTCGATAGCGCACATAATTATGCAACACGTAGCATGCCTTGACTATGCCCGTTGATAAATCAGGGTTGGCACTAAGAGGTTGGTGAAAAATGCGTCATTAGAAAGGATTCCGAAGAAGCATTCTATGTGTCTACAAGCGCGACTGAGATAATAGTTAAAGATACGTTTTGTGTGTGACAAAAATCGTCCCGCAAATGGGCAAAGCACATGTATATGCAAAGCAAATGCCTCATCCCCAACAAATGCGAAGGGCAATCGCGGTCCTCCCATTCCATGCAAAAGTTCTAGCTAGATTAGAAATATTACATATTTCTATAGTATACTGTATAATATTATATAACAGATCAATAATGCGGACAATTGCATTAGGACTATAAGAAGTACCTTGGTTCCAGGAAGAAAACTGATGTCCAAATGGAAGAATCTTAAGGATAATAACTTGAGAATTTTGAATAAGACTCACAAGTATGGACAGACAATCTGAGGGTATCGACATTATTTATAAGGCCAGCAAATGTCATTTTACCTACAAGTTTCACAACTTAATAGTACCGAATCTTCTCTGCCTGAAAGTACAGCTAGCACAGATGACACGCCCACGGAACAAAGAGGTGATAGTCAGAAACTCGCAGAGAAACGTAACATCGAAATATCCGCTGAAAGAAGTGGCAACCGTACAGGTCAGCGCAAGAGGAAGAAATCATTGTAATCGTGTCTAATGAATTTTATTAATACACAGTTACCAACGTCTGCAGCGGACAGCCAGAATAATGATGATGTACATTTCCTCAATTCCTTATTACCGAAACTTAATACGTTTTCCGTGGACAAAAAAGTCGAATTTCAGTACGACGTTCTAAATGTAATGAAGTGCAACCCAAGGAGGATAATACGTCAGACAAACAATTCCTCAAACGGTTCTCCGATACTGAATCACAGTGTTGGTACAACACCGTGCAGAAACAGTACTAGTTCACTTGGTTATCTGTTGAATGTTTATCATCATCAGTATCTCCATTTACTACACCATAAACGTATCCACGACACGCATTTGTTGAGCCGCCCCTGTACGGTTTGCTTCAACTGTCTGCTTCAACATCATGCTAAGCTTCAACTGCGAGTGTGTCATTTACAACGCACCAGACAACCTAGTCAGGCCTCACCAAGCATCTCTACAAGGTCGTATTCAGACGACACATCAACGGGTCGGTTTAGCGCCGTTTCATTTTACGAATGCTGTCTGTTTACCAGGAAACTCCTTCGCCATTGGACAGTTCTAGTGATGATCTCTACGGCGCATGTATCTACTGATTTGTTTGCTTTAATGATAAATAGTGAGTAATGTTTTCAAGATGAATATGAAGAATAATAGACATGTTTATTATTAATATTTTAAATATGACATAAGGGAACTGTAGTTACGGAATAGGAACACACTTCTATGTAAAGTAAACTTTACGTATCTAAATGCATATTATTTTACCGAATACAACAAATGAGTCCTGTTATTTAAAAACACTTACCTTAACGTAGTCGTCAACATTTCCGCGGTTGTTATAACAACCCTTTTTTGGTGTCATCCTCAAGATTTGCTAACAATTTATCGAATGATTTTACACTCATTCGAAAGATATTTGAAAACTTATTTTTATCTTCTCGTAATTCCATAAAATTTGAACAAATTCGCCTTTCAACAACCTGGCATTTACATACGGACGAACCCACAACTTTTTGGTTTCTTTACATCCTTGTTTACACAAGTAACGCAAAAAGTAATTTCTTTTTTTTTTTCTGAAATACTTGATTCATGTTGCTGCACACGACGTAACTAGACACCATAACAATGACAACGGAGATCTGCGATGTTTCTAACGCACGTGTGAACCAGTACAGCTTGCGTCGATAAAGCGCGCGTTTGAATCGCCGCGCATCACTTCAACGCAAGTGTGAACTGGGCCTAAGTTAAACTGACATTTTTGGGCCATAGTGCGCGAGTGCGTTTTATCCAGTTGGAGACGCGCAGTTCTTGGAAACGAATGCTTCATTCAAACAGTGTGACGTCACTCTCTGACTGGAGACTGATATGGTGCAGAGCTGCCGGCAAGTGAGCCTGGAGTTGGCGAGACCTGCCGCCACTTCCGCTTCCGAGAGTGTTGGAAATAGCGCTCGCGTACAGGCACCGGGACACCTCGTGAGCGTGTCCTTGGGCGCATTCACTCACTACCAGGCAAAGCTCTACTTTACTCCTCTTTACTTTATTCATTTAATATATTTCCTCTTTACAAAACATTATTTTGCCATTTCTTTAATTTAGACGAGCTTGGTTTAACATACCGAGACAAAAGTCGCCCTACAAAAAACCAATACTAAACCTCCATGACATGTTTTCGATACTCGGCAATATAATATAGCGGATTGACTTTGACTAAGTTTCAACTTTTCGAAATCGTAAAGTCAAGAATGTTTCACTTTACCTTTGATAGTTCTATTATGTCAAGCTCCACAGGAAACATGTCGGAAAGGAAACGCAAAGTAAAATCGCAAAGTCAAATGTTAAAATTTTCAATTGCGCAAGGCACTTTATGATGAATAAACTGCTCAATAGGACAGTCATGCATCTATTGTTTATTTTCTTCTATGTGTTTTGTGATATTACAAGTGTACATTAGGCTATGTACCCAGAAACAAAATTTATTTGTAGAAATAATAATGTAATTGCAGTAGTTGATAAAAACAAAGAAAATTGAGCATATTTTTATACACATTCGACTTTCTATTGGGAATAGTCTCTCTTTCTACTTTCTATTGGGAATAGTCTCTCTTTCGACTTTCTACTGGGAATAGTCTCTCTTTCGTTAACACTGTACGAAATTCCAACAACAACATTACGTTTACTTTTCTAAAACAGTGTTAATATAGTGCGTGCTTGCAGCAGAGCTACACGGTGCATGTGTGCTGCCTCTGCACGGCTCACGTGTGCTATCTACACGCCGTGGCTGAACGACTTGACGAGATCAGCAAGCACTCTGTAGCTCTCTCTTTGTCCGCTGAACGCATCCTCTTTCCTCGACGACCACTCACATGCCTGGCCAGCGACCCTGGCATTTGCTTCACTTCCCGCTTTGAAATTGTTAGTGGGAGCAAGTCTGGGATGCCGCCTATTCATTAATCAAGAACGGGAGGTTTTTGTGTGCAGCGGCAAGCCCCTTTTTTTCAACAGTATGTCCGTTTCGATTGCGATAGAGACTTTAAATCAAATTTGAACAATACCCCAACATTAAAACTTCGATGCCTTCTACTCTGCCCCCACCCCCCTGTTTCCCCTCTCCATGCCACGCACGAAGGAGATAAAAGAGTACAACTGTCGAAAATTAGTACAGAATAATCGTTAAAAAAAGTCTCGAACATACTTTCACAAAATTTTCTCTAAATGTTTATTTTAGATTTTTTAAGAATATTTGGAGGAAGCTTTGTCCCAGAGTATTTTCCTAGACATTTTCGTAGTTTTTTTATACAAGAATATAATTGTGCTGATGGTACAAGGTTTTGTTGGAAATTCCCCTTTTATGATATTCTGTAAGAGCACAACTGGTTTGTTTTTGGTATTATTGTATGTCTATGTTTTTCCAACTCCCTTTCCCTTTGAACAACGTTTTTACTTAAAACGTTCGTCATACGGTGTTTTCCGTGAATTTTTCGCTCGCTTATTACATCTAAGAATGTAAATACTTATTAACTCCTTTCCCATCAGCATACATTATGTTACGGTTATAGAATGTGATATGTACCAAGCTAAGAAAACTAAACTCGCGAAGACTGTGCCCCCGTAATTTCGCGAGTTTAGTTGAACGCAGGCAAGAGTATAGTGTTCCGTACTGTATACTCGAGCTTCCACTGAACACCCACTAGCTGGTTTTGCCAGTTCCATACTTGACCAGGTAGCACGGCACTCCGCCAATGTTTACTTGCGTTGTCAACACTGAAACGCAAATGCAAATTTTGTTATGATTACAAGAATGTGTGTTTTTAGCAATAAACGCTGAATTAAAAATCTGAATTAATTCAGGTGATATTGGCAGAAATCATTATCAACGGTATGGTTCACACTGATTATGCACGGAGGTTTGGAAATCAGTGTCGCGATTCAGTGAAAGATAAATTTTTTAACTTAACGGCAATTGAAGCGTTCCGAAGTGCTTGTAAAATGTAAAAGGTTTGTTTCCACAATTGATCATGTTTTCGCTTTTACAATGGAAGTTGCGTCTGTTCTTCGTTATGTACTTTGCGGGCGTATATGAAAAATGGAGATTCAGTTTCATAAGCAACGTGAATGTGCATACGTTTGAAGTGTAGCTTGTCCTCGAGTGAGTTGGCGGGATGCTGCCATCCAGATTTATAAGTGAAATAAAAAGAGACAGTAAAAGCGTGGCAGTGCCGGAGGGAGCATTAAATCTCGCGCGGCTCGCACGTGAGCTTGTGCAGAGGAGGCGGAGGAGCTGGCATTTAATTGGTCGGCTCGAGGGAGTGTGCTGTTGGTGGGGTTGGAGGGAGGGTGATTGAAGAGGGCCTGCACAGTGGCCGTGGCTGCAGGAGAGAAATACCGCGCGCAAATCCAGGCAAGGTACGCTGACGGCCTGGCGGCTGACTGGTACACACGTAGTTTTCCGCAGTCGGCGGCACTGGAACTCCGTACACCATACAACTTCTAAGTCGCAGACGTCCGTGACGGCTCGTTGCCCGCGGCAACACGCCACCCCCGTTACAACAACTTCTGTTAACGCGGTTAAGTGAGCACTTCAGGAAGTCAACTTCCTCTCAGATGTGTGCAGCCTTCCATAGCCACGTGTAGCTAACATTGCCATTTACACAGTTAAAGGCTGTTCACGATAAAGTGAGAACTTTTGAAATCAACCTTTGAAAAAACTCACTACCTCTGCCTGCATATATTTTAGCGGGTGCACTAAGTGACACGTGCAAAGTAAAGTTTGTAGTGGTGGATGGAAAGTAATTCCATATCTTATCGTCGAATACAAAGTGTTAGATAACCATTTGTCATAGCTTATATTATTTCTTCCGTTTTTTTTTTTAATTAATCGAAGTGAAAAATGGCCAGATTTGGAAAATATTTACTTCTCTAATAATTCCACAATTTCACCTGGCCGACGCATGAATAAAGGGAAGGAGCCCATGACAATATTAATTATACATAAGGCTGAAGAACATACAACGTGCATACAAGTAGATCTTAAGCAGAGCTTTCAAAAGTGCTCATTTTACCGTGAACATCGTATACAAGCTAGGCCATTAGAGGCATTCTGTTATTTTTTGGAACTCATGTAAGTCATTAATTTATTGTACCACTTTTATCAAAAGTGCATAAAACCAAAATAAACAAGTGCACTTCATACAAGATGAGTGAGTGAAGAGATTTGGACGGCTCTTACAATCGAGGTCTTGAGAGTCGATGAGGGTGAAGCAAGATGAGTATGGAACAGTGCCGGAATACAAGAGCGGGGAAACGGGAGATCCCTGGAAAACACGCCGACCAGCGGCATCGTCTGGCACAATTCCCACATGCGAAAATCCAGGAGCAATCCCACCGGGAATCCAACCCATTTCGTCTGGAAGGGAGGCGAGTAGTCCAACCACTACACCACCGCGGCCCTATTTCAGACAACATATTTGAAATATAAAGGAGACAAATGTTACTGATACAGGTGGAAATTTATAACTAGTGATTGGAA
Organism: Dryococelus australis; assembly: GCA_029891345.1. NCBI lineage: Eukaryota > Metazoa > Arthropoda > Insecta > Phasmatodea > Phasmatidae > Dryococelus > Dryococelus australis. The sequence goes on from CM057000.1 coordinate 75,892,146, forward strand.
AATTTAGGGAATGCATTTTAGGAGAAGCTGGACTTCAAACACACATGTACATTGTTTGCGGTTGGGTTTATTGGACACGCCCACGTGAACTCCGAGCCAATATCAGACCTATAGGAAAACAAGTACCGAATCCCGAGCTAGATGTTCTGAGGTAAAACTGGCAACACTACTGGGCAGCAGCCCATCAATAGAAAGCTGAGGCTAAAAAATACATAGGACAGTGGAGTCTAGCACACACGTCGTTTAAAACGCGAAATTTTCCTGCCCTATTTATAACTAATGGTACTTTTGAATCAGAAGGTAAGACAGGGTGTCGTGTACCCCTACTTGTACAATTTAATATTTACATCGATGATATGACAAAAAATGGAAACGGCTAATAAACCTTGAGATACAAATTAATGCAAACTTGATGGATTAATACCATGTTTGGTGAAACGATCAGGTCATACTCCAAAATCAGAAGATGAGCTCCAAAGAGGTGTATTTAAATTACATCGATTCCGTTCGAAACATAATATGAAAATAACGGAATTATTAGAACAATAAGGGAGGGTTAACTGAAGTGGCTGGATCATATACGGAAAATTAGTGAGGGTAGGTTGCAGAAATAAGTGTTACATTATTGCCCAAGAAGTTGAAGAGATCCAGGAAGACTCACGAAGCGATAGCCTGATTTTCAAAACGGAAAAGGCGTAATCGCGTTACCCAGGAGAATTATTGACGATTTCTTCGTTGTATGAATTATAATCATGTACACTAAAATTTCACGTTTTAAGCTACCTGTAGGCTAGACTCCACGGTCATGTATATTTTCGAGCATCAGCTTTCTGTTCATTGGCTGCTGCCCTAGTGTGCAGTCAGGTTTACCTTAGACCTGTTTGAGTGATTGCTTACTTAAAGGTGTGTTATTGGCTCAGAGTTCATCTGGGCGGGTCTAATAAACTATGCTTGAATAGCAAACGTGACTTATATGTAGACGCGGTTAGAGTCTAGCTTGTCCTACGATGAATTCGCGACATTTTCGAGTTCATAATTATAGTATATGCACACAGAGTCACAAGTCTTCCAAATTGAATGTTGTTAAGGGAAGTATTACTTTCCACCTCAATTTACAGCATAATCATTGATAAGACATTGTAAAGACGAGTGCATGAACGTAATAAATAAATACGTACTTTTGGAATTTTTATTTGTAGAAATTCCGGAACAGTAAAAAATACATATATGGTGATCCTTAAATTCACCATTAGAAGTGGGTAATCGAACCACGTATATAATCTCACTCGTTTGACACATTTTAAATGCAAAATCGCCCGAAGGTTGGAAACCAATTGCTGTGCAAAATCAATTGTGTGTTTACAGAATTTCGAAAAAAAGTAGAGTAAATTTGTCCTGCCATAATGTAATATGATAATTCATATAAACAATATAAACAATCGCCTTAGTTTTCTGATACTATTACATATTACATCGAATAGTGAAATTTTCTTAGGGGAGGACCCATAAAACCCTATTTTCGAAAGATCCTGAATTAGAGAATGCCAGAGAGTAATATTGTAATGGCTTCACGTCTGATAAAACGCATATAAAATCAACCATCGGGAGAAAAAATCCTGCAGGTAACTGCTTGTATTTTCCAGAGACGAATGAACGTCGATGCACGCTCAAGGCGTGTTTCGTGTAATGGGGATAAATGAGCGTGGGAGAGGAATGGACGGTAGGCAACGTGTTGTGGTGCTAGCAAGCAGTTTCACGTGGCAGGGGATGTACATCACACCCCGGGCACGCAGCGCCCTGCAGCCTGATAAATGTTTAATTACGCGTGTTTACTTTTTTAATCTGCTCCCCACCCACCGTCGCGCGCCGCCAGGACAGCGCGCAGGCAACCACAGCGATCACCGCCCATCTGGACTTAAACAGCGGCGCCGCGTCACACACAGACTCATTTATACACTTTATCAATTTACGCAGCGCAGCCACGACAAAATATTATAATGCTATTTTTACATTTGTGACATGAGTATGACCCCTGCAGAATTTTCGTTATTATTTGGCATCGTGTTAAGACACCAAAAGACTGTAAATATTTCAGCCGGTTACATTAACACGCTGGCTGCAGTCTCGGTGTCAAAACATTCTCCTTCTGACAAGACTGAGCGTTATGCGGGCACATCATTGTCATGTGTCACTATATTTATTGGAGCAATAATTGTCAGTGAAGGTGAAGTGAAAAAGTAGTACAGACTTACGCGTATATTCGTCCATAACTGTAACACGCAGTGTCCTCTGGAGTAAACACAGTACCATAATAGCCCATATGTTGGATGGCCACTTTTTATTCCAGAAAATGTGTAACACATACCTAGGCCACTTCAGTGTAATATCCAGAATTTTTAGTTTTTGCACCACATGGAAAAATACTAAATTAGGTGTTGGCAATACTTGTGATTCAGTCAGCGACTGAAAAGAAACGAATACTATTCCAATGAAATACGTGTGCTCGGCTGTGCTCAGTTCAGGACTCAGTATGTAAGATGCGTAGAAACTCACCTTTGACAACAACACCCTCGTTACTGGCAAACAATTACTGGCAAATAATTATTTGCCACCCCAGCTGTGAAACTTATTATACACCACTACACACATACTAAAGTACTTGTTTAATTACTTGCTACTGAAAATATGTAGATGAGGGATAGGATGAAACGTGCATACTCAGAAAAGGTGTCAGACGTGTCAAATCCAGCAAAAAAAAAAAAAACGATTTATTCAAAAATGTTCAAAATCAAAATATCTGTTTGTTCTAATCTGGAATAATAATTCAAATAATAAAAAATTTCTGAATGGCAATGAGCAAAGAAAAATAATAGTGTTCTAACTAAACTGCCGTGAGGAAGTGGTCATGGGTAACGGTCATATTCAAAAACTCTTACGTCACACTTATTTAACAGTCTGACTTATGCACATCAAAATAACGTAGTTCTCTCAAAAATAAAATGTCTTGAAATTAGTTCAGGAAAATGTAACCGTCTCCATTGGTAAAAACACTCGACTTCTCTCTCAGGTAAAATTATGACTAAAGTTTGCTGAAGCTAATTTAGGCGCCTTGCCAACATGGTGTCCGTTGAATTTTCTACGCCAATGGCGTAACGTATCAAAGTCAAAGATGAAATAAAATTTAAAACTCGATGAAAAACAGCTCTGGTTTTAAATACCACGATGTAGGCGAAGGCAGGACGGTGTGTCTAGTAGAACGAACGGAGGTAGGAAATATGCAGATCTGGGTGCTGTGCTACTTTACGTGGCTTACGGCTCACGGAGGTTACAGGTCTTGCTAGTTACCTTACTCCTAAACAGCTGCTGAAATATAATATGCGGAGTGCTTACTCTATCAAACACGACGCAAAACACAATCAAAACTGTAGCATGCCGTTAGAAACTAAAACACCCTAAACTCTAATTAAAATTCCTCCGCTGCATCCAACTGTGGGACGAGCGTCCTAGCTTTACGTCTAGTGTAGTTGAAGGTTGGTGACAGAGAGAGCGAACTTTCAAACGGCCCGCGCGGCCTTACCCCATGCTGAGCTCTCCAGCTAATCGGAGTACAGGATTTGAACCTGTTAGCAAATCGCAAGGCTTCCTGACTAACGATCTAAAACGACACACTGCAAACAGCCTAAATCCCTATTTCATAGAGTTATGGGTCTCGTAGAAGTTAATCAATTAAACACAATAATTTCCTGAAACGTTAACAATAGAGATGAGACCAAAAATACTACAAAATATTTAGTTATTATTAAAATACAAACAAAAGAAAATCTAACTGTCTATTTCGATTAAACATTAATTATTGATATTCGCACATCTAAGTTTAAATATTCTAACCATATGCAAAAATTAAAAAAATTAAAATAATAAAAATTATAAAAAAAAATCACGCGTATTATTCATGACAGTGTCCAGTATGTGAAATAAACATTAATTATTTCAAATAGATGCAGACAGTGAAAAATTTTGTATTACATAACTAAATTCCCAGATTCAATTTGTTTAAAACCAAGCTTGTCAAGGCAAAGGAAATAGCGTAGCAGTAATATCACAAAAAAAAATAGTTTTCTTTCTTTACTCGTGTCACATCTGTAGCACTAATGGAATGTGCCCTCATTACTGAATAATTTCTATGTCAAGTAGGAAAACGTGGATGTAACTGAAACCATACAAATATATATATATATATATATATATATATATATATATATATATATATATATATACACACACACACACACACACACACACACACACACACGTCATGTAGTCCGCTATGTCATGCCAAACTTAGGTTTATAATATATTTTCATAAAGTTTGATTACGAATATTTGTAAAAAAAAATAAAATAAAACGTTCAAAAATTGAACGGATACAACGTCCTTAAAATATAATTTGTTCTCGTAAGATACGTCGAAATTTGCTCTTCCCCAGTGATGAGAAATGAGAGAGAGTTTTGAATAATGAGTTTGATACTAACATAATTGAAGTAATTTCACTGAGTAAATATAACGCTTATGCAAAAAAAAAATAATTACAAGAGTGACGAGTAAAGGCGAACTAGACCGTTCGTACCTGAAATATAACATTACCGTGTTGTGTTCTCGAGCTGTCAGTACAAGTGGTGTGTGTAGGTAATAACACATGCCTGTGAACACGGTCAGAGCAGAGGCAAATATAGCGTGTAGCGCAGTAATAGTAGGAACAAAATAGAGAGTACTTATATTTGATCACAGCAGCTCGACTCAGACGACGGTATCACAAGTCCTCTAAGTTCTACACACTATCATTTCCATCAAATGGTAGAAATGTTAGACAATCCTTCAGGAATGGAAGTCCAAAGATTAAAGCGTCGCGAGAAGCCGCAGGCGGATTTCCTAGGGATCTGAGAGTATAGGCGAGTACATCAGCGTTCATTCGTCGCGTTCCGATATTCGCAGTTTTTGCTGGCCAGTTTTTCCAGTAATGCCAGTCATTTATTCCAATACTGCTCATGAACACCGGTGGTCACTGACACACGTTTTTATTTTTCTGGGCGGCATCCTGCGCGAGGCTTGGTTGATTAATGAAAACACTAAATTTTGCCGGAGCTCGTAGAGATAATGCAGTGGCTGTTAAAGCAGACATTCGTAGATACTGGTTACAGTCGAATTTTCTCTGAAGGTGTTTACATATATGCAGAAGGGGCATCAAAAAAGACATTAGCACCCTATTTCCTCTAAAAATATGTACATAAATTCACAGAGAAACAACAGTAAACAAAAAGTAGTCCAATGAGAATTCCGGAAGTCAGCCATAAACAAAAACCTCAAAAACGAATTAATGTGTTTGAAAAAATCTTTCTTCTTTAAACTTACAAGTGTCAGTATTTTTGTGCAAAAGTGAAGCCTTTCGAAGCAGTGAAGATATAAAGTTTTAAAGCTTAAATACCGAGTTTAATAACGTTTCTTAAAATTTTAGTCGACATCACTACAGAGTGTCTCGAAACTGGGAACTTACAGACGCGCACAAATATTTACTGTTTATTGCTTGGTTTTACAATAGCGCGGGCAGAAGATAGTTCAGCAAAAGTACCGAACGCGCCAGCTCACATAGTAGTGTGATCAGGCCAGCGGTCAGCGAATCCTGTGACTTAGCCCAGGCGTGCAGCTGGTTCAAACCATTGGTAGATCGATCTCGTTGGCTGCGCACAACCAATCTCCATGTCCCAACATAGAACTGCTCTTCTGCCTACACATCTAGCAAAAATGGCGTGGTTTGGGTTTGAGGTTAGAAAACAGTTTAGTAAACAAGTGCTTTGTAATGTTTGTATACTTGCTCTAGTCAATTCGTAATGCAGTTTGATTAAGTTTCAACTGGTAAAAGTATTTTCTTAGTATAATACTGGTTGTCACTTAGAAATTAAGATACAAACAAACACGTTCATCACAGTTGACCATGTGACTTTAACAGTTGTGTTCCTTTGGAGTAGGTCAATGTTGGGACATGCGCAGAAGAAGAATAAGCGGTCTAGCTCATCTTCAGTCTATGGTTGAAACAGCAGAAACCCTCTCCACCGAACTGAGAAGCAAGGCGCGACTGCGCGAGGCCTAGAGGCAATTTAGGAGAACGGAACACCTTGAGGCTCGGCTTCGACCCTCCAGCAGAAGTTCTTCGTTTTCGCGTCATACTTTCGTATTCAGAGTAATTACTGATAATGAATTATCATAGGAAATTTACATTTTACTAGTTGATTAATATTTTTGTTCGTAATTATAATTGTGTGTTATTAGCTTAATGTTAAAAGTCGAGAACGTATTAATAAAATATAAATAGGTTCTCGACTTTTTACAGCAAGCAGATAACACACAATTAAAACCACGCACAATAACACATTCAGACCCAATGTACACAATTGTGTATATTACTCACGTGTAGGTAATTTTTTGTGTGTACTGCACACGGCGAAGCTCAAAGACCAATGATTCTACGTGTGGGTAAATGATTCGCAAACCGTCTTACTGGTCTAAGTCGTAATTGGTTCATATAACTGTATTCGAACATATAGCGTACAGCTCAATGACTGTGACAGCGTAACAAGTTTTACGTCGATTAAGTACAGCACGCACCATAAATATTTTTGTTTGTAACACCTGAAACCGTATATTAAAGTGGATCTGAAACCACTCGTAAAATGTAAATAATAACAAACGTTCTGCACTTACATTAATCACTGATTTCGTCATGTCATTATACTCACTTTAAAACTTTTCTTGCAAACACATAGCCTAGCTTTCAAAAACGTCAAGCCTTATTGTAGGCACTTTTAAAACACTTTTTTTTCTCGTACGGATATTACTTAGTTTATAATTTTATTTTGATATCTCAGATATTTGAAATTGGACCAAAAAATTAAATATTGACTAGATTACCATCATACATGTTTTATTATTCCAGAAAATATTTACACACATGCCTTAGAAGGTATAAGTAAAAGCGTGTAGCCTAACATTTGTAAAGAAATTTTGAAAGATAGTATTATTAGCATTTACAACTCACAAAGTAAAAATCTTTTTCGTATTTTAATAACAATATACAAAAACACGTTCCTGTATAAGAAGTTTTTGTGAAACGTATTGGCGTACAGGCATAGTTTTAAAGATAAACATTACTGTCATTTAAATTATCTTTATGAAATTAAAATATGAAAACCATATATTTACTGCATGGCGAAATGGTCTTCAACCACAAAACATATACTTTTGTCGGTAACTGCTGAGTGTTTCTCAGCTCTCACTACGTTTCGAAATGCTTCACGGGTTATTTTATAACAACATTTGCAGGCGTCTTATCCGAAATGGATTTCGTCATGTTATTGCGAAGTGGAACTGTATAAAGTTGGCTGGTGCTAGGTGATGCGGCAGTAAAATTAAAATCCCCCGAAACAACAAAATACTAGAAAAACTCGAAACGCACACGTAACCCGATACGGCACGGCGTCTGCACGTAACCGAACAAGAACCAAATGTACAGTGACGTTACAGGCACACCATCATGGTTTTTACCGCGCAAAACCGTCGCTTCTTTCAAAATGCTGTATTTTATATTTATAAGTGCAAAAATAAGAATGAAGCACATCAAGAGAGTTAAAATTTATCACGTCAAAACGTGGTTCCGGGCGGGGAGGGGGGTGAAGGAAATACCCCTATTGTTTCGAAGTAACTAACGTATTTAAATACACAGAACAATCTACGTAGTATTGTTTCAACAAAAAAAAATAGTAATAACTAAGTTATTTACATCCATAAAAAATATTTGTCACAATTTAAACATATAATTTAGTTGATGGGGAACGAATTTCGTTTGACGCAAACGTTTATTTCTCTGATTAAGTAGTGCAAGGGGAGCAGGCCGATTGTAGTTCCACATCATTAAAGACTAAAATTAATGTTTGAGCAGGAGTCGTTGTACACTGTACGCGGCTCACTGGACACTTTAGAAATTCCTGCTGGATCTACATCACTCGCCTTTTGTATCCTCCTGTCGCATGTAAAATTAAATATGTACCCGTTAAGTTTATTTGAGTGTCGATCATTTATAACTGTGAAAGTGTCAGTAGTAACGTGTGTGTATGTATATCTATATATATTTTTTTATTTATTATCATTCATATGTGCTCATATTGCCATGAATAACATATATATATATATATATATATATACATAGAGAGAGAGGTAGGTAATTCATGGCATTGTGAGTACATTTGAATGTTATATATATATATATATATATATGTGTGTGTGTGTGTGTGTGTGCGCGCGCGCGCGTGTGTGTGTTATTCATGGCAATGTCAGCACATTTGAATGTTATCTCATTTGGAATAATAGTTAATAAATATATCTTATTTTAGCCTTAGATCGCAAGTGCAGTGGAATATACATACTGTGTTTATTACTTATATGGCAATATTTGTTTTAAAAATGTATTTATAGGATAAAAAATTGTGAAAGGAAAAAGTTACTCGGGCCTCAAAAGTGCTCACTTTACCGTGAACAGCCTATACTAACAAGCTGATTCTAAACAAAGCGTGAAAAAGAAAATTAAATAAAAGCAAGAGAATGTAAATGTAAAATATTCAGTAAAAATACATTTCAATGCACGACGTTAGAATATTGAACTATTTTTTCTACGTTACTGCTAACTTCTTCGGAAATATATACTGTATGCGAGCTAATGTGATCGGGAAATAAACATACAGATATGTACAGTACGTGCAGGATTTTTCTAAAGGTTCTTTAACCTTTTCGGCCCACCTGTCTATGATCATGGACATGTTGGAGGCGAAGGAGGTTTTTGCATGACTCTGTATAAGCCTACAACGAGGAATAGTAAGTGGCCAGTGTTTCGACCGCCTTCCTTGTGAGTGATCTGATTTGCTGAAGTTGCTACAGGTCTCCTTTGTAAACAGTTACAGCTCACAACAACGAAGACACGGCAGTAGTTCGTTGACTGGGATGAATTAGATGCTCTACACAAGCATAGCGTCCAATAACAAACTGAAAGATTGCAACACTGGAGCTCGTAAATGAATTCATGTCTGAAAGGTTTAACAAGTGCCTATTTATCCACGAACAAGATACTGTATATTTATCCACTTGATTTCGAGCTTACTGCACATTTCCAGGTCCAGTAATTTCTTCCAAATTACCCAATTCTGACTTCCACGCGTCTGTGGGAAAAGTTAATAGGTGGAAGGTTTATACTATCACGTTACCTACGCGTAGACGTAAAAACTGTACGCACGTTCATATCGAAACTGGTATCTCAATCACGGATGTCACCTTTACTTCAAGCTTAAGATTTGAAGATGATTAGAAACTGTAGTGAAGATATACTTCACTGAGTCACTCTTTGAGGCGTTTTATACGCAGAGCGAGCGATAATGCCGCCTTAGAATCGCAGCCGCTCACTGAACTAAAGGTCTGCAAAATTACTGGTAACGAAACGACTTTCGGAATCGGCTTCAAACACCAAAAAAAATAGTTTCTTATGGGCAAACAAAATACTTGTTTCCGTGTGGCTGAATAGCGCGTAGCTAATCTTACAAAATATTTTGCTGGTATAATATGAAGTGGAACACAACTGAGTATGTTCCTGTAGTAAGAAATATATATTTGAGTTTAAGAAACACTTTTGCTGAGCAAACATGATATCTCTGATAACATATTACTTAGTTGAATGAGCTCTACATATTTTTAGGCCACATGTTTACAATTGCGCCGCAGTGTTTTTAAAATGCGAATTTTAAAAGGAAACAAGCATTAAAAAATAGTTTTGCACCGAAATACAAGTTTATTGCAAACATTAATTTGAAGAACTACAAATTAAGTTTAAAAAAAAATGATACATATTTTCACACTGGAAGCAAATATCTGCGAAATTGATATAGGCGAATGCACTGCACTTTACCACAAACATGTCGCCAGGGTTACCAGTCGGACACACACTCAAGCGCACGAGAACGGCGCCATTGACCAGTTGGGGAACATTCTACCAGAATATTTCAATTTCCGAGGCAATAGCCAAGCGTCTTCGCGTTCTGCAGACGTGTAGGCTGAAGTCTGTTGAAAGGAAATCAGCTGTATGGATCTAACATCGGAGCTATTTGGAAAACGATTCATCTTACCTCCAGGAGGAGTTTGGTAAGAAGTGCAGACTGCAGGTCTTCGAACCATTGTTCTGTGGCTTTCGGAAGGCCAATGGGCCGCGAGCGACAAGCTTTTCGCTGAGGCTAGCCGTCGCAGTTTACAGCGATGATAAGAACCTTTTACCCCATACTCCGGGATAACACGTCCCTACCTTCGCTCCCCCCTCCAAGCACTAGTCTGTCACAACAAGATGAGGCACGCCTCACTAATATTTAGTTGCTAATCAGTAACAAAAATTACATAATTCGTTTATGTGTAAGTTATTCCATCTTCATGCAAAATTCCTCAATATTATTTGTCAAAGGACAAAAGCACACCTTACTACCAGAACGTCACACAGCTAATCGCTACCTAGCACTGTCACAACTGCGGCGTCATTTCTCCGTTTCGAATCTGTTCATGTGTTTCTCCGGGTGTTGTAGGTTTTCGGACGGACACAGTAGGTGTGGCGGGATCGTTCACAGCTCAGCTGGAAGCAAACATTGGGCGTATTCAGCGTAGAAAGCGCTGCTGCAATGCTGGTGAGTTTCTGCTGCAATAGAGCTGCTGGGTATGTTGTATAATCTGCTGCTAGCGACAATGCTATCGTTTAAGTCGGGCGTTTGGTCCTTCGGTTTCTTCTGCGTGGTTTTGTTCTATCGAAAGTGAATATTTATTCATGTATTCAAAAGTGAATTTCACATCTGAAATAATAGAGATAACAATCTCACGAGTTGGTAACAACGTTAAAAAATTGCGCTTTATTCATCTTGTTGTACGAGTTTCCAATTTCCAACAGCTCAATATTTTCATATTTATGCTACTATGTTTGCACTTCATCCATTGAGCTTAATCTAATGTCGGTCGTCTGCTTGCAGTGAAAATGCAGCAAAGTCCGCGAAATATTTGTCCGCTGCAACAGCTGCGCTCGCTGAAGCTAAAAGAAATCATTTACAATACTTCAGCAAAGATTCGCAGTTTTCAAAATGGTGACTTCTCAAATCTGAGAAAAATTTTTAATTCAAGCATTTATTATTTCAAAATAACGTACAGTTTTTTTTATAATGTTACTTCAGACGTAAAACAAAACGTTTCTAGAATGTTTCTATCGATGCGGTGAAATCGAGAAAGGGGGAGTGGGCAGGAAAATAATTTTAAAGGACCCTTCGTAGTAAAAGGAGAACATTCAGTTCCGGGGCGCGCGGATATTGTATTTCCTGGACGCTGCTCTCTGTAGCAGTGTCTTAGCGTTGTTTATCAGCTGCATGGTGTCGCTTCCTGTTTGCGGAAGGGACGCTATTTCCTGTGCGCGTCTCAGCTCCTCGCTAAAGAGCCTTGATGAGGGGAGTGGGAGGATGGGAGGGCAGAAGGGTGGTAAATATTTAACCCAACACTCACTCCAGCCAGCATAGTATCTGCTGAATCTTCTTGGGCGGGTTTATCAGCATCCAGCTGCTACGCAACTCGCTCCACAACAAAGCCCGCGCTGCTTTTGAGCTCACTTTGCAGACAGATGCCCCACAGAGTTGTAGATTTCTTTGTTCTGAGGCAATGTCGACACGGACGCAGATCATGACATTATACAGAAGTGAAATTACATAACGGTAATTTACATACATGCGAGGGCTCTCGTTTTCCTGTTCATGTAGTCTTAAATAACATATCGTTTGTTTGGCTTTTTTAAAGCTAGCAAATATTGCTTGTTTCTTGACCCACCACCTGGCAAGCACGTATTCTGGCAGTGATTGAATGTGCGTTCACGTTTCTAGCTAATTGGTCCGATGTTGAATTTAACAAAATGCGCGTGGATTTTTCTCTTTCTGGCCCTCAAGTGCTGTGTGACATCGATGCGAATGACATTGTGCGACATCTGGAGACAATCAAACTGTGAGCGGGCACTACCCCGAGAAAACCACCACATTAGCTAAATGCACATGTTTGCCAATCACATCTGCGACACTTGAATGTATTGCATGCGATATTTCGAGCGTGATGATATATTACATATGTGAAGTGATGTAATGTGGTCTGGAAATACCTATGACGTTAGAGGCTGTCCTAGATTGATGAATCTGCCGTAATGGTGATTTTTCTTTTGAGAGTATGACAATATAATGTCTGTAAATATCATATATTAAAATATTGTTAGATCGTTATTTCAATACTCGTGATATATCGTCATATATTTTGTACGTTTTATAGGAACGATAATTATAAATGACATCGAAAAGATAGGAATGCATCTTTGAAAATAATACTGAATAATATGTAACATAAAACTAGTGTAGGAACGTCTTCCAGTGAGAAATTTGAAAGTTGAGACTCCTTTACCCTCACCACTCCCCCCCCCCCACCCATTTTGCTAACAGTCATTGGCCTTTTTCACAGCATTATCACTATTCCAACTCTTGTAAAGAGCCTGCTCAGTTTCTTCTTTCTGCCCATTGAATATAGAAGAATTACGCGATAAGAACTGGGAGGCGGTGGATGGCACGTGCGCCTGGGATGACGGTACAGGCAGGTATAGGTAGTTCACAGTAAAATGAGCACTTTTGAAAGCCCTGCTTAAAATATACTTGTAAGCACGTTGTGTATCCTTCCGCTATATGTTAAATCAACATTGGCGTGGACCTAATTACTTTATTCATGCGTCAGTAAAGTAAAACTGTGGAATTATTATGAAAGTAAATATTTTCAAAATTTTCTACTCCATACAGTTATATGAATTAAAAAAATTAGAAAGAAAAATAAATGATTGCACTATTGATAAATTTTTACCGAACACTGTTAGTTCAACATTGAGACATGGAACTAATTTCCTTCCGTCGTTACCAACTTTACTGGACGCATGTACTACGTATTTCCCTTTAAAAATACACGCAGGTAGGAACAGTGGCATTTTACAAGAGTTGATTCCAAAAGTGCTCACTTTATATCGTTAACAACCTTTACTAACAGTAGTGAGTTCAGATGCACGGACACTCCACTAAGCGACTTCACCATCGAGGAACAACTTGCCGTAGTTCGCTTTCTGTGGTCAAGACAGAGTCAAACCTGAGGAGTTCCGTCGCCGTATGTTGGCGCTGTATGGAGTGTACTGCATTAATAAATTAAATATGCAAGAGACGGTTATAACGGTTTTAAAACAGAAAGAACAAACGTGCCTGAGGAAAGCCGATACAGTCGCCAATCTACATCTCGCACGGGAGAGAACATCCAGAGGGATTTGGCGTAGTTCGATTGTTACAACTTCAGCCCATTGAAGGAGTAGTTGCGTGGTCGCATGTTCACGTCGGATGAGGAGATCCGGAACGCGGTTGAGAACCTGGCTTCTGGGGCAACCGCAAGACTTCTTTTTGGAAAAAGTGGAGAAGACCGCAGAACAATACTAGACCATTGTAATGCAGGGTGCTGTCTCCTGTCCTGAGAATGAATCAGGCCACGCAAGGAAGGAGGATAGTCGTAACCAGAAGAATAGAGCACTCAATATACAAAATACTATATTTATTAAACTCACATCTTTTATACACAATTAAACATTTAACTCGCACTTGGCGTTACTTTACAGATAACCAATATCTCTGCTCCACAGTTATCAAGTACAGTTAGTAGACTCTACAAGACGTTAGCTTTGGCTATAATTATTGTGCTCGTGACTCAGAGGGAGTCTTAAGGATTATCACGAAGATCCTAACTCTGCACTACCTGGGGCGCCCCACTGGGATTATAATTACCCTGGATGTGTCTCTTCGTCGCCAACGTGAAGACCTCCTCGACAGTAACAGCGGCTAGCGTCGAAGTAGGAACCACTGGGCTAGTGGCCCTCTATGAAGTCGTTCCGTCGTCCCTTAAAATCAAGATGGCCACGAGCCGCCATCGCTCCAGCGTTATATAGGGACACGCCTGACCTTATTTCCTTCCTTGGCCGGGGAATATTTTACAAATATCCGGGCTGGCCCGTCGAGGACGCGTCATCCTGGACTCTCGAGCGTCGTCTGCCAGCCCTGGCTAATGGTGACCACACCAAGGCCCCCGTTCTCCATAAAATCCATGTGTCTCCCCGCATAATTACATTGGACCATCTGACGATCGGAAGGTAGTGAGTGAGGCCAGGCCGAAGAACAGTTGGGCGGCTCAGCGGCAGAGGGTTTAACCAGGTACCATCAGTATGGGTTGAGATGTGCCACTGGAAGAGGTATCTCTTGTGCTTTAATGCTGGGAGGGTATTTTATTAATTAATGTCCATCACGCACTTATTTTACTATTTTCTCCAGGGCGCTGTCAGTCGTGAGGTTAAGATATCGTTTACATTGTAAAGAGAAAAAAGCACTCGTTTGAAAATCATTTTGATACAAATGTCGTAAAATCTTGTTCGCTACATAGTTAACATTTGAATATGTGTGTCATACACAGTAAAAAGTACATCATATATAGTAATAATTCTTTTCTATACAATGTGTACTACGAAGTTTACGAAGACGTTAAACGTTTCTGTATGGTATGTCTTTGACTACCTTATTTGAGGCTAAAAATATATTTGAATTACAAAGCAAAACATTTCTTTATATACATCTGTTAGTACTTTCTCACGTACTGCTATATGGTTGGAGTATTCCTTTTGCCTATAATCCAACATGCATTAAAATATCTAAGTCTGTAACATTAAGTCATGTTAGCTCTAAACTACCTTGTTTGAACATTATTTGCATACTTTTAAGCTATTTTGCATAATGGAAAAGATCATTTTCACACATGTGATTGTATGTGATTGTAAAGACTAGAAATATCAATAAGTTCGAAGAACATATTTATTAAGGTATGCCGGCATGGTAATAGGAATTTACTATGGTTTCATGTAATCATTGTGTGGGAAGAGAGTTGCGTTCGGCTCCATAAACTATATAAAATACCCCATAAAATTATAGTAGAACAATAAAATTGTCGGTGCCGACCACTCAGGTATTTGAGAAAAGGGTTTACGTGCATGTTTTTAATGATACACTCCGCCATAGTGCTATAGAAATCAACTTATTATGTGACAAGGTGAAAGTGTCTACCATATTGAAACTTTTTTTATACTGGACGTATCATTCTCAGTTCAAAATGTACATGAAAATCACGCTCATCACCTAACAAATGAATCACACTTATTGTGCGGGTATGTGAACTGAAATGTTACATTTACAATGATATACAGGTCTGATAAGTCTTAAATGCATACAAAGGTAGTAATTATGGCGTTCTCGCCTCACGGTAGTTTTCCGCATTGAATGCACTCTAGCGGCTTAAACTTGAAGTAACTTACAGCAGTCCTGACTGCTGACGACACGTATTGTTCATAGTGCTGACAGTTATTGTGGGACACTTTTTTACTGAGTCAGCTAATATAACGCGCTATCAACACAGCGGTGAACATGTGGGCGGGCGACCACTCTGTAGCCCAGGAACTTTCTACAACCTGCCGTGCTGGCTGAGCCCCTACCTGATTTACAATATATTTTCAACGTACACAATTACATTTGCATGTTTTCCCCTATCATTTAATAGCACTTGAAATATATTCCTTATTCTGTCTCTGATGCAAGTGCGTTGTGGTTTCTAACTGACATTATAATTGTGAGTACCACTAACTGAGATGGCTTTTTCCAATAAAATGTATACCTTTATCAATTTATTGTATAGCGAGCCTATTGCCATTAGTAACACAATAATAAATGATGGACTTGTGTAATTAAAATTTTCTTGGGGCATGTTTGAGAACACATAATTGGACTTTACATAATTTTTATGTGAAACATACTGCACTGTTGGCAAGTTGGCATGCGAAATTTTCCATTCGTTCTTAATTGTATCGTTAACAGAATATAAGGATATGCCTTCTTTTAAGGACAGATGCATTACTTCAAAGTGAGTTGGTTTAAGCCATTGGATTGGTAATACAGTGTGTGGTATAGTAGTGACGGGACTTTTTATATTGCACCCGTGCGTTGCTTCAATGATCGGTATTTTTTCTACAGTTACCCTACAGCCACAGGGTACTTGCAACTCAGTAGATCCTATATCCGATCTGAGAATTGTCTGGCTAAGTGATTTGTTTACACAGTTTACAACTAAATTGGTAGAGAGATTTGTGATCACATAATGGTTGGGCTGAATAGCTGTAACCTGGACTTGATTACTAGGCGCACATGTAAATCTGAATAAATTATATAACTTTTCAAGCTTTTGTAACTTATAGCCTCTTTGAAACAACTTACCTCTCTAGACTCCGTGGCATGTGTTGATATGAGATTCATACCTTGAAGCTGGTTCTTCTCGTCGGCCACAGCCCTAGTGGTATGCGTAAACATGTCAATCGCTATAATACATTTTGGCAAATCAATGTTACAAGATTCATTCTTAAATAAGTATGCCGTTTTTACAGCTCTGAAAGATTGCCATGTGAATTGTGTGCTTTGCAAAGGCACTTGAATTTTTTTTATCATGATCTGAGTTGGTGAAAAAGTGCATTATGTTATGGGAACAATATAGTAAGTAATTATTTTGCTAACAGGAATGCTGAGTCTCAAATTCATTTGACTTACTTTTGACTCCAATTTGACCAATTCTCTTGTTAAGAGAGACCTAGATACCGCTTTTTACGGTAGTTTATTATTTTGGCATACCTGAATATAGGTGTTCAGGCTTATTTCTGTTATGATATTGTTAATCAGTTCTACAAATATTCCTACCATCATTTGACTTTGCACTCGTGAACTCTCAATTATTCTTTCTTGTGAATTAAAATCATGTGCTAAAGATTGAGCTTGAGTTGACATTGCATTAATTTTTTAATGAATTTGATATTTGATTTCTGCCACAGTGTTGACTGTGATATTGCGGTCATTGATAGCTATCTTAATATTATTCTCGATATCACTTATCTGTACTGCTAACATATGTTATTTAGACAACAACCCTTGAAAATGGTGTGTGGTCAGAATATTACAGCACCACGTCGCTATGGAACCAAGGAAGGCCAGGGATCGTTAATTTCTCTTTGACAGGGACACTTCGGAAGGGAACTGCTTTTCAATGTTTACAGAGGTTGCATTAAAAATTTGTTTAAGTTTCTCGGCGTTTCTGCAGACAGTCGAGTTTCGAGTGGCACAAGCACTGTGCCACTCGAACCATTCGTCAACGTTGCCTGGAGTCCGAGGTTCCTGCAGAGGCAGTGTAAACAGCGGTGGCACCGTTTCTTCTAATTGAATTTGCGGCATCAGCTGGCTGAAGTAAACCCCGTGGTGTGTCCTCTATAGCGGTTGTGCAGGCACCATCGCTGCAAGGCTCAGCAAAAGAAGCAGGACGCAGTAGGCAGCCTGGTTCATATTGGATTTGAAGTATCCTTGGTTCACAAGTCCTCTCCCCTCTAATATAAGGATGAGTGTTACTGTCGTACATTGGCAAGTTTTTCATTTCGCATGCTGACAGTCTCTATCTTATTAACTCCTCGCCTACATACTTCTACTGCAATCGTAGAAAGAAGTAGTAGATTGACAATTCTGTAGGGTCATTGATAATTAAATGATAACGTTTTCTGTCGGGCATGTGTTTTCACCCACACAAATTTTCCTACTTTTAATTCGTTAGGGTGATGTTTGTTGTCAAATATCCATTTCTGTTGTTGCTGGGAGGCAACCAAATTAACACGTGCTTGCTCTCATACCTTTTTAAGCCATTCGCACCAAACGTTAGCGCGAGGGGAGTACAAATGTTAACTGAGATGCGATGGCTGTATGGCTTCAACCCCGTGAATAAGGAAGAAAGGGGTGAACTTTGTACTATGGTTCAAGGTCGTATTATAATTTGAAATTTTATATGGGACATTCTGATCCCAGTGAGTTAGATCGTTGCTGGCACAAGAATTTAGATGTTGGGATAAAATCTTAATAACTTGCTCCGTCAAACCATTGCAAGCTGGATTATATGCAGTGGTTTGTAATTTCTTGATTTGTAATTTATGCAACAGTTCTGTCATTAGCTCATTATTAAATTAAGTCCCTCTGTCTGTAAGGATGGCTTTCGGGTAATCAAATTCTAAAATGATGTATTTTACAATATTAGCACAAGTTATGGCATCAATCGTTTGTACAGGACATGCGATGGCATATCAAGAGGCAAATTCAGCCATGACTAATACATATTTATTGCTGCGGACTGAAGTATGTAGCGGCCCTTTCGCATCAAGACCCCATGACTGGGGGGCGGGGGGCAGGATGGGAGTCATCTCACCTATAGACTTTTGATGAGGTGCTTTTATTCGCTGACATGTGGGACAGTTTGTTACGTACTCTGTAACATCTTTGTTCACCATATCCCAATAATAAGCTGTTTTAATTTTCTCCAATATCTTAAACTGACGAAAATGTCCTCTGCCTAATAGGGCGTCATGGTGAGCTGTTATAATTTCAGGGACATAATATTTCGGTACAAGTGTCAATTTACGCTCACCAGGCAGGGTATGTTGCTTTATGTAAATTTCGCTGTTTCCAGAAATGGCGTATCATCTAGCAATGCAGCAATATTTGGGAATCGCCTTGTCCGGGTCCATTAGAGCTATCTTTAATGGTTGAATATGGGGGTTGTTTGCATATTCAGCTAAAATGGCGATGCCGGTTGGTCAATGAGTGGTAATAATAATAGGTGAGTGTCGTCGTCGACTTTGATATATTCCTGCTCGTGAATATATTCAGGTAAATAGAAAATGTTTTCGTTGTTGTCAGATGATAAGTATACAACAATGTATTCGAGGGTCAAGACATGTTGTAGATATCTTGTGTGGATTATTTTGCTGAATAATCTCCATGTTGGCAGTGTATATAGATGTGACTGTTTTTGCAATTACCTGCATTGGAAAATATTCTTCATTAATGATTGATTTAGCTACTTGCGCTTTGTCTGTAGTGTGGAAATCTGGTTTGATCAATTGTTTAATGCTGTTCGGCCATGGACTTCAAATATCTTAAACTTGCATGGTCTGGTTCTATAACAGATTTACGGCCGTAAAGATAATGTTTAAAATAAATAACGAAGTATTTAATAGCCAACAATTCCCATTCCGTCACTGACCATTTTCATTAATTTAGGGATAATTTCTTTAAGACAAATTCAATGATGTTGCATTCTTTGATCATGGAGTTTTCTTGTAATAGCACTGTGCCTATAGCAGTTTGTGATGCACCACACGCGAGTATCGTTTGTCTGCTATCATCAAATTTAGCTAAGAATGACGGGTTGCGTAATGCTGTTTTCAACTTTTATAATGCGAGTTGTTCCTTTTCGCCCCATTTAAATTATGTTGTCTCCTTAGTTAATCATGTTAGGAGTTCGGCTATCTGGGCATAATTAAGTATTTAGTGCCTTAAGTAAGACGTACGGTTAAGAAATGTCCTAATTTGTTTAACATTTTTGGGCTGTGGCATTTGTTGTATTGCCAGTATTTTTTTGGGATCAGTTTGTATTTCTTGGTGTGTTATGTAATGCCGAGGATTTTAATTTCGTGTTGGGCAAAATTACATTTTTTGCTGTTGACTTTAATGTAAAATTTTCTCAATTACCCCATAACCTTAAGGATGTTTTCCAAATGTTCCACAAACGAATTTCCGATAGTAAATATATCATCGATATATACCAATGTAGTATTCCAGCAGAGCGGTCCTAACATAATGTCTACAAAGTTTTGGAAGTAGTTAGGATTTGGGGCGAGGCCCATAGACATACGAGCTAACTCATATTGTCCTATTCTGTCCACACTAAAAGCTAACTTATGCCTGTCTTCCTTACGAACTGGTATGGCATAAAATATGCTGAACCTATCGAGGGAAGTAATGTATTTGGAATTCTGGAGCGTAATAATAATGCCTTCTGTTCAAGGAATGGGATATTGTACTTTAGTTAGGTGTTGATTCAGCAATCGAAAATCGGTGAGGAATCTAATCCCTCTCTGATGTTTAGGGATAACTAGAGGCAGCGCAGCATACGCTGACTATGAAGGTGTGATAATTCGCGAATCGAGTATCTGCTGTATTTGGACTAGAACATCTTCTTGTAGTTTAGGGTTTATCCTATATGGATGGGTGTGGATAGGTTTATTCATATTTAGATCAAGCATTATTTCACAAGCATTTGTTTCAGTTAATTCATGAATGGAACTAGCGAATCGATCACTGTATTCTTCCAATAACAGCTGCAATTGTGTTTTCTGATGGAGTGGTAGCTAGGATTAATATTACGCAACAATGTGTGGTTTACATTATCATCTGATGTGGTGATTTTATTTATATGATATTCAATGCAATTACTGCGATCATATTCAATTGAATTGGTATGTATGGGTATTTCAAATATTTTGTAATTATTTGACCCATAAAGAAACATTGAATCTTTTGTTAAAATAGGTACAGTGTCATAATGTTTGATAAAGTCAACACCAAGAATCATATCAAGTTTTAAATTGTCAAAGTTATGACCAGGTATATTTATGATGACTTTTGTTTTGTAATGAGGTCAATGTCCTCAATTACTCCTACTATAGAAAATATTCCTGTAACTGGCTTATGTATTTCTTTATTCACTAAAGTGGTCGTCATGCAGGAATGAGAACAACCTGTACCCAGCAATGTATTATATGTTTTACCAGCAAGTCGCGTAAGGACGCATAGTGTTTATGTTTTGACATAACCTGCGCCACACTCGTTCCTGTTGACTGGCATGGTCTCTTAATTCAATGCTTCTAATAATGGCCGGTGGCTCAGATTGCGCGGACGCCTTTCATCACCGCCAACCGGTTCTACGTTGTTGTTTACAGGGCTGTGCATTCCCGCACGCTGTAACTTGATTCGTGTTTCACCAATCCCGAAACTTTGTTTAAATTTCCGGAAACCCGCCACAATATCTGTTTGAAATGGAAGTGTTTGATTGGGGAACAATGGGCAATTTTCTGCAATATGGTTTGTGTACAAACATAGTGCGCACGTGGATGCCATTTCCGAGCGCGGCCCGACGAATGCTTTCCTTGTCACCTTGACATCACGCTTTTACTGAGCCATGCAATCCTTCCTGGTTACCAGCTCGTCAAGAGCCGCCACTTCCTTGTGTATGCATGGGTCGCATTTCATGGTCAGCTCGCGGTGTTGAAAAACGTGCATGTCCTTGTCGCTGACCGCCGTTTCCACGATGTACAGAGTGTTATATGTCATGGGCGCAACGATTTGTTTCTTTACCATTTTTGCCTTGTAGGTGTTTTCGGAATTCCTGCTAATACGCCCTGACTTGATTTGTAGGTCATGGAATATGATGCCAGATGTTCTGTCTGCAGTGTTGCATGAGGCAATCACTGCAACACTGTGCGGCAATTTCCACATATGTGTGATTCGGAACTCTATTAGCAAATAACGCCTGGCATACATCAATAATACGCGACACTTTCGTCTCGGATGGGATGTGTCGTTCTGTTGTACTAACCTGGCGTGTATCGCCCCACTGATGGGCCTGACTATTACGTGCGTCCTTTAAGGACCCTACCTGCCTGTTTCGTGCCTGAAAATGTTGTTGCGTACAATCTTTCTGCGGGTACTGTATATTTTCCTGTTGTTCCCTTAAGGGGCCTGTCTGCATCTATGGTGTGTAATGAAATTGCACCATTCTTTTTGACTTGTCATAGGGGATGGTGCCTACTGCCCCTTCGTGTAGAAGGTTTTTTGGTTATTTTGTTTCTGTGTGTATGTGTCATTGCTGTTAATGCGGTCTTCTTTCTGGTAGAGGTAATTTAGTTTTTGCTCATTATTTGTATGTTTGGTGGGGTGTTTGTGAAATTCGTTGCTTCCCAATTGGGTGGTGTTGAAAGATTGTCGATTACCGTATTTATGTTGTTGTGGTGTGTGGTCTGTCTTTGGTACAAATGGTCGAAGATTTTGTTGTGGATTTGGGTGTCGGTATTTTTGTTGAGTGTGGGGTTGATTATAGTATTGGGTAGGTTTTAGGGTTTTCTATCGCCATGTTCGCGATTTCCTCCTTGAACTTTATCACCTCCGCTCGTAAGGAGTCTGTGTCCGGCAGTGTTTAGTGATCTGATATTGTCTGATTATATCTGAAGAGACCAAGTTCGGCTCTCTGAATGTTTGTGGTTATCTCCTCAATGGTGTCATTTTTCAGACCGACAATTTTATCTGCTATGGAAGGTAGCAGAGAGCGCAACACGATACCTATGAAGTCTCTATCAGTTAAATTGGGATTGTATTTGCGGCAATAGAACATGAGTGTTTCAATATGTTTCTGCGTGCTCTCGTATAGTTTCTGTTTAGTTGTAAACAAAAGTTGCTTTAAGTACTCTTCAGTTGCTGGTGTAGAGAATGTGGTCTTTAGTTAGTTCACAACACCTTTCCATCTTATCTCGCCCATGTGTGTTTGTGTGTAATTATCTAACGTATGCTTATATGACCCTTTTGCATAGTACTTTAAATTTTTGCATTTATCCTCGTCAGTCCAATTAATGTTTTCGGGTGCATGGTTATACTGTTCAATGAATGAAATCTACCCATTTTTCCTATCATCTCCTGAAAACATGGGGATTTGAATGGGTTGCTGTACAATGATATTCACCGTTGACATGTTCGCCATGTTGTCTGTTTGTAGTGCGATCTCGAGAGGTGATGCTAAGGGGGAATTTTCATACAAGTTTTCTGTAGTGTCAGTGTTAATGTGGACTGGTGTAAGGTAACCTGATATGTGTTGTTCAATGTTTTGGTATGTGGGTGGTGGTGTTGTCGGCAGAAGGCCGCTGTTGGCGGTATTAGTAATGAAGCTGGGTGTAATTCGTGTAGAAGTGGTATTAAATTGGTCAATCAACTCAGGGTTCTCCTGTAAGAGTTTTTCTGCAGACTCAATAAAGCTTTGGAATTTATTAAGTGTGTTGTGTTGCGGGCTGCTAATTTCTTTGATTGTCAGATAAATAAATGGTCACATGTTATATTATACTACGTGCTGTGTTAAAAAACGACGTTATCTCAATCCATCATAAATTGTGGTATACTGTGTTTCAGTTTAACTTGACGCATTAATAACTAACATGCACACGCATAAGCTGGGTTTAATAATTATTCCCACACTGCGAACATACTTGTGGAAAAGTGTGAAGATTAAATCGGTCCGAAAAGCGGCTGTAATTTCTCAAGCATTAAACCTTAACCAAGCGTAAGCACACACACACACTCGCTATACTAGAATTGTCGTCTTGGCGTGCTGAAAAAACTGCAACATGGCTGTTTGCACCCACGTGCGCTGGTGCGGTTGGAATTTGCTGAATAGCGCACAACACTTCATGGCTTTGAATGGCTGGTACAAGTTAACGATAATACTACTCTTTAGTACAGTTCCCTCTAGGTTACTGAAGGACGTTGGCTTTAATTTCTGTAATAGGGTGTCAAATCCTAGGTGGCGAGGATTATGAGGCGATTCTGTATTCTGACTGTAATCCGAATTAACAATGCAATGAATTGAAATGAAAGTAAGAACACCGTTGCCTCCACACTTGCTGAGTTCTGAAATTACTTTTTACAACCTGCAGTATTGTCCAGGGATTGCAATCCCGTGGGTTGGTGGAAGTTGGTATGCGTTTCTAATTATTGTTAATCGTTAACTCTGATGTACAACATGAATGCTATCTTCCACCTATTAAAACTGTAATTCGTTTACTTTAAGCTGTGAGTGTACTTACGGGGAGGTTGCAAGCTTCGGCTACCTCCACCATTTGCTGTGACCTGTCCCAAGGACAGAATGAGGCCATGCAAGGAAGGGGGATAGTCGTAACCAGACGAATAGAGCACTCAATATACAAAATACTATATTTTTTTAACTCACATCTTTTATACACAATTAAACATTTAACTCGCACTTGGCGTTGCTTTACAGATAACCAATATCTCTGCTCCACAGTTATCAAGTACAGTTAGTAGACTCTACAAGACGTTAGCTTTGGCTATAATTATTGTGCTCGTGACTCAGAGGGAGTCTTAAGGATTATCACGAAGATCCTAACTCTGCACTACCTGGGACGCTCTACTGGGATTATAATTACCCTGGATGTGTCTCTTCGTCGCCAACGTGAAGACCTCCTCGACAGTAACAGCGACTGGCGTCGAAGTAGGAACCACTGGTCTAGTGGTCCTCTCTGAAGTCGTCCCATCGTCCCTTGGAATCAAGATGGCCGCTAGCCGCCATCGCTCCAGCCTTATATAGGGACACGCCTGACCTCACTTCCTTCCTTGACCGGGGAATATTTTACAACCAGCTGGACTGGCTCGTCGAGATCGCACCATCCTGGACTCTCGAGCGTCGCCTGCCAGCCCTGGCTAATGGCGACCACACCAAGGGGGACTATGTAAAATAGTGAAATATGAAATGTGCATTTTCCCGCATAAGTCAAAATAAAGGTGTTTCTGTAAATCATCTTTATTTTTTGATTCCGGAGCGAGTCACGTGGTCTAGATGTTATTTAGCTTAAATTTTCCGGGAAAAATTATTTAACCAAAGGCCATTTAGCCTAAAACTCACTTAGCCCAAAAGTAGCTTGACCTTAAGTCATTTGGCAGAAATATCGCTTAGTATAAAATTTACTTAGAATTAAAGAATCTTGGCCAAGTCACGTGACCTAGAATTCCATTGGCTTTAAAGTAATTTGGCTTAAAATTCACTTAAGCTTAAAAGTTACCTAGCCTAAACACCACTTAGCGTAAAATTAACTAGGCTTGAATGTCACATGACTTAATAGTAGCTTGGCCTAAAAGTCACTTTCTTTAAGAATCAGTTTAACTAATTCATTTGACCTAATGTTTGCTTGGCCTAAGATCACTTAGCCTAAAAGTCAGTTTGCTTAAATGTCATATCACGTAAAGGTCAATAAGCCTAAAATGATTTTAAGCCAAAATACTTTTATGCCAATTTTCGTGTACATTTATCATTGTACTTCCGCTACACGCGAAAAATAAGTACTCATAAGTAAATGAAGCGATACTGCAGTTTCTACATATTAAAAGTTAACATTTTTAATAAGATATCGAGACACGCAATAAATTTTCATTTTTCGCTGCCAACTATACTCGAAGATAGCCAGTCAATATTTATCCTAATATATGTACAGTGACGAGCAGAAACATTTGCTAAACGTTAAATCCAAATAATTCAACTTAACGCTGAATATCCACAATCATCATCCCTCAGAATTTATGCGCAAATGCATTGTGAAATATTTTGCTTCTGAGAACTGGATTCTTTTTTGTTCTTATTTTGAAGTGCGGTGATTCAGAATAAAAATAGATTATGCAGTAATCAAGTCAATAAAATAACCCCCCATAGAGTTTCTTTGCTTAAGATACGTCTGACTGTTGTTAGAAAAGTGCTCCTCTTGACAGGTAGCGGTATCGTCATAGATGACAGGCCATTTCGTTCGGAGAGTTGTCTGTTACCAGTACACGCACCGTGCCCTTTGATAGCCAGTGAACTCGAAATGTAAACAAACACGATGAATCAATTCCAAACAAAATAGTGTCCACCCCATTTCATTTGTCCCTAGTGATGCAAATGGAAAGCGTTCACGTTACAGTGAGCTCACCAACATACTGTTTGCCGTAAGTTATACCAGCGAAGTATACGTGCGCTTTATGTGCAAGCCAACTTATTGTTGAATGGAAATGTCGCGACAAAAGTAAGGGCAATTAATATATTCAACCAAATGTAACCCTTTGGAGTATACGTGTTCTAAAATTTTAAATAACACGGATGTTGAAACATTACCGTTTACATTGTTATTTATAGTAAATACACAGCGCATACAAATTTCTGTAATGTGAACATAAACCTCTTCTATACTACGATACCTGAAATGATGACTTTCCAAATGTTTATACCAGTAGGAAACATATTTAGGTCGTACCACTAACGTTATTCTAATTAAAAAATAATTACACGTGTCTATTTTTATGTATGCATATATTTAAATATTGTGAAAAATACTGTTTTCTTACCAATTCAATTGGTAAAGAAAGTGAAAGAAATTAGCCAACTGTATGTTTGGGATTATTATGTTGGTAACTATATCCAATGCAAGTTATATGAGGATTTTATTGACGGCGTACTTAGGCCCGAAGGAATGAACTTTATAATGAAATTAAATAATCATTATTTCAATCGTCTGAAAATTCTTCTCATTAGAAGAGTGACGAAATTTTTGCATAAATTAGCTGTGCCTACTAAACATTTAAGAGTGAGCGCTGGCTTAGGTGCCTGCTAAGTTGCTCAAGTAGTTCATCCACTACGCTGCTACCTGCACTGGGCGCCACCGTGCAGAGCAGTATTACGTCTACTGAAATGCCAGACCATTTGTTGCTTCATTCTGATGAAATATCATCCCTCCCACACGTCACACACATTGTAATAAACCTAAAGCGACCGGTCCATCATTCTTCTGTGAGAACGACGAGTGTCATCTCGACAGTTCTCCATGTGTAGTTCTTCACGAGAGATCACATGCGACTCCTTCGCTTTGTTGTTACGAAGGTGTGTAAACGTCTGTCATTTTAAGAGAAAGTTTCTACGGTTGAAACAATGAAACTTTCTCTCGAAAGTTGTACCTTACAAAACTCAGCTAATTCAGATAATACTGCTAATAATAGTTTTATATCGGAAAACAGTAATGAAAAATAGGTTACACACTCATGAAAATCTTGGGAGTTATATTTACCAGATCTGGTCTAACGTTGAATCATTTAGAAAATTTTCTTAATTTCTTCTCTCTTTCTATCAGGCATCATAATTCTCCCACGTGTGCAAGTCACTACATGCGTGGGCCTTACGATAGATTCCAAGCGTGAATACTGTACAAGCGAAAATTTGAAATAAATATGTTGCTTTGACACCAACTGTATTACCATTGCCTGTAAAACCAAAATAAACAAATTTAAATATTGACGTTAAGTCGTGAAACTAATTTACTATATTCGCTGCTAATCTGTTCCCGGTTAACCATGAGTACTTTCGAAATTCGCCGTTGAAAGAAGGCCCTGTTCCTAACCTCATGTATACTTTAACAGACACGTTGAATGGTTGTCTCGCAGTAATGCTGGCTGCCAGAGAGGAAACGTAGTCCATACCTTTAACTGCATGCAGTTGCAACGTTCATGTTTGTAGCCAATTAATATATTTAATTTGTAGGTCTTGTGTGAATATATAACATTAGGAATAAGCATATTAGTTACATATTTAATTTCCTAACAATTTGGCAGTTCCACACGCTCAAAGTGTGAATAAAGCAGTCGGGTCCATGACCAAGTCAATTTATATCAAATATGGAGGAAAGTCGATCCATGCAGTGCTTTCAAACGTGCCGATTGACCACGAACAGCCTCTACAAGTACTACAATTAGAATTTCAGTTCAAATGAATGCAATTTAAAGACTGAGTTCTAAATTTTTAAATAACCGTGAGCAGAGAGTGATCAGTTTGAGAAAGTTTGTTGGGGAAATGCGACAAAAAATTTTAACTTTCACTCTTCTTTGCCAAACTGCATTTTATAACTCTTCCAGATTGCTGTGTATCCATATTGTTAAAGGCTGTTCACGATAAAGTGAGCACTTTAGATTTAACCTTAGAAAAATGTTACTGTCCTGCATGCATATATTTTAATGAATGGACTAAGTGACATTTGTCCAGTTAAGTTGGTAACCATGGATGGAAAGTTGTTCTTTACCTTAACTTTGAATAACAAGTGTTAGGTTTCAATTTGTGATAACTTAAAACTATTTATCTAGCTTTCTTTTGACCGATGCATGAATAAAGTGATGAGGCCCAAGACAATGTTATTTTTACATAAGGGCAGAGGAGTACACAACGTGCATATAAGTAGATCTTAAGCAGGGCTTTCAAAATTGCTCATTTTACCGTGAGCAGACTATACGATTGATGGTTTAGCGAGTATAGGTAGAAGTAAATCCTACTCAATTACGGTATCCAATAAATTAAATCACACAAAGGGAGATCTGGTAACTAAGCCGTTTTAAAATACAAGTGATCTGAATATTCTGAACATCGTTAACAGCCAACATATTGATGTTTAGCGCTGCAGGTAGATTACATTTCAATTGTGGGTGGACGTGCATGACAACCCTAAGTAGCAAAATATAGTTTGCCCACGTGTGCAGATCTGATTATGAACAAGCAGCTCACATGCGGCATCCAAAGGTATTCAAGAAGCGGAATGCACCCGCAGATGCATGTGGCACACATGATGAATGATGATTGTGGTATGATGTGTTTACGCGTGGGCCACATACGGATATCTAACTGTCAGCAGATGTCCAGCAAAACCAGAGTTCCCAGTAAGTTAATCACAAGCGGGCCACTTCTGAATCTACTGTCGGCTGATGTCTGGCAAACCAAGAGTTGCCCAATTCAACCACAAGCGGGCCACTTCTTGATGAACTGTCGGCTGATGTCTGGCAAAACAAGAGTTGCCCGTAAGTTAACCACAAGCGGGTCACTTACGGCTTTCTGCTTCTGGCCTGCCGTAAGTAAAACACATGTCGTTAGCCAACTGTTGGTAAGCCACTTGTGGCCCAGCTATTAGCCACTTGTGGCGAACATAGATGCAGCTTACCATGCATTTTAAAAATAAAAAAATAATTGTGTCTAACCCAAATAAAATGGATGTGTACCATATTCATGCGTATTATCTTCAGCTTTATTTCATAATTAGTACATTTCTTTGGAGAAACCTGGAATCGAACTCACAAACCAATAATCTACAGTCAAGTATGCTATCGACTACTCTACTATGTATTCATTTACGACATTTTAAGTAAATATGGATATTGCTTCACATACATTATGCATTATTGGCTTTGCTATATAGACAATGTTAGTATCACAAGTCAATACTGGGATTTATGTGTTTTGTTTAAAATACTAGTATTTTAGTTTCGGACTACTTTCAGGTAGAATTTAAAATGCAAAATAATGCTTTTTTTTTTTTTTTTTTTTTTTTTTACGTTTTATGCTTTGCAAGTTTTTGGTCTAAAAACTATTTTTTACTATTACTAGCTCTTCCATGTGATAACTTTACTTCAAATAAACATGAAATAAAAAATCGATTGAATACGCATATGCTATTTGCTACTGCACAACAACATATAGTCGGTATGCCTCAAATGGAACATAAGCTTGCTGATCATGTTTCTTCAGTAATAAGGGACAGTTGGCATACCACAAAAGGTGGTATGTACTCTTTAGAAAACATCACTCACACATTCTCTACATACTCTAAAATGCCTGTGGGTGTTTCACAGACATTTGCTTGTGCACCATATATGAAATTCCATCAGTCATTTTGTGTTAAATGGCCCACAATTTCCCACATGATGATGCTCAACAATCATAAATTAACCATTTTACTACGCGAGGGCTTTATGCGCAAACATGGTCTTATAATCGTTCTCTTAGTCATACATCAGCCACACGTTATTTACATACTGCAAGACGCCTGTGGGTGTTTCACTGATGTTTGCTTGTGAGCCACACATTAAATTCTGTGAAACATTATTTGTTTAATTACCCACATCAAAAATACTTTCCAAGCAAATGTAGTAACTATTGTTCACGTGGTCTTATTGTGTACCACATAAGAAAACACTTACAGTCATGTAGACGAACATGTATCACATGTGCCAACAGTTGGCCAACTGTTATCTGCTTGTTGTTTGCTACGTGGTACACTGGACTGACCCGAGTAGTGCTGGGAGGAGACAAGGCTTTGGAAATCGTCACACCGTGATTAAGTCACTGTCGTAACTTTTTCCCTAAAACTTGTTTAAGTTTACATCGCGCGCTGTTTGCACAGGTTGTGCAGCTTCAGATGCTTTGTTTTCGGTGTTTTGGCCGGTCTTCAAACATGCTTGTAGTCACTATAAGAGATGGCAGAATTCAGCAACTTGAGACGCTCGGTCGTCTCGTGTCTGGCATCGATGATTTTCCCGCATCGAAAACTATGTTTTTGTCCGCCCGCACCAGAAAAATGTACAAGACATCTATCCCTACCTTTGAATGATATTTTTCATCGCTGTTCGTCTGTGCTGACTGGCTGGGGTTACTATGTGGATCGCCCGGCGTAGCTGGTAGCCGACATCGGGTGACTTCGAGGACCATAGGGGACCGACGCAACAACACTGACCCCGAGTACAGCAGCATGACCACGCCTTCAGTTTGCAGAATAAAGACTAACCCTAGCTCCGGTGATGTGGGGTGCTACTTGCATTGTTACGTCACTGTTTCCCTATCGGCTCAGTTGGTGGGCCGGTCCTAGATTGTGCGACGTGGTCGGGAATGTTGGACTGGATTTAATTATTAAAGTGTAATTATGGAGCAATCTATACCCTTATTTCTACATTGTGGAAGGAGTTTATAAATCCTGGCTGGAAGCAGCTCCCGTCAGTGGTCGTGGACACCCACATAACATATAAGTAAATATAATACCCCTCAGATCTTTAATACAAAAACTGTGCCTCACATTGGAGTGAAATTTTTATGTAAGGTTTTGAAAAATCGCTTTAAAGGAGGTAATTTTCCGCTCACTACAGTAGTGCAGGATAGATGGGAAGACATTATAAGAGAAGAATAATGTTTGAAATTCTATCAGCTGTAGAAGATAGGACGGGAAGAAAATGGTTAACTATGAACCATTACAGTGTGCAGCAGTTCACTGGCCATGGGAATTTAAAGGCCAAGCTGCACAGTCTCGGGTTTATCACCTTCTCGTTATGGGACGTATGTGGCGTGGACGATACATTGATCGATCAGGGAGGACTGCAGCTGGATGTGGCAAGAATTATGGCCGATAAAGAGCTTCGCCATCTATGGAGCAATTTTGCCACAAAATTAGCCAAGAGGCTGGAAGAATATGACGAGTGGCAGCAGGCAAATTCTGATGCCCATGAGGTGATACTCGGGTAAAAGCATCAAGGTATAAAGTCGGAGTGTGGCTGATTGGTGAGGAGGACAGATTTTACAGGAAAAAACGGCAGAAAGCAGTATGTGAAATCAAAAAAGAAGGCATTTGAAGATAAGAAGAGGAGAAAGTGGCGTGCGCTGTCTTAGTCATACGAGTACACATGCAGTGTGTGAGGACGGAAGGCGTGTTGGCCTTTGGGCTGTAAAACCTGTCGTAATGCATCTTGGAAGTAAGGTCAAGAGCGGAAGTGGACTGGTGAAATATGCTGATCAACATCATTCCCTTTGAGGCACATATTCCTGGCTACAAATACTGTGAGCCTGGCATGCGTCTAACACAATGATTGAAGTATGCCGACGCCCCTGTCAATTCTTTGCACTAGGTGTGCAAGAAACAAGACATCGCCTATGTGATAAGTAGCAAGTTGGAAGATAGGCACGCCACCAACACTGCCAGATGTGTTGTTCCTGATGGCTGGTGGCATACTATAGCCAGTGCACGAGGTATTTCTTATCCTGTCAGGTGTTTCACCGATATGCCCTGTGGGGAACCTGTTGTTTGGTTTTATCCGACGGACCTATTGTTTCAAACCTCACACCAGGGTACTCTATTGCGTGTAGAACTGCAGTAACTAGTAGTTTTATCGTATTTGCATATCCACTTCATTTCTGCGGTGTCCCCTAACTTCTCTCTCTTCATCCGAATATCTACTAGACTCTTCTTCTGTTGCTGTCGTCTTTCTGTGCTTTCCTGTACCTGCTTCGATTTTGGTTTTTAGTTGGGAAGTTTTAATTCCCAGCGCTCGTAAACCACCTGCACACTATGTTTGCATCAACACTGTAGATTTTTTTTATGTAAACATGCAAATGTTGTGTATAGAAAATATAAAGGTGTTGTTTTTTCTGGCTGGCATAGTGTACTGCCCTCGGTCCCAAGCCCGGGGAGCCGTGCAAATGTAATGCCATGTGGATGGTAAAGTGTGAGGGCGAGACAGCAGCAGCTAGCAGCGGGAAATCATCATCCTTCGGCTGCCGTGTCGAAGAAGTAAATGGGATTGTAATTCGATTTCTAATCCTACAGCTCGTTGTTACAGATGCACTTCGCGCACGCGCACGTCGTAATGTTTAGAACCCCGTAGCCAGCTACGCCCCATGCTGTGCATGCAATAGCTATAGCTACAGAGTCGCGCACGGACAGACGGCCAACAAGCGCTCTAAGCACGTACGTCATGAGTGCAGCACACTTCGGTGCATAGGTTTATTGGCTTATAAAGCAGCGACTAGGAGGCTTGGGGTGGTGGGTGCGTGCGCTGCAGAAAGCTCTCTATTTTTATAGTATTGTTCCTAGAGCATTTATACATTTACCAATTTTTATATTAAGTCGCGATATGGCCTTTTATTTCATAGAATAAACCTTATATATTCGGCAGTTGTGATACCATAATCACATTCTCCTTTACAGTACGAGTTCGCAGACATGTTGATAGATACACTTATAAGTATAAGTTTTAAAATGTTAATGTTTAATTAACTAAATATAAAATTCATAACTGTTGCAATGTTCTACGTGTATTCGACAGTAAATACCATATTTTTCTAGAGTCTGCTGTAATCTAGTAGTCATTACGCACGGTTGGTGGCCGAAGGGTTGTGGGAACGGTCCTGTGCAACTCTGGCATTTTTGAGTTCCGAAGCAAGCAACTAAAAACATTCAAGCACTCCTATTGACTGCCGATAGAACTAAACTCTCCGATGCCAGTGCACCCCTGCAGGTGACGTGATGACCAACACAATATGGCCGCACCGATACCAGTTCTCCTATCCGCGAATGGTAGAACTCAAGATCAGCACATAACTCTGTTGGTGGGTACGAGAATCAAAGATGGCCATCTATAGCAGACGACTCACAGCAGACGCGGGAATTAAATATGGAGAATGTGAAGGCAAGAGAGAGATAAGTGGGGTGGGAGAGTGACGAGAAGGAACGATAGAAGGTAAGAAAGAGGGAAAAGGGGTGGGAGAGCGACAGAAAGGAATTATAGAGCTTGAAAGAACCAAGATAGAATGACAGAGCATGAAAAAACCTGGTTGGAATGACAGAGTCTGAAAACACCAAGTGTGATGATAGAGCAGGAAAATGCTAGGTGGAATGATAGAGCAGGAAGATGAGAATAGGTAAATTCTGAGG
The DNA here is from genome assembly GCA_029891345.1 of Dryococelus australis. NCBI lineage: Eukaryota > Metazoa > Arthropoda > Insecta > Phasmatodea > Phasmatidae > Dryococelus > Dryococelus australis. The sequence continues at coordinate 75,925,582 of CM057000.1, forward strand.
AAAAAAACGGGAAAAATGGAAAATCGAAGGTGGTTGCTGTTAACGAGAAATGACAGAGCATGATGTTTCAACGTGACATCATTCAAGATGGCCGCCAGCTTGTCCCTTCGTCCCCACTAAGGAGCCAGTTGTACCAGCTCTATCGTTTTCATTTTACTTATGTGACGTACAAGATAAAAAGTTTTCTTCCTTTTCCATAGGGTGCACATCACATATGTCTCTTGGAAGGGTTAATATTCTTTTTATGCCCTACATAACTTCTTATCTTGGAAACTGGCAAATCTTTTTTTATTAAGAGTATTCCCAGTAACGAGAACAGGAGAATAAATATTGTGAAGGTTGTTAAAAATTGCCGGCATTTGGCTGGCGTTAACATTGCATTCGATTTTCGGGAGACTTAGCCCTTTTGGCCAATGAGACGAAAAGGCGGGTTTTCTCGTGGCCACAAACTTAATTTGAGAATAAGCTGTACTTTAAATGCATGTACATTTGAAGTGCTCGTGCGATTGGCTCACCATTTATTAGACATGCCCTGGATGACTCCGAGCCGATAACAAACTTGTAAGTAAAGAGGACCGAATCACATAACAAGTCTGGGGCACACATGGCTACGCACTAGGGCAGCAGCCAATAGAGAAATAGCTGTGGCTCGAGTATACAAAGAATTGCGCAATCTAGTCTACGACTCAATGAACCCGCGAAACTATCTGATCCCTAGTAACCACGTTTGTTGCTGCTTTATGTATTCTGAATCAACTTAAGCCTAGGCACTCGGGCTCCGGTGAGGAGTGCCAGCTCGATGTTGGAGGTGTCCATTAAAAATCCAGAACCGATTTTATGTGCGCGAAGAAGTATGGATTGTTCTGTTTGCACAAGACCAAAGGTTTGCTTATAATAGACATTTCTTGGTTTCTTCACACTTTTTGAATATAACCTTCGAAAATTCACCCCATATATAACGCGTTTGGTAGTTTCCTAAATATGCCATGTATCTCAAGCGTTTTACCATTCTGTTAACATAAAGTATCTTATTGTGGGTTAAATTAAACTTTTACTTAAATTGTGTCTATAAAATATATCTTATTTATAATTGATACGAATTAAAACCGAGAAAATAGGTGTGTTAGTAATGCCTAGTAAGGAATAGTTCTCGTGCAAAATATTATTACACTGAGTGCGTACGAATGCGGCGCGTTGTCCAATTTTTTGTGTAGTTTTCTAGACTTAGTTAAGATTTGCTTGTATGAGGCGGAGGAATATCCTGAAAGTAGAACTTCAGCAGGACCTGCTTCGGATAAGTTGGAAGTAACCGTGAATGGACCATAGTTAGTCATCAGCTTTCAATCATTGGAGTTTCCGGGTTCGATCTCAGGTCCCGGAGGAAGGACTTTCTGGACAGCGATTTTGAAGAGGCGAGAGTGGCGGTCACTGCCATCGTCCGGAGGTTATCTCAGAGTGCTCTTTTTCTTTCCCTATCTTCATTTAGTCTATGTACCACCCACAATCTTTCTCCAAGCTGCTTGGAAAGGCAGGTGTGTACTTCGCGTAGGGCAGCCGGATTTATTTAGAGGGTGTAACATCAAATTATCGTATAACTACAAAATTCCTATTTTCCAATGTAGTCACACGAATGTTCTTTTTTTTTTACAGTGGTGAAGCAGATTGTGGGATGCCGTATGGGTGTCAGATCTGAATGGTTTTATTGGACGGACAATTATGATAGACATCAGCATGGTTTGACATGGGGTGCAGTTGGCAGGCGCGTGGAGGTGCTGGTTACCACAAGTGGCCCAAACCTTAGTCCGTTTCCACTCATTGCACTCTGAGAAGGTAGATAAATGGAATATTTGTGGCAGTAAACGATTAACACGAAGTGAAAAAAGGGATTTTAGGCTTCAGCAGGTGGGTATGGTATGTTCGCGGCGAACTAAACACTTAGGACTTTGGTCTTACTAAACTGTAATGGAAAATTTTTATGTATAAATGTATTGAAATAATGCCACGCATCAAGCTGCAGATATAGAATTGTTTAGCTTCGCTATTATACAAGGTTGAGAACTCCTCCTACGCATTTGACTGTTTCCTGAGCAAATGTAGGAACGCTACCATGAATGTATAAGGGAAATAATGTATACTCCCGCCTTCTCACTAAGCGTATACACTGGGATGGTAAATTTTCGAACAATTTATTAGAGTGAATCCTTCTGCTGAATACAAAATTAATCACCATTGATATTCTCACTTTTCTTAAGCATAATCCAAGTAAGCCGTGCAATTTTAGGAAACGTTAATTTGTTATTAATATTAAAAATCATGCTGCTCTTATGCGCGTAAAACAATAAACACTTCAGTAACGGCAAATTTAAAGACTACGCTCTCATTTTAACGTCAATTCGTAGAAATAATCTTTTATCGGTCACGAAATAAACTGGTTGTTTGCATGCTAATATCTGTCTGGGGAGTAAATTTTTTCTTTTTTTTTCCCCCAAAGTTTGATTTTAAGAGTACTTGGGCTACTTTACCGTGAACAGCTTTTAGTTATAATGTAACTATGCGACATTTTTCATTTTTATTTGTTTTAGTTACCATCTGTAGTTTCAAATGTTCGTTTTTGTGTGTTTATTTATTTGTGTTTAGTCGCCTTTCGACCTTCCAGCACAGCTATACTATTGCAAAGCACTCTAATAAGCATGTTCATACTAGTCCAGTTTTAAGAATAGAGAAGATCTTAGTTTTTCTTTGAGTTCACTTGAAGTAAGGCAAAGAAAGCAGTGATACTACAAAAACACCCATGAAGTGTTCGGCATGTGCAGGTTTGGTGTAGAGTTCAGGCCCGGCTTCAGTATCGGAGTGAAGTGGCGATATTTCAGCGGCTCTTAACATCGAGGTCATGAGAGCCGATGGAAATGAAGTGAGATGAGTATGGAGCTGCGCCGGAATGAAATAGGGGGGGGGGGGGAGAGACGGGAAATCACAGAGAAAACTCGCCGACCAGTGGCATCATCCGACACGATTCCCACGTTCGAAAATCCGGGAGTGACCCCGACGGGCATCTAACCCGGTTCACCTAGTACCTAGTCCAACCACTACACAACCGAGGGCCTTTCCCGGATTAAGACCTTTAGAAAATTGGAAATTTGACTACACTTTTCTTTTCCTTATACTAAATCTTCTATACACAATACAAACGTTAAGCCAGGGTTAGACCAGTTGAAAATCGGTTTTGAAACCTTCGTAAAAATAAATATCTATCTTGCTATAGAAAACAATTTTAGGTATCACCCAGGAATGTATTTTATGCACCGGTTTTTAAAAGAAACCAATGTCTTTATATTAAAATTTTATTTCAAACCAAAAGAAAACACTCTTGTTTTCCGAATTTCTAAGCATAAATCCGTGTATTTCCTCTTCTCATTACATTCGTTTGCCATTCATTTAATTTAGACAAAACAATGCATTAAAAATTCATTCCACCTTACCTTCTATTGATTCTCGCAAAAATGACTGCATAGTTTTGACTTTAAGTTCTAACTATTCAAAATAGCGCATTTATTTCTGACAGTTCCGTAGTGTTAAACACGAAAGGAAATAACACCCTAAAGCAAACGTAAAGTAAACTATTAAAATGATCAATTATGTAATGGCGTTTAGCCGGGTAATTTGTGTGCACAACGGTTTTTTATGTTCAGTAACAAACACCCTTGTCTCAACCGTTTAAAAGTCAAGTTAGTGTCAGATAAACGTAAGATGATATAAGGTTATCTCTATCTGACATTACATTCAGCTGGAGTTTACGTCGTTACGGTTGTATGTGTCTCAAAAATCACTGTAGACAGACATGTTTAATAAAAAATGTTTAGACCTTCGGTGTATTCATTGTGACCGCAACTGAATCACTCGAATTTTATAAATGCGGTTCTTTGAAGCTAGGCTCTAGAATTAACACAGCCTTCCCTCGTGCATATTGTCCCTGCCTTGAAGGCAGGATTCCGTTTTCATCTCTATTTATGTACAAAGTAGCGAATTATTATAAAATCTGCAATCAATGTTGCGATTCACAAGGGAATAGCTTCATTAGTACAAGTTTTTGTAGAGGTTAATTAGATAGTCGTGGTTATTGTGTAGCGTGTGATGCCAAACAATTTTATTAGCCCCGACACATGGTCTCGGCAGACGAGCGCTTCAGGCTAAGCTGTTGTTCCCAGCTTGTGCGTGAGTGTGTGCAATGTAACAGTATGTGCAGCGGTACAGTTACTGCAACACTGGCATATTACTCTATATCATGACATATGTCTCGTATATGAGCGAATACTAATATGTGCAATTTTTATTGGCTTTGGGAAGTTTTAAATACAGTAAATTAATTTTTGGTGATTTAGGCTGTGTCCGTTTTTCAACCTTCCAGAAAACATATTGGAATTTATTTCTGATGCTAAATATACTTATCCATCGAGGGATAAAAATGAGCGAAATATGTGACCTTTAAAGATAGGGATTCACATCGCCTGTACGATCGAGCAGCAATAGACCGTTCATTCGCAATGCTATAATGTTTAGGAATGTAGTTTGTTGCACATTTATTATTTGCTTAAAGTTCTTCAGTAGGTGTCGAAAAAGGAGCGTGCCAATTATGATGGTAGAATATATTTAAAAAAGATGTTCTGAATTCTAGTTTGTCTCCAACTAACTAGCGAGCTTTTCAGATCTGCCGATGAGTAAAAAAAAGTGATGATATTGTCAAATGTGTTATGAAACCACTTGGCGTAGATGGCCTAGATGTACCTGAGGACTTCCCGAAGGCGAGACAGCCTTTCTGTTGCATGGCCCAACCCTCTCTCCCGCGTTACTGTCGCCACGATTCGCAGACACAGTAACTACTTAACAGTGGTTTGTCGCGAACTCGAACCGAACGCGCATAATAATATCATTGAATAAATATATGCATAGAGTGGACTCCCCCGGTTAATTTTCAGCATGTAAGAATCTGTAGTTCGAGAGATGAACACCACGTCGCGTTAGTCCATTTTCGTGGCGTGTGCGTGGGGAATGTCGACGGCGTTGCCAATTGACATCTACCCTATTTTTCACTCATACTCCATCTCTGTCACCCCCAGTCTTAACTCCGCAACAGTAAAGCGTGTTCTGAATTTCTGCTATTTCTACAAGCTGGGACAGACAAGATGGCGGACCCCCGAGTTACTAACTCAATTCGTATATATCCGTTTAAGAAAATATTACAAGTTCTGTAAAACATATGTATGAACAAAATTAAATTTAATGTAGGCATAAGTAACGGGAAACGTTGCATATTACTCACGCGGTATAATAAAAGAATAAACACCACTTTATAAAATACGCGATAACTGTGGAATTTTTATTTATATATACTTTATCACACCTGTGCACTGTAAGTGGTTTGTGTAGCTTAGAGAGTTAGTGCGCAGGTCTGCGCCCCATAAATGTAGGTTTTAGAGTTCAAATCTTCAACGGGAAACGAATGTTTTTGTGTGACACATTATGGCTGCTTATAACTTGTTTTATTGTTAGAAAATATTTAATTCCAGATTACATTTGTCTAAAAGTAATAATACGCAAGTACCAGCACAGTACAATCGACGAGCAGTGGTTGTTTGCTAATCACATCGATTGGTTTCTAAATAGAGAATTTGAGCTGTATAGCATGAGTAATGTTAACAGGCATGCATGTAAGCCAAGTTTAAAATTGTAACAGTTCTGTCTTCTTCTGGCCGTAGAACTAAAAAAGCGTGTTTAATTATGGAGAGTACAAGATTGATTATAATGCTAATTAAAGATACAAATTAAAAAATAGTGGCCTAGTCGGGTTGGTGACGGGGGGGGGGGGGGGGGAGGTGATATATTGGGACGTATCCCTCCACCGAAAAGAAAAGAAAATTTTAAAACAAAATTACAAGTTTTATTTTATTTTAATTCAAGGAATATGTGTTCCTTGATCATGAAAAATGTGTATAGCATTTTATGATTACATATTTGTATATGAACCCACTGGTTATAAATAATTATGTAACTATAAATTTGTAATAATACAGGTTATGTATTTTGTTCAAAATAGAAATATAAATCTCTCTCCCTGCCCCCTCCCCCTTCGCCGAGTACATTCCTAAATGAGTGGGGTAAATGTCTATCGCTACTTAGAAACTCCCAGCGGTTTGAAAGACATACACTCCGACACCAAACCTTACTTTTGCAAAAAGTTTCTCATTCAATCACAGTCGTAGAAAAATTTATCTTTTAGCATGTTTGCCCAGTCTTCCTTCCTCAGGCAATACATACCTTATAGACATTAAGGAAGCTCCAGCATTTCCGAACCATTGCTCAGAAACTCACAGCCAGCAATCATTCAAGCTCTACAACCAAGCTAGAACGTTTTCCTTCAAAGTGGAAAATAAATAAATAAATTCAGTTTTAAACAAGTTCAACAAATAAGGCATTCCACTATGGATTATGTATATCATAACGCCAACGCATCCGATCTGGAAAAAATGATACTTCCGAAACCTGTGCATATTACATTCTAGTTAAAAACAAAAAATTAATATAAAAATATAAAGAAAATCACAAAAAAATGGATGTTATAAGTCAAGTGTCAATATATTATTATTTTTCAGGGATTTACATCCTAGGCGTAGAATAATTTCAAAACCATTAACTAGAGAAAAAGAATTAATAATGCAAATATTTTCACTCCTTGCGAACCAGAAAATATTAACCGAATACAAAGAATTACATCATAAATTAAATGTAATAGATTACCACCCAAACAATATGAATGATTGCACAATAAATTGTACATCAATTCCCCATCAATATCGTTAGGTTATTAAGTGAATAACACATAAGATATTACTAGTATAAAAACAATTTACAAAACATTATGATTCAATCTTTTAAGATCTTGATTCTTCAACCACAAGTCGTGTGATTATAACAAACCTCTCCATCGAACGAAGGATATATCGTTCTTCCTTTTAATGATTTTATCAATCAGATATTCATTTGGAGAGCTGACTTTTTGCAATTCGTGTTCGTAAAAACTGCCTTTTATTGGTTCTCCATCATAGGTTTCTAGGTAATACATTCTGAGAAATGAATTTCTAATTTAAATTAATTTTATATTTCATAAGACAATATCACTGTAAAATTTTTCTCAAAGATTCCTTTCTACTTCGATATACGTATATATTCAACAATTTTGAACTTTGGTTTACTTTCGTCGATAACTTTAACATAATTATACATGGTTTTCATCAAACTATTGTCGGTAACTTTCTCAGGTGCCAACTTGATAGTTTTATAATATCTGGAATTATAAAATTTATGTATTTCAGGCAAAACGACGACCCAATTATAGGTGCCTCTCGTTGTGAAATGCTTGTATATTAATTGCTTAATAGATTTATTAAGTTGTTCCACAACACTGGCTTTAAGCTCCGAATACATTGCATAGTGATTAATACCATATTCGGTCATAAGTTTCCGGAATGGTGCAAAAAAAATTTCAGATCCTCTGTCGGTTCGGAGCGAATTTGGGTTCTTTCTCGCAAAACGATATTCATTGCATTGGTAACATGTTTCCCTGTCTTGTTTTTCAAAAGTGTACCCCAACCATACTTATGAATAAACGTCTAATATTGTTAAAATGCATTAGTATCATTTATTGTATTCGGAAAGCAATGTAATTTCACACAAAACAGCTTGAAAAAGATCATTTAAGCCTTTAGTAATAACTGTTCTTCTAGGATATCTTATCCTTGCAGGGGCATGAAGCTCTTGAGCAATCTTACTGAACTTCATTGTTAATATAACCATCTTCAGTCAATTCTTCAATAATAGAAAGAACTTCGTTTGTATGTGAATTATTCCCAGGCTCTCGAAGCATTTAGAAGTTTTAATCTATAGACCAATTCATTAGGATTGTTCCAATATACAGAAGAAATCCGATCGCCAACTTCATCTTTATATATTCCACTTCCGACAATATTGCTTAATAAATGTAGTTTCGGATGATTTTCATCATAAACTAAACAATTATTTGCATTTGTTCGACGAATAAGTTCTCTATATTTCTCCAAATCGATGTCGGAATAACCACTCAGTTCGTTTTTATATAATAATTCAAACAATCCTTCACTGATATCAGTTATGCAATCACCTACTTGAATTCTATTTTCAGGCAAACACTTAATTGCATAACTACCCAGAAACTATATATTTCCATGTCGATATACAGCAAATACCATATCGCACGTAGACAAAGTTTGTTTTATAGCTAAAAAATTTTGTGTTAATTGAGTCGATATTTTCTTCTTTGTAGATTCTTCCGGTTTAATTTCCACTGGTGTTTCATTAAACTTATTTAGAATGGAATGTAATTTATCCATTCTACTCATTCAAAACATCCCGTTTCATTTGGGCACGTTAAGCTTGTAAATATTTCACCTTTACAGCAGATACGACTTATGTAATTCTGAAGCAGTCAGACATTTTATTTGTTTATATTAATGTTCCAGTATTTATGTGTCATATGTTGTTGGTTTTCTAACGGGTGTATTAGGTAGATTAGTTTGCACTATTTCAATCTTATCGACTTTACTCAAATGTGTGTCTAAATTACTTACAGTTTTAACTTTCAAATCGTTACTAAAATAGTTTATTCGAGATTTCAAATCATCAGTTTGCTTTTTTTTATTCTGTTTGCTGCATAGCTAAACCAGATTTTTTATTTATCAATTCAACACATATATTGCACAATTTTGTCAATTTGTATATCAGATTTTTTTTGTAATCATAGTGCTTACCACTTCATTAATTACATTTTTTTAATGTTCCAAACATTTGTTTGTTCTAGTTTCCATATTTCGTAGTATAATCATATTTGCCAATATTTCCGAAAAGTAACTAATATTAGGAGACATTTTTGTAATAGTTTCAATTATGTTTATTAATTTCTCTTGAATATTGATCGATTGTGATTTAAATATGTGTAGCATAATGGTGTTTGACTTTCATGTAACATTTATTTGTCACATCAGTATCTTTCACAGCCATACCCACATTACATAATATATGTCCTTTCAAATCACAATTCCCATCGCGATTTCTCGTTAAACAGGTATTCAAATGATTGTGATTTATACTGCTATATCCAAACTTTCAAATACTCATTATTCTTCTTCTGGAAGTAAAAAAACTGTCAAATCAAGACCTATATCTGCCTCTATATAGGGGAAGTGGTGGTATAGTTACCAGAAAACCATACTTGTTTTTCCAACAGTAAAAATACATATCTTTAAATTTTGAAATTATCATATCGCCTAAAACATGATCATTGTAAATATGTTGTGGATTCATATTGTCAATTTTAAACACAATTAATATATTTGCATTATTCCACAAACTATGTTTTGGTATACATGCGTAACTTTGTAATAAATAAAAACAATCGACATTTGAATGTCGACCAAACCTAAAGTATTCTTGTATTTCACCCTGCAGTTCGCACCAAACATCGTTAAATATAAATATGGATTTGGACAAGGCTTCATTTGGAGACACTATTGGTTCTTTATTTGTAAAATTGAAATATTGCATTCCTTCAATTAATGACAAAATATATGCTAATCATTGATATTTCTCTTGTATTGTTTTAGAAAGCACATATATATTTTCAAATTTAAGTCCAGTTAGATGTTCCAACAGTGACATAATAACACACATTTTTCCACACAAAGAAGGATCACTTATTATACAATGCAAATTTGGAGGTAAAAGAAGATCATGTTTCTGTTCAAATGAATTTTCTTTCATATTTACAATTACTGGCAGATTAACATTTTGTTCTATAACCTTCATTTCTACAGTATTATCTAACATACTAACGTAAAAACTATAAATGTGGGTCCATATATAGGTTCGTGTTCAGTTGAAAACAATGACCTGTACTAAATGTAACAAAAAGGACTTGGAGTACTGAATATATTGATTAACATATTACCATTTGAATTACATTTGCCGAAAAATAATTATTGTGGACCTGGTACTGAGCTTGCAAAACATCTGGCATGGAACAATCAAGGAATAAATTCTTTGGATAGTGCTTGTAAAGTACACAATATGGTATATGATTGAACAACAATTTGAAAGAAAGACATATAGTAGATACAATTCTAGCAGATAAACAGCAAATATAAGGAAGAATCCATCTACATCGACTCGTGAAAAGCTAGGTGCCTGGGTTGTTGACAAAGTTATGCAGGCGAAGGTGAAAAGAGGCTTAGGCGAAAAACGAAAACGATATGAAAAATAAAGAAAGGAGACATATTACCATTCATATTTTCAGCATTATCAGCTCTTGGAGCTTTAATGGGAGGCATTTCAGCTCTTGCTAAATCAAGCAGTAAAGGAATGTATCTTAAATCATATAAAGTTAGTAAGGGTCGAAAATACTCCAAAAGTGAAAAGAAATGAAGAAAGTCCTAAATAGTCTTTCAAAATGAGCATTAACAAAGAAATTAATATATTTGTAAAGAAATTTGATATTCCGTATTTCCCAGGTGTATATAAGAGAGACGAATTACCAAAGAACCCCAAACCTTCGTGAATGTATGATTGTTAATTCAGATTCAAAACATAATGAAGGAACACATTGAATTGCATTAGTTAAAAAATGTAAATCAATCATTGTATTATGACAGTTTTGGCAATTTATGTCCTCCAATTGAAATACGCAATTATGTGAAAAGCACACTATTAAGACACAATTACAAAATGAAACAATTACCAAATACAATCAATTGTAGGCATTTATGTTTCTTCTTTTTGGCTATAAATAGGATATATAAGTCAATTTAATAGTAAAACCATTTAGTAATATGTCAATTACATTGATATTAAGCGGAAATATATCGCAATTAAAGTCATATATTGCCCAGCTTTGTAGTTAGAGGGACAATGGACAATAATTCTAATCGAATTCATTACTTGCAACAACATAGCAAACATCGATATAGAAAATCAACCATTTACATTCAACAATGGTGGTGAAACATATAAGATTGTGATACCGGTGGGATCTTATGAGTTGGATGACTTAGAAACGTTCATTAAAGCGACATTACCTGAAAATGTACAATTATGATTACGTGGTAATCCAATTATGTTAACTAGTGTGATGTCTAGTAATGTCGATATCGATTTCACAGAAGACAATCCAATTGCAAATATGTTAGGTTATATAAGGATACTATATAAAGCTAATCAATTGCATGAATCGTCAAAACAGTTAATATATTGTTGGTTAACATATGTCATATAAATATTAATATTGTAGGCAGTTCATGTTTGAATGGAAAACTGACAAGTACAATACATTAATTCACGTGTGCGGTGGCTCCAGGATACAAAATAATTAAAAATCTGAATACATTGGTATATCTTCCAGTAATTGTTAATCATGTTGGTTAATTAGTTGTTACAATTGTCGATCAAGATGGTAAATTGATTAATTTTATAAATTAAGAAATTACCATTCGATTATATTTAAATAAAGCTATATAAACACATGAATTCCGTGTTTATTACTATCAATATTGGTATTGTGTATAATAGTCAATATGCTCATAAAGTAGACACTTCATTTAAAAACTATGTTTCTAGAAACATATTTTGAAGAAAGCAGCTATAAAAAGACATAAACAGAAGAATAAAATTATCATTTCAAAAAAGATGCCAATAAAGTTAACACAGGGCATCAAATTGTTTTTAAAGGAATTAGGATATGCCATTAATATAAATGGAAGGCACATTTAATGTTGAAGAACCAATAAGTTATGATCACACGATCACCGATATGGAAATACATGTATATGAACTATTCTGATCAAGACCATATATGTTTCCGTTGGAAATAAGCATTGCTATACAAAATTATGATATTTACACATTACCATCGAAATCAAGTTTAATGTTTAGAGAAACAATTAAAAAGACAACTGATGCAACTCAGCCAGCAACTACATCTGCTCAATGGTGTTGAAATCGACCAATCACAGGATGTTGGAATTAATTCCACAATAAAGCAATATTTCTCAGGAACTGTAAACAATCCTTATACAGGACCAATGGCTGGAGGAGCAATGCTAACAATTTCACACTACAAATAAATCCAGGTAGAAAATACAAAGTTGTTATACTATTAAGTAGGGTTTTGGGCTTTGCTTAGGACTGTTAACATGTAATATTAAATGCTAAACAAGAATTAGTTATACTATTTGGTAACATGCATTTCAATGCTATATACAACACTGCTAATAAAGAGGAAGGTGTAACATTTAAATTAAACAGTGTCGAATGGCTAATGCCACATATTGAAATTAACACTCATGAACATGTAAAGTTTTTTTTAAAATATATCGAAAAAGGGTAGAATCTAGATATTTCATTCAGATCTTGGGCTTTGTAGACATTTACAGCTCTGCCGACATCACAAAAAGTTATTTGGAATGTGAAATCAATTTTTCATCTGAGAAGCCACGATTTGTCATTATTTGTTTTCAAACAATCCGACAAAACAATTTAAAAGCTGATACATCAGAATTCGATAATTGTGATAATATTAAACTATATCTAAACAGTCTAAACAGTCAAGCTTATTTCTATGCTAATTTAAGTGCAAACTTTGGAAATGGGGAATTCCTTATTTGCTACTATATGTACTCAAGGTTCCAGGAAATGTATTATAACAAAATCAGATCACCAATCCTAGAATATGAATAATTTAAAACAAGAGGAATGTTATTTGTATTTGATGTAAGCAAACAAGATGGCATGATTTCCAATAGCCTCATTATTCATGAATTTAAAATATTGCAAGTACACCAATCCCAGAAAATACACAAGCTTATGTGTTGATAATTCATTATAGATTGGCAAGCTATAATGTAATAGATAAGCTTGTGAAGATAATGACTTGAGTCAGTGGATGACGAGACACAGTATTAACAACATGTTTGGCAATGTCCAAGGATTTCAATGCCCAGAAAAATGTATCATTAATGAATTGGCTATTACTGAAATGGAAGAACACACAACTGTGTTCAGCTTCAAACCACCATTGCACTGGAAATATCTAAGACCTAAATACAAGAAAACAAATAGATGGGTAACCAAAAACCACCACAGTTATTCTGGCAAAGTGGAAGCATGGAGTATGAGAATATTGAAGAGATTTGCAAGCAATACTAAAATTAATGTGAAATATATGTAGGTGGAGTCGACCAAAAACACATTTTGCAATGTGTGTGAAACAGGAAAGTAACAGATATTAAAAAAACAATTGCCCATTGTTCAAACAATTATGTCAAACATACAGACCTAATTCAACATTTTTCTCTACAGAGAAAATCTCTCGATTAGTGTTAAAATGGTCATTGATGACTAGCTGAGGTGAAACAGACTCTGCTGATTCTCCCCCTTAGTCACCAGTCTATATTATATGAGTAATATACCATTATCTGGGATGAGTGGAATTTAGTATATAAAGATACTTTATTTGTGCAAGACAATACTTTGTAAAGATGGATCAACACAAGAACAAAGTCACGTGTTCGTGCATACAGAAATCAAAGTGTAAATTGAATATTACCAAGATAATTGCACATTGGAGAAAAATATTTTTGAAAATGTTTTGGAAAGTAACCGTTTTGCTGTTTTTTAAACAAGTTTTTTTTCGCCACTCAACTACAATTTGTGTCTCTGGTAACTCTTGTTTATTTCATTGAAAAAATATCCTATGTATTGAATTAATATCTTGTCCAGAGCTGACAAAATGTCCTGTTTACCATCGAAGAAATGTATTCGCACTTTTACCAGAATGTATAATACTACTGCAAGACAATCAAACAGTTGAAAATTCTACAAATATTGCCAAAGGGAAGAAATTATGTAATTGTGTGTTTTTTTGTAAACATCTATTGTTATGAAAATGTACATTGTGGCGAAATATTATGGTTTGAAACTATTTTTTGTGTTTTACTGAATTTTCGAATGCATGAACTGTAATATTTCCATATACCGACTACAAAATGTTATGTGCTTTTAACAATCAATCTAGATGTGGTTGCAGGTTAATGATTAAATAACAGTACATTTGAAAGTGAATTAATACTTAAACATGCATTTCAAAATAATAATGTACTCCAATTGCTTCCTAGAATTTATAATTCCTCGAATTATGTACAACTACCTATAAAACAGTGTAACCTTTCAGTTCCATTCTAGACTTGGAAGAGTATGGAAGCAATGAAGGCTTTCCTGTGTTGTTCTGTGGTAAAGAATTTACAACTATGAGCAGCTTGTGTCGACATTAAAGAACAAGCTGCAAAATGAACACTTCGACTGGGAGTTTTGAATGCAAATTCTGCCAGAGACAGTTTTCTAGGATTGATAATTTGATTAGATATTATAGATTTTGAAACACTGCACCTTAATCAGCACCTCACACAACACCTCACTCAGCACCTCACTCAGCACCTCACACAACACCTCACACAGCACCTCACATAGCACTTCACACAGCATGTCACATAGCACCTCACATATCACCTCACTCAGCACCTCACACAGCCCCTTACACAGCACCTCACACAGCACCTCACATAGTACCTTACACAGCACCTCATACAGCACCTCTCATAGCACCACACTCAGCACCTCACACAGCACCTCACATAGTTCCTCACATATCACCTGACTGATACCCCATATAGTACTTCACTCAGCACCTCAGTTAGCTCCACAACCTGCTCCACAATCTGAGCCATCACCACAATCTGCTCCACATACTACATAATCAGTTCAACAGACGGTACCACATTAAAAATTTCCTCCTATAGCTACTGTATTTCCTTCAAAACATGGTAACATTTATACAGGATTGTAAGTAAATTGCTTACTGCTTTTCTACAGCTCGATTATGAAAAATTAAGCACAGCTTTTACAGGCAGACTGACTAACGCTAGGATATGTAACAACCGAAAGATACTGATATAGACTTTAAAAAAAAAATTCAAGGTGTGGGAAGCCTCTGCTAGATATAACTACAATATCATCCCGGCCAATATCTCTTAGTGTAAATATATCCTGTAAATATCTTAAATCCATTAGAGCTGAGAAATCCTCTACAGAAACATTCTACTTTCAAACTCAAGCTCTCCCCATTCTACATTCCACATATGTTAGTGATATTTAAACACAACTATAGTACCTTACTTAGCAATCAGACTTGAAGAATTTTGTGTTCATGGAAGAGGGTGGACTTCATAACTGATATAAAAAAATGGATGTACGATTCTCCAAATACCGACCATATACCATTGGTCAGAGGTAATCCAACATACTGTCTATAAAAAGATATGCAATCCAATGCTGTTCCATCACTCGCTTCACTGTCATCAGCTCTCAAGACCTCTCAAGCCGTCAAATTCTCTTCACTCGCTCCGACTACACTTGGGGTTATCATAATAAATACAGCTAAGCCAACTTCAACGAATGAATCAAGCTTTCATCTGCCTCAAGAATGTGAGTTATCTAATCTAATAGTCAACAAATCACAGATTCTCTGTGAATAAAACCATTTCACATAATTTGAGAGAATTCACAGTTTGTCTCCCTGCATCATTAACTAAAATGTTAACATCAGCATCGTCTCCAGATATGAACTTCACTACAACAAAGTGTAATGCTTAAATGAATAAAGAAGATTACTTGCAAATCTAAATAACTATTTTTAGAAGATATTTTATTTTTTGTATATGTAAATAAATCTTATGTTTGTATGAAAAATGGAATATTATAAATTGTATTTCAAACTGAAACTTTGTTTAATTTAACTCACTATATAATTTAAAGAAATGAGTGAATAACTGTTTACATAAAATAAATTACTTTAGCAATTTATTGTCATAACTTTTACAAAATTCATTCACTCAGTAATGACTGAAATTATATTTTGTTCAACCAAACAATACTGTTTTGCTGTGAAATTAGTTTAGGTGAATATAACTTATAACAAAATTTTTAAATATTTATCGCAGTAATGAATTGTGTTTACACAGAGAATCGTCTTCTGCACAAGGGAGATTTTCCTACAGTGCATGCTGACCCATGACAAAGCAGGACATGTCTACAGAATAGAACAGGAGTGTGGACAATGAGGGAGGGAGGAAACCCTGTCGAGGTGTGAATGTCTAGCTCTGTGAGGGAGGGGTTTTTGCATCGAAGCAAGGTTGGCGGAAATGTTTGAAACGAGTCTTGAAAGGAGATAATGTATGGAAGAGATGCGCAGGTGATAAATAAATCTCTTTGCCCGTAGACTGTCTCAAACCTCCAGCTAGCTGGCATGCAAAGAGTGATATTTCCAACCAAAAGTAGAGCTGGGAAATAAGATTTCTTGTGTCTGCTGAAAGCAGTGTTCCAAGCCATTGCTTTCTTTCCCTCTATGTCGACAAAGTGTCGCCCACAAGGCTTTGTTAAGATGTGGGAATCCTTGTGTACAGCCAACACTGACAGTAACTTTTCAAATACAAGCCAATATATGAATATGTATGGAGGGGATGTGTATTTTCTGATGAGAGGATTCTGTGGGAAGGGGAGGAGTATCGCTTGTTGGGCGATTATCTGAGAGTGTGAAAATTCTGGGTTTAACCTCTGCACTCCTACACTGTTTGATTTTAGTGTTCGTGGAAGTTGTATCTTTTAAAAAATATCTCAGTTTTATCAGGAATATTTTGCAGGTTTGTCTACACAAGCCCTTGAAAGAGAGCTTCTAGAATTTGATTGATCGGAGCTTAATGCTGTTGCGCTAAGTCCATTGGCATCTACAGCACTGATGGCATCTCCAATGCTGCCTCCAGTGAGAGTGATGATGTTGGATCCACCAAGAGAGATAATGCCAGCTCCAGCAAGGTTGCTGCCTCCAGCAACACTGGCATCTCCAGGTCCAGTGATGCTGCCTTCAACAACATTGGCGCCTCCAGCAACATCGCCGCCTCCAGTGACATTGCCGCCTTCAGCGACATCGCCGCCTCCAACGGAACTGGCATCTCTAGGTCAAGTGACGCCGCCTTCAACAACATTGGTGCCTCCAGCGACATTGCCACCTCCAGCATCACTGGTGCCTCCAGCTCCAGTGATGCCACCCCCAACAACATTGGCTTGTACATCCAGGTATGAAGAAGCACTCGATTTGCAAGTGACGAAGACAAAAGGTGAAGAATATGTCGAGAAACACAGGAAATGATGTAGTGAACCAGTGGACTTGAGTCATAGCAAGATACCCATTCATGTGCCTTCTTTGTTGGTGGAACTCTCACAATTTCAATTTTTTTTAATCGTGTTCAATCACCACCTCCCCAAGCTTTCACATCATCTCCACCGCCAATATTGTACAGTCCTGCCACTCTTCCTTGCAATCGAACCCCCTCTCCCTTTCAAACCCGCACACCCTTACATGTTTTTCGCCCTCCTGTCCCAAAAAGGCGGATATTGCCTTTAAGTAAGTACAAAAACAAATGAAAGAAGACTTGGAAAAATAGTGATGTTGTAGGCAGAGTTTTTAGTAAATGTGAAATATTTTAATGTTGTATAAAGTATATTGTTGTAAATACTTGTAAATATTTGTATTTTTGAGGAATTTTTTAGAATTATTTAATTAAACTTACTATGGTGAATGAAATTGCGTGAGTTGTTAATTAGTAGTTTGATTTCCTTTTGTCATATTTTTAATATATTTTGTGAATTACTGGACATTTAGTAATTTTTGGGTGAGTTACAATGTTTTCACACAATGTGAACACCAACATTAACAAGTCTGAAAATTTAAAAGGAAGAGGGAAATTAATGAACTCTGAAAGGAAAGAGGGGGCATTTGAAAGGTTAGCTGAACTTGAAAAAAACACAATGGTGGAACAGAGGGCAAGGTTGTTGGAAGGGAAAGTGGGATGGGACACCTTTGGGTAAACAGACTTTTGCCCTGCACAGCAAGCCTCACTAGCTGGCAACAACTTTGTCTTATAACAAACAAAAATATTAATTTTAACAAGTTTCCAAGGAAATACAAACTTATAAAAAAACTCGTTTAGATAAATTATGATTTTTTACTTTAACATAAAAAAGAAAAATTACGATGGATGTGAACAGATGTTATTCTTCAACTATATTCTGAAATTAATGGTATATATGAAGTCTGTATATTGCAACAAAAAGCTTTAAAACACTTTTACATATAATTAAACAGAAATATTTTTAAAATGAAAATATTTCTAAACAAAACTTTGAGAGAAGTCTCTGAAATAGTTTTATGGTGTAAAGTAACATCAATGTTATAACATGAAAAGGGAGAATAATAAGAAATCTTTTGAAAAATATGGTGAATATCCCAAAAGGGGTTAACTGCAACTCCGAACACTATGGCTGTTGGAAAACATATTTTAAACACCAGTTTAAAGTAATTAAAATATTTACTACATAAAAAAGATGTTTACATATTTTTAGTAAACATATGTATATTTTACAAATGAAATCCATTTTGATGTATTTGTCCTGTGCAGAACTAATATTCGTTACTATACTTCTCGGAGTGAAATTTTTAGAATGTATGTTTTACAAATACGAGTTTCAATTGTGTAACTTGGTTTGAAACATATGTGATTCTGTTTAGTTTTTAGTAAGGCAGACAGATTTTTTTTTATTATGTACAGCTTATAATGCTTGAAATATTTTTAACGTATTGTTATAAGAATGTCAATTAAATTTGTAGCTTTTTAAATGACGACTTGTAGGTTACACTTCATTAATATGTTAATGGAGTGTTGAAACCTGTTTTCTCAATTCCAGAAAATAATTTTGGTTTGAATTGTGTTATTAACATAGAGTATTTTGGAGAATAAATTACCTTAACATTTAACTTGGACTGTGGCATTTGAAAGTTACTCGCCAAGGCAGGCTTGTCTAGAAATGTGAAAAGGTGAATTTGCTCCTTGCCCCTATCAACTCCCTCAGCTGTCTTGAGACATGAAATATTGGAGCGGTTTCTTTGATATTGTCGGAAGACCTGGTCGGAGGGGTGACTTGTACATTGTAAGGGAAACTATAGTTTGAAGTGAATAGCCGAGCTGGATGCAAAGCCTGGAGCATTGAAACTGATTCATATACAAAACACTATTTTTTCTGCAGCATGTTGGATAATTAATCGTTTTTTAAGTGAAATGTTTTTATTATATTTGTGTACGATATGCTTTCTCATTAGGCGAGCAACGGAGTGACACGATCTGCCGACAAATGCTTTTGTAAGAACAGGATCACGGTACTGCAATTAAAAGTGCGATATAACAAAGTACATTTGTCAGGTTTTACGCAGTAGGCTTTCGCAATAGGCGAATGGTTGTGATGGTCATATGAGCTAGCATAAGAGGCGTTTGAAAAGTTATTATACTTACAGGTTTTTGAAAACAGACATTTGGACGATCATTTTGATGTGTGTTTTGAGAGCCAATGAGGGTGAACTATGTGTGACTTCGGGGATGTGTATATCAGTGTTGGAGGGGATTTTTGTCTGGGAAAAATTCTTATGACACCTGAAGATTTGGGCTGCGTGGATCAGTGTCGGAGGCCATTAAATTAGGGGGAGATTTTTAGCTTGTCTGGGCCTGTAGGTGTAATTTTGATTGTAAACCATTTTTTTGTTTGTGAATTTATTTCACCTGGCTTCGTGGGAGATAAGTTAGTAATTTTGTGTGCTATGATTATTTCATTCCTAGGTGAGTGTAAATTTTTTTTCCATGTGATCATATTTAAATAGATTGTTGTAGGATGTTGTGTGATCACTCTAATTGTTAACAATTTTGCATATTTAAAACATGTGAAATTCGTTTGGTGTGATTAACTTTGTTTTGAGCCATTTATTCAGGTGTTTGAAATATAATATATTTCAATATGATATTAATATAAATTTTGTGTCCTGTTCTGTTGTGTGCGATGTACTCAGTGTGTAATTTTAAAAATTTTTCTCATGGTTATCACTTGATTAGAGTAATTTTTAATATCTCGAATCTATATTAATTCGATTTAATGTTGTGTGTGGTAATTGCATAATTAAAGTAATTTTTTAATGATTCATGCTTGTTTCAGTTGGACAACTGAACATGAATTGTAGTGGTCCAGAAGTGACATGCATGCCCTTGCTCATAATCGATTAATCGATTATCCACTCCTCACTCGCCTAGTGGGCCAGAAATGGCATGCATGGTCTCGCTATATCCACACCTTACTCGCCTAGTGGACCAGAAGTGACATGCATTGTCTGACTCCATCCACAAACAAAAATGTTTCTTATGCCACTCTTACAACAACATTAACTACTATATAAACAATTACAACCTGCTCCTCTGGTCAGTCGGCTCCAGTTACTCACAGAGTTCACACCGAACCTGCTCCATCAATATGACCCTTAGACAATTAACTCTTTCTACAACAATGAAAATCAAATAAATTTCATATCAAACAAATTTTTTTTAAAGAATAATTTAATTAATTGGATTAATACACTTATTAATTTCCTACCAATCTACTAGCCGATAAGCAACTAATCGATGTACAGAATATTCGATATATCCTTATATTGAACAATCGGTTATCTGCTCCATCCATATGTCGTTCTTCAAGTGAGCCAGAAGTGACATGCTCCCTCTACTAGAGAGAACAGGTGCGAGAGAGCGCGACAGGAAGGAATGCCAGAGCATTAGAATAGTGAGTCGGAGTGCAAGAGGGAAAATGGGAAAAAGGGAAATCCAAGATGGCTTCTACTGACAATAAATGACAGAGCTGAAGGTTTCGTCGTGACGTCATTCAAGATGGTCACATGCTTGTTCCCTCGTCCCCAGCAGGCAATCTCGTGTCCAAGTTCTCGTTATTTCATTCCACTTATCCAATAACAGAACACCACATAATGAACTCTCATGTCCATGTTGCTTGGTCCAAACCTCATGGACTAGAGCTTTAAAACGCATTAGAGTAGCGCTGTGTCAGTTATTCATGTGCTTTGTTTTACGTGTCCATGTTATAAACTCCCTCCACACTCATCAGTTTTTCGACACGTTTTACGGGATCGTGTGGCATTGGCCTTACAAACTTCGCAAGTATTTGATGTTTGTAGTGCTATAGCTTGCCAATATAGCACCAGCTCAACAATAGCACCAGCAGAACTGTCACAACTTATATATGATTATACAACTGCTAAATTTAACACCTCACATTACATTTTGAGTTTACAGCTGCTATCAGTATGTCACTGCTTGTGGAACATGACACACCGAGATAGCGAGGCTAATATCATAAATACTTTACTTCACGATTTCGAATAAGCGAAACTTAAAGTGAAAAATAATGACGTCATTTTGCCGAGAACCAGTTAGTGGTAACATAGAAGATATGGGTTTTGTTTTTATATGTGGCGATTTTCAAGCTCGTGGTGGTTTTAATATGATATTGTCTTCTCAAAAATATAATTAATTTATAACAGTGTTATGTAAAGAGACGGACAAATGTGAGCGAAGACTTCTATATTTCAATAAAATGTTGAACTTTTTCAAATGGCTTGACTTTTAATATTTATATTAATATGGTGGCTTATTTATTGACCTGGTATGTTACATACTCTTAGGTGGACATCTAGTGGTTTACATTAAAAGGCTTACACGTCTTTAAAAATATTTGAAAATAATTCTCAGTTACCCGAACTTTAACCTTAAGTTTGCGATTTGTATTTGCAACTTTGTAAATTCAAGTGGTACATGAAGTCACATACTAAAGTTTTTGATTGTGTAATGATTTTAAGCCTGGCACTCATCCTCTACTATTCTCTATTCAAGTGGCGGCTGGCAGAAGTGCAGGAAGTAGTCAGACTACTAGGTTTTCCACCAAGGTGAATCGGGATCGATTCCTGGCGGGGTTACTGGGATTATGGCATATGAAAACGCCGCGGACATTGACATTATTCCGCAGGCTTTCTTGGCGCTCTGCCTCTTCTCCCGGCCTTGCATTTCGCCTCCACTCCATCCATACTTCGTTTCATACTTCTACCTTCACTCGAGAATTTGCTGCGCCGATCATAACCTCTCAACTCCACTATCCATAGTGAAGGGAAATATTAAGCCAAATTCCCGAAGCTCTTTAAACCTAAAACCGGCGAATTCCTGGCCACATACAATATTTTACTCGAAATTACTGTGCTTTTATGTTTTGCTGCAGTCAGATTTGTTCGTTGTTTAACAATATGAAACCATTGTGAGATAACTTCCAGTGCACTAAACATACACGTGTACAGAAACTAGGATGGGAAACTCATCAGTTACCGTCTGTAAAATTAAGTACGGAGTCTTATTCACTGTTACAGTGTCCATTCAGACTGTAGAACCACTTATACAAAGTTATTAGTGGGATTATAAAGAGAAACATGTGTAATGTGTACAGGAACTTAGACTCTCTCGCCTTTCAATGTGGTGATAATTGCTTCAAAAATCTTTTATGCTGGAGTACGACTACGAACACTTTCCTCCATCTTGCAGGACGTAGTCACTGTGACATGCTTGCATGCACTATGTCACACAATAAACCGGTAAAGCAGAAGCAACTGAGTAGAATACTGAGGGTGCTCAAAATGTTAACATAGTTTTTCATTGTCTTAAGCAAATTACAAACTCTTTTTTGTTGTAACATAAAATAATGATATGATAAAAATAGGAAAATAAATAATTGTCAGAAAAATGAAATTAATTATAGGAATTTTAAATGTATAAATGTTACCTTTCTAATTTCAAAACAATACAAAATTAATACCATAGGCTGCAGATCAAAATAATTGTTTATGCTATTAAAATGTCGTTATGAAGTTTTTTTTTTTCTGCTGGTCACCCATGTTTAAATTTCAATTCTGAGATAAAATTTAAAGTCAGACGAGCTGATAGTTAAACCTTTACCACAGTTCACAGAACCAAGTGTTGGCATTCCAAGAAATTGTGACATGTCACGTTACTTCAGTAAACAATTTATATCAAACTAAACCTTGTGTTGCAATAAGTTCTTGAAATTTGTACGAATCAAGATTTAAAGTTAAAGTTATTCTTTTTATGTTTAAAAAACTTCATTTGTAAAACAGAAGGTATTTTTTATTGAGTTATCAATGATATCGTGTCACGAAACTGTATAATATCTGCAAAACAAAGCAAGCGTTTTTTCTCATGAACAGCATTATCAACATGACTATGGTTCAGCACGATTGCCATGTTTGAAATGGACCTCTCCTTGTTATGCTATTACCATTATGGCAGTGTAATTCCAAAGATTATTTTAAATTTAAATTTTTAATTTTTTTTATTGCATAAGAATTTCATTTGCTTTAGTAGACCACAGTGTCAAATCGTGTCCGATGGTTGTAGTGATGATGGAGATACATAAGCAAAGTAGGGCAACCTATCACTTTGCAATAATTGTTGGAATAATTGGAAGCAGGTAAAACTATTTTTTTTAAATTAATTATATTCGACTTCGTAAATTGCATCACATAAATTAGTATGTACACACATTTCGTTATATTCCTGTAAGAGGAAGATTGGTTTTCGGAATCATAATTAATCAATGACCTCATATAATGTGAACACTTGTACATACAGTTTCTGTATGTTTTTATTCATACTGTCGTGTAGTCACTGTTGCTAACACATTAGTGCTATGTCTTGAATTAATTTAATTAAAGTAATTAGGTAACTCTGTGTTCATTAGTACATAATAATGAGCTTTGAACTGTATTTTGCTGAAGCAATTAATAAGCCTTCCTAATTTAGTGTTATTTAATTTTATTACTGTTTTTCCTAACTATGTATTACAGGTATCTTCAAATTTTATTTAATAAAGTTATTTACTAAATGCTCATAATAATTGCTAAAGTCAGAAAAAAATTACATAATGTAGCACACTATCAAATTTATTTTGATTACATTTAAGCATAGTAAAAATCGGTGGAATATGTATACCTAATGAGTGTTTGATTTAGTTCACATCAAAGGCACAGAGATGCCAGTTTGCTTCTGATACATTTAGATTATGTGACCACCAACATCTGTGATAGTAGTATGTATTACTCCAATGAAAATAATCGCTTAAGTCATAACAGAGTGTGTGTGCAAACACCTAATATTAAAGGGTGAACTTGAATCATAATATATTACAGTCCAGAGTAAGGCAAGTTCCAGAGATATCCACGATAGTATGTATTTAATAATAAAATGGTATGAAAATGCAGTTTTTCATTATACAATGAAGTATGTGAGCCACACGTGTTAATGGCTGTATTCCGGATTCGTATGAAGTGTGATTTATTGTTGTACGAAAACATAAACAAATACGTGATCAAGACATGTAATCTTGTCATCAGGTCCAAGGCAATTTTAACAATTTTTAGTGGTTGTAAAAATATACACTATTAAAATAAGAAATTAATTAATTATAGTCCTTCAAAAGTTCCCAGTCAATGGTAAAGCAGCCTCTACAACTATTTTGTTCTTTATTAAACTCCAAATAACTGATCAATGGCCACGAATGCCAAAACTTTTCACTCTCACTCAGAAATTATGGCATCATTCCCCCAGTGCATGACTGTGAATATAGTAGCTATCCATGAATTTCTGAATCCATTGTCTTATTCGGTGCAATATAACATGTACCATATAGGGCTACCCAAGACCAGGTGGTCAGCATGCTTGCTTCGCACCACGGATACTATCAATGCACATTTTTCTCATTCTGTAACTTGCCAGGCATCCTAGAAACTCTGTGGATTTACTTGGGGTAATCTTATACCACTTACTTCTTCAAATAAGTGCATCATTTCGTATGCTGCAGAACATCCAGAAGGAGAACCCTCCCAACAAAGGACGGATGTATACACAGCTCTTGGACATGCAGTAGGAGGAGAACACCTCTCCTGGCAGTACCAGTATTACATGGGATGTGTTTACCGACCTGGAATATCATATGGGGGTTCTTTTTCTGTTCAACTGTGGTTAGTTAGAGTTAACACTGCTCCTTGGGCGTATCTCACTCATTCGTCCATTGGAACTGTGTCTGCATCTAGCCCTGAACGGAGCGCATGTTGGACACCGGAATCTTGCGAGTCAGCAGAAGCTAAGGTTGTCGCTCCACATGATGTGCCGTGCGCCAGAACACCCTGTGTCCCTCTACTCGCGCGTGATGTAGGCAGCGCCTGGCAGGCGGTATCGATCACCTGGCACGGCCCGGCTCCAAGTGCTCGCGGCAAGTGGTTATGAAATAATCCAGCTCGGGAGTGCTTCTCGCTCCACCGCAGCACATTGGCATTCGCGCCTGGCCTGGCAGGCGAGACGCGTTCAGCCACGCCGCCCACCGCGCCGCGCCGCTCCGGGTCAAATGTAGTGCTTCTCTCACTCCAGGGTAACGCAACCGCGCAACTCATAACCCAGCTGATCTCACTTGCAAACTAAGGAAAATATTGTTTGATGACATTAGCGTAAATTGATTACATTCCAGAGTTTAATACGGTACTCACTCTTGACGTAAAGACAGAATGGTAATATCCCTGGTGAAACAAACAATGGGAAAATACCTCATACAAAATCATTTAACGCCTGCAAGACGACATATATACTAACAAACAAGAATCTGAAAATTAGAACTGACTAACAAAGTGGTCAAAATTGAACAAAAGTATAAAATAAATAAAAGAATTATACAGCTCAAGCACTTAAACAAGGAATATCTAAACAAAATTGTG
This sequence comes from Dryococelus australis, assembly GCA_029891345.1. Taxonomy (NCBI): domain Eukaryota; kingdom Metazoa; phylum Arthropoda; class Insecta; order Phasmatodea; family Phasmatidae; genus Dryococelus; species Dryococelus australis. The sequence continues at coordinate 75,951,479 of CM057000.1, forward strand.
GCAGAAATATAACAAGATAAGAATATGATTTAAACATGACCAAGAGCTATATGTAATTACTTAAAGACAGTCCCCAATAACGATAAGAAACGAAGAGCGGTGGAAATAGAATAACACACATAAGCGGATAGTCGATGACGTTTCGGTAACTACTAAGCTGCTTTATAGTGACAATAATACGTTTTTTCTTCCTCTTTTTTCGTATTTGCCACTTTTCTTTGTTTACTTCTTGTATTTTCTTTCTTGTTGTATTGTATTTATTTTTTACATGCTGACTCGATTTTTTTCATTGGTTGTTACAATAGTTGACATATTTGTTGTTCTGATTTGTGTTGTGACCAAGATTTCATGTATTCTGATGCTAGTAATCTACACAGCACATCAAAATGGCTGACTTTTGATTGTCATTTGTTAAATTATTTTTTAATTCTCTTTGCGTTGTATGGTTTTTTTTCTCAATCCTGATATTTGTTGACTACGTAATAACTCACATATTTTTTTTTTAAATCTATAATTTCTTGTCGATTTTGCCAAGTTTTTGATCGTACTACAGTGACCTGAGATTATGTTAAAAATCTATGGGTTTAACAACAAAATATTACTTACTAAAATATAATTAGTCGCGGTGGCTGAGCGATTAGCCTGCTCGCGGATTCAATCCCCGGCTGGGTCATCCCTGGATTTTTGCATGTGGGAATCGTGATGGACTATGCTTGTGGTCACATAGTTTTCTTGGGGATCCTTTTATTCCGGCATTGCTCCATACTCACCTCATACACCCTTACCGACTCAGTCACTCACTAAAACATTAGTGGTACATTAGAGAGCAGCTTCAAGTACCTAAACATTGATCTTTAGGCTACACAGCATTATATACTCAACTTTGTCCTTAATTCTGTAATTCGGTATTAGTTACCACTGCTGGCATAAAAAAAACTAGAATGGAGCTGATTAGAAAGCAAAACAAAGACCATTTCATCCGTTAATAAGCATTTAATTCAACACAATGACACGTTAACTATTTTAGTAAAAAATGTAGTTTGTTACACGAATATCTGCTGATTTGTGAGCACAGAAAATGAAATAAATAATTTGCCTACAAACCCTCTCTTGCTCACTTTTTCTCCGTAGTCCGGTGTACTTCTGCAGGGATGTTAGTATTGTCAACATAGTATTCTTCTTCACTCGTTCACGAGATGATAAGGGCCGTTGCTTGTGTCGTTCACGGCATGTTACCAAACACTGGCTATCATAGGATCGCACTAGCTCGTGGTTCATGTTTTCATGATCCGAAAGTTTAATTACGGAATTAATTAGTTGCTTACTTAAAGTGAGCACCGAGTCTGAGTCACGAGAGACGACCCTGAAGATCTGGCCTTGTAATACTGCACTCAGATCTGGCCTCATAATACTGCACTCAGATCTGGCCTTGTATTACTGCACTCAGATCTTGTGCGGAAGAGAACTCTATCGTACTAGCTGCTATGTAAGAACTTTTGAAAGGACTGATCAGTTTATTATTTTCTTTAGTTTGTGTGTCGTTTCACAGTCACCTATAACACCATCCTCAGGAACACGATGTCTAGAACTGGTGTTTCGGTTAGTAAGGCATGAACCGTAAATTAATTTTGAATGCGAATAATAAGGTTTACAGATTTCTGGCAGCCAACGTAAATACCCAAGAAAGTGTAAACATTGGTAGCGATTATGGGGAACGTTTATTTCGCTGGAATGATGTATTTCTGTTTAGATATATATTTCGCAGGAAATTTGTACATTTCTTTGCAGCGGAAGTTACAATGCTAAAAGAATGCGTCACTCCGTTCAAATATTTGCCAAGAAGTTGGCAAATCTATCAGCTAGGCTTCAGTTAACACATGTGGCTTTAACTTAAGTCCCAACCACTCTTAATTCACATTATTATATTTGTTAACGTTAAGAGATAAAACTACAAAATAAGCGATGCTGAAATATTTCAAGACCTTGGCAGTACCAACAGGTATTTATGGAGGTGAATCGAGGAACTACACTAATAATGACAAACGCAGAATCCAAGCTTGGGAAATTATGTTTCTTGGATCTATAATGGAGGCGACAGAGAGACAGAAGAGAAAACGAAGACATAAGTAAATCTACCATATATAAGAAAACCGCTCAGTATCTACAGCCGGAGTTTTGAATACAGCCAGAATTGGATCAACTCAACGGTTTCCATAGTGTGAGAAAAGCAAAGAATGCCAGAAAGACCAGCGATAAATCAAGCCCGACGTTCGCACCCAGTCAAAGTATCTAATGCATGATAAAGAATAAGAATACGTTATTAAAAAAAAATACTTTTATTTAATACGGAGCAGACATGCAAAATACTGGCAGGAACCCGGTCATCGACCCCGTTCTGGGTCACGTGTCGCCCTTGTAGCGACTAGGTAGAGTGATTTTGTGGTAGGTTGCCATCGCCTCCTGCGATGTGGAGTTGAATTTCGTTTATCTACCACTAGGAAAATTCCAACAACCAGTGATGGGAATCGAACCCAGGCCCTGCACCATTTCTCACTACACTACGGTTGTTAATATAAAACACAAGAGAAAGCATAAATGAATTTAAAACTTACTTGCGCCAAATCACGATAATAAATTTCAGAAATTGGATAAAACCATAGAGAATAGAGACGGTGAGCTTCAGTTCAAGAGTACGCGGTCTACAACAGTATAAAAATATATTTCACGAAAACAAACATATGTCCTGATGTACCTGAGAAAGTTTTACAGATTTACTGGCTCATTCGCGTAAATGCATTAATAAAAATTATCATTAATTAAAACATGTTCAAACTTTTCTATTTAATGAAGTACATGACCACTATCATGGTAGTAAAGCTACGTAAAATATTTTTAGTAATTATGGTTGGTACATGGTAGCATTGGCTATAAACAAATGAATATGCATTTAAATTGGACAAACAACGTATTTTCCGTGAATGGTCTGTAACGTGCGGGTTGAGAAGGGAAACCACAAACGCACCAAAAGCAACCCCATGGATCTTTTCCTGCAAAGTTTCCAATTTTCTTGTCGACATTTTCTCTGAGTACACCAGTTGTCATAAGTGCAAGGAATATTTAAAATGTTGAGTTGGAAAATTGCAAACGGAAGGCGAGAGAACTGTTTACACGAGGCATGTGAAACTCGAGGAGTGCATGAGGCGCAACGCTTTGCCTACATCAGTGCGGTGCCAGCTTATTACAGTAGAACAAGTGGAATGCGGCTCGTGTTCACTGCGTTCATAAATTACACGTGGAAATGCCGCGCCTCGTAACTTTTGTGCGGTTATACGGGCACAACAGGAAACGGAGCAGCCTGTCACTTCTATAAATTATTAAATTATAATTGGAAGTATATATTCTGCCTTCCAATATTTAACAAATTCAGAGTAATAAGTTAGCTCACAGTCGAGTATTTGGAGAGTAGAATAAACGTTCTTGGAAGTCAAGATATTTTATCAGATTTTGAACATCGGTAGTAAAATAAAGATTTCTCACTTCTAGAGATACTTTATACGTATATATAGAGTGTATGTGAAAGTATGTTTAAAACTGTATGAGGCGATTCCTTTTCAAAAATGAGTTACAGTTATACTATATTGCAACTTATAGCCTGATGCAAATCGTAAGGGAGGAAACCGCCCTTGAAAACATAAATTTGATGCTGTATTTTGGCGAACTATTCAAAACTAAATAGAAAAAAAGTACGATTCTCAGGAAGTAGTAGGAGCGGGGGCGTTATACTTCACCTTCGCCCTTATCAACATCATATCATGCGTAGTAACATTAGGTCTAACCTGGGGAGAGAGAGTCAGAGGGGAGCTTGATATAGGGAATTTTGCTTGGGATTTGGCTGCATGGCACTTATCGGCAATCGTCTAAAAAGTGAGGCAAGTTTCGATAATTTTTGGGGTTGGGGTTATCATAATTTTTAAGAAAAGTAATGGATTTTAATTAAATAAAATGCATCACATACGTTACAACAAGGCATTTTTTATTTATGCCGTTTCTGACAAGGTCATTTTTTAGTTAAGCCCTTTTTATATATTTACAGGGCATTCTAATTCATCTTGCTCCACAATCATTCCACAATCAGCTCCACATACATGGGTAGGGGTTTTACTTCACTTTTAGAATGACATAAGGATGGGGGACGGAGATTGTACCATAAGGTTTAACCTGGGGAGAGAGTGTCGGAGACGAGGTTGGTATAGGGAATTAACCTTATTCGCCCTAATCGACAATCACTAAAAAAGTGACATAAAGTTCGTTCCTTTGTGGGTAAGGATTACCATAATTTTTTATAAAAGTTATTGATGCTATAGGGATCAATTTCATAACATAGACACTGTATCCGGTATCCAGCATGGTAATAAGAGTATTTAAGCCCTAAGGGCTTTTTGACAAGGTCAATTTTAAGTTAAGCCCTTTTTATAAATGTACTCATAATTTCCGAACCATTGATGCTATTCTCATCAAATTCATAACAATGAAAACGTACCCGATATTCAGTATAATGGTAAGAACATTTAAGCCCTAAACCTTTTCTGGCAAAAGTAAATTTGAGTTAATTTCTTTTGTAAATATAGTCATGATTTCCAAACCATCGAAGCTATAGAGATAAAATTCATAACATTGACATCATACCTTATATAAGGGCATTTAGACCCGTAACCATTTCTGGTAATGTTAATTATTCATTTAAACCATTTTATAAACTTAGTCATAAAATCACCAAATACATACTCATCAAGGACATATTTACCAACATAATATTTTTCATTTCCGATTTTAACCACATTTTTTTATAGAGTTGGGTATATTCTAGGGGTAATTAATGTAATGTTGATTTAGGGTTTTGGAGTTCGATCCTTGGTCAGGGCACAAAATATTATTTCATTTCCGATTTCAACCAAATTTTATTTGTGATTCGTGTGCGCGGTAGGGGTAATTAATGTAATGTTAATTTCAGATTTTGGCATTTGATCCTCGGTCATGGTACATCATATTATTTCATTTCCGAATTTAGCCAAGATTTATTTGTGATTCGGGTAGGTGGTATGAGTAATTTATGTAACGCTAATTTCTGATTTTGGAGTTTATCCTTGGTCAGGGCACATAATGTTATTTAATTTCCGATTTGAAGCAAATTTTATTTGTAAGTTGGGTAGGTGATATGCTTAGTTAATTTATTGGTTATTTCGGATTATCAAATTCGAGTCTCGGTCAGAACTACTAATATTATTTTATATCCGAATTAAACATAGATTTAGTTTTGTTTTATATTCCTGCTTATAGTAATTAATGTAATGTTATTTTTAGATTACCGAGATCAATTCTCAGGGGACTCACTTAAGAGTTTTAACGAAATTCTGGGAAATTATTTTTTATACGTTCACTTACGATCGCTATCTATCATATTACCTGATCGGTGTATACTGCTCAACTAATGTATATATGTTCGATTTCAACTGTCAAAGGTCACGAATGGTGAAGTGGAATGCAGTTATGTTATGTAATCGTGAAACTAACATAATCGTGAAAATCTGTACTTGCATAATCATGCAATGAATATTTACTAGGTATGCATGTACACACATGAATAATTAACAACTACACATCCATCAAAGTAATATATTCATTCAGCAAAACAGCCAAACTTGAACTGTCATATACCATTTCATTTGTTTCAGAATTGCAATATTTGTATTATTTTTTATTATTATTAGGTTTGGAAGGAATTGCACTTACACTATGCTAACATTCACTACAAACACTTATAAAGTATGCACATTATATGTAGAGAGACATATGCCTGCTCCGGAGGAACGACAGCTAAACTCTAAAACCTTACTATAAACATATTTTCCATAGGATATTTTCAAGCGAAAACAGTTCCTGCTTTATTCCTATCAGGTCCACGAACCCTAATAGGAAAAAACAATACTGTATGTCGTTTCAACATGTACCAACAACTACAAACAAAATATTTCAATGAATTACTCTGATAATTCATTTCATCATGTAATAACGAAACTCTCACATCACCCACAACAACAAACAAGGCTACAAGGTCAAACACACACAAAGCCCTTTTTTAAGCATATAAACTTTTAATTTCCCATATACAAAAGCTACAATCATCAAATTCATAACGTAGGCATAATTTCCATTATCCAACAATGGTAAAGTCATTTAAAATTTTAGCCCTTTCTAACAAGGTCAATTAGTCCTTAATCCCTTTAATATGTATACTTACTCATAATTTTCCATTTACCAAAGCTACAGGCACCAATTCATAACACACACACACACATCAGCCATAAAACAAACATGACTACAAAGTCAAACACACCTAAACCCCTTTATAAGCATACTAACTCATAATTTCCCATATACCAAAGCTACAGGTACCAATTCATACCACACACATATACACACACAAAAACATAAAATTTCCAATTGGCAAACCCAGTCCATCCAAGAATTGCTCCTAATGAACCAAATTAACCCACATCAACCCAAAATTCACCCAAATTAAACAAATTGTACACCAAAACATGCACACAACTCATTTGCACATATCATACCATACAACCAGAAAACCCCATACCATCAAACTTTACAAGCAAAACTGAATACTTGACAACTATATGAACATATCATGCAACTCAAATGAACAAAACATACAAAAACAGTCAAGATCATATTATGAAACCACTTCAAACTATAATACTATCAACATAACACCCAACTTGCAAAACCCCTAACATCAATAATCAGAAAAAAATTAATACTTAACAACTAAAAAAAAAAAAAATCTTATAACACAAATGACCAAATCTCCATCGTCTGTCTTCCAATACACATTATCACACATATTTAATCTAAAGTATAATTATATACAAAAATTAAAGCTGTACCAAGATTCCGTTTATCTATTTTACTATATAACATCAATTAAAACCAAATTAAGATCCAAATAAAACACTCATTGCACACAAATCGTGCTATCCCATACTACATATAGCAATCAAAACATGTTTATTACATAAAAACTCCATGACTAAAGAATGTTAGTTAAGATCTGCTCTTTTTAACAGTTGATTCGATCCTTCTAGAATACTTTAATATTATCTGCATGGCAAGTATTTACACAATTAAACCTTATTTCGGCTCACAAGAAGCTTAAGTTTTGTTTTGTATGTAACTATATTTTTCTACTACGAAAAGCATAAAAATCAAGCATACATACTGATTTGGTCAATACTTCATCCTAAATGCAGGCATGTATAGTTATACTAACACATTTTTTGTTTCAAATCCCCACGATGTAAATACACGTATATCAATTACTATGAGCGATAATTATTTAAACCCACTCATCTTAAACATTAATTATTAAATAATTCCTAAAAATTTACATTCTTTTCAATTATCATTAAGTTAAAGACATACTAATTAAATATAGTATAATAACACACATTCTAAGTACTCATTATGTAACAAACAACAACTTTACATAATGCAAGTCAATGCATTACCTAACATATCCTATAATAACCAAAAACATTTTTATATTTTTATTTATTCTAGGGATACTCTTTCTGAAAGACTGGCGAATTCTTGCAAACTTCTGAAGAACAGCATGTTTAATTGTTATCTATACAACTTAACATTTTGAGAAACTTTAAAGAATTGTATCCCTCATGATAGGTTAGGCTTACATTGGGAGAGTTAAGCACACACAATATCAATCATCACGAGTAAAATATGTATATTCGCATAACAAAAATACATATTTAGCTAGAATATTTAGATATAATTAGTATATACATAGCAATTCAAGAACCATAAAGGGCAAGTAGAAATTTCTTTTAATTGCGTATCAAGTAAATTAACCAAAGTATTGGCATAATGAATATCTATCTGCAAGTAGTACGGATCTAACGAGATAAAAACAAATACCCATCGACTGAGGAAAAAAAAAACCTGAAATGAATACAACTATAGGTTTGAGAACACATTCATTGATTTCATTCCAAGTCAAAATCACTCTTTAGTACTAGTACTTGAATAACTAATAAGATTATTTTTACCGAAGTATACATATTACTATAACCAAAACTAACATCCGACTAACATATGTTTGATATTATGCATAACTTATATACATGACAGCTTGCAACACACTGCACAACAAACACCTAAACAATATGCCTTTCCATTAATTATCTCACCCTATATTCAACTCCCATATAGCAGTCATAATCTCTCTACACTAATCTATCACAGCTCATCGACAACAAAGAATCACATATGGTCACCTACCCAGAACTCTATTAGTCAAACGTCATCTCTGGTAGGAGAACAACGGTCTCGCGGAAATGGCCTAAATGGCCTTACCACAGTGATGGATATCGGATGAGGGGTCTAAAACCCATTACTTTTCTTTAAAATTATGATAACCCCAACCCCAAAAATGGTCAAACCTATCCTCACTTTTTAGACGATTATCGATAAGGGCGATGCAGCCAATTTCCTAGCAAAATTCCCTATACCAAGCTCGCCTCCAACACTTCTCCACAGGTTAAACATTATGACACTACACATGCCGATGTCGATAAGTGCGAAGGTTAAGTAGAACGCCCCTAATCCTACTACTTCTGTATACTGTCTCATGCTAAATAGATCTGCAATCCGTGAATAAATCGTTTTAATACTTTTCGCCTTCATTACGGCAATGGAGGCGGCCACCCCTTTTTTTACTTAATTTTTTCTTCCATGCGATTCTTTAGAGAATTTGCGCCATAATTTGTATCAAGGGAGCCCAATGAAAATGATGGTAGTATTTTCGCTACACCCACAGGTAAAGCGGTTTTGAGTAAAATAGAATAGAATATTTGTTGCCTGAGAGGTCAGTACCCTCAAAACACATGAAGTGTGACTGGACGATGCTCTAGTTAGAAACAAACGAATAGTGCACACTGAAATGTAAACGTACAGACCATCCTGTGCTACGTGTGATTCTGTGTGGTACGTTGTCACGTGACGAGCGATTCCTGGCGTTTTCCAACGAATGTGTCGGTAAATGTCGAGGCAATGTTCGAAGCTTCTAACATGAGGTTGCACTCCACTTTCTCTCAAGAAATTGCACCACACCAAACAATGTGAAAAATAACACGCCTTTATGAAAATAGTATTTAATTTTACGCGTGATTAAAGAAGAAAGATTCGGATCCTATTGTTAAACACCGTTCTTACACTCATTTTTTTTCTGTGCTTTTAACAGGAAAATCCCTGGAAACCCAGTTGCCAAGAATATCCTTTGTAAAAGAACAAAGAGTTTTCTTGTAAAATCTCCAAAGCATTTCTTTGTAATATTACAAATGGTAGCCTTGTATTACAACTGACATTATTGAGAAGTGCAAATAAAATTACTCGTTTTCTTCTAAAATAAAAAAAAGACAATGTAATGAATTAGTAACAAAGAACTAAAAAAAGAATCAAAATATAAATTTAAGGACATATAGCTCGCCGGCACGAGTATTAGAAACCACCCCCTTGCATAACCAGTTCGCACTTTTAACCAGAAGACCAACTTGACTTACGATTATAAGGCTTATTTTAACTGTAAATATACGTACTAGTACATAAAATATAGTATTTAAGTTATGCGGTTAAGAAGAATAGGAACATTAAATTTTTTTATAATATTTCATTTGTTGAGTTAAGATATTTGGACGCCTCTTAACGACGGGGTATTAAAAGTCGATTTAAGTGGTATGTTTAGCTAGGAAACAGTAACATTTATGAATAATACGGTCACGTTTTATTGAACTTGTTTTATTATGATTATTTGAGTGGTTTTAAGTGTTTTACGTAATTCAAACTTGCAATACATTTCTTTTTGCACCTATAGTTTTTGCACAAACGGCTTTGTATGATTTTACGTTGTTGAGTGTCCGCCATTTTTCCGAAGCTCGTGGAAACGGCTCAGTATAGTACAAATATTTCCTAATGTCTATTACAAGCACGGACCTTATAGTTTTACAAACAAGTAGTTTTACAAGAAAAATCTGTGTACTACTACGAGCATTTGTAAAATTACTAAGAATTTCTCAATAAACATTACAAAATTTTTTTATAGAATGTAGTATGCCATCATGGATGTGTCACTGTAGTATACTTTGTGAAGTATGTAGGGTGTTGGGAGTATGCACCCACGAAAGCGGCATGGAAATAAGCATGTCGGTAAACAGACGACACTACGTGTTTACATGGTAGCTGTTCGCTGCATTGGCGGTAGGCAACCAGTGTGGTTTGTTTGACTAACGTGTTACTTTCCGAACCCTCTGCCATACGTCTCGGCTGGAAATGTGCGAGTGCGTCATTCGCGACCTCACTTCATCTCACACCAGCAGCATATTGTAAATGAGCCGCAGTGAGCCGAATGTCAGTGACCCTGTGAACATGGACAGGTACACACACCTGCACAGCTTACCGACACGCTCTTGATTTATGGCGAAGCTAAGTGCAGTGGCCGGTTAACTTGTACGACTGTATCACGAACGATATCCAAACAGACGGCAGCCAGCACATACCATTTTTGGTAAGAATCGCCCAGCGCCTGCGAGATACAGGAAGAATACTTCCAAACTTTCAGAACTGTGATGTTCAAGTGACAAAACGTTCATCACGATTTATTGAAGCGTCCTTACACAAGTCGAGGATCAACCGTCGACGAGCACCCGTGTAATTGCACATGCTTTAGGTTCATCGCACATGACGATGAGAAATGTGTTGTATGAGCAGCAGCTCCAACCTCATCACGCATGTCGACAGAAAGCATTAGAGCCACGTTACTTTCCATCCAGAAATGTGACCTGTACATGGTTTCTGCAGAAGATAACTCATGACCCAGAGTTTCTGTGCAGACGAAGCCTGTTTCACACGTAATGGTGTGTGCAATAGCCACAACAGCCATGTGGGGGCTGATGAAAATCCACATGCCATGGTCGTGACATTCATCAAAGAGTTGTTTCCGGAGAGCATGTGAGCTGGCATAGTCCACGTTCTCTTAGTAAGTCCGTACATGTTACCAGCACTTCTTGCTGGTCATATGTACCAGCGCTTCTTACAATACACACTGCCCGAGTTACTGGAGGCCGTACCGTTAATAATACGTGACAGCATGTAGATATAGCACGATGGGACCCACCGCAAAATGCTCGTGCTGTACGTGAGTACCTCGACCTCGTATTGTAAAGGAGATTGATACGCAGGGGAGGCCCTGTCGCTTTGCCTGCTACCTGTGGGAAGAGCCTTATCTACGAGACAGAGGTGGACATGGCAGAAGGACTCGCGGCACGCATCGTAGCAGCTCGCGGAATGATCCGAAGCAATGTCAACATGTTCCAGAGTGTGCGGCAGTCTTTGTTGTGGTGTTGCATTGCGTACATTAATGAAGGTGGCTGGACATTCGAGCACCTGTTTTGATATTATTGAAAACATTTATCAGTTGGAATTTCTGCTTTGTAAAATTACGGAACAGTGTCCGCTATCAGTTTGTCACACGCGTATCATTCTTGAAATATTCTGTGCATGTGTATTCCCTACCTATCAGGCTACCAAATATCTATTCACTTTTCTGGAAAACGGTTTGCCTGAATGATATTGTGACAACACAACCTTTTTTTGTTCATTATGCTGTCTTGATAAAAATTATAGCATAGAATTTCTAAATAATCTAATGGAAGGAAAAATTATGCAAAGAGGAGGTGGCCACCCTCATACTAATGACGGCGGAAGGTATTAGATACGACTTCTTCACAGTTTGCAGATCTTGTTAGCATAAAACTGTATCCAGAGAATCATACTTTATTTCTGATTAGTTGACGACATGTTGCCAAAATACAATATTTAATTCCTATTTTCAAGGGCGATGCGATGTACGCGATATACGCGATGTATGTGTATGCTTTCCCAATTTTCAAGTTTTCATAGTGTCGGTTTTGCATTTGCTTTCATAAGGTTTTTTATTTTTGTTTCACAGACAGTGGTGTAAGTTATAACATATTTATATATTAACCACATAAAATCCAACAGGTTTACCCCTATACTCGGCTCGTTATGTCTTCTTGAATATATTCTATGGCCAACGACCCAGTTAGAGGTGTCACCCCTGGAACGCCTTAAATGCAGGACGTACCTACAAAATGCTTCGCAATGCAAGTAGCCAGTTCCCCAAGCTCTTGTGTTAAACGGCGGTCGCAAAATCCTAACTGCTACTCATAAACTGCACACGACGTGTTTTAAATATTGCATGACTGGTCTAAATATAAATAACAATCACTAGGGCTAGTATACTTTCACGACATAATCTCAGTTCAGGATGGTGTTTTTAATGTGCTATGTAGACACAAGTAGGTTTCCTTTTTTAACTGGCTATTGAATATCTTACCGGGTCATGCTATAGTAAAGCTCTTCGTGATTATCTGCTACGTAAAGAGTAACGCAACCCTAAATGTTATGTGAAGATACAGAGCGTGATATTTGCGAAATATATATTGTGGAACTTCATTACCGTTAATAACGAAGTTTAAAAACAAATAAATATTAAATAGTAAATTGTATTATAAGTAGTGTTTATATGTGTTCTGAGTGTATCTTCGGTGCCGAACAAACGCTTTAATGTTAAGTGTGTCGTGGCCTGCCAAGGCGCCACAATTTCCATAACGTTCAGGTGGCGCCTGGGGATTGTTACGTAAGTCTTCCTTTCACGAAGATTGCTCCAGCCGTCTGGAAGGGGACCAGAGCATTAGAAGCGCATTCTCTCTCAGAAATAGAGAATACTGGAGGTTTCTGACCCACCGCCCAGTGGAGCGGCCGGGTACACTACAGCCACAGGTCGCATGGATTGACACACTGTCCTGACGCCTTTATCAAGTTGACAAGTCACTTGCTAATCAGGACAGAGGAATATAAAAATACACTCAACCTTCTATACTAAATCAATAACATTGAAGAACAAAATGCAAGCAATCAGCAACTGGGTAAGTTTATATTAAAGACATTGAAACATTGTCTTTGCTGTATACTTATGTTATCTGAGCCACAGTACTTTAAGATATTTGATTGAATTCCAACAATTTAACCTGTAAGCAGCTGCACTTTTTTAAACGTAAACACTAAGTGACGCAAGTATGGCAGTCTCGGCAGGGAATCACAAAAGTAAGGGAAGGCATTATAAAGTGGGGAAATTATATTTTCTATTGGTGGCCTAGAGAGTTAGCGTGCAGAGGTTACGTGTGATGATATTTCTACGATATAGAAAAATTTCTCTCTAAAGTTATTCCGTAATCCCATCCCAAAATATTAAGTGTACTTCTTCGCATAGTAAAAAACATTAACAAAAATAAAATAAGCTATGTTTTGTATTGCATGTTAATAAGTTTTAAGAGGTGCCTGGCGACACCTCCAATAAAAAAAAGCAAAAATTTCCATTTATTCTCAAGTTATAAATTTTTGCTGTCGATATTATAGATATCTAGAATGAGATATATGAATACATATCACACACATATACATACATACCGAGTCCGAACAATGCCAAAAAACCCAACCTGCACGTTTCTTATATATTATATTGTAAACATTACAGAAATTATTTGTAATGTTATTTGAGATTATGCACTTGAAATAATATGTGTAAAGTCTGCAAAAACCGGTATCTACCACATTTTGTCATAGGAAAATTAAGACCCTCTTGTCGCGCGAAATTTCGTAATGACTACTCATAGTATTTTTTCCAATGACAGATTTTTACTCAGCAAGTTAAAACTAACTAAACATATCGTCTTGCGCTATTACTCTGAACCGCACCGATTTCGAAGAACTCGTGCATAAAGTTCGAAATTATTAAGTGATTGCACCGCGCAAGCAATTAACACCCATCACATTTAATGTGATCGAGTTTAGCATTACAGGTGTACATTAATATATGTTTGCAGAACACATTACGTTGGCGTGCTTAATGTGAGTTAAACTGTGTGGTTGGTGTGATACCAATTTAGCGTCTATCCTTTATTTACAATTTGCCATAATGTTGCGATGTATGTGACTATTAACAGAATATGTTCAAAGATCATGTCCTATTCCTCAGCTGAGGCAAAAAGCATGGCATATCCCTGGCTTGTTGGTACATGCACATTCACACAAGGCAAACGAACTTAGTAGGGCTGCTGTAGTATGCACTGGGGAGCAACATTAACTTTCTTGTAGACGGACACACGTGAATATTTGATAACATACGAACATTAAAGTAAATGCTACGAGCTATTATGTTTTTTGAATGAGTACGTAGTATATCGTTCATTGTTATACATTTCCCAATAGATGCGCTTTTATTTTATTACACAGAACACAGTGATAGTTAGAAAATATGATTTTAAAATTACGGAAAATATCGGTTACACATTATCCAGACATCTGCGTTAAATTTCGGTCTCTTCGTTTTATTTTTTAATAACGCTATCGCCATAAATTGCACCCAGATCTCCGTAAATTCATAGAACGTGACTACAGACTTGCAAGTTTTTTTTTTTTTTTTTTTCGTTTTATTCTGCTCTTTAAAAAAGGAGTGACAAAAAATGTTTTACTCCGTTTTATGGGTGACTCACTGTGTATAAAGATAACTATTGTAAAAAATAAAAATAAATAAATTGTCCGGTGGCGGGATTTTAAATCAAAAGAAGATTTCTGACAGTCCAACATAGCAGCCACTCACATATCCACTCATCTTCCACGCTCTCACGTAACCTACTGTTGTAAATACTGTTGTAAATATTGGATTCATAAAGAATAATTCACGTATTCTCTTAGTTTCTATTCATGTTAGTGTGTTTGTGATTTTTTTTAATTTCAGGTTTACAAACAGGGGTAAGGAAAATAAATTAATTTTTGTAATTGTGTATGACAGAGAAATAAAAAGAGTTTAAATATTTTGTCCTCTAGATAAATTTAAACACGAATTGAAAGGTTAGTAATCAATAACACGAACTAATAACCTACCACACCTTTACACAAAATATTTCGTAAATATGGATTTTACATGAAAGTGACGAACGACGTGTTTCAAGTAGAGTTAGGCCTCTTGCTGTATTATGGTTTATAATACGAGGTGCCGAAAAAAGTTTCATTTTCGTTATGTGCGTGCTTCACTGTGTATACAGCAGGTTTTGTTCTGTAGCGTGGTGAGTGGTTCGCCATTAATCTACTACTATTTTACACGAAGTAGTATTGTGGAGTTGTTATTTTATGCGCTTCAGGTAACATCGGCATTTGTTCGTGTCTCAAAATCGCAGCCATAAGAATACGAAGAGCTTCTGTATTTTACATTTAAGTAACTCATTTCGGTTATTCGTCATTATGGATCGCCTTTTCGTAAATTAACTGTACATTTCCGTAAAAGTTCCCATATATCGATGGAAATTTAGACAGCGTAATTATACTTGAATTTTGAGAGACTAATGTCATAACAAACACGTGAGTGTACTGTCGTAATGCTTTCATGGACTAACTCCAGTGTACATTATTATAAATACAGTTCTGTTACAATAGGGTTGATAATGTCATGAAAATATGGCACCAAAGCAGAAACGGAGAAGAATTTCTGAAGCAAATATTATTTCAATAAACGTATGTTGAAGTGTCAAACTTATATGTCAACGTAGCGGCAGCTGAATGACTACGTTATTTATGTATATATAACATTTTCCACCCCTCAACAGACATTTCTTGCAATAATAATTGCTTTATAAATTCTTCTTATTTCTTGTTTTTGTGCCTGTCTGTTTACAGTTATTTCTGTAAACATTTTTACACTCCTTGGCGTAACATTATGTAATTTCCTTCAAATAAATTAATATATGTAGATCCCAAAGATTTTCACGATCACATGTTAGAATCACCATCGTGCATTCTTCGGAAACAAAAGAAAAATAGTACAATTCAAACAATTTACAAAAATGTTTCAAGGGCCTAAAGTTATTGTGTCAATTTATTTAAAAATGTCTTTATGCAAACGTACACTTCAAAATCCAGGTACAACCTTATGTAAAATTGTGAAAAAGTTATTTGTTATATTCAATAATTTAAAATAAAATTCAAAAAAATTTTCTACGTCAGTTCTTCGGTGACTTGAACTACTACGTAATGTAAATTATCTTATTCCTGGAGTCAGTGGCGTTTACAATTTTCTTGCACTAAATGCTGTAAAATTGCGATTATGACACTCATAGGCGTGCGCAAGGACTGTGCCCAGGCGCACCCTAATTACAAGCATAGGCTATTTATAAATTGAAAATTGTGGTCTTTGAGGTTTATTTATTATTCAGTGATTTTCATATAATAACGTATTTTTGCACAACTTTGGATAATAATCACTATTTTTAACATTAAAATCAAAAACTTTCACGGGTAAGAAACCACGGCCCCCACTTTTATGTGGCCATCGGCAATTCTATAATTTTCTACACGCCATAATGTTGATGGCTGCGCACGTCTGACAAAGTGGCTATGCAGAAGGTCCCGAAAATAATTTTACTATCTCGGAAATGAAATTACATTCGACTAGAAAATCATTTTGAATTTTGCTATGCAATTATCTAATTTCGCCTGAAAAGAAATTATTAATTATATTTCTCTTTAGTTGCCTATTTTCTAAAGGTGCTATATGCACTATGTTTTTTTTATTAATAAGAAAAGTATTTCAATAATTCACTCCTTTCATTTCCAGCCGTTTAACATTGAAGCTCATACGTACACACAATTAAAAATATAACTTTAAATTTATTCCTAAATATTAATGTGATAACAAAAATAATGTTACAAAACACCACTGGATTTAGTATTTTATAATGGTGATCATTTTCTGCGAATTTACGCTGCATAATTTCCATTTTGATAGGTTTGTCACCCACCTCTTTTTAAAAACATGATCTCTTTATCTGTTATTACAGTTATATAATACCGCTTTTTATATATGCATAATTTAAAAAAGTGAGACTTAAACACAGTATGATAAATAAAAACTTTACAAAGACTGAAATGTATGGTCTGTTCACGTTTATAACGATATGAATACACCTTGATGAAACAGCGGTTACATTTTATCTTTGTAATCCATGCACAATATTTAAAAAAACTTTACTCTAACAATTTATGAACTATAGCACATTATCAGCCGTTGTAGTATGACACAAAAATGTAATTGTTGTTATTTCTTTGTTGAAAATATATATGTAAGTTACGTTACACAGCTCTCTTCACAGATAATTTTTGTAGTTTCAACTCTGGTTTCAGATTTCTTCTTCTCACGTTTGACTTGTACACATTTGATATGTAGACGTTCGCGTATAGGCATATTTCTGGTATGTCTAGGGTCAATAATTTCTGGTAAAAGGAAATCGTAGAAGAAGCTGAGTAACAATTTTATTTTACCAAAAGTTCTTATCTCGTTGAATTTTCAGGAATACCATGTCTTCTGGAGTCCATACGACGAAATTGCATGTTTTCCGCCGTGAAATACGGAGGAATCTCTGCTCTTGGTATATGTAGTTATGGCTCAGTTTTAACTGCGGCTTTCCACCTTCCATTTCTAGTTACTTTATTTTACCTTATGCGGGTGCACCTAATGGTAGCATAGATATAGCAGAGGATGGGCACTTTACTTCAATTATTTGGTCAGCGCCTATGAGGCCATCTGACGATGCTCCTAAAAAAGGATACTCTTCACAATTAAACCAATTCTTTTAACTACTAAGCCTGGGTTTTCTCTTTCAAACTGAGCAATCGCCAGTGACTCTTTTTCGATGCCCCAATTTTTACTAGAATTCCCCTTGAAGACTTGGTACCTAATTTCCTTTACAACATTTGCACCAAATGTTGTAGCCTTCATTTTGCAAATCTTCCGAAAGAACGATGATGTTATGTGTTTGTACGTTCTACTTTCCACTCGTGTGAAGAGTTCTGTTCTCTTATTCTTTCCTCCATCTGTTCTCTGTTTTCAAGATTCATCACATGTAAAAATTGTTCTTTGGCATTTATTAATATGTAAATTGTGACATGTCTGGTGTGCTCAGAGAAGCATTTGGACCATAATCACTATCCAATTTCTTTTTATCCGTTTTCAACTCTCTTTCTGCCGGGGTATATCAAACAGCGCCGTCTCAGTTTTTCTGCAAATTTTTTTTCGCCTTCCGACAAATGGCTTTGTGTGGACTCCAGGACTTTTTTTAACAGATGACTTGTGGATAAATCTGTGCAACTCTCAATCTGAGTTGACAGATGCCGTAGCCACTTCGCACCTTGTTTAAAGGAATTAACCAGGGTAGAATTGATACGCTTTCCTCCAACAAACTTTGTACAACAGAAGTAGTAGGGGAGGGCGGGTCCTAATCCACTTCTGATTAATGAATTAAACATCTGATATCAAAGTAATTGAAATGGTTAACAAAAGGGGTTCAATTTAAATTTAATTTTAATCTTATCAAAATATTCTTAATTCGATTAAAAATTTCTTAACCCTATCTTATTACAATCAATTTTTTTCTTGATTTTGTGTATGGGTATACTTTATTTCTTTCTTTCTTTTTGGGTGGGGGAGGGGAAAGCAGGAGCTCTGTCCGATGTTGATGGTGTGGTGTTCTTCAGGCGACTGACCAGAGTGGTGAGTTGCAATGTGTTATAAAGGTGTTGAGTTGAGTGCAAAAGTGGGCTAAATGTAAACTTTCTTTTTCTTTCTAATATTGATGTGTTTGTAGGGATGTTGGTGCTACAAGGGCAATTTTTACGAACATATTTAACAGGCGAGAAAATTTCAGAGTGTTTCAACGATTTTTAAGAATGGCCTAAGTGTAAATTTTATGTTTTTTTTTAAAGTGGATATTGCTCATAGACGGTGGTGGGAGATAGGCGAATTTGAAAGATGCGATTTACATGTTACTATTGACAAACAATTGACGACAGTTTGCGAATGTAATTAAGCATTAGACAATTTCTGAGTGTTTTACGTTTGAATAAATTCCACGCATCGAATCAGAAATTTCAAATGACTATGTGAATAATAAGTGCAATTACTCAAGTATGGAATTAAACATAATATGAGTCTCGAGCTTAGAAATATAATTTACACGAGAGAATTTCAACTATGTGAATAACATCTGGTGTCAACAAGTGCAAACTGACTAAATGAAATCCAGCTAGTCAGTATGAATAAATAACACATTAACAAGTTTACAAGTACAAATTGCATGTACCTTACACGATTCAGCCTGGTGAATGTCATACAGCAAAAAACTCTGAATATGATTTAAACCAGACACAATAGCATATGTCTATTCTGATAAGTAAAATATATAACGATCTACAAGTAAGTAATTAATGATAGAAAATATTACCCCAAATGATTTTCTTCTAAATAATCTACTTGTGTCGAAGTGTAGAACTTAATCCCACATCACTTTATATATAACGGAAAAAATGTGCAAACATCCTGGAAGAGAATATATTTTTTAAAATAACAGACATACTACAAATTTCTGTAAAATATGAGAAATAGAGTGCACTTGTAAACACAAACAGTATTTTGAAATTGGTACGATATTTCGTATACCGAAAACAGAACTGGGATTAACATGATAAATGCACTATTACGCAAAAATTTGTATTTTCTGATCAATAAAAAAATTATTTCACAGAATAGTTTATGAATACTGTGAACGAGATCTGAACTCCGGAGCAAATAATATCGCTTAACTATAATCTTGGGTAGCACTAGAGATAAAGGTAGGTGCGATGGTCGCCGGACCGTAGATGCGGTAACCCGTGATCGTAACCTCGTAAGCAGCCAACTGTCTACCCGCCTGGTGAAGAAGAGAGAGAGAGAGAGAGAAGAGCTGATGAGATACACGTCTGTCTAGTCCAAGTATTAATGAGCAACTGAAGATGGTGCCGAGTGTCCAGAGAGCTTCAGATCGAGGGGCCTGCCTGCCACCCTGTCTCATCTCTCACCCCTTGACAGACTGCTACCCTGGGTTGCTATCGATTGTCAATTTTTTTCGGCAATGTAGCAAGATGGTGTCATCTGCCTAGTTGTTCAGATCGAGGAGCCCTGCCTGCTTGAAGCCATCCCTCCCACCTCCACCCCTCAGAATCGGCCAGAGTCCAGGAAGCCAATCACCCCTACAATCCTCTCCCCCACAAGCCATGTCAGCAAGGTCCTGTGTCCCAAGAACCCTTCCTGGCCCTACTCCTGAAGGTGATTTACCTTGAAGAGCTCAGCTATCGATCGAGCCTGGTGTTCGCAAAAACCTGTTTTACAAACCCCAGCTTCAGCACAGAGAATGCTTTTTTGCATTTTTACATCAATTGGTGACCCTGCAGAATCTGTTTCATTACAACACACCCCTCCCCTGCTACAGTATTCAGAATATGTTTTTCTAGTGTTGGCTTCCCTGCTTCAGCTCGCCGGACCTGTAACCATCTGAATGTGTACCCCAATCCAAGCAGCCCGCCTTTGCTGCTGATCCAAGGTCACGCAAAAGCCTGGCATATTGCCAGTTAATTAAAAAATTCACAACTCCCACCAATGAAATTTTATATCCCTGTAATAAAGCTTCTTTAATCCCGAGATAATCCCCCGATTTAACATTCAAACATTAACTTTTAACTATAATCCAGGAAACTTATAAATTAAAAAAGAACCATATGGAAATACAAAACACTGTTTTTGCAAGTTTTCAAACAAGATATATATTCTATTCACTCATTAAGATATGTTTTTACTATCAATTCGACGTATATTCATACACATAGGAAAGAGAAAAAATTTGTGAGATAATTGCCCATCTCTTTTAACAATGAGATCTCGAGAGCAGATGAAGATGAAGTGAGGCGAGTATGGAGCAGTGCCGGGTCGCACACACAGAGACTAGGGGAAATGAGAGAGATCTCCAATAAAATGATTTTATAAATGGCAACATCTTAAACATCCACACATTGCGAATATTTTATTTTTATGGTGTGACCTGGCTGGGGAGGTGAGCGTGCCTAGAGCTCAAACAATGTGTTCCCTCTCTTTTTATGTATAACCAACTTTCCAACAGAAAAATGTCACCCATTTAACACAAAATGTATATACTTGATTTTTTTTTTTAATTATAAAAGTTTCCGATGTAATTTTAATTAAACATTACATAAAATGGTGGAAATCATTTTTTTGGAGTCGGAGTATAGAGATTTTCAACATTCTTCTTTCTTTTTTACTAAAAGGTCCAAATTCATGTAAATTTACGTGAAATATACAGTTATTTTTACATAACTTGAGTTAAATTTTACAATTTTTTAAATTAAAATACTAGATCAAATATTATACATTGTGTTTATCTTCTAATCCAGACATCATCATATTGGATCTTGAAGACCTGGTATCTGTGTACATGTAAAATGAAATATTTAAATGGTTTGCTGGTTTCTGTTTGGTGCAGACATAAAAGTTTTGCTGGAGAAACTTTCTTGTAGGCAAGGAGGGACACAGGTCTTAGTTACCTGCCTCTGTAAAGGTATTCGAGGCTCACTTTCAGTATGTTCCCCTGGGATGTCATAAAAGTTGGCCAGCGGGACGTAGTGTCTCCTACATCAACCTTCAGCCTGAATAGCCGGAGTGGATGAAGACTTTTAACCTTTTGGCTTGTTGCTTTGAAAAACATAATTCATTCATTCATTCAGCTATGTTTGATTTTCTCCTTAGTTTTTCGTTTTTGTAATTTCACCTCAGCCCTTCAAACTTAGTTTTTATTCAAATTTTAATTTTAATGATTGTAAAATTTTTAAGTCAAAAAGAAAGCACAAAGTTAATTTAATTTGTATTCAAATACAAGTAATCAGCTTAACATTGCTGACAGTCACCCACTCATAATTGCAACAAAATACTGTTTTCTCATCACTTATTATACATAAGACATTATTGAAAAAATTTAGTGGCCTGTGGAATAAAAAAATAAATAACAAGTCACACTATTTGGTTTTAACTTGAAAGAAAATGTTTTGTTAAAAAATTCATAAGCACTTTCAAGACAGGATAAATGATACATTTTAGCATCAAACATATTACATCAGAAACTTTGCAGAAATACAAACATTGTTAACCACTGACTTCTGGAAAATGTCACATATCTAAATTGTTAATGTATATTACATCACAAATTAAAAAATATAATTTTTTTTGTTCATCATGTTATCATTTACATGCACAAGCCCAACAGGCTTTTTAACCATAAAAACTCCCCTGTTCAATATTATGCTGTCAACATGTGTTTTGAGTGAAGAAATTTTACATTATTATATGATTGAAACAACAATAATAAAATTTATTAAGAAACTTTCCAACATGAATGAGTGATTGGTATTTGAAATTGTAAAACAAGTCTTTGGAAGTGTATAACTTTTAATCAATTTGAATGATTGTTCTTTAAATTTGTAAACTAAGTCTTTGGAATCTACAAAATTTTTATCAAATCGAGCAATTTATCTGTAAAATTGTAAAACAAGTCTTTAAAATCATTACATATTTTAATAAATTTTGTTAAACTTTTAACAAAATCATTAACATTTGAAAATTTTTTTTTATCAAACATAATTATCGGTCTTTGAAATTGTAAATAAGTCTTTAAAATCGTTAAATGTTTTAATGAATTTTGTTAAATTTTTAACAAAATCGTTAAGACTTGAAAGATATTTCCAGCAAACTGATTGGTCTTTAAAATCGTAGAACAAGTCTTTGGAATCATAGAACTTTTAATCAAATTGAACTATTGGTCTTTAAAAATAATCGCAACCTCATATTTTCAATCATTAAACTGTACAAACTTTTCATCCTATTACAAGTAAAAAGATCATTTCAATTCTTTTCAATAATGGAAAAATTTGTGGAAAATTTGTGAAATTATACTGCGGAAGGAATCATCAATCACTGAAAATGTGAATTTTTTATACAATTTACATCTAGGGTTAAAACCAAAGCTTAATTTGCATTTCTTAGCTGAATTAGAACTAGTGGTGAAGGAGGTGAAAGAGGTAAAGAAGGTAACAAGATTGAGTTATAAATTATTTCTTGCGGTGACGGATTAAATATAGGCGGAGGCGGAAAATAATTTGTCACAGTGTTTCAGGTGACAATATTTCAATAGATGTCTGACTTGGAGAAGGTGATACAACAAAATTTAAATTTAAAAATTTGTCTAATTCCTGCAATAAATTATCATTCGTAAAAAAAACTTACAGGGAGACATTGAGTCTAACAGTTTCCAATAGGAGCAAATTTTGGGTGTAGGCAGTCATTGCTCACTTGTTTTTTCTTATTCTTAAGTCTTAAGCTCCAAACTCTGTAGGTGGGAGCACCATGGCGGATGGTGCGGCAAACTTGGAAGATGTGGACGCAGTGGCTGACGACATTGTGAACACTCTCTTAGACATAGGCACCGAGGTGGATGGTGCTACGAACTTTGAAGATGTGGACACAGTGGCTGACAGATTTGTGGACACTCTTGTAGATGTGGGCGTCGAAGCGGACAGTGCTGCAAACTTGGAAGATGTGGACAAGGTGGCTTATGGTGCTGTTTACAGTCTCGTAGACATGGGCAATGTGGCAGATGGTGCTGCAAACTTATAAGATGAGAATGCCGTGCATGACGACATTGTGGGAACTCTCTTAGACATGGGCACTCTAGCAGGTGGTGTTACAAACTTGAAAGATGTGGACACTGTGGCTGACGGCGTTGTGGAAGCTCTCTTAGACATGGGCACCGTGGTGGATGGTGCTGCAAACTTGGAAGATGAGGATATAGTGGCTTGCAGTGCTGTGAACACTCTTGTAGGCATGGGCACCATGGCAGACAGTGCTACAAATTTTGAAGATGTGGATGCTGTGGCTTATGGTGCTGTGGACACTCTCGTAGGCATGGGCAATATGGTGGACGGTGCTCCAAACTTGGAAGATGAGGATGCCATTGCTTATGGCGTTGTTGAAGCTCTCTTAGATGGGTATAATGTCACCATCACTGGTTGAAATGTGAAGATAAACTCCTCTTCCTCTAAAGTAGTTAATAAACTGCTTACTAAATCATCCGAACCGTTGATTAGTCTATTGAAATACTCCCAACAAAATCATAAAGCTCTTTGTTATAATCTTGTGTAGATAAGCCAATATAGTAATCTTCATACGAGTGTGACATCGCAAAGAAAAACCGAACTGACAAACAACTGGAAAATGTGGAAAGGGCATAGAGATTGAAGCCCTATTAATAAAAATTTCAAATTTCCAGGTAAAGAGCTCGAGAACCCATTTATCTCCTACAACCAGAAGTCAGAAGTTCAAACACTCGTTCCCCTCTCTTCCCGCACCCACGAATTTCAAATATCTTCAAGCCAGCACCCCCAAACTCGGAGACAAACCTCGCTGCTAATTTTCTTGTTCGAAGAAATGAATAACATTTATTTATAAGTAAAATAACTTCTGGATCATAAGAAATTAATAAAGTTTAACTAATAATCCGTTAAAATGATTGGCAATGAATTAGAGATCAGCATATTTAATAACATGGTATATTATTTATAGAAAAATGTAATAATATCCATAAAAACCACACTACAATCTATTTTTAAGCTTCATTAAGATGGCTTTAATATTTAAAGCAAATATTTTTCTTATTGACAGTATATCTTACCTAAATTAATAGACGTGATATGGTCTAATTTTAGTAAATATGTTCCAGTTTTCTTAATCAGTATATTGCTTATTATAATTACACAAACCATATATGGAGATGGTCCTTTAATGTACAGTAAAATTATTTCAATATGGGTGAAATTCAATTTTATAAGATATTTTTAAAATGTTGTAAAGCTTGATAAGTATGTGGAAATTAAAACTTATTTCATAAATATTTTTTTCATATTTGATATATGTCTTATGTATATTTTTTCCCCCTGTGTAATGTAGTTTGCAAAGTGAATATTATTTTTATCAAGTACGAAACATAATATTTTGTTTGAGAGTTTTCAAAACAGCTAGTAAGATGTTTTGACCTTGATATTCTTAATGGTTAAAATTGTTGACCTGAACTGCACTCCCCACCAGGGATAGGGAAGTACTTGGCTGCTTCCTTCGTGAAAAGCTAGGAGCCTGGTTGTCTCCAGGGTATAATAAAACCAAAATGCTTTCTACGGGGGTTTGTTGGACTCAGACCAGCAACCTCTGAAATCTCGGTTTCTGTAGTTGGTACAATTGGAAAAAAATATTGAAATTTAACGTTGAAAGGTTTATGAGTCTGGACAGGGTGCGATCACACTGCTAAGACCTCAGATCTCTAAATTTTACGGTTTTTTTCACATTTTCAGATATTGGCAAAGTTACAAGTATAAGATTTCAAAGCAAGTATAAATTACAAATTTAATAACGTTTTATTGGAAAAATTTTACGCAATTCATTAGGTTTAAACATCTATAAAATTGGTCATATCTACCTTTTCATGTGCACAAACGAATTTATTTTAGAATAATTAACAGAGTTATGTTCATTATTCCCTCTATTTTTATACGATTACTGCCTTACATGTCTTATCCGGAACTCGAACACAGATTATATCAACCAAGCCTTTTCTGTAATGGTATAATTTATATTGTTAGTTATGGAGAAGTGGTTAGAGTGTTCACTTTCAGAACTTTTCTCTCAAAACTCTCTGTGGAGAAAATATTTTTCTTACCAAAACAACTTCACTTTTAATAATGTATAGGTTAAATAAATAGAAAAATTCATTCTTAAGCATTAATTTATTTACTGAATTATGAAACTACAGGATGTTACAAAACATAGGACATATTAGAGAATTGTTTCGAAATATATACAAATGCAGGTTGATCCAAAAATTTATGTACAACACTTAAACACAACTAAGTACCAATTGCTCCAAAATATACACAAGTAACTATAGGAAGATACAAAACATATTAAACAATTATTTCAAAAATATATACAGACAAGCTCTTTCAAAAAAGTTACTAAAACTATTTCTTTCCAAAACAAAGTCAAAATGGTTTACTCCAACATGGTAATAACTTGTGATATTCAATTTACATTTTGATTTCTCTATACACAAGAATGTAATCTTGTTGTCTTGTTGATCCATTGTTACGAAGTAGTGGATTATATACATATCAAATACTTTTATACTAAATTGCCCTCATTACTTCTCTCATCGCCAACAATGGTATATGAATAAACTAATATTCACAGGTGATTCGGGAGGAGAATCATCGGAGTGTGTTTCACCCAGTCAGTTATAATTGCCCAAGTTAACATTAATTTTGAGTTTTCCTCTGCAGAGAAAAATATTGAATTAGATCCATATGTGTTACATAATTGTATGAATGAGTGGCAATTGTATTATTTTTGAATATCTATTACTTTCCTGTTATACACACATTCAAAAAATGTAGTTTCTCAACTCCACCTACATATTTTTCACAATTATTTAGGTAATGTTTGCAAATAGCTTCCATATTCTCATACTCTATACATCCACTTCCCCATTTTAAACTGTGGTCATGCTTAGTAACCCATCTATTTGTTTTCTTGTATTTGGAAGTTAGATATTTCCAATCAAGCTGTGATTTGAAGTTGAATACAGTTATATATTCTTCCATGTCAGCGATATCTAATTCTTTAATGATAATTTTTTTCTGCAGACTGAAATCCTTGCACATTTCAAAACATCTCGTCGTAGCTGTGGTTTGGGTCTACTGAATCAATTCATTACTTACATTGTAACTCACTAATCTATCGTGAATTATAATAGTGTAAGCTTGCATATTTGCAGCAATTTGTGTATTTTCAATCATTTCAATTCATGAATCAATTATGACATTGGTATTTCTGTCAACTGTTTTGCTTCAATCAAACACAAACAATGTTCCTCTGGATTTAAATGATACGGGTTCTATGATCGGTGAACTGATTTTGTTATAATGTGTTTCCTGAAACATTGAGTGCATATTATAAGAAATAATGAATTCCTCATTGGTAAAGTTCATATTTAAATCCACATAGGGGTAAGCTTGATTATTTAGATATAGTTCAATATTTTTCATATAACCAATTATCGAATGCAGATCTATCCACTTTAAAATTGGTTTGTGGATTTATTTGAAAACAAATGTCAGCATATCTCATTTTTTCCAACGAAAAACTAGATTTCTCATTCAATACTTTTTGATTTGTATTTCTGGAAAAAAACCTCTAAAGCTCACGATCTGAATGGAATTTCTAGATTTTTTTCCATTTTCGATAAATGAAAAGAACTTTACACGTTCACGAGTGTTAATTACAATATGCGGCATCGACCATTCCACACTGCTTAATTCAAATATTACAACTTCCTTGTTAGTAGCTGTATCCTATATTGCATTCTAATATATATTGCCGAATACATTAAGTAATTCTTGTTTAGCACTTAATACATTTAAAATTTCATGTTTGTAGTCTTCAGCAAAGTCCAAAACAATACATAATGGTATAACAACTTCGTATTTTCTACCAGGGTTTATTTGTAATGAGTAATCACTAACATTGTTCCACCCAGCCATAAGCCCTGTAAAAATATTGTTTACAGATCCCAGGAGATATTTATTTATCGTAGAAGTAATTCAAACACCTCGTGTTTGATCGATTTCCACTCAATTTAGGAGATATGCAATATGTTGATGTTTATGTAATTTTATACTTCCTTTCTTCGAAATATATTCCTTTGTGAGATTTTTCTTAAAAGAACCACCTACTTTACGTCCGAATATAATATCGTATTCAATACCCATTATGATTGTAATGCGCAATTGATTGCAATGGTTTCGATAGCTTTTTTCAAATGTAAACAAACTGTAATTTCTTTGTTTCTAAAATTAATACGTTTCTGTTTGGATCGACAATTGTGACAACTATTTCTCAACTTGATTCACTATTACTGGAAGATGTATCAGTGTATTATGTTTTTCAACTATTTTACGTCCTGGAGCTACAGAACATGTAATTTCATGTAGTGTATTTCTCAGTTTTCCATTTAAATATGAACTGCCTTCAATATTAACATTTATACGACATACATTTAAAAACAATATATTAACCTGTTTTGATGTTTGTGTAACTGATTAGCTGGATATACTCTCTGTTCATAACCCAACATATTTGCAAATGAAATGTCTCCTGAGAAATCGATATCAATGTTACTATACATTGCACTAGTTAATGTGTTTGGAGATCCACGTAATCAGAAATGTACATTTGCAGGTAATGTCAATTTAATGAATGTTTCAAGGTCATCCAACTCATAAGATCCTACCAGTATCACAATCTTGTATGATTCTTCACCAATATTAGATGTAAATAATTGGTTATGCATGCCTATGTTTGGTATGCTGTTGTAAGTAATGCATTCTATTATAATTATTTGCCATTCTCCATCTAACTCCAACACAGGGAAATATAATGCATGCAATTGCGACGAATTACCACTTAATATCAACGTAATTGACGAATTACTAATATTCTTTACAATTACAATTACTTATATAGCCTATTTATAGTCAAAAACACAAACATAAATGTCCGTAATAGATTGTATTTGGTAATTGCTCTGTTTTGTAATTATATCTTTATTGCGTGTTTTTAAATACTTACGTATTTAACATGGAGGATGAAAATGCCGAAACTGTCATAATACAATGATTGATTTATGCTTTTAATTAATCCAACCCAATGTGTTCTTCATTTTGTTTCGAATCAAATTTAACAATCTTACATTCACGAAGATTTGGTTTCTTTGATAAATCGTCTCTCATATACATACTTCGGAAATAGAGAATAGCCAGTTTCTTTACAAATACATTGATATCTTTGTTTGTTAATTCATGTTTTGGAAGACTTTTTAGGACTTTCTACATTTTTTCCACATTTAGAGATTTTTGTCCTTGTCCAACTTTATAGGGTTACAAATACATTCCTTTGCCTTAGGATTAAATTGCTCTACTAATTGGCGAAACCCCTCCTAGGATTGATCCAAGAGCTGTTTATGCTGGAAATTAGAACTGATTGATTCCACCTTTCTTTGTTTTTCTTTTAGTTTAACATTTTAGGCCCATGCCTCTCTTCACCTTCGTGCGCATTACTTTATCAACAACCCAATCTCCAAATGTTTCACCTATAGATGTAGATGGATTCTCCCTTATATTTGCAGCTTTATCAACTAGAATTGTATCTGCTAAATGTCTTTCTTTCAAATTGTTTGTACGATTGTAAACTATATTGTGTTCTTTACATGTGTTATCTAAAACATTTTTTCCTTGATAGTTCCATGCAAAATGTTTGTAAGTTTAGTACCTGGTACGCAATAATTG
Source organism: Dryococelus australis (assembly GCA_029891345.1). NCBI lineage: Eukaryota > Metazoa > Arthropoda > Insecta > Phasmatodea > Phasmatidae > Dryococelus > Dryococelus australis. Next base: position 75,981,023 of record CM057000.1, read on the forward strand.
TATTTTGGTAATTGTAATTCACATGGTAATTTATTAATTAATGTATTCTATACACAGCATCGTTTTTGATGCATTTAGTATGAACCATTTTTTTCAACTGATTGTGAACATGTATTTAGAGCTACATTTAGAGTTTTACGTTAGTATGTTACGTAATACTGTGTAATTGTGTATAAATTAAGGTTATAAAACAAAATGTTCATCTACTGGTAATTGTAAATATGAATGAAAACCTAATCGAAGAGAAACATGGTATTATTTTTCCATCAATTATACGTTGTGGAAAAACTTGTGTTATTATGTCGATGTTAGAATGCTTTTTCTAAAACAATACAATAAGAGAAATATCAACGATTGGTGAACATTTTGTCATTAATTGAAGGAATGTGATATTTCCCTTTTGCAAATAAAGAAAATATAGTCCCTCCGAATGATGTGTTACCCGATTCCATATTTATTTTAGACGATGTTTGGTGTGAACTGCAGGGTGAAATACAGCAATGTTTCAGTTTAAGTCGACATTCAAATATTGGTTGTTTTTATCTATCGCAAAGTTATGCATGTATACCAAAACATAATTTAAACGACAATGAAAATATCGTAATTGTGTTAAAAAGGGTTAATATGAATCTGCAACATATTTGCAACGATCATGTTTTAGGCAATATGACATTTACAAAGTTTAAAGACATTTGTTTTTACTGTTGGAATGAAAAATATGGTTTTTTGGTGATTATACTAACACTTACCCTATATAAAGGCAGATATAGGTCTGTTCTGACAGGTTTTTACTTCCAGGTGCAGAGCAATGAGTATTTAAAAGTTTGGTCATAGCGGTATAAAACATAATCATAGTTGTTTAACCAAAAATTGCATTGGAAATTGTGATTTGAACGGACATATACTATGTAATATGGGTATAGCTGTGAAAGATAGTGTTGCAGTGAATGAATATTACTTGAAAGACTTAAACACTATTATGCTAAACATGTTTAAATCACAATCAAATGATATTCAAGAGAAATTAATTAATTTAGTTGATTTGAATGATAATGTTTATAAAACACTAGTGTAATTGCAAACATTTAATTTAATATAAGAACTAATTCTTAGAGAAATGAATTTATAATAGAAGAACATTAAAATGGATTTAGTAAGGATTTTAACAATATGGCAAACATACTTTTTACAACACAACTTGCAGAAATGATAGAAATTTTAAGAGTTGTAATTAATGAAGTGGTAAACGATTCTATTATAAAATAACTTGAAACACAAATTGAACAAATAATACAATATATAAGAGATGAATTGATTAATAAACGAATTGGTTTTGTTATGCAAACAGATTTGAGAAAACAAAATAATGATTTGGAAATACAAATAAATTATTTTATAAATTATTAGAAAGCTAAACCTTTAACAAAGTTAGATGTTTTTATAAGTAAAGTCGATAAGATTGAACAAGCTCAAAGGAATCGACCTACTGCATCAATTAGGAAAGCAACAACTTAATCCATATATAAATATATTAAATTTAAAGTAATACAATAAAATCATGTCAGCCTCTCCTGTGAATGAAAAATATTTGCAAGTCTAACGAGCTCATATTGAATGGGGTGTTTTAAACAAAGAAATATTTAAACCTGTTATAAGTAGAATGTATACATTGCATTCTGTGTTGAATAAACCTGATGAAACAGCTTTGGAAATTAAAACTGAAGAAGAAGCTTTAACAAAGAAGAGTAAAACACAACCCCTTTCTCATTTACCATGATGTTATTAAGTTTTAAAACAATATTTGTCTATGCTTAATATGACATTTGGTGTTTATCAACATCATAACATCTGGTTCCTGGGAGATTCTGTGGTTACGTTTTTGTCTGACATTAAATTAGGTGATTACACAACTGATGTGAATCATGGATTGTTTGAATTATTCTTTAAAAAATTTCCAAATGGTTATTCTGATACTGATTTAAAGAAATATAAAGAACTTATTCGTCGAAGGAATGCTTACATTCGTTCGGAAGATAAAAATCACCCAAAAATAGATTTAGTATGAGATATAGTAGGAAGTGGAATATATAAAGATGAATTTGACAACCACTTTTCACATGTATATTGGAACAATCATAATAAATTGGTCGATAGATGAAAACTACTCGTCACTTCTAGAGCATCTGGGATTTTATTCGCATATGAATAAAATTGTTTCTATCATTGAAGAGTTAACAGAAGATGGTTATATTACATATGAAGTTTAGTAATATTACTCAAGAGCTTCACATTCCTACTAGGATAAAATATACTAGAAGAAGAGTTATAACTCATGGTTAGAATGATCTTTTTCAAGCCGATTTATTGAAATGGCATCGCTTTCCAAATATAATAAGGAATAAAAGTACATTTTAACCTTAATATATGTTTATTCGAAATATGTTTGTGGTATACCTTTGAAAACAAAACTGGGAAACAGGTTACCTATACAATAAAGGTCGTTTTGGAAGAGAGAACCCCCCAATTTTCTTCAAACGACAGAGGAACAGAATTTTTTTCTCCACCATTCCAAAACTAATGACTGAACATGGTATCAATCTCTATGCAACGAATTCGGAGCCTAAAGTGAGTGTTGTGGAATGTTACAACAAATATATTAAGCAATTAATATATAAACATTTCACATTGAGGGGGGCATACAAACGGGTTCATGTTTTGTCTGAAATAGTTCAATTTTATCATTCTAGATCTCATAGAACTATCAAATGGCTTCCAAAGAAGTTACAGATAATAGTTTAATGAAAACTATTGATAATAATGTTAAAGTTATCTCCGAAAGAAAACCAAATTTCAAAGTTGGGGAATTTGTACGTATCTCGAAGAAGAAAGGGTTCTTTGAAAAAAAAAATTATGGTGTATTTTTCTTTTGAAATATTTCATATTATTTCAATTAGACAAACACATCCCAGAATGTATTACATAGAGACATATGATGGAGAACCAAAAAAAGGTACATTTTAAGAACATGAATTGCAAAAAGTCAGTTCTCCAAATTAATATTTGGTCGATAAAATCATTAAATGGAAGAAAAATATCTCCTTGGATTGATGGAGAGGATTCTCAAAAGCACACGACTCCTGGGTTAAGAATCAAGATCATAAAAGATTGTAATACAATGTTTGTAAAAATTTCTGAAACTATATAAAAAATTTTAAATTGTATTTGATATACCTTTTCATTTAATAAACCTCTGGATGGGGATTGGATGTAAAATTTACTATGTAGTCAATCCCCTTTTTGATTGGATTATCATTTCATTGGATTAACACTGGAGCAAAAATCCAGTGTGATTAAATCCTTTTAATTGTGACATTATTAACATTTAGGTTGCAATCCATTACATTATATATGTAATTAAATTAATATGTGTGATAGAATCGTTTTATTGGAATATCGCAATTAGGTGTTAATTTGTTAGGTTTTATACATATTGTAATTCAGTGTGTTTGGGTGGTATACTGTTGCATTTGATTACTTTTGAATTTTATATAATTGATTGTTTTTTGTAAAATTTCTTCGAATCGGGATGAAATTTCGTGGGATTTTACAGCTTAAACACATTTAAGAAGTGATTTTTTTTAAATTTGTTGTTGTGATTTCCTGAAATTGAAGTAGTTTTTCGCGGAAGTTTTCAATTTAAAGGCAATTGGGATGTGATTCCATTTTAATGTTATTTAGAATGGATTTGTAATGTGATATATTTCTTGGGATTTGGATATTGTTTGCCAGAATACATTTTTCATGTTTTTTATTATATGTGGAGTAATTCATCCTTAGTTTATCAGAATACTTTTCTGGATTTCATTATTGTTTGTGGTAGTTTATATTCCTTTTCACATAACGATATAGGTATTGGAATTTGGTTAGTTGTAAGAGAGCAACATACTATTCCCCATGCTAAAAACTTTTATTACGAAAATCGTTAATAATTTTTCTTTGCAGTGTAAGCAATTTTTACAGTGTAAAATTCATAAGGGTTTTGACCTTGTCGAGTAATTCACATTATTTCAAAAAGAGCATTTTTAATACTGGGCTTAAAATTATATGTTGTAAACACAGTCCACTTGCCTTAAAATTGTGAAAGACAGTCGATGCCAAACAGGTCGCAAAGCATGGTGTTAAGTTGTGACAGGCTGGAGGCCAGGAACCCGTGTCGTGGAGAGAAGTTTGTGGGTGTGACGGGGGTGGAGGTACAGGAGGAACTTCTAGGGCTGTCACGCATGTGCAGAGGCGACCACCAGGCTCTGCACATGAAGGGACGTTTGACGGGCAGATGGAAGTGGCCAGGTATCAATAGTGGCATGCAGCATGGGATGCAGAATCTTTTTGAAGCATTCTCTTACTCACTTTGCGCTCTGCACATTTCCCGCTCGCGGGCCCGGTTCTTCTCCAACTCCGAACGTTTATCCCTCATCCACTCTTGAGACCAAAGTTTCGCCCAATCCCATACACACTTAATTCTTTGTTATTCGGTGCCTGTTATTGTCCACAAGGATTTAGAATGTCTCGTTACCATATCTTTTGTAAAAACATGTCACAGTAGTCGACTCCCTTTCCCAAATAAACTTTAGCGAGATTATACAATATTTTCCTACATGACAATACTCTCAAAAAATTCTGGGTTATGAAAACGTACATGTGAAATATGTGTTTATTTTTCTCCTAGATGAATAAATATATGGCTTGTTTCAGTACTTGTAAGAAATATGTCTTGTACTTCTGTGTGATTTTACAAATCATAGTTAGCTTGATTCAAATATACACTTGTTGTTGGAATGTTAAATCTGAGGATTATCTCAGGGATTAATGAAACTTTATTTCAGGGATATAAATGTGATCAGTGGGAGTTGTAAAATATTTAATTTGCTTGGAACACACCAGGTTCTTGCATGACCCTGGATCGGCAGCGAGGGTGGGCTGCTTGGATAGGGGAGTTCTCCAACCAACAGAAAGCATGTTCTGGCCTCACAGTAAAAGGCAGGGATTGGGGTGCATAGCCATGGCCTTGGAAAAGAAACTTGCTTTTCGTACAAAGACAGCTTCTGGATTAGGGGCGGACAGGGTTCTTGACCCCCAGGACCTTGCAGGCATAGTTTGGCAAGGGGGGTGTAGAGGGTGGTTAGCATCCTGGTAACAGGCTGGTTCTGAGGGGTGGAGGTGGAATGGGTGGCTACAATCAGGCAGTAACCCCCTTCCCCCGGTCAGAACACCACTAGGCTGTTGACGCCATCTTGCTATACTGCCGAAAAAATTGACAATAGAGAGCAGCACAAGGTAGCAGTCAGGCGAGGGATGTGTGGTGGGAGGGGGTAGCAGGCTGGCCCCATGATCTGAAGCTCTCTGGACACTCGACACCATCTTGAGTTCCTTATCAACATTTGGACTAGACAGATGTGTACCTCATCAGCTCTCTATCACTCTCTCTCTCTTGTCTACACTGGGCGGGTAAACAGTTGGCTGCCGACAAGGTTACAATCGCAGCGTAGTTGCGGTAACCACGGACCGGTGACAATCACACCAACCTTCATCTCTAGTGCTAGTAACAATTTTCGTTAAGCGATATTATTTGCTCTGGGGTTCAGATCTTGTTACCAGTATTAGTGAACTATAGTGTTAAATATTATTTAATTAATGGAAAGTATAAATTTTCATGTGCTAAGTCAATATTGCGATAAGATATTCAAATCATGTTTCTGAGCTCAGTCTATGAAAATTCCTAGTAGTAAAAAATACAGTTTGTGTTGAAAGGTGCTCTGTATTTACCACACTTTTCAGAACTTTGTAGTACGTCCGTTATTTTAAAAATAATTTTCTCTTCGAGGATGTTTGTGCATTTTTTCCATTATATATAAAGTGATGTGGGATTAAGTTCTACGCGTCGACACAAGTAGATTATTTAGAAGGAAATCATTTAAGGTTATATTTTCTATCTTTAATTACTTTCTTGTAGATCATTATATATTTTACTTTTCAGAATAGATGTACGCTATTGTGTCTGGTTTAAATCATATTCAGAGTTTTTTGCTGTATGTCATTCACCAGGCTGAATCATGTAAGGTACATGTAATTTGTACTTGTAAACTTGTTAGTGTGTTATTTATTCATACTGACTAGCTGGATTTTGTTTAAAGACAGTAAAACATAATTGTTCATTATACTTGTCTCTCATGTTATTTATTTATATGTAGAACTCATTTGAAATATATTTTGTTTAAAAACTCTGCCTTGTACAAATTCTTACCGACTAGCTGGATTTCATTTAGTCAGTTTGCACTTGTCGACACCAGATGTTATTCACGTAGTTAAAATTCTCTCTCATGTAACTATATTTCTCAGATCGAGACTCACATTATATTTAATTTCACACTGGAGTATTTGCACTTATTATTCACATAGTCGTTTAAAATTTGTGATCCAATGTGTGTAAATTATTCATACATAGGACACTCTGAAATTCTCTAACATTTGTCATTTCTAAAACGTACATCGCATCTTTTAAAGTCGCATATCTATCACCACCATCTACAAGTAATATCCCCCAAAAGAACATAAAATTTGCACTTAGACCACTCTTAAAAATTGTTTAAACACTCTTAAATTCTCTCTTTTTTTAAATATATTCGCAAAAATCACCTATGTACCACCAACATCCCTACATAAACATCCATATTATAAAAAAATTATAAAATTTACAATTAGCCCACTTTTTCACTCAACTCAACACCTATATTACACATTGCAACCCACCACTCTGGTCATCGTATCCAGGACACCACACCATCAACATTATACAGAGCTCCTGCTACCCCCACCCAAAAGTAAAGAAAGAAACAAAATTGACAAAAATGGATTGGATTAAAAATTAACCCTTTCAATCCATTTAAATATTTCAATACATTCAACCCTCCTGGTCCATTCAACCCTTTTTGATTAATCCTTTTAATTTTTGATTAACCCTTTCAATCGATTTAATTAGCCCTTTGATTTCAATTTAACTCTTTCAATTAATCAAAAGTGGGGAAGGACCCGCCCGCCCCTACTACTAACATAATTGTAGTTCTCTGCCATATTGTTGTCAACATCCAAAAGACTGTTGGCGTTATTTGCCTTTCTTTGAACCTAAAGTAATAATTCTTTCAGCAATCCTGCCTTCTCCATTTCATTTACCAAGTTAACTTCTCCGAGTTTTTCGAGTCCATCACAAAAGTACTGTCTTTCAGAGCACTTTGAATGGTCACCGAGGACGTGGAATGGACTGTTCAAAATATATTTAGTAAGTTCTTCAATTGACAAGTAGTATTTGTCTTCTCTCTTCTTCTGTTTGTATTTAATTGCATAACTGACAGCTGTTCATACTCTCATTATACGATCTTTAAGAGCTGAACGCAGTTCATAGCTTCCCAGTTTTTGTTGCTGCATAAATCTCGTATTTTACTAACGTAATTCCGACAAATGTGATTTCGGCACTGTATTTTTTTCACTTGTCTCGTTGTCCCATAGGGCATAGCATCTAATATTAGCTTTATGTGCACAATGCTTTCGCCGTCTGCGATCAAACGGCGATAAACGAGGCCATGCATGCCAATGCTCTGCAAAAATCCTCCAGCAGTGACATCTTGCTCCCTTGATGCTGATGACCCAGACCAGCTCTCGGCACATTTGTTAGATGCAACAGTATTCTTCACATCTGTTGCAGAACAGCGTGAAAATACTGTGCATTTTTATTTCTCACGCCAATAAACAGCACTTTCTTTGTTCTGTATCCTATTATAACACCCTGCAGTTGGAACATGTAATTAAAATTACAATAAAACGACTAATCATAATAGCACTAAATGAACAGTTTTGTGGTGACATCAAAACCTTCTGTCCATGTAGACCACATTATTTTCTTTAGTGTTAAGAAAAATATCTATTAGTAACTTAACTGAAGAATTATGTTGTTACATGGCTTGCGAATAAGTAATTGTTATAACTGTTGTCAGCAGCAACAATCAATAGATTTTTTCTAATGAATAAACAAATTTCGCGTGGTCTATATTGAAGAAATAAGTTTTCAAGATTTATTTATAGGGATATGTGTACGAAATCATGGAATGTTTTCTTGCCACGCCTGCCAGCGAATTGTATTTGTTTTTGTAGGAACGTTTTAACCAAGCTCCATATGTTACAATGGTGATCATTTGGTGGCCTTCATTATCTACGTCGCCAGCTTCTATTGCTAGCTTTGCTTCTTCGTGTGCAGCTTCGCACATAAGTTCCCATGCTGAGTTTCTAATCGTATGATAATTACGATCGTGGTGAACTTTCCAGGTTTCCTTAGAAATGCAAGGCATATTCAGTGCTCCACATAATTCTTCGAGTTGTGAGTAGCCTCCTCCAGTGGATATTATCCCAAATACTGCAGCTGAGTTGACATTCTGCAGCTCCACATTTTTTCTGAACGTTCAGTTCGCAGAGTCTCGGTAATATTACAGAACTTACATTTTAATGTTATAAGACTGCAAAACACTAAACGTCGCTAATTGATTATACTCTAAACACTGAAAGTACAGTTGAATGGCTCATGTCGACTACTACATTTTATACTGTCAATTAAATATTGAATATTTACCATTCTTCTCCTTTCTAACATAATTTCTGTTGTGGTTGTTAATGGCTCGTTATTATCTTGTTCATACTTGTGAGTTGTAAATTCCTGCTCAGTAGCAGTTATCTGTGTGGTTTTAATGGTTAAGTCTTCCGTAGTTTCAGACCGGAAATATGGAAGTAAATATATTCAGGTTTTTTGTAATTAACACTACAGCACGTAACATTTTACTATACCCTACATCCCCACGACCTACACTATTAAATTTAGGGGTGGTTTTCTCCTGGGTACGTAGATAATTTTGATAAAGTACAACTGAAATTAAGGAAAACCAATTTTTGTTTGGTTTTGGAATGCTGAAACAATATAAACGATTTGTTTCGTCTGAGGCGAAATTTAATTTGTATAAAATACGCCATGTGGTTAGTGTGTATATTTTTCCCCAGGCTTTTAATTGTGTGCAATTATTAACATTTTGACATTAAATAAAAATTCTGCGCTCATTCCATGTAATAAATTAAAATAATAACATTTATCATGGTACCGTTTTCTCATTATCAAAGACCACTAGACGAAAGCATTCTACCTAGATAACATCTTATTATTTTTCTAAATCCTGTCCATTGTGCTGCCTGAATTCACACGCAAAACATTACATTACCCGTATGGCGAGAACACAAGCTCAAATACTGTCTGGTATAGATCTTTCAACATTTATCTTCCAGCTGTCTGCAATACAGTTTTCTCCCTTCCAACGTGTGTAGCCTCTTCTCCTCTCCCGCCTTACGGAAAACTCCCTCCCTGTTTCCTCTGACCTAATGGTGACAACTCTACAGTAATACCATACAAAGAGCTGGCGTGCGGAAATAATACTGAGCAAAGATTATGCAAGAATGAATCGCGAATCTATAATTTTTTTCTATTTTAATACTGTTTCAAGAAATCAATTTTCTTGTCAAAGAGTAATCGATATTTTAAAATACCGTGGAAATAAAACTGCAGAATGTAATACAGATATTTAATTTTTATAATATGAGAATTACCCCATATTTTTTGTATTGTGTAGCTGCATGAAAATTTATCTTTGCACCGAAAGCTAACGTTTTTATTGAGGTGAGAAAAACAAAACTTCCCATACAGTTTGGCAACATCACAGTGTCGTCAATCCTAAGACTGGTTGGATATAGTTATCCTCCTTTTGCTGTGAAATTCCATAATGAAAACTGGATTCATATGGCACAAAGTTATAGCTGGTTTCGAAATAAAACTTTTAGAGTAAAATGTCTTCAACGGCAAATTTATCAGCGTGTTTACTTCCCGCCCAAGAGAGCACCTCGTATACAACACCGTCATGAAAAAGATGAGATATTACTTTTGTGATGCGCGTATTATTTCGCCGACAGTCATATCGATTATGAGCTGTGAACACATCATCTCGGCTTCTTTGCAATTTGGACTGCAATACGGATGGTTTCATACTATAAAATTCCTAAGCAGTACCTTCGAAGTTATTCCATGCAAATAAAGTCATACACATTTATAATGAATTCTTTTGGTAATTATACGCGATCAGTTTTCAATCCTAATCTGAAAATATTTGTTAAAGTGTGGGGCAAGGAGTGGGTTTTGTGAATATCTCGTTACACTTTGCAGAAACTGGCAAATAAAATCACAAACTCCGAAACACATGAGCATTTAGTCTCGAAGCTCGTCATAAGATGTTGAGACAGAAAACTTTTTTCTTCTTTGTAAACTTCTTTCGGTGCATTTCTGCATTGGAGAGATTCACTTACTCGCGTAAAAACCAATTAGCCATCTGAAAGTTGTATTTTAAAAACATGTTAAATGTGAGCGCAAATGCACGGTAGCCTATTTCATATTGTATTCCTTGTGTGTATTACCCATTTTCAGCAAAATTAATGCATTTAAAGTTATTAATAGTTTATTCTTTCACGGCTCCTGTGTGAAGGTTATTTTTAAAAGTTTTATGTTATTTTGGACTGTTTTATATTCACTGTTTTTTTTAACTTAAACTGTCATCGGTCTTCGTACTTCATAAAATATTTATTTTACGAGTTTTCGGATTTTGGAGAGTGTGTAATGATTTGAAAATAATGCAAATTATTTGATATGTTACAGCGTTTCTAAAGAATTTCATTATAAACATACAAATTTTCTTTTACAATACATTTTAATGACGTAATTTTTCAGCTCATCGTACCGTCGACAACGAGGTTATTGCGAAAATTATCTGAAATTAAACAGATAGAGGAACGAGGAAGAAATTGGCCGTTGTCTTCATTCGGGACTCATTCCGGCATTCGCCAGGCGTGATACCATGAAACATGAAAAACCCGTATCATGGTGACCATTCCGGGATTCTAACCGATATCCTTTTTATTGCGAGCTCAAAGTTTTACTTTGTGTTACTTCATTCTAATGGTTGTAATATCCCCACCTACATTGCTGCATGCTTGAACATTTAATCTGTCTTTACACTTGTCTACATTCAAAAAAATTCTGTGTTGATGGACAACAAGTAAAACCAAAACGGGCCAATCCGTTCCCTGACCTGGCCGTGTGTACCGACACTACATGGGATGTGGAAAAGGGAGCGCGCTGCAGGTTTCTGTTGGACGATCTGTTTCCCTCCTGTCCCTCGACAATTCCTCTATCCCTCCTCCTCTGCGCTTCATCTCTGTGCATTCTTTTCGGAGGGGAGGGGCGCAGAACACGCCACTTACCAGCCTCCTAGGAAGAGCTGGTAAGCAGAAACAATGTTTTTCGTAAATTCACGCCATTTAAAATTTTAAGCAATAACGTTATGTTATTGCGTAGTTTTTTTTTCTCATCAAGCTTCTATCTATGCTTAGATAGTCTCCTAAACATAAAAATTCTACATGATGAAGTGTGTTAACGTGCGAAAGTTGTCGATTTTCTGCCTTTTTGTCACTTAATTCTGGTATCATTTTCTGCTTGTTTTACAAAAATTAGACTATGGAGTCATATGTACGTCTTTCAATTTCATTATTTAAAAGAAAGACACGGAAAGCAATTATAGTGCGGGAATTGTATTAACAATTTATTACAAAGAAAATACTCTCCCCTCAATATCTCACCATTCATTGATACCTGTTGCTATTCGCAATCAATAAATTCAATCAGTACAATATACGATTACCTCAAAGCCATTAATGTAATAACATAATTACAATCAGTCCCAATGGACATTGCATCAAAACCTATTGAATTACTTGATATATTATATGTCCATATTTGACAGTCCTAATATTTACAGTAAAGTCCGTATCACATGTTCATACAGCCCCACCTAAGTTTAGTCCTAATCCCACAAGACAACAGTTTTCTAAAGATTTCCGAGTGCCCATAAACTTCACTCGTCGGGCATCACACCCTCTCATCCATTTACACCACGAACACCTCATATGCTGTCGTCTCGCAATCTCCCGTCGTCTTCCATCCTCTTAGTCGATGTTCCTCGCTGCACCAGACATCGCTCGATTACCGCACATCAGCCAGTTGGCTCCCGCAGAAGACCCAATTTTTTTCCTAAATACCCTATTACTAAATGTTAAGTGGAAGCCCAGTAGGTAGGGTGGGATCTTATTGCGTCTCAGGGCTAACCCCTTACGCCTAAAAGGAAAGGAAATCATGCAAGGAGAGATGCATCGTGGCAGAGATGGATTGGGCAGCCATGGCTAGTGATTGGGGCCATGACTACCTCCCTGAGTGTCCCTATAGTTAAGACTATAACTAGGAGATACTAGGAAGAGCCATCAAAAACAACGTAAAATCCCAGTAGGCAGGAAATTATTCAAAATTATTCGAGCATTAAACAAAAATTCTACAGGAGACAGAGGTTGGAACTCATGCTTTATTAGTAGGGATTAAAGACTAGTAGAGAGAGGGTGCTGTATTTGCGAGTCTTCAATTGGCACTGGTTTCAGCCGGGGTGATGAAAGCAACACCCTGGAGAGGGAAGTGGCGCTAGGGACCATTCCCTCCAGTTTCCCAGTAAACCTGAAACTAAATGAAATGAAAGTGAGCTGCCAGTGAGTGTCAACAGAGCCAACTCTCACTGGATTTTACGTGACCGGGAAGATACGGTATGAGCTCGCGGAAAGAGATGATTAAGTAACCTAAATGCTAACATATGTCCTCGGGGACATGTGTTAAAATTAATGCTGTGCTACCTCATAGCGGCCAAGCTCTGTTGCCATTGGCTGTAACAAAGCATATCTACGGCCATATGCTACGAGTGCAATATGCTTCGCCAAGAAGAGGGGATCTTCTAATGCTTGATAATAATAGGGGCAGACGGGTTCTACCCTACTTTTGATTAATCGGACTAACACTTTGATATCAAAATGATTTAAAGGGTTCATCATTAATCCGATCGATTTTTTTTGGTATTCTCATAAGATAAAATGAAATGTAACTTTGATTGATCCAATTAATTGAATTGATTTAATCAATCAAAATTGTTGTGCGATGATTGTATAGTTGGACTTTATTTTGTTTTCCTTCTTTTTGAGTTGGGGGCGGGGAACAGCTGTGGTAAATCCTCACCCTTGGAGCTCTGGCACTCGATTGAGGCGTGGCGTGTTGGGGACTGGGTATATATGTGCTGAATTTTGTGCAAGAGTGACATAAGTGTTAATTTTCGTGGTTGGTAGTGATATTGCTCATAGACGGTGTTGGGAGATGATCGACTTTGAGAGATACTATTATTCCAAATCAATAACAGTGCTGATGTAATACACTAGAGAAATTTCGAAGCGTTAAAACAAAATATATTTCAAACGAGTTGTGCTATCAATATAAATAAATAACACGAGAACGAAGTATAACGAATAAAACTATGTGAATAAGCTGGTCTCATAAAGAAACAACTGCTAAACAATCACAATTACATGAGTCTCCAGGTGTCCTAAAGAAAATGAATTAATTAGCTACAACAAAGCAAAACATCCCTATTGTAACAGTGTAATATGGTGTGCGGCACTCTTAAAATTATGTAACATGTATTGCCCTCTGGAGTAAACACAGTACCATAATAGCACATATGTTGGAGTGACCATTTGAAATTCTAAGAATGTACAAAACATAACCTAGGCCAACTCATCGTAATATCCAGAACTTTAGTTTACGCACCAAATGACCAAATAGAATATTATATGTGTTGACAATACTTGTGATTCAATAAGCAGATAAAATGAAATAAATACTGTTCGAAATACATCTGTTTATGCTTAGATGTGCTCAGTTTAGGACCCAATATGTAAGATGCATAGAAACTCACCTTTGACAACAACACCTTCGTTACTGGCAAACGATTATTTGCCACACATACAACCTATAAACTTAATGTACACAACTACACGCATGCTAAAGCACTTGTTTAATTATTTCCAACTGAAATTGTGTAGAGGAGGGATAGGATTAAATGTGCATACTTAGAAGAAGTGTCAGATTTGTCAAATCTAGTTTAAAATTTATTTATTCAAATTTATTTATAAATGCACAAATTAAGATATCTGTTTCAATGCAGCTGGGAAAATAATTAAAGAAAATCAAAAATCCCTGAATGGCAATGAGCAAGAAAAAGAAAATAGTGTTCAACTAAGCTGCCATTAGGAAGTGGTCGTGGGTAATGGTTATAATTCAAAATCCTTACGTGACACTTAATTAACAGTCTGACTTAATACACTTGAAATTAATGCAGCTCTCTCAAGAATAAAATGTCTTGAAAATAGTTCAGGAAAAATGTAACTGTCTCAATAGGTAAAACACTTTATTTTCTCTCTCAGGTTAAATTGTGGTTAAAAATAACTGAAGCTAATTTAGGTACCTGCCAACATGGCGTCTGTAGGATGTTCTATGCCAATGGCATAATGTAACAAAGTCCAAGATGGAATAAAATGTAAAACTTTAAACCAGTTCGGTTGTTAAATGCCAGGTTGTAGATGAATGCAGTATGGTGTAACTCGTAGAAGGAATGGAGGTAAGATAAAAAATGTAGCTCTGGGTGCGGTAGTGCTTTACGTGGCTCAATGGCTCACAGACATTACAGGTCTAGCTAACTACCTATCCTCCTAAACAGCTGCTTAAAATAAAAATCTGTGGAATGCTTATTCTACCAAACTCGATACAAAACACAAATAAAAAACCATTGCAAGCTGTTAGAAAAATAGAACACCCTAACTCTAATTAAAGTTCCTCCGCTGCATCCAACTGTAGGACGATCGTAATAGCTTTACATCTAGTGTAGTTGAAGGTTGGTGGCAGAGAGAGCGAACTTTTAAACGGCCCGCATGTCCTAAACCTATGCTGAGCTCTCCAGCCAATCGGAGTACAGGATTCGAACCTGTTAGCCAATCGCAAGGCTTCCTGACTAACAATCTAAAATGACACACTCCAAACGTCCTAAATCCCTATACAATAGAGTTGCGGGTCTCGTAAAGACAATTCCCTGAAACAAACAAAATAAAATGTAGTTATCTATTTCAACTAAGCATTAAATATTGCCATTTGTACATCTAAGTTTAAATATAATGATCATATGAAAAATGCACATATAAAAATAATAAAAATTACGAAAAATCAAACATATATGAATCACAGGTAAAATTACAGATGTTATTTATGACAGTGTCCAATATGTGAAACAAACATTAGTTATTACAAATAGGTGCAAGCAGTGAAAATGTTCTTTACACTACACATATATAAATTAAACGACAGTCTTCCTAAACACAATAACAAGGTATTTGAAAGCATGTAAAAAAATTACACTTCTTGATGCCTCCAAGTTCTATACGTATCTGACACGATACAAAAAAGTTCCTGCATCTGTGAGACTGGTGATGGACTTTTTGAATAGAATCCATATGTTAAACAATGATTATTAAAAAAGAAATTAATTTTTTAATATGTGTAAAAAAGAAAATGTTTAACAGTCAGTGATTTTAATATACATATATTCGCTCGGGAAGTAGCTGCAGCACTGACTTGGATATACCACTTACATTGACTTATAATCTGAATGAGGTACTGAGAGCAAACAGAACCTGCATGTGAGTCGGCCTACATTTGATCATAGACTGAGGTGAAAAACTCGGAAATGAATGAAAATACAAAACAAATATTCCCAAATAAATTAAAAGACTTATGAATACAAGTAAATTGCAATACTAAACGAATTATGGAACACAGCTATCCTGTTTTTTTAAATAAATGAAATCGCACAAAGAGCTCTCCAAAAACATATCTATTCGATGTGGAGTATGATGTATGAATGAGTTGAGCTTACATCAATGGCCTGACTAATTGTGTGGAGTGCAGTCGGCTTATTGAAGGCAACTGAGTTGAAATTTATGACAAAACTCTGAAAACACTACGTCCTACAACAGACAACGAAACAATAATTTTTCAAAAAAACTTACTCAGATTTTTAACGCAAGTGTTACTATTGTACGAAGAATAATTTATGTTTATGAAGGAGTGGAATAAAAAAAAATTTTTTTATGTTTTCTGAGTTTGTGTAAAGTATGAATGTGTTTTTACCACCATACATCTTGGTGTTGAATCTTCAGCAGCAGTAGTAGTAATCTGGTAGCAGTGAGAGATTTTTTTTATTTCAAAGTTTGCCGAACTCTCGCAGTTGCAGAGTTGAAGGGCAGAGGGGAAAACGTTCCTGGAGCCGTGGTGCACTGCTAAGAGGTCTTTCTACCTGCCTCTGAAAAGGTATCTTTATCACTTGACTCTCGGTTTTGTTATGTCCCCAGGGTGCTTCAACTTGACCAGCGAGCCAGCAAGGTTTTCTCTAGATACTACGAGTTCCTTTTGTTCCAAATTTTATTCTTTCAAACGTATTCGATTCTCGCCAACATTTTTGTAATTCCCCCCTTCAAAGTTTCTTTTTATTAAATTTCTTTAATGTAAATTTTAATCACAATTTGAATGTATAATATTTTTTTCCCTCATTAAGAAGCAAGGAACTTGTATTTTTTCCTTGAAAGTGAGCAAACATGTATCCTGCTACCTGACTTCAAAATCTTTTCGAGCTCCAGACCTCAGCATCTTACCATCACCTACTCGTTTCATGTTTACTAACCATTTTCATTTAAAAATTTAAAAGTTTAATATCCGGTCATATACACTTCTTCGTCTTCAGACACATCCCATCTCAAATCTTTCATAAGAGATATAAATACATGAGAAACTTTCAAACCAATAAATAACAAGTCACATTATTCCTTTTAAAATTAAAAATTTTATTCAAAAATTTTCTTTACAAAAAAACAGCCTTAAGAGCTACAATATTTACAATTACTTTACAACAAGCACTGGCACAATAAATAAAATTTTACAAGCATTTCTTAAATTACTTTCTTTAGCAAACAAATATTTACAAAAAACATGTTTCACTACTTTAAAACAAGCATTTCACGAGAATCAAATTTACAAGAATCATGTCACAAACTAAAGTATCAAACATTTATTTTCAATTATATTTTAACAAGGCATTTTATCAATGACATTTTAAGAACACAAGATACCTATAACTATATTTACAATTTTCTGCAATAAAGCTGTGTACATCAACAAACATTTTCAAAGTTATTTACATGTTAAAACTATTACTGTTTACTACTACTACTGCTACTACTACAATCCAAAATCTTCTTACACAGATTACATAATAAATACTATATATATATATATATATATATATATATATATATATATATATATATATATATATATATATATATATTACATACACACACAAAATAAATGATTAACAAAGTATTTACAAATATAATACATCAATCTGAAAATCGTCTTTTTACCTAAAACTATGCATATACATTTATTTTACATTAACGATGCATAGAGGGGCGTTCATTTGTCACATACGGTATTATATTTTTCAGATACATACTCACGCCAACGACTGGTTACATCACGCTCACACGTACACATTTTCCAGAGGGTGTTTTGTCACACTGGGAATTTCTTCTTATCATTATTTTTCAAGGGGACAATTTATCGATGACAGTTGTAATCTTGATACTGTAGTTTTGACATGCCTTACAGAGGCAAACAGGTAGCAGCGGTAAAGGATTTAATGCAACAGGTGTTGCATAATGTTGTAGCTATTTGTAGATGTTGTAGAAATTTGTAGATGTTGTAAACAATTATCGATATATTTGAAGTTGGTTGTGGATTAGGAGATGTGTGTGGTGGCGACAGAGGGATCGCATTGGCGGTGTGGTGCTGTCAGTCGTGGTGTCGTGGGTGGGCGGTATTTGTTGTGGTGTTATGAACATTGTAGGGAGGAAAAAAAATTATTTAGGTATTCTATAATGCTCCCAAGGTAAGGTTAATACTCCATCTGCCTCAATGTATCACTTATCATCCATGCCTGAAAACACTACCTTGGTTACATGTTAAGTGTAGACTTCGTGAGCATGCGAATGGAACTGATATTGGGCCTCCAAAACCCTTGTGCAATTTTCGACGCACTCTCGATAATCCTCATATCTGAGTGACTGTAACACATTAGGTTTTACACCCTTCGCCTAATGTATGCATTGCTCATTCGCAACAATGTGTGCATAAAGCTTGGAATGTAAAGCCACAAAGTGTGTCATGATGCAACCAGCACATTCATCTTTCATCACCCCAGAATGGTCTTTGTTCTCTAGAGGGAATTTTCGCGGGTTATCGCGTGCATAGTTGGATGTATCAAACTGTACATTTAAATCTGGGGTAATAACTTTATAGATGTCATCACAAGCAATAGAATATACCAAGGAATCAGTGTCAAAATGGAGGAGGTGCAAGGCTGGCGGAAGAAATTTGGTACACATGTACTGATAATGGAATTCGTAGAGGGTTAATTTTGTTAGATCAAGAATGCCAAAACCAGTGTACAGAGGTCTGTTGAATGCAACAGAACTCTTTGATATCTCGATAAGGACCAAGTTTCCATCTATAATCTGTCTTGCCTGGAATGTAAGACGTCCTATTAGTCTGCAGCCCCGTAGATTGTAGCATACCTAGAAACAACTCTTATGTCCCTTTCCTGGCAGACATTCTGCAATGTTTTTCCATAAACTGAATTATTTATCAATTTGAAAAACAATTTTCCGAATTTGTTTGCAGCCTGGGCATGTTTCTCAATGTTAAAATCGATGTAAGGAGACATCCAAACCTT
This sequence comes from Dryococelus australis, assembly GCA_029891345.1. NCBI lineage: Eukaryota > Metazoa > Arthropoda > Insecta > Phasmatodea > Phasmatidae > Dryococelus > Dryococelus australis. Next base: position 75,999,919 of record CM057000.1, read on the forward strand.
CTGCTAAAAACTCAAAATGTATTGAACAGAGTCAAGTGTGGCTCTATACATCAAGTACTGCCTCAGTGTTTCCCCATGTACAACATATTTCTTTCGTGGCATGAGTGACGAAATAAGTTTCTCATGCAAGCTGTTCGGGGTTATGCCATTTTCTGGTGCGAAAGGCAGATCAGATAATGGATCATGACATTCCTCCAGAAAATACAGGTCCACTTCCACGAAAAAAAAACATGTGTCACCATCATTCACCGTGTTTGAAAAATCCCATGTTGAAAACACGTCAGCCTCAACCCACTCAACATTGCCAATTGGAGGCTTGGATCCAATTGTATGACTGTACAGCCCGTTGACAAGGAAATAGCATATGTATTTCGATGCCACTCTGGCTTTGTAGTCCTCACCCATGTAAAATTTTTTGGCTTCAGCACGCCTTTTTATCACCTGGGTAATGCCGCCGCCTAACCCCACATTCTACAAAAAGATACATGTCTGGATCAGTCAACAGCTCTAGCCACGCACATATCATTGACAATAGGCATCCAATGAAAGAGCCAGAGCTGTGACATAGATGACAAAGGTCAAGACCGTAATGAGCCAAACATACGGTCCTGAAATTCTCAAATACATCTGCCAGCAAACAAGTGTCCACACGTAAGTAGTGAATGGCATACTGCAGCAAGTTTATGCAGTTGAACACATCCCATGCAGCTTGGGTGTGAGCATAATCCTCATCGCTACTGCCTTTGCCTCTCATCACATTATGAAATGTGTCCTTTAGTGGGAATGACTTGCATATCAGACTGTCTGGCGACTTAACAAAGTCATAAGGAAAAACTCCCTTCAGTTTTGCCAATTCAAACTGAGTATTGTCTGGAAACATCGAGTGGGGGATACTCAATTGTGCAGGTAGAAAATTGCCTGCCAAAGTTTTCAGAGAGGTGCTCATCAATTGGAATGAATCAATTAATCGTAACTTGAAATATTGCCCCTTTCCATTTAAATCAATCCCATTCGGAATTGGTTTGGTAAAACATTTGTATTTTTCAAGGGTCATTCCCATCACCTAAATTTTACCCGGGTTTTCGATTACCACGGTTCCATCGGGTTGTGGTACGTGATGTTCAGCCAGGGGCTTTATGAGAAAATGAGCATCATAATTCTGCAGGTTATGAAAGACAGTGACAAGTTGTCTTTTGGGCAGTCTGAAATTCAAGTTGCACTCATTATGTGCGCGACCTCTGATTTAGCCTGTCAGATGGTCATGATCGACCACAATATCATCTGTGCCAAGCTTTTCCTTACAATGTGACAACTTTTCTGAGACACCAACCTACCTTCATCAGCACGGGATTTTGGCTTCACCAGAACAATCATCCTGTAGAGTCCTGCTACCCACTTTGTAAGTTCAACTCATTTATTAACTAATTGATACAAACAATCAGCACCCACAAACTCAAAATAGTTTGATAAACTTGGATTGTATGAGCAGACCAATAAAATGCTACCAGCATATGGAACGGGTTCTCCTCACTAACAAAGTATTGGAGGCAGTGATCGCAAAAAAATTTTGGTTTTCTTCTTACTCAGCTGACTACAAAAATATTCACATGTTTGTCATAACATACAGGAGAAATACACAAGGGTACGATAATCCCAACCTTATCACAAGGTTCGTCAATTATATTGCTATCTTTGTCCACCACACAGGAGACATTAATAGAAATAGAATTGTTCTCCTCGAACTTACAAATATATGTACGACTACAGGTGTCGACATACCTTCAGTATTCAAAACCTGGTGAGGTTTTGAATATGAAGTAGTTCTCTTGGTACATCGTGTTGCAGGATACAAAGATGCTACAACGGTGTAGGGGAAACACATTCCCTCTGGGCAGTCTACATCGATATAAGCTTTTCTATCAGGAATAAACTTTGGTAATTTAGTGTGCGCAGCACTGATGGTGAACAGCCGGTATTCAGACATATGTAAATCCATGTATGTCAATATTTGCAGACTCCAGCCAGATCCATGTGCATTAAACTCATCAAGCCTGTTTGTGAAATAAGGGATGATGTCATCAACATAATTAAACCCACATCAGATGAGTGTAGGACAGGGAGGGCTTTGCTTTGAAAATAGAAGGTTTTGGTAGCGCCATCCTCCTCCCTGAGGAATTTCAAGTACTTACCTGCTACAGTAACTAAAACTGTAACTAGTCGGGGTGATGCCATTATTAAGTTTAATAATGGGACCTTAAACATCTGGAAAAAACTAGAAAAGTCTGTGTCACTGTTAAGCCTATCATTAAGTATCTGGGCATCATTTAGCCTACCATGAACACCGTAGCCAATAGCTCATATGTCACATCTGGCAAAGCTTCCACTGAGGCTGGGGAATCGGAAAACGAATTATTTTCTGGCTCCCTTGGCGAAATATATCTAATCTAATTTGTTTGCTACATGGTGTCAAAGCTTGAGAGAAATACATACATTTAAAATGAATGTCTGATTCACACATTTCCTTAACAACATAATGTTAATATGCTAAGCTATAAGTTATAGAATACAAACTTTTATTTTAAAATGCATACTTGTATTTAAGCCATAACATTATTCTGAATTAGCCACTTCACATGCATATAAATTACACATCGGTGGGAAAACTAATCCTCCTTGTTCGAAAATAAAGTTGTGGATGTCCCGGTAACTCCCTGATGAGGTCTGGTGAGTTGGCATGCGATTACTCCATTTCCACGCTCCTCTTCTTTCTCCTCGCTAAGACTGGCAATCGTCAAATCTACTAATGTTGATGGTAAGTCACTATCGGGGCGAAAATATCTCACAGCACAATTATTGCATACTATTCCTTCACCAAAGCGAATACCGAGACTATTATCGAAAGTGTAGCACCAATGTTATTTATCGTTGCAGATATGAACTTGTAAAATGCTGTCATACAGTTTAAAGAACACTCTTCAGTAACCTATTTGCAGGACTTTGTATACATCTGTAGGGTCGAAGATTCTAGCCATGATTGACGATTTAATACTGAGTGGTGCCCTATATATAGCTGATGTTTCATCCCTGTTTCTTATTTTTAACTGTTCTTACTAAGCCAAACTTTACAATTCCACATGCCACAGGGAGTAGTTAATTCTTGGTCACCAATGTACGATAAATGTTGCTTGTTGTTACAATGTTCTGTCCAAACTCTGGCCAGAAAGCAGCAACTACACTCCTTCTGCATTATGTATTTGATTTTCTTGTAGGACTTACATTTCGTGATGTATCCACTTTAAGCTTCAAATTCCATTTGACTGTCATTACAAGGTAGCTAGCTTGCTGTCCGGACATAAATTATGTAAAGAACAAGAATTTCGCCCATAACACATACATCGAAAACTTTTAAAGTATAATCAGGACTAATTAACAAGAATTGCCAATTTTCATATCCGTTGCACAAATGTATCTATAGTAGACTATCATTGTCTTCAATTCAAAACCACACTCGCCTGTATCATGGAGTAACACTGACATAAGGAAGTGCTGAGTCGAACCTCACCATCGTAACTGAAGCTCTGGTGTATCATGCTCTCTCTTTATATAGTTAAATTTTCTTCCAATTTGAGATAGTATTAGTTCTTCAATGTTAATTTGGTTAAATCAAATGTACAGACAGAAACATTACTGTTCCAAACCTCACAGTACCACATTCCACAAGGTGATCTTTGAAGCCCACAAATGTCTTGCATTTGCGTGATGTGTGCCTTATTATTATATGTTTCAGTCCATGAGGTCGGGCTGTCGTAAAACTCTCTACTCAATTTATATTTTATTTGACGAAAACCTGGTTCTTTGGTAATTTCTTCACTTCTATTTTTAAAACACAGATCCCAAGAACAACAGGGCAGTTTGCTGTCCGGCCGCATATTAAAAACCAGACATTCTTCTTCTTCATAACAAAACACTCGTTCTGTATACGTGTTTCCTCCGAAACTTTCTGCAAAATTCCAATGTTCATCTCCATTGCACATCTGTGTTTGGAAGTATATGTTGTATAGAGACTAGAACCATTGTATTACAGCATTTGACTAGTGAATTAATACTAGAACGGTCGTGATTTCTTCTAATATTTATCACTTCAACATTGTTAAACTTTTTAAAATTACTTCTGTATTTTTCCAAGTATATATACTGGATAGTCTTCGAGGAACATATCGTATACATATTGGAAACGCTCTTCGTAAGCAATGACACCAGAATCCCATTTTAGGTCATGTATCTCGTAAGTTTGTTCCCGAACATCATTTTAACTTGAGGTTTTTAAGTATACCAAAGTCTTGGAGGTGTAAAGCATAATACTTTACAGTCATTAGCATCGGTTGTATAAAAAATAGCATGCTCTTTAATTACAAATGAGTTTTCTTGATAGTTTTCAAAACCCTGCGCATAGCACATAATTTACACATTATTTATTTTTTGCTCTCACAAATGATACATTATGTACAAAAAGTCTCTCAACTCGTTTTATTTATAAAATGACAGTGCTCACCTCGGAATCCCCCGCATCGACTCCGGAATCGACCATTACTACATCTGGAATAATTATAGCTTTACGTAGCTGTTCCAGTCTTTGCGATATAAAATCCTTCCGCATATGCTGTAAGTTCTCCTCATTATGAATGGCAGGCATGCCGTGAGGACAGTATTCACATGGCAAATACGATACGATATCCTCATCAACTTGTAAATGTTCAACAAGGAATGGATATACTAGTTATATTTCGTGTCCCGCAAAAGAAATTATAAATTCTTTCGGCAGCACTCGCAATTGTGAATAGTCTAAACTCAATAAGGTTTTTGCTTTTCCATATGCTAAAATCGCATTGAATAATTCTAAACATTCAGCACCACAATTGTAACAGCAGTGACCTTGATACATTGTACCTGTTGCAGGCTGATGCAGAGATTAAATCCCTATAGATATTGCGATGTAGATCTAGATGATGTAGTGGATGTCTGGAGTTGTTGTTGTAGATGTGATGCATACATGGCGTTGTTCTCGATGTAGATGCCTGTTGTTGTAGTCATTATAGATGTCTAGTGTTCTAGTAAACGCCTAGGTCTCACTACTGCTAATACAATGTACACACATGCATATGCACACGAAGTGAGCTTAGCAGTTGAAGACTTAACACTGAGAAAAAATTAATTTATCCATCCATATATAGTAAACGGATTCAAAATGGCTGTCAATTTCCTTTCAATTTTTCCAAATTTGTACTTTTAGGAAAATAAGTCGAAATATCGTGAAATTTAACAGAATTCATCTTCGATAGCAGTCATTTCAGGTTGGATACATGATATTTCATTAATATCACGTCAAAATCTAGTATTTTTAAATAAGTTTAAATGCACACATTTTATGCTACGCAGAATAGTAGAAATTCTGGGCTGGGAAACTTAAGGTGAAATCTATGCGTAAAATACGCACAAATATTTAAAACAATTTGAATATGTATATTTACTATTTCCCTTAGATTAAAGACATTTGATTTTAACGTGAGTTTGTTTAGCACAAGTTTTCAATGGTTGAAAAAAAAGTTAAACTTGTGTATTACTTAAATCGAAAGATGCGTGTTTTTAATTACATAAAAAAATGTTGAGAGTGTGAATATCTCTTGTGTTTGTGTTGGTATGAAATTAAACATGGAACAGTTTAAACTTAAAATGTATTGTAAGTTAACTGGAAAATGGGATAAAATTTGCTGGAAAAGGGGATAAAATTTACTGGATTAAAATATAAAATATTTTCCTTGGCATGTTCAATCTGGGGATTATCATGTGGGGATTACAATATCGGGTAATATTTAGCTTCAGGGATTTAAATTTCATCTGTGTGACTTGTGAAATTTTATTTTCTGGGAATACGCTAGGCTCTGACTTTCGGAGAAACAGTTTTTCTCGTCGATTCAGTTTTCGGGCGAAAGTAACAGTTTATAGGGAAGAGGGAGGAGGGGAGCTAGCCAAGGTCAGTTCAAAATCTGCTGCCCATGGAGATGTTTGGTAGTTGGAGAGTTCACTGCATTTTGCACAAAAGACACACTTTCTGAGCTGGGGCCTATTTGGCCGAGGCAGACAGGCAGCTCTCGATATAACCGAAAAACACATCCTCTGTGATGGTGCTGTGTGACCTCGTATCGACAGCGAGGTATCCGAAAAAACGCCCTCCGGGCTGGTGTTGCATGACCTTGAATCGACAGGGAGGGCGGGGTGCTTGGACCGGACAGTTCTCCAGCCAGCAGAAAACACGCTCTGGGCTGGTGTAGTGATAGGGGGTCGGAGTTCGTGGCCTTGGGCAGATTTTGCAAATCACAACATTGGATCGATAGCGAGGGTGTGTGGCCTTGGACAGGAACTCTCGTTTCGGATGAAAACGTGCTCTGGGCTGGTAGTGAAGGGGGAGATGTGTGTGGCGCTAGACAGGTTTTTGCATCGTAGGATCGATAGTGGTGTGTGTGGACAGGGCAGCGGTACTTCTAGCCGAAAACACACTCTGGGGTGGAGGGGTGCTTGGCCTTGTATAGAAACTCTCTCCTCACACAAAGACATATTCTGAGTTGGAAGCGAGGGGAGAGGGCAGCTGCAGACAGGACCGATGTGGAGACTTCTAGCTGTCCAGCATCATGTTAGTTTGATATCAACCCTCACCCTGGATACATGTGCTACTGAGCACTCCTCTGAAGCAACTATTCACTGGACGCAACGGCCAGCGAGCTTTAAATCTCGTTAAGCGATATTATATAGATAACTTAATATAAAAAGTTTTTATAAGTTTTAATTTATCGGGAAAAAATAATTTTTGTGTGTTAAACCTATATAGTGTGTTTATCGTGTAAACCCCATTTTTGAGATCCATCTACAAAACTTCATAGCATTCTCAACTATCATTTCGTTAATTAGTGCTGCGAATTTCACAGACTTAACGGAAATTTGTAGTACATCCCATTATTTTAAATAATTTTTCTTCAATCAAGTTTGTGAATTTAATATAATATATAGTATATTTGTATAAAGTGTTTTACGATTACGCTTTATGGGATTAAGTCATCCGAATCTCCCTACGCTTCGATGGAAATTTGTGTCAAAAGTGAATTATTCTGAAAATAGTGAAATTTAATTTTCCCAGGGAAGCGAAACTTGCGTTAAAAATCTGGGTAAGTTTTTTTTTAAAGATAATCATTTTGTTGTCTGTTGTAGAGCGTAGTTTGTTCAGAGTTTTTGTTGTAAATTTCAACTCAGTTACCTTCAAGACGACGACCGCGCTCCACGTATATAGTCTCGACGTAAGCTCAACACATTCATACATCAGACTCCACATCGAATGGATATGTTTTAGGAGAGCTCCTTGTGCAATTTCATTTATTAAAAAAAACAGGACAGCTGGGTTCCGTAATTGGTTTAGTGATTGTCATGTACTTGTGTTCATTAGCCGTTTAATTTATTTGGAAACTTTCGTTTTGTATTTTCATTCATTTCCGAGTTTTTTCACCTCAGTCTATAATCAAACGCAGGCCGACGCACCCGCAGGTTCTGTTTGCTCTCAATACCTCGTTCAACTTATAAGTCAACATAAGTGGTATATCTAAAGCATTGCTGCAGTGACCTCCCAAGGGAATGGACGTATATTAAAATCACTGACTGTTAAAATTTTATTTTTTACATGTTTTAATAAATTAATTTCTTTTTTAATAGTCATTGTTTAACATATAGGTTCCATTTCAAAAGTTCCTCATCAGTCTCACAGGTGGATGGACGTGTTTTAAAATCATGTCAGGTACGTGTAGAACTCGGCGGTGTCAAGCAGTGTAATTTTTTTACGTGTTTTCAAATACCTTGTTATTGTTTTCAGGAAGACTGTCGTTTAGTTTACATATTTATAGGGACATTTTTGCTTCGTTGTATCTCCTTAATTCATTTTTTTAGGACACCTGGAGACGCATATAATTGTGATCGTTTAGCACTTGTTTCTTTATGAGACCAGGTTATTCACGTAGTTGTGTTCGTAATACTTCTCTGTCGTGTTATTTATTAATATTGATAGGGAGAACTCGTTTGAAATGTATTTCGTTTAAACGCTCCGAAATGTCTCTCATGTATTACGCCAGTGCTGGTAATAATTCGGAATAACAGTATCGTTTAATGTCGCCTATCTCCCAACACCGTCTACGAGCAATATCTCTACCAACCCAAAAAATTAATGCCTATGCCACTCTTGCACAAAACTCAGCACATACATACTCAGTCCCCAACACGCCATACCTCATCGATTGCCAGAGCTCCAAGGGTGAGGATGTACAACAGCTGCTCCCCATCCGCCACCCAAAAAATAAATAAATGTTAAGTATAACTATGCACTTATCACACAAGTTTTGATTGATTAATTCAATAAAATTAATTGGATAAATCAATCAAAGTTAGATACCAATTTATCCGACGAGAATACAAAAAATCGATCCGATTAAGATCTCGGCATAACCGAGAAGTTTCTCAAAATGCAGTGTTGCGCATAGGGTCCTAGTTGCCAGAATATTCTTGCGCATCCTCTAAAGTCGTCGACTCCTCAGGAACGGGCAGGGGAAGGAGGGAGGATCTGTGATGACAGACAGACTGGCTGTCAGTCATTCCCATGGCGACCCGGCGACGCGGCAGGGCAGACTGCCTGGTGCGAAAAGGATTGTTGAGAGGGATCAGCCCTTCCATGACGCAAACCCGCGCGTGATGGCAGCAAGCCTCCGAAGCGAGAGTTCACGCGTGTAACAATATCAAGGTGTAATACGTGTTATGTGCTATATCGTGTATAATAAATATTTTAACAATGTAAAATAATAACCGAACGAACCATCGCCAATACAGACATTGTTAAATGTCATAAAGCTGACCTAAATACCGATACAGGCCTACATTGTGAGCATACGTACGAAATAGGTTTATTTTAAAGCTTTGAGCGGCTCTTAACAAAGAGGTCTTGAGAACCGATGAGGGTAAAATGAGGTGATATTCAGCAGCGCTGGAATGAAAATGTGGAGGAATGGTAGATTCCCGAGTAAACCCACCGACCAGAGGCGTCGTCCGGAACGATTGCAACTTGAGAAAATCCGGGAGTGACCCGGCCGAGGACTGAACCCTGTTTGCCTTGGTGGGAGGCGAGCAACCTAACCGCACCACGTATGAAGTAGTTTTTCTAAATATGACATTTCTTTGAACGACTGAATTGGCAACCAAATAGTATAACTATAGTAGGGCTTCAGAAAAGTGTGAAGTATCGATGAAAGGCCTATAACAAAAATACTGTGTCACTCGGTAAGCACATACCATGCACTTCTCCGTTGCAAACTGAATAGTTGACTCGGCGTTTTCACTCGCGCCAGTCTGGTGTTTGCAGCTGCACAGTATATCACATTCGCTGTTCTCTACCTGCACGTAGCGCCGGCGTATCGCAGTGACGGTGCTTGCCATAAATGAGCGCCATCAGCGCGGCCATCTGCCCTCCAGGCTCCATAAGCTCCTTTCCTCCGCAGGGCAGTTTGCTGGTTCCTCACCCCTCCGCACCAACATTCTACCCCTGAGCCGGGATTCCTCCTCTCCGGGAAGACCACCCACTGCCTTTTGTACATCCCTCCCTCGCTACGTGCAATCTTCTGTTTCCTTATGTGCTGGTTGATGCCTTGTGACGTCATCCACCGCCCTTCACGTCCCTGGACCAACTATATCCATCATTTTGCAAATTCACGATCGAAATGAACGTGTAGAAAAATCTGGTCTTTAAAAGGAGAACAAACCCTTAATATTAAACTTAAATATACAGTTAATGTTTGCGTTCGAGTTCAGGGTATTCTTAAAAAGTTATTGCGTTCATTCATGGTTATTTGGAAAATAAAACCTCTCAAATGAATGGCACCCATCGAAAACATTTATCTTGGTATTTTATGCAGACAAAAATTCCGAAAAGATGGCTACAGACTCACAGCAAAGACTAGTTCAGGCCAAAGTACAGCCCTAAAGCAGCAGCATCCATAAATATGAATAAAATATTCCGTATAAATCAATTAATATCCATAAATGAATGTTAATGGAGTCTCGCTTTAAGATGGAAAACGTCTTCGAAATGCTTGTGTGATAAACGGCCTTTTTTGCAGTTGAAAATGTCTCTACCTATGCTGAACACACGTTATACAGCAGCATTTGAAGGTATTTCTTTGTGAATATTTAATGACAGGGTTCATATAATTGGAAAATTGTCTTAAATAACATCTATATTTGCCGATGAAAACGGGAAGTACCTAATACGTTTTATTGTCCTAGTAACGCCACTAAAACTATATATATAATCACAGTTTATATACTTTAGACACTAAGAATTGTAGGTCGACAAACTATTAGCAAGTGATGTACGAACGTTTTAAAAAGTGAAACTAAATTTATACTTCGTCAATTCATGGATATTCAAGCTCGTGGTGTAAAAAACGAGCTAGTTTATTTAAAAGTTCGCGAAATATTAACCAGTGTGTACAAATTTGTTCATTCTAAAAGTTTACTGCATAAAAGTGAGTACTCAACGTTTTACCCGTTGTGTCACCGAAAAACTAGAAGTTTTGAAATTAACCTTTAAAAAATATGGCTGAAAACACTTGTGCCCGATTGTCATTTACAATAAAGCACCTCGCCACACGCCTACAATATTTCCAACTCACAAATCAGATCGTGAAAATGTTCGGACAGCACAAGAGTAATGTTGATATTTGTGGCTGAGTTTATAGCACGTCGAAGGACTGTGGACATTTTATTCATGTATCTTTTAATTAATTTAAGTGACTCTTGGCCCACAGTACTTCACCTCCAGGGAACACATCGCGACTGTTTACCCTCAATGGAAACCTCTACGCAATCGCACTGTTTACAAATATATTATTTTCAGTTTTTCAACAAGACTAAACGAGCCGCGCGAACGCTGCTAATTTTCGTCTCCACGTAAGTTTCACGGACTCTCGTAGAGCACTACTGAGTGTTTACATTGAAGTAAACACTCCACTGCATAACTACAGCAAGTTCTCAGCGAATGTATGGACTTAACAACTAATTAATGATATAGTATTGTAATTAGCGTCCACTAAATTTAGCATATTTTGTTTTATTCTCGTAAGAGTATGAATTGGCGTAACAGCTACATATTTGCGTAAAAGACTGTTCACTATAAAGTGAGCCCTTTTGAAATCAACCTTAGGAAAAAGTCACTGCTCCTACCTGCATATATTTTGACGAACGCGCTGGGTGACATGCACTCAGTCATGTTGGTAACGATGAATGGGTGAGTAGTTCCATACATCAACGTCGAATAAAAAGTGTTAGGTAACCATTTATAATAACTTAAATTATTTCTGTCTTTTCTGTTTTTTAATGCATCAAAGTGTAAAAGTAGACAGAGAATTGTAAAATATTTTCGTTTCTAAAAATTTTCAGTTTCACCTAACCGACGCATGAATAAAATGATGACGTCCATGGCAATGTTAATTTTACATAAGGCGGAAGAATAAACAACGTGCATACAAGTATATTATAATCAGGGCTTTTAAAAGTGCTCAGTTTGCCGTGAACAGCCTATAGTAATAATTTTACGGTGATAATAGAGGGTCGGGTAGATTGTAATCATTAGGTGCATGGCACACATGTCTGCGGAAGGCACACAATGGGAAGGAAGAGAAATTCTAACGAGGTCTTTCAAAAGCAATAAGTTAACTGTGAAACTCAAAACGAATACGCGGCCATAAGAGGATGAGGAAACCAACATGTAACACCGTTCTCAGCAGAGTGTCGTCGTCATCTTGCTCTCCGTTTTCAGAGGCCGCTCAAGCTGTAGTGCACAACATAAAAAAATATTGCGACTTGTGTTGAAACCGTAGAGGGGATATGGTGTTACGTGCGCATGCAAATTTGACTAATTTAACTGCAGTGTTTCCAATAACACCGCTAGAACAAAATGGTTTGGATTTAATTTACGAGTTTTTCTCCGCTTGTAAATGTGTGTTTAGGAGTGCCAGTACACTGCTTCTGACAAATGTTTTATAATAGTATGCATGCAAGTTAAACTAATACTGTTTTCATTGCATGATGAAAACCCAGATACGTTGGAAAACTGAATAAAAACACACGCAGGCATCACTTTTTGGCCGCGTGATTTTGATAGTTTTGATGGCGATGTGCGAGCCAACGCTGGAGACATGAGAAAGAAAGTCAGTGTTCTTCTTCTTAATATTATGATTCAATCATGAAGCCTTGACAATTGTTTTGTGGACACTTACAGCTCACGCATAAAAACATTTTTTACATTAATTGTATGTGTAAATATCTGTAAGTAAATAGAGAAAATTGGTATTATACGTTCTTATATATTAAACGATGAGCCAATTTTACTAAACAGTTACTTTTGTTGATGTAAAAACACGTTATCAGTAAGAAGGTAGACTCTAAAATAATGTGTAAATTTTCATAAATTAACGTCATCATATGCACAAACGCTATAACGCTGACGTTTGATCCAAGAGAAAGTGTAGTGATGGCGAACTGTAGTCTAGCAGCATCTGCTTTCTGCTGCACGACTTCACATATAGTTGTTTTTTTGCTCGGCTTGGAGTCCTTGCTCGTCCGTGAGATACGATTTGCTCCTTCCCAGGAAACTTTGCAAGCCTTCTCCCACTGTTTACAAAAATAAAATCGTCATTTTGGCGAACACTACACCCAATAAACAGACCATGCTATGTTGCCCGCTTGGCAGACTCCAAGCGACATATTATAGAGAATAGACAGACCATTTGAACAACACTGCTGATTATTCGGATGAAGTAAAAAGCACGATTATCAGAGATACCAAACGAGGACTGGCCAAACTACAACTATTGCTTTTTACCTACTAGAAAAAATTCCTCCTGTTTGAAATTCTAACTCGATTTCATTGTTACTTAAAAGCTGGACTAATTAAAATTGTAATTATATTCAGAAATTAATTTAATTTTCTTTATTCCCTATACTAAAGAATAAACAAAACCAAGGATTTCGGGGGCGGTGATACAGCGTCAAAGAAAAATATATTTCTAACCGATAGAGCATGCACAATTGGGCATAAAATTACAACTCAAAGCACTCCAGACGTCATATAATAAAATATTCTGATATTAGCCATCCAGCCATCGAATACCGGGTGTCCGAAATTAATTTGTGCAATATTTGAACGTGAACAACACGGAAACAATTTAAACACAAACTAATGGAAATATTGATATTTCACGCTATAAGGATAATTATGGGTGTGTGAGAATGTTAATAATGGTAATAAATGTTCAAAATGTCCGCCATTAGTAGCAAGGCATCGTCTGCAGAACGACAAACAGCTGATACAGTTTCGATCACTGGGAGTACATTCACAGGCGGTCACAATGACATCTGACATGGCATACAGTGTCCATGGTTCTGTGGCGTACACATAGTGTTCATCGCAGAGTTTGCAATGAACAAAAATCCAACGGAGCTGGCTGTGGAGATCTGGGTGGACAGTGAACACTGCCTCGTATTTCTGTTCACCTTCCAACACTGTTTCGCCCAGGATAGACTGTCAATCTCGAAGGCAATGTCGCGGCGCATAGTCTTGAAGGAAAAACTCAGTCGTCATGTGGGCAGGGTTGGTGATCAACTGACACAATGGTAGGTAACTTTCACCTGTCACCGTTCCGCCGAAGAATAATGGCCTCACATTTCCTCTGGCATACCTACTGAACCACACTGTAAAGGGCATTTCGGAAGATAGCGACATGCAAGCCTAGTCTTATGATGGCAGTGTCCCCTTATCAACAACCAACAGGTTCCTCTACCTTCAACAGCCGTGATTGTCAAAGCTAGCAGATAACAGGCCGGCCGTTAAGGTAGATGGAATATGGGTGTCCGGAGTGTTTGGTTAAGAGTAATATTTACAAAATCGCATCTCTCTTTCACGGATGTATTTAAAACGAATTTTTATATAAAACTGTAATAGTTATTACGAAAAATAATAATTTTCATACATTATTAATGAAACAAAAAGTTAACCTAGAATTTTCTAGGAACTTAATTGTGGAAATTATATCAGGATGTCAATCGAACACCGTAAGTTTAAGGCTGTTTAAAGAAACTGCAACAAGAGATACGAAGTTAATAGAGTATACGAAATGTCCTTCTGTTTACAAAGTAATCAATCATATAATGCAGCATTGGCATAGTAGCAGAGAAAATGTACATCAGTCCCCACAACAATTTCATTAGTCACATTCACGTATAAAACCCCATGTCAACAATTACATTTATCAAACACTTCTAAGCACATAACAAAACCTTCAACACATACAGAACTAATCACTTGTTTATCTCAGTTGCGAACTGGATATTGAAATATTAATATATAATTTAAATGATACGCAGGACACGAGTTAGTTAAGATAGTTGTAATTACATAAATTAAAAAGGGACATTTAATAAATAAACTTTTAATATTAAATTGGACAAATTTTTACTCATAGCCATGACTTTATACATAATTAGTTAAATTAAAATATTTATTCTTATTGTTGATCTTGTTTTATTTAATTGCGCGACAGTGAAGAAAAATTCCTATTATTAAGAATTTCGATTACGAAATTTATTCAATACGGTTAGTCTGGTGTACTGGAGCACTAACTTTTTACAAGCTTTTATTTAACTTGCCTTGTTAATTTGTTTGTTTGTACGTTTGGGTGAAATCTTGCAAGTCAATTTTAAACCCCTTCCCGTTATCCAACTGAGCCTAAATTTCGCATACATGTGTAGTTCTCATGACAATACAATGTGAAGGTATCACCGAGCTGATCAGATTATGGAGCCGGAAGGTGGCCATAGAAGCTCTAACACTACATGCAGTAAACGTCGTATCGCGTTTGTTTTTCAGAATCGAAAAACTGTTAAATGAAGATTAGAAGTGTCACTGCTGTTGTGGGCGTGCCTTTTTTTGTAGCGGCAAATGGTTCTGAAAACTGTTATTATAGGTTGCTCCTACACTATGTCCCGTATCGGAATGAAATCGAACTACTGGTCGATCACGATACATCACGGGGATCTTTCTTAGCAAGGGAAAGTCATATGCGTGATAAAAACATATGGTTGGAGACTAAAAAGTGAAAAATAAAATAAATGTAGAAATTATTTCAAACCGACCTTTAATTTATAAATGCACAAAAATAGAAAAATTATTACAATAGTTACCCAATTTGTAGAACATTTAAGAAGTGGTCAGACAACCGTAATAAACTTTACTACAAATTAATATGTTTGTATCAATTTATATTTAGTATATAAAAGCTTGGCGCGAATAGTCAAGAGCCTTACGCAAGTGTTCTTATGCTAACGTAAATGTGATATACGTTCTTTATTGTGAATAGTTTAGAGCCTTAGGCAAGATATTTGCGTACTACGCTTACGCAAATGAGGTATACGTTCTACATTGCGCCAAGCTTTTATATACTAAATATTTATTTATTAGAACGTATTAATTTGTAGTCAACTTTATTAGGGCTGTTCGACCACATATTATACGTGCTACAAACTGTGTAACTATTATAATTATTTTTCTCTTTTTACTGCATTTATAAATAAAAGGTTTGCTTTAAATTTTTTTTACATTTATATTTTTATTACATTTGTTTACATGCCTTATTAATGTATGTTTTCAGCATGAAATTATTGCACATAAATAACGACTTTTATTAGTGAGTCTATAGACGTGCAAGCAAACAGTTCACCCTATTTACGCCTGAGAATTCATCAAATTAAAATATTATTTCCATTCTCTGTGAGAAATTTTCTCTCATCGACGGAGTAAGATATATTTTCTGCAAGTTTGTGTAAACCGTCACTGAAAGCGCTTGTCGTTATTGTGGTAAGCGCATATTATTTTTGTTAAGTAACGACAATAATAGAGAAATGTTCCTTGAGAGACATCGGGATCCAGGAGCGGATCTGTTTGCCGCCATGTTGGAATTTCTCTTTTTTCTCTTTTTTCCTCAAAATTTCCGCTTTTCCCTCAAAATCAACTAACCTACCCTTACAATTTCCCTTTTCTCCCTAAATATTCCCGTTTTTTTTAGGAAAATAAGTGACTCCGAGCCAGAGGAGCGAGACGTATCAGTGACTCAGAGCCAGGAGAAAAAGACTGAGGACTCAAGATATTTGACCTTTGACCTTGACTTTGGCCAAAAATTAAAGAAAAATTAGAAAATAAAAAATATATATTTATTATTAAAAATTATTACAATATTGATATAAAAATTAAATTTCCTGCGGATTCTCCTAAAATCCCTCAACATTAAATTAGTCGACAGGCCTCCACCCTCAGCCCATACACAGTCGACTTGATGGTGTTAGCCATAACAGCAACTATATTGTATGCAGATAACCTCTGACATTGACCTCTGACCTTTGAACATGAAATACAAAAAAAAATCCAAAACAATTTACAAAAAAATTCTACAAAATTTATAATTAAAAATTATTTTAAAAATGTTAAATATACTTTAGTTAATTTTAAAAATGGTTTTAAAAATGTATTTAAAAAATTAAATTTCACAAGGTCCCTTCCCTCACCGCCCTCGAACAACCTATTAGTCGGTAGGGCCCCAACCCCCTCGTCCATACCCAGTCAACAAACATATTACATTACTGTCCACTGCCATATTCTATGCATGTGACCTTGACCTTGAGCCCGTAAAATTGAATAACATTAAAAAAAAAGCTTCAGGAAAAATACATAAATGTCAACAACTTCATTATGTTGCAGACTACTACTAACATATTGAAATCTAGTGATCTTGACCTTGAAGCCACGACTTTTAATGACCTTGAAAACAAAAACTCGAGAAAAATCCATAACACTCAGCAAGGATATTACCTACATTACAGAATATTAACGCCATATAAGGTGCATATGATCATAACCTTGACACTATGACCTTGAATTACTGAAAAAACTCGAGAAACATATATAAAATTCAACAAGCATATTAAGTTACAAACCAATACCACCATACACGATATTAGATGCCGATGACCTTGACCATTCCATGACCTTGAATGATCATGAAAACAAGAACTCGAGAAAAACACACCAAAGTCAAATAGAATATAATGTTATAGACTACTGCCACAATATTAGATGCAGATGACCTAGAACCATAACACCATGACCTTTAATGACCTTGAAACCCGAAAATTGAGAATAATCCATAAAATTCAGCATACCACCATCTTGGGTGCAGGTGACCTTGACACACTAAAGGGCAGTTTATGTAGGTAACTACACTTTAAGGGCATGTACCGAAGTCACAAGAGAACTGCTTGCAGTAAACAGGGTACGAAGGTACTGATGAGAAATACACTTCGCCTTTACAGGACTTTGTTTGTCTAAGTGAACTGTCGCTACAGCTGAACTGCCTACAGCACATATCACACAAATATGACATATGACAGGGAGACTTGATGCAATTAAAGCACTCATGTTGCCATTCACTATGGTCGAAAGTAAATTCCTTGTCACTAAAGTGACACTGATTACGACATAGTGGTTCAGACAAAGACGTGGACAGGGCTGTTGGAGATGTAGGTGCTGGAGCTAAAGAAGCAGGTAATGCCAGTAATGATGCTCTAGGTATCACTCCCGAATAAGTCGATGACACTGCCGTAGCTACCGTTATATCTATAGTGTCCGAAGACATTCATCGCAGATGCAGAATAAGACTTGGATGCGAATAGGCAGAAGCTAGCAGAGACAATCCAACTTTGACGACAGCCGCTGTCAAACGAAGACTCTCAGCTAACCTTCCTACTGCTTGTAATATACGAGTATGCAAGCTCTATGACGCCATACTGACTTTAAACCAATCGTATTACACCATTAATAGATTGTTCGGACACCGACCAGTCAATCACCGATTTGCCACATGATTGCAACTGACAAATCACGCGAAGGCACTGAGACATAACATTCGGGAGTAAGTCTCTCACAATACTGACCCATAAATGACCCCTAATGACCCCTAATGACTCTTAATTACCCCTAAATTACCCTAAAATAACCCCTGATTATGATGCTGATTGCAGTGCTGACCCCTAATGACCCCTAAATTAACCATGATTTTCATGCAATTGGGCTGATTGTGGTGCTGATTGCAGAGCTGACCCATAAATGACACCTAATGATGCATAAATAACACCTGATATGCGGTGTGTGCGTCGCTGATGTGGTGCTAACCTATAAATGACCCCTAAATACCCTAATCTCCTCTAAATGATCTTAATGACCCCTAAATGACCCCTGATTGCAGTGCATATTCTGATGATTGCGGTGCATGTGGTGCTGATTGCAGTGCGTGCGGTGCTGATTGCAGTGCATGCAGTGTCAAACATGGTGTGCGTAGTGTTAAGTATAGTGCTAGTTGTGGTGTGTGTGTGTTGTAAGTTAAAATAAATTCCCCCTATTTAAAAATAATATTATATAGTCCTACCTCCCAATTCAGAAAGGTGATAAATTAATCTAATAACCTCGCTTTAAAAAGTATATATCCAGTTACCTCGGTTTATGTAATCGCTTCCTGGGTAAACTGTATTTGCACTTTGCAATAAAAGTGCCTAGAACTACAGCAGGCTCCCACCACGCTACACCATTGGTCGATGCACAACGTCGACTTTGTACTGAACAATGCAGCATCACAGCAGGCCACCGCCATGCTTCCTAATTGGTAGCCGCTCGAAAAAAAAAAAAAAAAAAAAAAAAACGGCTCTTCGTACAGCTCTCATGCCGACGAGCATTTTGGATATATGTGAAAACCCGATCACAGAATCGGCACTGGCGTCGAGTTAGCGATGATGCAGGTCGCCGCTCCATGATCGTCAAGGTCAAAGGCATGCCTTCGGGTTCACAATTCAGCATCGCGGTACGGGAGCACTCTGAGAAAACCCACATACTGGTTCACCCCAGAAGAAAACACGCAGGTACTATCACATATATGTATCGGAATATATAATTAAGAATATACATAATTATGAGTATAATAATATATATATTTATAACATAATTACATACAGGTATAAACATATTTATAAGTATCTAAATATGTAGATATAAGATTATTTCGATTCATTTTATTCACAATTATGTATACGTATTGTCACACACGCACACATACATATATATATATAATTAATTCAAATTTATTTTAAACATGATTATATATAGGCATGTGAATGTGTATAAGTATATAAATATGTAAATATATAATTATTTTCCATTTATTTAAAACATAATTATGTAGAGTAAATATTGAATTATAAAATTAATTTAAATTTATTGTGTATATAAATATGGGAATATACATATTCCTACAAGCATATTTAAAAAACATTGTTATGTAGGGTACCTGCGTGTTTTCTGCTGGGGTGAACAAGTATGTGGTTTTTCTCAGAGTGCTCCCATAGAGCGAAGATTAATTACGAACACGAAGGCCTGCCTTTGACCTCGACGATCATGGAGCCGCGACCTACATCATCTCTTACTGGATGTTGCCAGTGCTGATTCTGCGATCGGGTTTCGCCTATGTTCAAAATGCTCGTCGCCATGAGAGGACGGCATATATGAATAATATTTTCCTTTTTTGGCACCTTGACCAATTGGGAAGAATTGTAGTGGCGTGCTATGGTGCTGAATTATTGCCTGCTGTAGTTCTAGGCACTTTTATTGCAAAGTGCAAATACAATTTACCCATGAAACGATTAAATATACCGAGGGACCTGGACGTATATTTTTAAAAGCGAGATTTCTAAATAAAATTTTCATCTTTCAGCTTTTGGAGGTAGGATTAAATAATTTATTATAAAATAGGGGGACTAATTTTAACTTGCGACCCACACACACATGCACCACACTTAGCACCATAATTAACACTGTACACACCACACACGATACTGCATATACCACAATCAGCACAGAAATCAGCACCGCACACACCACAATCATCACCACCATCAGCACCACATACACCACAATAAGGGTCATTTAGGGGTCATTAGGGTCATTTAGTGGTCATTATGAGTCATTTAAGGGTCAGAACCGCAATCAATACGGCAAACATTGATCATTTATGGGTCATTTATGGGTCGATAGGGTCAGTACTGCAATCAACACCACAATCAGGGGTTCATTGGGGATTATTAGGGGTCATTTGGGGTTATTTATGGGTCAGTCTTGTGAGGGATCGGTCTGGCATGAATCAGAGACTGACTCCCGCATGTGATGTCTCAGTACCTTCACGTTATTTGTGAGTTGCAATCACGTGGCAACTCGGTGATTGGCTGGTCGGTGTCCGAACAATGTATTAATGGTGTTATATGATTGGTTTAAAGTCAGTATGACGTCATAGGGCTTGCATACTCAGTAGGGAGGTTAGCTGAGAGACTTAGTTTAACAGCGGTTGTAATGAAAGGTGGATCTTCTCAGCTGGCTTCTGTATCTTCGCATCCAAGTCTTATTCTGCATCTACTATGTCTTCGGGCACTTTAGAGCTAATGGTAGCTACGGCAGTGTCATCGACTTATTCGGGAGTGATACCTAGAACATCATTGCCGGCATTAACTACTTCTTTAGCTCCAGCACCTACATCTCCAACAGCCCTGTCCAGGTCTTTGCCTAAACCACTATGTCGTCATTAGTGTCACTTTTGTGATAAGGGCGTTTCCATGCGACCATAATGAACCGCAACATGAGCGCTTCAATTGCACCAAGTCTCCCTGCCGTATGTCATATTTGTGTGACGTGCGGTAAGCAGTTCAGATGTTGCCATAGTCTACTTAGACATGCAAAGACCTATAAAGGCGAAGTATATTTCTCATCAGTATCTTGGTATCATGTTTACTGCAAGCAGGTCTCATGTGACTTCGGTACATGTCCTTAAAGTGTAGTTACCTACATAACCTGTCCTTCAGTGTGTTAAGGTCACTTGTACCCAAGGTGGTGGTAGTAGTCAGTAACGTAATATGCTTCTTGACTTTTATGTTATTTTTCTCGATGTTTGGGGGTTATGGTTCAAGGTCATCTGCAACTGATATTGTGGTAGTAGTCTGTAATGTAATATACTTGCTGACTTGTATATATTTTCTCATGTTTTTGTTTTCAAGGTAATGGGGTAAAGGGTAAATATTATATATATATATATATATATGGGGGTAGTAGTCCGAAACTTAATATGCTTGTTTACTATTATAAATTTTTTTCGAGTTTTTGTTTTCAAGTTTCTTTAAGGTAAAGAAGTGAAGGTCAAGGTTATCTGCATCTAACATTATGGTAGTATTATGTAACATGATATGCTTGTTTACATTTTTGAATTTTTTTCTCGAGTTTTTGCATTCAAGGTCATGGGCTCAAGGTCAAGCTCATCTGCCTCTAGTATGGTGGTAGTAATCTATAATGTAATATGCTTACTGAGTTGTATGGATTTTTTCTCGAATATTTGTTTTTAAGAACATTCAACGTCATGGGATCAAGGTCACTGGCTTCCAATATGGTAGTAGTAGTCTGTAACATAGTAATATTTGTTGACTTTTATGTATTTTTGTCGGGTTTTTTTCCAGGTCATTCAGGCGCTCTGGCGCTTCGCTCCCAGATCCCAACGGCCCTCAAGGCTACTGCTAACGACCGTATGAAACTTACTCTTGTGAGTATACACACTAGAGTTCCCATCGCCTATGTAGCTTTGATATTTCAGTCAATGTTGTTCAATAGTATTACAACATCCATATACAATAGTACGTTGCTCCATTTCGTTGCGGGTCTTGCACAATTTTTGTAACATAAATGGGCTGGTGTGTCCTCTTTCGACTTGGGAGTACAGAAGCCGTCGAATCTATTTTAAAACCCAATAGAATAGGCTATCTGTTTCTGCTCTAATTATGACGCCCGGATAAATATGACAAAATGACCAAACGTAATTTTTCACTGTAAAACTCTGCTTCTTTCAACATGCATATTATTTATAGTGACCGTAGAAAACCTATACCGCCAGCCGTTGATGACATATCATGGGCATAACATCGTGTATTGCACCCTCCATCGCCAATACTGAAATGTATGGTATGCCATCCTTAGTATGTCCGTCACTAAGGACGATCTACTTTTCTTTCTAGCCACTTAATTTCGTCTGCATGAAAAGTTTCTCTTCCCGTGTCTGAAACTATAATACTGGGTTATTAAATGTTGCCATAAAAATTAATCTTGCTTAATTTAAAGTCTTTATCGATCACCCTAATTGGTATTGTAAACAATATATGTTAAAATGTTTGCGCGAATTTTACTTTTTATAAATATGCTATAAAAACTTTTATTTGCCTATTTATTGATGCAACTACGGCATATTATATGGTGCGGGGGAGCGTACACGAACTAAAAAAAAATTCACCCATTATCTGAAAAACTACCAGCCCTATTATCCAAAAAAAATGGTACATAGTTCTGTTCTGCCTATTTCAGTTCCTGTCATATAAATATATGTTGCACATTCGCAATTACCTTTATGAAAATAAAAACATGTTTCTTATTTTCTTTTACATTTAGGAGATTTTCATTTTTATCTATCGCATTCGGTCCAAATTTCGACCCATATCCCATTCACACCACTTGACCCTACTTTTGAATGATGTACTTTCGTATGGTGATATATCTACTTTTGTACGATGTGATTCAAGCTAATATATAGGTTGTCAGATAATTTGCGAATACGGACTGCATCACACGAATCTGTGGTCAAAACCAAGTAGAAAATACTCTTGCGCAGAAATGCATAATACTCTTCATTTACGAGCAAAAGACATGAAAGGTCCAAAAACAATTGTAGCAAACATGTGGTGTTCTAAATAGATAAAGTTAAGGTGATGTAGTAATGCTGCAACTAACGTGTCGGTGGTAATGAATACGGCAAACGAACGGGTCGAGCTCAGTAGTGCCGAAGAGGCCATGGAAGTAGAAGGAAAAGGGGAAGACTGGCGCAACGGATTCCGGATCCGGAGCCAGAGCCGACCAGCCGCCATGCTGGAATATCCCTTTTTTCCCCTCAACATTTCCCTTTTCCCCCTCAAATTAGACTAGGTTTTCGTACGGAGATATTCATTATGGTAAAAAATAATAAAACGTATATAAAATAACTCCGTAATATGTAGTGCTCGGTCCCAACGTCCGAGGAACCACTCACATGGACTGATTACAGCCATATGGGTGGTAAGAGGGAGGAAGTCGACGCATGCCCACGAGATATATATATATGGTGGTAACATACATCGGGCTGCAGTTACCACTGTTTACTGGTGGAAAGGGTACGTGGGTGTATGATCACGTGGTTTTATGTAACTTGTGTGTTGTTATATAAGCAGGTAAATTCGTGATAGAAAGCTCTGTTTGGTGACAGACGTCGTGGAAAGCGGAATGTCTCTATCAGTTACTCTACTTGGACTACTCCATGTACAGCCTTCCAGCAGCGCCATCGACTACAACTATGTCTTCGGCCGTTCCGGTAGCTACCTCGCCTGTGACTACAACAGCCGCACCTCTACCGGAACCGTCTGGTTCTCTGATTGTACCACCTTCAACATAGCGCGCTCCATCAACTGATGCATCCTCGCTGGTGAAAACTTATCCCTGTAGCTACTGCGACAAAGTATTTCAGCACCAGCCCATTGCACATCGTCATGAAATTAATGGATGTATGAATAATCCGAACTGGATAAGGTATTTTTGTTTCAAATGTGGGTTGGTGTTCTACCATAATGACAGTTTCTGCATATAAGGTCGTGTAAGGTTACACTGCGAGGCTCATCGCTTCTTCAGTGCCATTTCCGTAAGAAAGAGATTCTGCAAACATCATCGTTGCTATGATGAACAGCAATAACCATCGTTTCTCTATTCCTTTCCCGCCTACATCATCTACATACCTACCACCAACATCAATTCCTGCATCTTTGGACGAGCCGTTACCGCCTGGGGCCAGCACTGTACTACCAGACTATCTGTGTCGCTTTTCCTGCACGGAGTTCGCATTGAAACTCGTCCTGCATCGCCATGAAGTTCGCAATTGTACAAAAGCTTGATTTCGTTTATACCTGGGACCAGTCGATATGAATCGAAAAAATTTTTGACTCATCAGATGTAGATTTTACCCAATAAAATTGTTTTAGATATAACTGAGTCTCATTTGTTTCTTGTTTGTCATAAAAGAAGTCTAGAATTTAAATTACAAGATGCATTTACAGAACAAATAATTCTATAAGAGGTAATGGAACTTTAATTATCTTTAAAATGAAAACGAAAAATACTTTTTTTAAAAACAGTTCGTTTTTGCAAAAAAAATACAATTTTTTAATTAATGCATAAGGTATATTGTTGATTGAAGAAATTATTGTTTTAATATGAATGAAAAAAGTTACAAAATTTTTATGTCTGTAAATATGATTGTTGCCATCTCACCTGGCGGTTGAATCGAGACTACCTACATGTGTTGAAAATAAAATCCAATAAGGAGAGTGTCGAAAGTACAGCCTATTTTTAATAAAACATAAACAAAACATGGCTGTCATCTGGTCGGTAAATTATGACACAAGCACCACCTATTTGATGAAAACATATGACATTCAATATGATGGTTGGTTGCAACGACCAAAATGGCACAGTCGAACGAATGTGGGAACGTACCAAAATAGCATATGCCTACCAAGATGGCGGACGACTACGAAGATGGCGGCCGATTGCACCTACCAAGATGTCGGACGGCACCGACATAGATGGCGGTCTAACGAATGTGGGAAACAACTGTGATACCTACGTTAATAAATGTTTTTATAATTTTTTTGTAATTTTTTTGTAATTTTATAATTATAGATTTTTATGGAATTATTAAATAAATTGTTGATTTTTGGGGATTTTTTGGGTTCTTAAGATTATAAGGCCAAGGTCATGGTACAGGGAGTCAAAGGGCACTGGCTACAAAGATGGCGGATGTTGACGTCACAACATGGCGGCCGGCCGGCTCTGGCGCTCCGAGACCCGGTTCCCTTACGCCAGATTCATCTAAACCCTTCTACTTACAACGTTCCATTTATAATCAATACAAAGATAAATAGAAAGAAAGAAAATATATGTGCGGGTAATGCCCATTAAGAAATAGTTCTTATGCAAAATACTATTAAATTGAGTGCGTACGAATGAGGTGAGTAGTCCCTTTAATGTAATTTTCTAGACTTGGTTAACATTTGTTTGCGTGAAGTGGTGGAATAGCTTGGAAGGGGAACTTGAACAGGGTTCAGAAAAGTTGGACGTAACTATGATTGATCCATATCTAACTAGCTTCTCTGCGATGCACCTCCTGCCCATGGCTTAGCTGAGCGTACATATTGGATTTCGTTCTCAAGCAGAATACGAATAATTCTCTACCGGCTTCAAATATAGGTAAGATAAACTGGATTGCGACTTCACATGTTCCTGAGATTGGCTCACAAACCTCCTGGGCAAATGTCTCAATCCTGTGATTCAAATGTATACGTGAGTGTATATTTCGGTCAGTTCCCAAAGGAAATACGCTATTTATATTTAATATTATTTTGTGTAAATTAAATACATTGTCATGTTTATACAGTACAGTCAGAGGACTTGTACGAAAATGTAAGAGATGGCTGAAAGACCATTATTTAAAGTCGAGTGGTGTCGACAGCTGTACTGTCAAAATCCTGTTCAGACTTGCGACTCAGATATTAACAGGTGCGCAGCTGGCAATAAATGCATCCTCTGCACCAATTCCTCATACGATTTGAAAGAATTTTGAACATGGAAATTCGTTCTTTATTTCTTCTCACTTGACCGATGGACGGCGTATACATTTTGTTTTTCATCACTCTCTTAATTGGCCCAGTTAGTGTTATTGAAGTGGGACACGACACACTCTGCGTTTTCATAGAAGTGTAAAATGCACTTTCACTCAAGCACCGTTCTCTAGATCTCCAGTTTTTAAATCAGCTCTCAAGACCTCGTTGTTAAGAGCCGCCCAAATCTCTCAACGTTTTCAGGGTTTTTTTTACAGGGATTTGCTGTGCAGATAACAAAATACACATTTAAGAAATTTTTAAGTAATTTAATACAAATAATGGTTTATTTAATTTTAACACAAGTATAAAATGCTCGTGTAACATGCTATAATTATAGCAAACAACCAAGTACGTCATACATGGGGTGATTTTTAAAGGTTTGATTCAAAATGTGTGAATAAATCGCGAATATACCTATTCCATATATTTGGTTAAATATGCCTAGCATGCACATGTTTGATTTTGTAGAGTTTATTGTTTTAGGTTCAAGTCTTTTATGAACGTGTTTGTGCATGTGTGTGTATGTGTGTGTGTGTATATATATATATATATATATACAAACTATTTAGAAAAAAATATGTTGTACCAATTAAATATTTAGGTCTTCTAAATAACTTTGTTGTTACCTCGTGTACAAACAAAGTTTGACAGAGCTCCCTCACGTGAATTTTACTGTAAAATTAGATATTATATTAGTAGTCAGTTTGTACCCCAAAAAATTGTTTAGCGGTTTGCCTTAATACGACAAAAATTATTATGTACAATGAGGTAGTCGAGTAAAATGATGAATATACTTGTACATATTTTTATAGGCTGTCCACAGTAAAATGAGCAGTTTTGAAAGCCCCTGCTTAAGATCTACTTTTATACACATTGTGTATTCTTCCACCTTATGTAAATTTAATATTGTCATGGCCTCATAACTCTATTCATGTGTCGGTCAAATTAAACTGTGAAATTATTAAGAAAAAAAATACTTTACAAATCAGCTCATTTTTGCACTTCGATGCATTAAAAAAACAGAAAACCAAATAAATAATTTTAAGCTATCACAAATGGTTACCTTACAATCTTTATTCGACTTTAATATATGGAACTACTTTCCATCCATCTTTACAAACTTTAACTGGACGCATGTCACTCAGTGCGTCCGTCAAAATGTATGCATTCAGTAGCAGTGACTATTTTTCTAAGGTTTATTTCTAAAGTGCTCACTATCGTAAACAGTCTTTATAAATATATACTTTATGTAAGAGTTTCGTGTGTGTGTGTGTGTGTGCGCGCGTGCGTGTGTGTTTTTTTTTTAATAAACGACGCAATATTTTTCGTCTCGCGTGGCGACGCGGACACTTGAGCGGTATCCGATAACCCTGCCGAAGGGGCGGAGGTGGGGTGTGATGATGTTTGAGGGGTGTGGTGGTAACAATGGGCGATACACAGGGACCAGGGACAAGTTCCTCGCTCTGAACCACCACCCCCCCCCCCCCCCTTTTCCTTCCGGGCCACCATCCCACATGCACTGTGCAGCGCGCAGCTGGGTCAATGCGGGGCCATTCCATTACCCGCATCCGTACGCGCCGCCCAATATCCGCATCCACGCGCATTATTGCCAGTTTTCCTTCCGACACCGAGCTCCCCCGTAGCCGCCTGCCCCCCCCCCCCCCCCCGCAAACAAGCTTCCGGCTTTCACCGCCAGGAG
This sequence comes from Dryococelus australis, assembly GCA_029891345.1. Classification (NCBI taxonomy): domain Eukaryota; kingdom Metazoa; phylum Arthropoda; class Insecta; order Phasmatodea; family Phasmatidae; genus Dryococelus; species Dryococelus australis. The sequence continues at coordinate 76,027,622 of CM057000.1, forward strand.
TCTATAAAGGCCATCATTGTCCTTCGCCTCCCGCCGGGCTCGTCTGCTTTACGTCTTCTGCGCGTGACCCCAAAACTGGGCCCACAATTGCCTACAGTGCTGTTAACACCCCGAGCTCTGCGCACATTTACAAGTGAGTCGCTTATGCCCTCCGCTACACGAACACGCGTTCTGATGGAAACGGTATTCGCACTTACCACCACCGTAGCTACTATAATCACACACCTTACTCAGCAAGTTTTATCTACAGATAAACGCTCTCTACTGGCTGGCTCTCAATATCAAAATAAGTTCCATTTATAAATCAATGAAAATGTCTACACAAAATTGGTAACAATACAGGGATACCGCAGTATTTTCGAATTTTTTTTCTTCAGAGTTTTGAACACTATAAAAACATATTTTTTACTTTGACAAGTATACATGCGGTCAGAGATGTTCCACAGGAATTCCTATCATAATTTCATTAGTTAAAATAATTAAGGAAAATAATTGGGAAACTGTGTAGTGTACTTTGTTATTTTATGGTAAACTTATATACGTACATAAAAATGAATTATTTCCATACAATTCTGTTACAGTTATTCCTGTGTAAATCAATTTAAATTGTGTTGCTATTTTGAATAGTTAAGATTGTTCATACACATTTACAGATAGCTGGAACTGAGACATATTTTTGTACCCCTGCGTAGCTAGATAGGCAGGTGGGTATGTTTAACATATCGTCAGCAGCGAGGTCATTAGAGACGGTATACCACTACAGAATCATCAGTTCTGCCGAGTGCTGTGTTCCCACTTACTATTGGTCTAAATTATACCAGACTTATGTCTGCCGCACCCTGAATGATGGTTAATTTCATGTTTCTATGCGATATTTTGTGAGAGGTACGTGACGTAGTAACTCACGGCGTTCGTAACAAAGTTAAGCTGCCCACGGCAGGGTTTGCCGTGCCAGCTACCCTCGCAGCTCGTGACAGGGGCGGCCATCACACTCTGCTGTGAACGAACGTAACACCGTTGGCTTGTTTGAACCATCGTAATATAATTATGAAGCGCAGTTACAGCGAGATTTCTGCTTTAGATTGCTAGCTGCACATTGCTACTTCATTTCAAAATACAAAAAAATTGGTGGTCTCTTCATCCACATGCAAATTCCATGCCACATCAAATTAATAATTAAACCAAGGTTATGCCTGTGTGATTTAGGGTAGCGTAGTCGACAGAATTGCGTGTACGAACCAGTTTGCTGCTTAATTATTTTAATTGTAATAACAATTTTATAAGCAATTAATTTGATTAACAATAGTACATTTCATTCTATTCAGAAAGATTTTAATTTATTCCTTATAATTTTTCAATTATCAAATTGAACTATATGCAAACATGATTAGAATTTTTAAAGCTTAGCTAAGGAAATGTTACAAGATGCGACGTGCGTATCAGAGTTCGTAAAGGTCTTAATAAAAAAAAATCATTTTTTAAAACTACTTTTTGCTGCTAGAAATATTTACACAGTTATTATTTATAGCATTATTACTATTGTTATTGTAAGTAATCGCGATATTTAATGTCTATCTCAAAATTTAATTAAAATCCTTATTTATATCTCTATAGTGGTTACTGTATTTTGTATTATATGAAGTATTCGCACTCATTATTTACACATATTCAATCTGTCTTTTGCCATCACTTCAAATGTCCGAAACGCATCCAATTCAATAGTCCCGGTCGTCATTCTCACTCTCCACTGCACAGATGCTCACAGTCTACAGGGTTCACTGCACCTATGCTCACAGTCTACAGGGTTCACTGCACCTATGCTCACAGTCGACAGGGTTCACTGCACCTATGCTCACAGTCTACAGACTTCACTGCAACTATGCTCACAGTCTACAGACTTCACTGCACCTATGCTCACAGTCTACAGGGTTCACTGCACCTATGCTCACAGTCGACAAGGTTCACTGCACCTATGCTCACAGTCTACAGACTTCACTGCACCTATGCTCACAGTCTACAGACTTCACTGCACCTATGCTCACAGTCTACAGGGTTCACTGCACTCGCCGCCACACATAGTTTTGCTGACTCGTCGCTTTGATGTCTTCGCACACCCGAAGCTAAATATCGTACAATCCTGTTGGTTCGGAGGCCCGTTGTGGTTTAAATAGTCTCGCTGGCCCAATATATGTAAGGTTCCTCTCACCCCGAGTTGAGTTGAGATGAGATGAGTTGAGAGATTTGGGCTGCTCTTAAACAATGAGGCCTTGAGAGCTGATCTCTTACTCCGAGTCTTGCAGAAAGAGGCAAGTGCAATGACCAAAATATTCTTTCAACAGTTACACCAGAAATTAAATCCGCTCAAGGACTTGAGCGCAAGAGTCCCAAAAGCTGTAGCGGCACGCCTTTGTAAATTTCCGCACACTCCTCAAGTTACCGTTCGCCCCTGACACGCTGATTGGCTTGCTCAAGCGGAATGGGGAAAGGGAAGCAAAGCAGAGCAGCAAGCATGTAAAAGAAACCTCTTAGGTTCTTTAATAAAGCTTTTCATGATGTTATGGTTGCTGCCTTGCATCGCTTCCTTTGCGCCATCCTCATCGAGAATGTGAAGGAGTGTGTCAAGGACGTTGCTCGTAATCCGAGAAGTACGAGGAAATTTACTAAGACGAGCCGCCGCATCGACCGCGATAAGTCCATCGGTGTCGTGCGCTCCCATTCTTGAGTGAATTGAATTTCTTGGGTTATCATTGCTAGAATGGTTTGGTAATCGCCTTAGATATTAAAATTCAATGGTGGAAAATTTATATGATAATGATAACAGGATCATACGCCTATGGACAGAGACTACAGGGTGTCTTGAACAACAATATCAGCATCTTGTGTAGTCTCCTTTAGAGACGATGCAGTCCTGCAATCGTGCGTAGAGATGATCATAAAAGTGTTGGATGTGATCTTGGGGAATATATGTTTCATGCTAATTCCAACAGTTGTTGCAATTGGCGGAGGTTTGTTGCCGGTATTACAGAGCGCGTCAAACACCGTCCCATCGTGTCCAACACATGTTCAATGGGGGACAGGTCGGGTGATCGTGTTGGCCAGGGGAGTTGACAAACACCTTCGAGAGAGCGCGTTGGGTAACACGATACGTGTGTGCACGGGCATTGTCCTGCTGGAAGAGGACGTTTCCTAGGCGTTGTAGTAACGGCAACAAAATAGGCTGGATGATGGTCTGAATGTAACGTTCACTGTTCACTGTTCACACAACAAACACGATAGGAGTACGGTCATTCTAGGCTATTGCTCTACAGACAATGATGCCAGGAGTTGGTTCTGTATGTCGCTGTCGTATACACTCTGATTGTTACTGCTCTCCTGGTCAACAACCAGGCCCAGCCCTAGGACGGGACGAGCGGGGCCTTCGCCCCGGGCGTCAAGATGAAGGGGGCGCCAAAATCAGACGAGAAAATATTTTTTTCCCTGCAATCACAATGGTATTTGAACACATGTACTGCTGATAATGTTGGCAGTCCAATATTAGTATAAAAAAGGTACAAACTCTATACGAGTGTAGGAATGTGATGTGGTAAGCTCTGCAGCCTTCATTATAGACATGCTTATTTTAACCAGTCCCCCAAGAAATAAAAGACGATGTGTTTTCTTTAGAAGCAAACAATTAGCATTTTTCTATCAAATATACCATTAGGAAGCTAGATAATGTGGAGAATTTAAAAAAGCGAGGGCTTGTGTATTTTAATTGGGACTGTGAATTTTGATTTTACTGCAAAATATTAAATAGGGAATGCGCCTTAAATCTGGGAAGAACTGGGTTTTGCGATTGGAAGCACACAAGTGATCGCTTGAAAGAGCATGAAAAGTCACCAGATCATATAAATGTGGACGGTAAGTGGATTAAGTGTGAATCCAGACTTAGTCCCAATGGTAAACACTGAGAACATCAACAACTTATAGATAATGAAGTTCAACACTTCAAGTGTGTCCTCGAACGCCTTTTGTCTATTACTATGTTCTTAGCCCAGCATAATTTGACTTTCAGGGGATCCTCACGAGAAGCGTTTTTCAGAGAATATTGGAAACTTTCTTGTTCTAGTAGAACTGTTAATAAATTTAGATGATGTTATGCGTGAACACCTAGGGCTTCTTACAGCCAAGTCATCAAATGACCATTATTGCGGGAAAACTATACAAAATGAACTTATAAAAATATGTAGGCAAAGCAGTACTCGAAAGCATACACAAACGGGATCAAAAGGCCGAATATTATTCCATAATTTTAGACTTCACCCCAGATATCAGTCACACTGAAAAAAACATTCACAATAAGGTTTGTGGAGGTAGAACATAGTGTAGTTAAAATTAATGAACACTTTTTGGGATTTTTAAATGCCAGTAGTTGTACAGAAGAAGGCTTGTCAGAACTATTGTTAAGAACTTTAGCTGAAAATGGACTAATATTAGAAAACTGCCGTGGCCAGGGATACGACAATGGTGCCAATATGAGAGGTAAAAACAAAGGTGTCAAGCAAAAATTCTTCAAATAAATCCAAGAGCATCATTTGTGCCTTGTGGCTGTCATTCTTTGAATTAAATGGCTTCAGATGCAGCTTCAACATCGACTATTTCTATCACACTCGTTGGTGTTCTACAGAAAATATATATGTTCTTCTCAGTGTCTGTTCGACATTGGGAAATTTTGAAGGACCTGTGACCAGCCTCACTGTGAAACCGCTAAGTACTACATACTGGAAAAGTAGAATTGATAGTGTCAAGGCTATTACACCAGGTGAAGAATGTGTATGATGCTTTAACTGAAGTGTTCGAATCTTGTTTGATAGATGCTGGTTTGAGGTATGAAGCACATTCTTTAACCAATCACTTAATTAAATTTGAACTTTTGGTTTCTCTTGTTGTATGGCACGATATTTTGTATCAAGTAAACATTGTGAGCAATTCAATGCAATGCTCAGTGATGGATATTTGTACCGTCACCACTTTAATCAAGAGTTGTATGGAGTATGTATCTTTCTACAGAAATGATGGCTACCAAAATGCAGTTATAACTGCAAAGGAGCTAGCAGGTACACTAGGAGCTGATGCTTCGTTTGGAGATCCCACTCATACACGAAGAAATAAGAGAAAGTTTGAATATGAAGGCCTTGATGAATCAGCAAATGTTAGTCCAGAAGAACAGTTTAAAAGGAATGTTTTTCTATGTCACAGTTAATGCTGCACTAACATCATTGAAACATCGGTTTGAGCAACTCGAAGAATACAAAAATATTTGGGGATTTTTGTATGACATGTGCAAACTCCCCCAAACAATTAGATATTTCTCAAGAGGCTGATAAGGCTTTATTAAACTAGTGTATGGTATTGCAAACAGCTCTAACAAACACCGATAGAAGTCACTCGAATATTAATGGCTTGGAGCTCTGGGAAGAATTAAAACACTTCCAGTATTTTGTACATCATCAGTAAATTGTTCTCCTAAGAAAGTTTTACAATATAAAGAAGACACATATATGAGCACTACATTTCCTAATATCTGGGTGTCGCTTCGAGTATTACTAACTTTACCAATGACAGTAGCTAACAGTGAACGCATTTTTTCGTAGTTAAAATTGATCAAGTCAAGAAAGGCCGCATTTGTATAGGGCAAAGAATTGTACATAAATGTACAATATGATTAGTATACTAAGATTATATATTTTATGGTAGCTCTGGGTAAATATCATTTGTTTTGATGGTGGAGTGAACGCAAAAAAAAATACAGGTCTCATTTTCCCAGGGCTGAAAATACAAACATATATTGACTGTTCCTAATATAAATTCATTTTCCTGTTGCACAGTAGTTGTGTGTGTAAGAATTATTATGGAGCCGTAGTTCCTACATTTAAAAATTTTGGTGACAGCGACATGATGTACGGCGAATCAGGCAAGGGTGTGACTATAAATTTAACACATTATGGTGATTACATCAATCTAAAATTTGTTTTGTTTATCAAAATTACATGGTAAAAGCAAGAGTAATGAAAATTTTATTTTTAAATTTCTTAAACGAAATTGCATTAACATAACAATAAATTTAATTTTAAATGGGAAAAATTCGGGGGCGGATTAATTGCCCCTTGCCCCGGGCACCGAATGGTTTAAGGTCGGCCCTGTCGACACCGCACTCGCAAACGACCGTCACTGATGCCAAAGTAGAATCTGCTCTCATTACTAAACACAACTCCACGCCACTAATCCCTCCGGTTGCGTTGTTCCTAACATCATCCGAGGCGAGCTACACGGTGATAAGGTGAGAGAGGAAACCTTGCGAGCGAAACTCTTGATCTTACCCCAGCGTCCAGCAAACGGTTTGTGGTGATCCTAACTGACACCCTGGGTGCAACAGTGGTCCTAATCTATGCGGAGTTCGCTGTCCGATCCACAATGGCTGCTTCATCTGATGCGGTGGTCCAGGCAGTAATCCATATGCCGCTGCCGACAGGAACCAGGTTGACGAGCATGTGCACCATCGTTGGACCACCGGCACCACCAATGGTGCACAGCAGACACTTCACGTCCTACGTGTTGGGCAATTCTTCGGAAGGACCATCCAACTTTCCTCAGGGGCACTGTACGACCTCGTTCTACGCCCGTTAATTGCACGAAGTTTGGTCGTCTATGCCGTCATGGCATGACTATAATTCTTACTATACACAGGTTGCTGCTTGAAACAAAGAATACTATTTCTCTGAGTCCACTACAGTTGTATTAGGCCCAGCGGTGTTATATTTAGTACGCGGTTCCTAATCAGTCCACAGCAAAGCACTGTTAATCACAGCATATAATGCCCTCTATCAGTGCCCCATTCTCATGAGGTGTTTCTACGCTACTGCTCTGGTGGTGTCCGCTTTACTTCTCCCACCAATATTTTTATTTATTTTGACTGATTTCCCATTTCCTGTTTACGACATCCCTTCAATTTCAACAATAGTTATTTTCCCATTAAGCCATAATTAATGGTTTTCATTTTGTGAGTAAAATTGAAAATAATCTTTATCCAGGGTTTGATGGTGTGCCAGATATCGTAGAAATGGTTTTGAATTCATTAAACTTATTAAATTAATGATAACAAATGGTGTATTCCCTGTTACTGTAAAGTGCTCTAAAGGCATACCCTTGTACAAACATTCCCCCTTTGTCTGTATGAAAATTATAGGCCAGTCTCCTTACTCTCAACAACGTCTAAAATACTGCAGATAGTTACGTACAACAGAATGATATCCTATGTAAAAACACAGCATTTGATCAGAATTCCAGCATGGCTTTATACCTGCTTAGGTTAGCTACTGAAGAGCATCCCTACCTAATTTCGTCCAGTTCCGTGCGTGGTGTAGAAATAAAGTACTTGATCCCGACAAGGGTTTTTTCTGGAAGTTTTGGGCCCAATAGGAGGCCGGAACCCATTTTGACTTACTTGGTATTTTAAGTTGGGTACTGATTGGCGTACCTACAAAATTTGGTTAAGATCCGTCGAACTCTGTGCATACATGCATACATACATGCATACATACATGCATGCATACATATAAACTCTAATGTTAATATATAAATACATCATATACACAAACGTTAATTTTAATATATAGATACATGCATACAGCTAGGTCCAACCCCCTTCTTTAGGCACCAAGTGCATGGTGGATCCCGCCTTGGTGAGGAGTAAGGTGAATTACCACTCCCTGCCCATCACTACCAGCAGGTGGGATGACTAACAACCGTCTGAACTGGCGTCACCCCCCCCCCCCCTCATCACCCCCCTCTGCCATCAACTCCTGAAGAAGTCAATACCGATGGGCTATTGAATGAAACTTCTGCTAATCTCATTCCTCGATGCAACTGACATGTAATGTTTCTGGGCTAGTTATTCTGACGACACTATACCTTCGCAGCCGGAGATTTGGCAGTCTTTGTGGTAGCCATCTGGCTGAGGTTCTGTAAATGGGAAAAATCGGGTGTGGTGAGGGACATCAGCGGAGAGGAAGGGTGCGAGACGATGGCGAACGGGCTTGTGCGTGGTGTGGATTGGCGAGAGGGCGAATTGTAAAATTCGGACTGAATTGAGGTGGGGCTGTACGGACATCTGATATTGACATTATTGTATATATTGCTACAGTCAAATATAAACATATAGTTTATAAAATTATTTAATTTGTTTTGATACATTTTTATAGGGATTGATTTTAGTAATTTCAGTACATTAATTTCTGTAAGGTTATGGACGTTTATGTAAATATTAATTGTAAACAGCAAGTAATAGCCATTCATTGTGATATACTAAGTTGAGAGTATTTTCTTTGTAGTGTTTGTAAATATGTTACGAAATTATTATTAACTTTTTTATTTAATTAGGACCTGAATACCTTAAAGAAATTGGCTAAGAACACTGGCTTTCAGAACTTGTAACATTGGCATCACACGTGGGTAGCCTAATATATATACATTCAATAATCGAATCGTGAAATATTACATGCAGTATGCTTTTTATTACTAAGCTATTAATAAGTTACTAAGTAATTACATAATAACTAGACCACGCAAATAAAATTGTTAATTTAAAGAATGGGTAGCGGAATTAATAATGTTAATAGTAGGCAATATAAGTAATCTAATCAGTGGTGTAAATAACTTTGTAAATAGTCAAATTAATAGTGTTAATTAACTGGTAGACATGATAAAGGACAGTGTAAGCAAGTGGTGGACAGGAACATAGAGAGTGTTAGTGAAGTGGTCAACAAACTGGATAAGAAAATATACTAGGCGAATGATAGAAGGCATGAGAGAGTTAGTGAACAATAAAATAAACCGTGGGGACAAGAAAATTGACAGTGTGAGCGAGAGAATGGACAGTATGAATGAAAGGATGGACAGTGTTAACGAAAGGATGGAGGATGGACAGTGTCGAGAGTAAAGTGGAACAGGAGGTGAGTGCCCTCAAGAAGGAATGGCAAGGATTCATAAATCAGCAGGGAAAAAGACATACAGTGGCGGAAGAGGAACTGAGATTGACCACCACCGGGTCGATGGATGGGGGCAACAAGGAGATGGTAGAGATCGCTGCCAATACAGCTGTAGCAGGGGAGACCCAGCGGTTCTGCAGTGTGGGTACACCTTAGCCAGGGCTGGGTAAAACCATCACAACTAAGCCGATCTCTTACAATGGACATTCACCCTGGCGTTAATAACAGTACCAATTCTAAATTGTTGCTGCCCTGAATGTATGAACCAACAAGCAGCGGACATACTACCTGGCAGCTGTACTGAGGGGTCCTGCACTAAGCATACCGCTCTTCCTGCCAGAAAAACATCGACTGGGTTATTCTACACTGGTGTCACCCTTAGAGCTGCATTTCGGCGAACAACACCTGCTACATGCCCACCATACCTGAAGTGGCACCCAGCGACCAGGGGAACCACTGCAGGAGCTGTGGCAGGACATCGTGCAGCTGTCACTCCTGTCTCTAGAGAGGTGCTAGGAGGAGGCACGAGACATCATCACAGTCGACTTTTATCATGGATGCTATTTTCAATGCGTATGTGCGCCGAGCTGTACGCCTGACATTGCCACATAGCATGCAGGTTGCACAGGCCCGAAAATTGGAGGGTGAATAGGCGAAGCATGAGCCAATGTCGCGGCATGCAGTACAGGCAGCTACTCTCTGGGCCATGGTTATGATGGAGATCGCATCCTGGATGTCTTTGGGGGATTTGAGGCCACCATGAGAGATGTCACTGTCAGAATCTGTGCAAGGGAGTTCCGTATTTGTGCATCTAAGCGACGGGAATATTGGAAGTGCAACAGAATAGGATGCTTGAGAACCCGGTGCCTGCAAATTAACTGTAGGATTCAGCAGCCAAACAGGAGTGCAATCTATAGTTTGATGAGGAGGATTCTGAACTTGTGAACTCCATTGAAGCGGCAACGCCTGTCTCTTTAGCACTTTTACGATTAAAACGTGGGGACTATACAAAATATTTTAAGGTGCTAAATGTTAGGAACAGGCTAATTAACAAATCATTGGAACAATCAGCATTCTGGTACAGAAAGTCTGTAATTCACAGGCAACCACTTAACATACAAATCATCCAATCACTACAGTAAATCTCAGCTAAAGAGATTTCGTATACAAATATATTTTGGCGAAAATTGGGTGCCCTTAATGATAAGTTCGGCACTGAAAGTCCTATAGAAATGCGAGCAGACGAGATAAAGACTGAACACTAACTCATGGCACTACGGATATTGTCAATGAGACTTGTTATGTGCCTACCAAGGTCGACATTATTAGAGCTCCTATGTTTCTAGACCCCGGATACACAAAGTACCTACAAAGTTCCAGGTGAAACCGGCGCTGGCCTCACCAAACCTCCCCTCCAGGTGGCCGATATCTATTAAAAGGTCATACCTGGAGCACTTCTTTCTAATCGTATGTGTAACTCCTGCAAGCAAAAGCTAAACCACCTCTTTAGAAGTTCATGGTGCCACCGGGAAATTTGCAATTTGAAGCCGTCATGCTGGTCCGAAATATAAAACGAAAACTACCTTAAACTACTCAAACACATATTAACTATCGCGTCTGTGCATTTCCTTCTTTCACGTTCAATTTAAGTATGACGGTATCCCCTTATCAACTTTCTCGACCCAGTGCATTCGAATGTGCACGAGCTAAGTTTTGGGGAATGCCTGGTAACCAGAAACATTCCCAGCCACCTCGCCCCCGAATGCAAAGGACGTTGTCAAAACCACACTGCAGGCTATCGGAACTGTTTCATTTACACTCACACATTTACAGCTCACATCTCACTCTCATTCTTCCTTGACCTCAAGAGGGCCTTCTGTCAGTTCCCATCTCTCATTCCTGTATCATCTGCCTTGGTCGTCATCGGTTGGTGAGCAGGTTTCCCCGCCCAGTGGTTGTCTTGTTCGGTATGACATGAGCCAACAGTGATTGAGGGATATGCGGTAGGAGGGGGTGATTTCCATGTTTTCTTTCCCATTCTTGTTCCTTCATCCTGAGATTGGCACAGCCCAGAGGGGGACCTGTAGACTCCTTTTCGATCCCCCTTCTCCCGCATCTATCCTCCCTCAATCAGGCATCCCTCGAGGAGAAATCCAGTTCTTGTACCTTAAAACATAGTCATGTCATCAACAGTCATATCCAGGTGTTTGTCACATCCGGTGTTTTCCCTCTTGGGAGCCTCCATCTACCGTTATTGGCATATCCCTGATCTTGTTGTAGGATGCATTCCAAACAAGGGACTAATACCTGGCCAAAGGTACGACTCCCATATGCACGGACAGCTTCCCTAAAGATGTTGGCTTCATCAAACCTCTCACCTCTACATCAATAACATTCCTTGAGCAGACTTAGTAAAGGCCGCTACTCAATCGGCAGGCCTGCTTGGGCAACGACAAGCCTGTTAACAACCTCCATCCTGGGGAACAGGATTCTGTCCCCCACCCCCTCCATCTTCCAGACTACAAGGACCAGAGCAGCCATGAACGTATTTATATCCTCCACTCTGAAGAGTATTGTTCCCCGTATCATCTCATTATAGAGCCATTGTGGGTCGTCCAGGTTTACTTGAATAGGCCAGGCCTGCACTAAGGCATTGACCATATTCTTATCGTCTGACCAGTCTATCATCACAGTTCTTTGCATGACCGGGGTTGCTGCATTCCTCCTTAGCAACTCCTTATGGAGGAAGATCTCCATATTGGCCACGGTTTCCCTATGCCGTGTAGTTCAAACTTCCTCCATTGGCACTCCCATTTCCCCCTGGCTGGCGCGGTTCTTTGCACTGATCATTCTTCTCCTGTTGTCTCTTCGGAGGTTGCCCATGCTGCAGCAGCATGGGCAAAGCCCTCTCGGACAAACACCACAGGCCTCCAGCTACAGGGCCAGCAATCTCCATTGCTCTAGCTTCCTTCACTCTGCTCTAGGCGTCCCTGCTGCCCCAGCTCTATGACCTTCGCCTCAGAGTTGGGACCAGGCAATTCCTCCCCTACCTTTAATTTTCCATTTCCTGCATCAGGCTTCTCGGAAGGTGGCTTCAGCATTACTCCCTGTATTCCCTTTCTGTTGTTATGTCCGTGAACAGAAACCAACTGTTGCTGACTTCTTGCTGCGTGTGAGGCGAGAGGACCCTCCTCACACTCATCAAATAACACCACCCTCGGAAAAATGTGTTCACCCATTCTTAGAGTCAGTGTCATCCTCGTTCTCCAGACTGTCTCCGAATTCGTCGCTCAGCCGGCGACTCGTCCACCAGGTATCGAAGTCCTCCCTTCTCTTGCCTATTCTGGAAAGGTATCCCATGACTTCCTTGATCATGCCCCTGTCCCTGAGCATGTCGCCGAGGTGGAGATGTCTGTGTTTCCCCTCAAATTCCAATCTAAAATCTTCTGTCTTGGGGCACTCCACCGCGTGGGCCAGATCTAGCACTCCACACACCACGCAGTTGGGGTCGTCAACCACCAGGCTCATAGAGAACAACTTCTCTCGAAAGTTCCCATACCCGGTCAAGAACTGGGCCAGATAATGACTCACATCAAACCACTTCTCCAGCCTTAGTCTCTCCTGGACGCTCGGGAAGATTCCGTAGGTGATCCTTCCCTTTTCCGAGTTCTCCCATCTAGTCTGCCAGTTTGTCAGTGTGGTTTCCCTCATATTCCGAATCTCCTCTGAGGCAATACCTTGTCGTTTTCTTCTGGCAATTTCATCCTTTTCTTTCACCAGCAGATATAGTGGGATTTCCCCTGCCACCACTTGTAGTACCTCATTCGAGGCTGTTCTATAAGCCTTCGTGACCCCCAGCAGGGCTGATCTCTGTGCACTTATACTTTTCCTTTTCCATGGACTTTATCCACCTCCGGGAACCACGCCCCACATGAGTGCGTGAGAATGGACAGGAACACCGACCTATACATCAAATTCATTGTCCGGTATCCGAGTCCCCAGTTAGCAGGAACCACTGCTCTCAGTTTCTGGAACATCACCATAGCCTTTTTCGCCGCATAGCTAACGTGAGCATGGAACACCAGACGACTTTCTAGGATGACTCCCAAGTACTTTAGTTCACTGACCATCTTAAGTATTCTGCCCCGGAACCTGATCAATGGAGTTCGCTTTAGGTTTCCCTTCAACAGTATTCCATTCATCTTCTCTGTGTGAGAAGTCCAATTTAGACCTCTCAGCCCATTCTTGAATACTCCGCAGGGCACTATCCGCATTCTGTTCCAGTTCGCTCCGTGAGCAGGCCGGGACCAGTAACAGTTCATTGTCTGCATAACCATAAATCACGCAGCCCTGTGGGAGGTTCAGCCTTAGAAGTCTCTCGAAGATCACGTTCCATAACAGTGGTCCAAGTACTGACACTTGCGGGCAGTCCTTGGCAAGTACCAACAGGCTGATTGCATTATTAAGAGTAAATGGGCACGATACAGGCACAGCGATACTGGTGACAATCACATGCGAGCGCAGCGCTCCATCGCTCATTCGTGCTAGGCGGTGAGCCAGCATGCAGTACTTTCGTCCTCACGCTGTCCTGTGCAACTTAAATCTGTAACAGAAGGACGTTATAACACGCTATGAAAGTCCACAGATGTAAGTACGACTGTACGGTTATTTCTGCTACCTTTTAAGGCAAGCTTGATATTTTTTTTTTTTTTTTTTTTTTTTTTTTCCATTTTTGCGATTTCTTATTTTTTAATACTCTAAAAATGACGCAAAAACAGTACAGTCTTAGGTAATTGGTTTTAATGTTTTTATTTTATTTTAAATTTTATTGCTAGGATATTTATTTTCTGAAATAAGCCCAAGTGCGCAAAGAACGAAAGTGCAGAACATATGCCCGGACCCGAACTACAAATTGTTGAAAGCCACCTAGAACTCTCCACTACTATGATTGCTTTAACTCGGCTCGAGCGAGTTCTCCAAGTGTTGATTCTCTTACGGCCCCAGAGAGGGCAGCCCCGGGAGCTCGAACCACCGCGCCCGAGGGCCGTTCCTGTAAGTGGCACGTTTTGCGGGGCTGCAGACCTCTGGGTTCTTCGTGTCCGAGGCTGCAGGCAATGCGAGCTGCGATTGTCCTTGCACGTTTCTGTATGCCCCAGACACATCCTACCCAGCTTCCATCTCTCTCTCTCTCTCTCTCTCTCTCTCTCTCTCTCTCTCTCCCTCCCTCTCTCTCTCTCTCTCTTCTCTCTCTCAGCAGCCGAGCCCGCCGCCCCTCGGCGAACTGAGAGAGCACTACTCAACTCCTTTCCCTAGCTTAGTCATTTTCTTGCCCGCGGGGCCTCATTTTATCGTAGACAGAAGCGCAGAAATATACGCAAGGGGTGCAGAAACAGAGACGAGGGATGCAGGAACAGAGAACAGGGGTGAGGCTAGGGTGTTATTGCTCCCCTCCCTCCCCTCGTTAGTAGCCAGAGGGGCCTCGGGAAAACAATGTCTTCTTGAAACAATTGCACTGTAAATATTTAAATTTCCAAAAATGTGTACGAAGGTTGAAATTAATTAATAAAAAAATTACTTTCGTCAACTTAATGGAAGAAAAAAGGGTGGTGGGTACTGCAATATTTGATGCACGGCTATGGGTTTTGCGTGAACGTCTGCGTTAGCATGTAATAATTTTATTTGGGATGTGGGAACGAAATGAAAGTAACGAAGTGAATACTTGGCTTTTAAGGCTTGAATCATATTCTCTAGACGAGAACCTTGGCTAGGCACCAAAATCAGTGCACTAGCCCATCTGAGTCGCGAGATTTACTTAAATCCCGGGAGTTTACGTCTACGACCACAATTACCGCCAGTCGCTGCGGGCCCCCACCCACGTCTCACGCATGAGTGGTGCAAACTCAATATCATACTCGCACCGTAGTGTGTACCGGATCAGACGAGCTCACATTCATTTTAGACTTGTTGTTAGCCAAGAATCTATAGCTTCGGAATGGATCACCTTGCGAGCATTATAAAGGTTCAATGAGCAGTTCTGAAATCGACCTTAGAAAATATGTCACTATATATAAACAAGTGGTATGAGTGCAGCAAAGTTGGTAAGTTGGTAACGACGGAGTGAAAGTGGTACCATGTTATAAAGTTTAATTATAAGTGTTAGGTAAAAAAAGTGTGAATGCTGAAATAGTTTGTTTTTTTTTTCTTTTTTTTTTTAATGCATATAAGTGTAAAAACGATTAAATTTATAAATTACTGACGTTTCTAATCAAATATTTCTGTCATTTCACCATAGAATGAATAAAGTGATCAGGCTCGTGACAATGTTAATCTTACATATCGTGAAAAAATACATGTTGTGTATACAAGTAGATCTTAATCAGGGCTTTCAAAAATGCTGAGTTTACCGTGAACTTTCTTTATCGGCGTTTCCGTCTAGGCACCCCATGTGTCGGTATGATTTTATAGACGTATTCACGTGTACCATAAGTGTAGTAATTTTAGTAAACTTTGATATTATAGTGAGCAACATAATGGACGAACAAATATCCCTAGCTGGGTTGAAAAATAAAGCATTCTTAAAACCAATAGACCTATATGAAATTATTTGGCAGGTTTGAAGGTAGTTATCTGTTTGGCACGCCACGTTCCTCCGTGAAATTAGCTCTTCCTTTCCCATTTTAATTTGTGATTTCAAGTGTCAGAAAAAAATTGATGCGTCATATTTTTAAGCCGGCAAAGAACCCTTTTCGTATCACAGCTTACTAAGGATATTCTACTCAGGTTGGGGAGCTCATCGCTTATATTTTGGTAAATTACATTTTTTGCTGCTGGTATCACTAGTGTACCGGATTTTTCCTGTTTGCGTATAAGTAAATGGAATAATTTCTTAAATAAATGTAATTGTGTAAAATATTCTGAGTTGTATTGTGTTAGACCCTACGTAAAGAAAAAAATCGTTCTTCGCAATAGAGTGGAAATATTACGAAATATGTTCTCATATTCTGAAATATTCGTAAATTGAATTTAGTAAAACGTATTCATACACAATTACTTTATTTTAAACATTACTACTGAATAGAAAAATATAATTGTTAAGTGTTTACAATCATATTTTCTTCTTTCCTGAGCAATTTCTTCATGCAAGAGGAGAAAAATACAAGTTCCTTTCGATGAGAGCGATATATTTACCGATCGTAAATTCGTAACTTTTCCCATTGCATTAATCATGCTTATAAACAGCCAAAGCCAAACAATTAGATTTTCACAGTTTGATATTAAAAACACAATGAGGCCGTGAATAATAGTTACGAAATAAAGTTAATACTTAAATGTTTTGCTTGGGTGAGTACATATCACAATTCGAGCCATACACGAACTTTTACACACTAAAAAGTCCAACTTCTCCATTTACCACCGGTTTAAAAGCGACCTCTTTGGGACATCAGCGCACCTTGCGGGGAGGGGGGGGGGGGGAAGTTTTCCTTACTGTGCCAAACTCTCCTTTAAGAAATCTCTTTTTGTTCCGTATTAGATCACAACCATTCAGTTGTAGGCTTTCTGTTCGGATGTCAGTGATATGAACCATTCATAACGTACAACAGTGGCACGGCTTACTAATAAGTTACCAGTAGTGGCTATACTCATGCTCTAGCTCACTGGGAAGCAAGGCAGGTCAAAGTGCCATTTGATTTACCTGTGGAGGAGCCCTAAAGTGGATGATCTTTTAAGCTGGGGAACAGGTTTCTCCCCTCCCCCTCCCCATGTTGTTAATGGCTGACGAGTTCTCCCACATCTGAAGAGCTGTCTTGTGATTGGCCAGTATGTGTAGGGCACCCTTTTAGTTTAAGTTGTGCCTAAGCGACGTTTTTTTTTGACGGTTTAGAAATTTTTTGAGAGTAGGATGACGAATGAGGGAGTAGGGGAGATGCGAGAGGGCTAGAGGATGGCTCAAAAAGATAGTTGGTTGTATAGTCGGTTGGTCTTTGCTTCGAATCGCGCCGATGTTAATTAAAGTGTAATTACATTTGCACACGCTTTAGTCCTTGGTTCGAATCCCGTCGAAGCTAATTAATGCATTATTACACAAAATAGCAAGTACTTGTAATTAAACATCCTGCCTTTTCGAATGTTAGTAGTAGACTGAGTTCCACACCCGTCATTCTTCATACTATTTTTTTTTTTTAATTGAGAGGGTAAATATGATGTGCACCCCTCGGAGGCTGGACTAATATGTTTTGCTATTAACCGAAAAAAATTGCCATGTGCAGCAAACCCACAAGGTCAAAAACTTACGCCACAAGGGTAAGTAAAGTGTAATTACATACAAGAACAAGCATGCGCATTAAAATTGCACATTATAACCTTTACGAATGCCAGAAATGCACTGAGTACCCTTCACCAAACACGAGCAGATGGGAGGCGTCGGAAGAATAATTCTGAAACTAATTATATTTGAGCATACTCGGAAATACACTCACTGAAAAACCTAACAGCACATCCGACCTCTACGAATGCCAGGAACACACTGGGCCCCATTCGTCCCAGAGTGAGACTTAATAAATTCCGATATAATTTATCACTACAGGTAAATGTAAATTATTACATATATATTATATATATATATATATATATATATATATTTTTAACCCCCAAAAATATATCGAGTTACATAGGAGGCATGGCACATTTGATTAATTTAGAAATTTATGAACCATCCAACCGGAAACATCATACTGGCGGACAGCTATCCTAAACCACAGTATTATTTCACTTTGGTATTAAATGTAAATGCATGAATACAGTACAGCTTCGATGTTAAAAACCAGTAAGAGCATATGTTTGTACTGTAAGTGGTTTCTTCGATTACGGCGGGTAACATTAGTGTGTGGAGAGAGCTTCTCCGCTAACCGTCAACCGACGACATGCGTCCATGAAGGCCTGTGTTATAAAAATATCGTTGAACAGGTGTTGTTTCTCCACATCCCACCAATAGGGAGCAATAGTTAACAACTGCAACGTAGTCAGTAACTTACCCCCGACAGTAGTGTGCGAGCGCAGTGGCCGTGGCTAGATGATGTTTGAGAGGGGAAGAGGGGAGAGCGTGGTTCCATGTATTCCTTACAGGCGTGCTGAGATCGTGGCGAGGGACTGCATACCTTCCCCACCATCAGAACTGAGAGCATCATGACCTCTCTCAGAAGGGAAGGGTGAGGGGCACACACGCTTGCTGCGACCAGTACTTGTCAAACAACTCGCGACGAGCACGAATCGCTCTGCTGCCTGCCATGTTGCATTGTGTAATCCAGAGGCATATATAGGTTTTCCTTTAGGGAGGGCCAGGATGATTGAAACTTCGCAGTCGATGACACGATGTTACGAGAAAAATTCCTTAAACATCCTTAATTGGAGCATGTCATTAAAACTGTAAAAACAAAAAAAAAAACCTTTCAGCGCTCATAAAAAAATATAACTCGCATAATAACAATAAAATAAATTATAGGCTATTTACAGTAAAGTGAGCACTTTTTAAAGTCCTCTCATTTAAAATAGTAGTCAGTAAAAAGATTTTATTTTAACCTTAGACATTAAGTTCAGAGTGTGGTGGAATATACACACTGCGTTTATTTCATACATGGCAATATTTATTTTAAAAGGTGGTTAAAGTATAAGAAATGGCTGGAAGGAAAGATTAACTAGGCTCTAAAAGAGTTCATATCGAGAAATAGTGCACAAAGATGTATAGGCTGTTCATTGTAAATTGAGCAGATTGCTTCAGTCAGAATAATGACGATTACGAAAAATGATTTCCTGTCATGGTTGAGTTAGGAAGTTATGAAAATCAAATTAATGATAGCATTTTAATAATTTTTGTTTGTTAGTATAAATGTTTATGTTAACATATTTTTTTTCCATGTAGCAGGCAGGTTTCGTTAAGTGACATTCATTTTAGACCTATAGAGATATAAACATTTTTTTGTGAATGCATTAAGACATCCTGTGACGCAGATATTTCGCAATTCGTGTTCATATTCTGGTACGTACAATTATACTCCTTAATCGGTCATTCTTTAAATTTCTTTCTTTCTCCAATTTCACGTGTGGCCAGACCCTCCACCGCCAACCGTCGCTGACAGCAGCTCACTCCAATCCCGGCCGACATTCTCTCATAAGAACTCACAGTGGAAAGTTCTCCGGGCGAACTGTGCGCACGTATACATTTTCCAACACTAAAGCACCAATGTGTCGCCAATTCAATAAAAGCTACCATCCCATTAAACTTAAAAAAGTATTTTTATATAGCTCACCACACTTCGAACTTAAACAATATTTTATACAAAATAAAAAAATCGATATTATCAACAAATATTTTTATTACATTTTTAAAACCTCAAACACCAAATATGAAAATATAAATACGAAATCACATACATATTTCCCACAAGTGACATAGTACGTGCAGAACTCATTTAAAAAGCACCCACTACTGTGGTAAATTGTGTTTAAACTTTACTATATGTTTAAGAAATGTATGCTTTCTACCAAAGAAATGACCACATATTGTGCATCGGTGTCAATCACACTCATAGTGTTTAGGGGAACTTGCTTGTCTTCGCGTGACGATTCTTATTACGCTGTAAAGTAAAGTTTCCTACAATAACAACACTGATAAGCAGACGTTTCCGGAATTCCTACTACAGCGTATTTTTCGCGTGTCAACGTATGTTTTTCAAGCTTCATATGAACATTAAACACTCAATGACATTTATAACAGCGGTTATTAGTTGTAATAGTTGTTCCCAAACAAATCAGTTTTTGGTGTCTTCTCAAATCGTGAACTAAAATAAATTACTCATCGCAGTTATCGCACTGGTGTCGAGGTCTGGTATTCTCTTCCAAACCAGCTGGTGGCGACGAATTTGGTGACGTATTAGAATTAATAGATGACGTTAGGAATTGTGGCAAATAAACATGTGTTTCCTTACTGGAGTATCATCTTTTAAAAATGTTGGACATATCAAACAACGATATAGATTTAATTTAGAACTCTTGAAACATATTCTCTTTTCATGTTGGTGTAAAGAAAGAACTGTTGCAAATGTCTGACCACAGAAACGATATACTGTCTTTATTTGAGTTCGTACGCTGCTTGTGCATACGGCCACATGCTTTGCTTTGCTAGTGTGAGATTTCTCATAACGGCACGACCACAATATACACAGCGATATCGAATACACTATTGGGTTCTTTAAACGACTACTCCTCGTATGACTATGCTGAGATATTTTGTAACAATGTTGACAAAATACAGGCGAAGATGTATCTGTTGTTTCAGTGTACCGGAAACATCTCACACCGTGCAGATATAGTTGGTCACTAGTATCAAACAAGCTCTGACATTTCAAACAGCGATGTAGATTACATTAGGTTTACTACGACAATAGCTTTCATGGTGACGTAACCGATCCTTTTCACAATAACGATACTTTATAAGTTTCTAATCCCATGATTGCATTGAAGTTTCTTATGAAGAATGCATGTCCGCCATCATTACTTCAGACACTCCAGACTGAGATGCTGCATCCAGTATTAAACTGCTGAGTTTCACATAGAAAACACAATAAGGTGATGTTCTTTTAACGTAGTAAAAATTTACTTAATAATCACGAGTAATATCATTACATGTAAGCATTCACAAACATAATGGATTTAGTAGCTAAGCGCAGAGACCTTTTGTACTTATCGGGAAGTCATTAACATATGGAGATAAATCGAGGTAAATGAAAATTATGCTAAGGAAATGATAGTTTTTTTTTAGGATGTTTCGTATAAATTGAGTAAAATGTATGTGTACAAAAAACTTTAAGAAAAGAATATTACATAACCAAAATACTTACAAGAGGTGGTTTAGAAACAGAGTTTGTATCTTACTCGCCTATCGCACGAGGTGGAGTGGTGGCCACTATTTGAGCTCGCATTCGGGAGGATTCGGGTTCGAATTACGATCTGGCTATTCTGAATTTTTATTTTGTGTGATTTCCCTCGATCACTAGAAACGAACACTGAGATGTTTCCTTACTGCACACCATGGCCCATTCCTCGCGTGTTTTTTCTTCTCCGAACAACTTGCTCCATCTCTAATGACTTCACTGGCAGCAAGATCCTAAGCCATACATACCTTACTCATATATGTTTACGCAGCTAAATAAAAGTTAAAACATGCATGCTGCTCGTCCACACATACATACACAAAACACTAGCAGAGAGACATAGACTGTACCAACAAGTCAGCAAAGAAGCTACTATTTATACAAATCTTAATAGTAATAATAATACTAATAAGCGATGCGAAAGCTATTATGTGGAGGATCGCTTGAATTCGATCTTCTTGACGATCGTTGAATAATTTACAATTCAGGAAGGATTGCTTGTTCACATCAAACCTCTGCAGACGCGTGTTGTTCAGGCAGCGCGGCTGCAAAAAAAATCGGAAGTATTTTGTATCTCAAACCAAATAATTCAAAAAATATAATGTATAAAGTTTTTACTCAAGGAAAATCTTATCAAATACAATGCGTGCAAGTTGAAAAATGTTTTGTACAATTGTAAGATTATTCATTTTTGGGGTCTGACATCCTTAACTTGGGAGATCTGCGGGCCTATCACCAGTTGAGCAGATGCGGGACCCCATCATGCCATATCCTCCAACGCCCACAACCATCCAAACGCTATAACTATTGCGTCAGCACATGGGGAAGGATGGTAGGATATACCGCAGGAAAGTATTCGCGCTCTGTATGACTGTATGCCCCCTGCATTGCCTTCAGAGGATGGCACACTCAATATTACATCTTGTTTTTACGCTGCAGCATTGTTGCTTTGTCCCCATTTGTTAACGGAATTAGCCCCAGTGTTGATCCGTATTTAACAACAGTGTTTTTAATCCTGTGTAGGTATTTCCGTAAAGTCTGATGTCTGCATCGATGTGTTTCGATTTCTCTGTCAAACAGAGCACGTCAAGAAAAATATCGTGAAGCTCTTTCAACAGTTAGCACTTAAACTCACACTGTTTCTAGTTCTTTGTTGTTTAAACGTTAACTTGGCTTATTCTCATTTAAGTATCGTCTTGTATTTACTCAATGACTATAGCAGTAGGTATTAGCGGGCAAACATTGGGCAAAAGTCGGCAAGTTAAAATTTTTACAAAGTTGAGTGTGACGGTGGTCCTTCATATTAATACATAAATGTGCATAAAATTAAAATTAAATTGACATCTGTTTATTATCACTTCCTTCTTTGCAAGACGTTAAGACAAGGAGCTATAGTTCCCAACACACTGCGACCATTCTTATCGATATTCCAGGCATTATATACGGAATACATAATATAATTACAAGGCGATATTATCGAATGTAATGAAGCAGTTATATTTGATGCTTTGTTCCGATTAGAGATTTATGTAAGAAAATGTACATCATACAAGATAATTTATGTAATACTATTGTAAATTATAATCAAGTCCACAGACGATTGTAATAGGAAAATATACAGGTAGTATTAATTTTAACAAATGGGAAATTTAGACTACACACGCATTAAAAACATGGAGATATCAGTATTGTAAATATACCTTAATTACCTATAGTGTAACAAAAAAACCTTTTCGCCACTAGTTTCCAAGAGATAATCTGTAAAGCTCAGAAAAAATAGCTACTGTGTAAACTATGGTAGTTAAAACCTTCCCGCGAATAAATGGTAGCTGGAATTCTAACTAAATAAGTCTGGCATAACCTTGCGTGGTATTCATTAACTCTCGATCTTTTTAAAATATGAGCTATGGATGTACTTAATCTTTAATACAAAAGTCTTCGAAATACTGGGCACTGAAGGACGTCCAGAAGAAATGTCTTCATCAATCGCCAACCACCAGTCGTGGGCAGAGATGAGGGATGAGCTAGATATCCCGGCCGGTTGTGGATCTCAGGAGGTGTGAGTTGTGAGTATATAGGAATGGGGACTTTGGTACGAGTCGCATCTGACAATTCCGATCCAAATCCGTCCCCAATCTTGGTAGGCGTGACAGCCAGGGTGGGCATGTTGGTCGGAGAGATTTTGTGCGAAGAGGTTAGTAACGAGATTCTTATTAGGAGATTTATTTTTATGTTCATATCTGTTTGTTTTTATAGGTGGGTGGTATTGCAGGAGCCTGTCTTGGGCGGTGTCATTCTCGGGTGGAGTCAATATTATGTGGAGTTAATCTTAGGTATAGTCAATCTTGAGCTCAGTTAGTCTCCTTTGTGCACATGTGTGGACTCTAGCTGATGCATAAGTGTATGAGCTCCGCATGGACGAACATGGATATTTTTGAGTGCTTTTGTAGCAACGTATTTTTAAAAATTATAATTTTTTTTCACTCTATATCGTAACCTCCCTGTGGTAAACTGATTTCGTTAAAAAATTATATAATGGATGTATTCCTATTTTTTAATTTAGCTTATCGTTATTGCTATAAAGGGCTTATGTATACCCTATACATACATAAGTATACGGAGCTAGAAATGTTGCTAGCAAACTGAATTTCACGAACCTGACCCTCAGAGTTCTCAAATTATATGCGCCTTTGCCTATAAATATTTGCTTGCTTACAAAGTGACATATGGAAATGTAGTTTCCTACATAAGTATTTAAAACAAATATATAAAAATCATTCAATGTGGGCATATGCACATAAAATAATCTAAGGTTCAGACCCCGACTGAAAAATTAATGATATCTTATGACACATAGCTTGCCTGAAAATTTAACAAAAACCGCTCCAAAATAATACGCACAATAGTGTTGATAAATCATACATGCGTTTACATAAAAGAAATATAAAAAATATAACCAAATATTAAATATTTAATACATTAATGTATTTGTACGAGTGAATGAAGGCCCTTCGTTTGGACGGCTAATATACAACATTTAAGTATCGTTCTTAAGGTAACTTGAGTAGCACGGTGGTGCTATGCCCCTCCAGCTCAGGGGTAGAGTGGCCATCTTGTAGTCGGAGGTTCGGGAATTCGTGCCCCGGTCCCTACGCGGCAGATTTTCAGTTTCAGTTCGCATGTTGCACACATGTGTGCCATGAATTTGTCAACAGGTCAGTCTATCTTGAGCTCGTCCAACGTCAACTATACAGACAATGTAAAGCATCACCCACGCTTTATCCAGCGACCAAGTGTATCGGTCAATATGACAATAATGACCATCTTTAAAAAAGAGTGGTCAGAGCACCTGACCCCATTCGAGAGGTTGTGGGTTCGAATCCCAATTCCTCCATGACAAATTTTTATGTTACCAACTGACATAAGGAAGTGCCAATGTTAGATAGTTTAATTTTTCCAAACTGACTTTGCTATAAAAATTCATCCGATACATTAATATGTATTAATTAAAGATTTTGGCATTTTTAAACATTAAGTATAACAAATTTAAATAAAATAATTTAAATTCCTAAATGACTGATCATTTTATCCTTATTATTTTTGACAAGGCCGGCCAGCCACCCACCTAATGCGAATAAGTCTATGCAAGCTGAGTGTAGTGTGAGGAGGTGGAGTGTAGGTTGAAGGGGGTTGGGGGAATACTTATTTCATCCAATATAGTGTATCTGTCATTGGGTTGGATAATCGTTAAGGCAAGATCATATTCTTCAATAACTGGCGAGACCGGTGATATATAACATTAATGACTCATGTATTTAATTTTTTTTTAGTTATAGTATAAATTTAAATACAGAAGTAGTTTTAAAATAACTTTATTTTATGGACTCTTCAGTGTAGCTTGTCGGTGGTGGAGGGTATCAGTATACCCCACTGATGCTGTGTGCCATAAATTTCGTAGCAATAAAACTAGCGTTCATTTTTTAAAAATATTTATAAACGCCAATACCTAAAGACATTTGGGGGAGTAGGGTGGTGTAATGGGGTGGGGACGCGGTGTTGTGTTGTGAGCGGGTAGGTGATACCAATATGCGGACGGATTCGGATCTGACATGCCAGATGCCACTTGTGCTAAAGTCCCGATTCATATACTACTGTTGTGCATTCTAAACATTTCCTATCGTTTTAATATGTGCTAATCATATTGATGTAGTCTTTACCCCAAAGTACTGATAATCTATTGTATGTACGCGTTAAACTAACTTCACAAATGCCAAATTCACATATATAAATCTTACATACATAAATATCGATATACTGAATATCTTAAACTGTAGTAAGCACTTCGATTACACTAAAATCGGAACTAAGTAAGGAAATGTTTATTTCCCAAAAACTGGAACATTGCTGTAGGACTATCGAACAAAAGCACTGTAGTAATATTTCTTGTACGTACATAATCCTTTTCCAATATCTATAATATCACGATATAACAATTATTTCTCATTTCCCTAATATTGCGGTATAGAAAACATAGTTCCACATTTAAAGACTAGATTGCAAGTGCAATATTTAAAATGTACTGTATCCTCACCGATATATCACCATATCGCACTGTCTTACGATATTGCTCCAGGTTTTATGGAAATATTGAAATACATATGCTACGTATATAATTGGGTTGAATGATTTTTACTTTACTATCGGAAATGGTTTCATCATCGCGTTAGTGTTGGTTGTTTGATATTATGTTATTTTACAATGTTTTTCCAAAAACTAATGTTTCTTTTTGTATAATGCGTAAAATATCACTTAAATATTTTAAAAACTCTTGTTGTTTCAACAACGCTTTTTGAGAATAATTATTTTGAAAAAAAATAAGATATGAAACCTTAAGAAAATTATAAGACAAAATTTATTTATTTCATGACCATTTGATACATCGAGATGAAATGAACAGCAGATTTTAAATATAAATCGATTCTATGATCTCTGAAAGTTTTAGCAATAATATCCAGTCGTTTCGGAGCCTATTCTGGACAAACATCCAGACAGACAGACATAACTTTTAAAAACAGTTATTTATGCTTTTACATCGTTTAAATAGCATATTATGCTTATATGTAATCAGTTTTGGAATAACAGACAGACACTTCAATTTTATTTATTAATATAGATTTTCCTAATATTGCGGTATAGAATTCATAGTTCTACTTTTAAAGACTAGATTGCAAGTGCAAAATTAAAAATGCACTATATCCGTACCGATATGTCACCATGTCGCAGAGTCCTACGATATTGCTCCTAGTAGTATCTCACAGGGCTTTTTTTGGTGAACTTCTAAGTTGGTGAACAGCTTCACAGCGCTCAGTGAGTTTATCTCTATTCCTCGCCCACGGAAGCCATGACTGCATTTAGCCCTGAAGTGAGTACCTCCTGGGCAAATTAATTTCATGCAACCCTCAAGACGATAAATGTAATATTTTGCGACATTTTAATGGATCCTTTATAGTATATTGTTTCGACAATTGTAGAACTGAAGACAGCGATGACAAAACGCGCAAACAACGATATTCTATCACCGAATAGACGCAACATCGCGGGGAAAAAAAATCTACTAGCTTTTAGATAATTTACTGTCTATCACGATAACCAAAAGGAGTTCGAAGATAAATAACAAATATAAAGCATCCCCTGTAGACAGATGAACGTTATGAATTTTACTACCTGAATTGTTTTATGTTCGCAAAACGACATTCGCCGTTGGCGACTCGGCACATACGGCTATAGAGTAATATTATTTCCTTGCGCTTTTACATTTTTACATAGCTGTCTTCGTGTCACCATTCTCAGTTGATAAAACCAGACAGTAGATTTCGTACCAAGAATATTTTAATATATAGTAATCAAATCTCACAAACATACTTGCGTTGAACAACCAAAAATAATCAATTAAATATTTACTTGTGTCAAATTTTTTGGCCATTTGTTTCTCTGAAATAATTTATTCAATAACATGTTGTTACCTTGCGCATAAGTACACTTTATGGACGGGATTGGAGTGAGTTTTTCTGGTAGCGTGACTAAATAGCGTGTTCCAAGTTGCAAGTAAATGGCAGAAAAATCATTTCATCCAGCTGCAACTTTTTTTTTTTTTTCAGATTTATGCCCCGTTGATGTAGCCGAAATTAAACCCCTAATTTAACGACGAGGAATAAACTTTTACCAAATTTTACTAAGTCAAGGGAATGATGTAAGGGGCCGGTCGTTGCTCTCTTGCCTCCTTCGTCCGATGACGTCTTCCGGTGTCTTGTTTCCCGACATTACCGATGTGAGGCGCTGAATGCGGCATCAAACTTTCATGTATTAGTTGCCCTCCCTTGTGGCCAGTTCACTTGTAGTCTGGGAACAGAACTTTGCACACTACTAAACGAGGTCTCCCCAAGAAGTTATCACGAGATTTACTGAGTGCACCTCAAGTACTGAAAACAACTTTCTATAGTATGTTCCCGGTTTCTTCGCACTTTTTTTATCAAACTTTTCGAGATTCACCTTATGCTTGGTGTGTTTAGTTATTAATTAGATATGTCATGTATTACAAGCGTTTTATACTTCTGTTAAGATAACATTACCTTATTTCCTGTTAAACTAAACATTTACTTCTATCTTATGTATAAATTATATTATTTGATTAATAAATAATATGGATAAAACCAGTGAGAAAACATGTGTGTTGGTAATGCCTAGTAAGAAATAATTATTTCGTAACATATCATTACACCAAGAGCGCACGAATGTGGCTCGTTGTCCTTTTGGTGTAATTTTCTAAGACTAGGTTAAGCTTTGTTCGCATGAGGCGGAGTAATATCTTGGAAGTAGAACTTAAGCAGGGCTTCAGAAACCTTGGAAGTAACAATGAATGAACTATACTGCGCACAAATAGTACAAAATTTAATTTCAATAATATCCAAATACTTTCAAATTTGACGTTCAACCGCAGTTTATTTTAACCTTAAGCTGACATATCTGCTACAAGGTGCCTCTGTGACGCCTATGGCTACTCTAACAAATCTTGTAATGCAGGACGAAACCATGCGATGTCCTGCTGAAAGGTAAGTGGTGTCATGAAAAGGTTTCTTGAACTGTAACATGGCGGCAATGAGTTAAGTTACGCTGGGCTCACAGAGACCCCACGTCTTCAGTTAAGAGTTCACGTGGTATCTTTACCTAACGTTAACAACTGTCCTACGATACTGGGTGAATAAATTTATTTTTAGTTTAGGCCATAAATACCAGGTGAAAAGTATTTTCACATTTTTGGACTAGCCTTGTACTATACGTGAATGAAATGTATTCAATACTATTAACCATAAACACAAAATGCCTTATTTTTCGTATTCAACTAAGCATGCGCAGGAGTAAATCAATTTAAATATTTCGGACGAAGTCTGTTTATCCTGATATGTTACATCCGGCGACCTCATTTAGGTAAAGCAGCTTTTAAAATTTGCCTTACGTGTGTTTAGGATGTTACAAACTACTGCTGACCGACGTAAAGGTAGTTAGTTACTGTTCATGAGCTTGTAGAGTTCACAAACAAGTGTATGGCTTGTTTACGCTAGCTTAAAGGAGGTGGGTAAGCTATGATGAAGAGTGGAAAACATATGTACAGTTAGGGATATTTTTTGGAGGAGTGAAATAATATAAAATGATGCAGTTTTCGTCAGTGTGTTTTATAATGTTGAAGAATGGGCTGTTGTACATTATATGTATAAAAATCATTTTATTTCTTCAAGAAAAAATTATAGAAATGGAGCGTTATTTAAGTTTTTTTTGTACAGTGTAGTACAGTAATGTAGCATAAATAGAACATACAGCCATACATTAAACTTGTCTCTCACCATGATCTATAGTATGTTGCAACCTAAACATTACTGAAGTAATAATTATTCTGTAAAACACTTTTAAAAACACAAGAATTCATACATTTCCCTCTACGACAACTAAACATCAATTTGTGGAGATGCGTCGTTTCTATCCCCAGTACCTTGAGTGTTTGTGTGAGCAGTCAGGAGAGAACTTATATTATGTTTAATAACTTTTAGGCTATTCGCGGAAAGTGCAGAGGAAATTTGTTACACAAACATTTTCAACAACATTTCACCGCAATTAAAAATTAAGCCTTAGGGTTGCCATAAAAAATAGTACTTACAATAAATCTTCCTTTTGAGAAGTTGACACACAAAGTGCTCTCGTTACCATTACTAGTGTATATGTTGTTTGTGCTATGTATATACATATATACTACATGTATTAAGAAGTTATATAACTTGGACATTATTGTTACCGCTACGCTGACTTGGAACTATGCGAAAAATGAGTTTTTTTTTAAATAATATTTAATTAATAATTTAATGTTTGGCGCATTCTTAGGGGGTTCTTACACTTGTAACGGAGCCAGACCGTCCAAGCAAAACTGATTTAAAAAAAAGTAACACGCAGTTATTATTTCCACTTTAAACATGTCCGATAGAAAAAGCACAAGTTCCACGGTTACGATGAGGAAAGACTGCCGTTAACCGGAGCTGGTTGTAGCAGATGAACTGATCTACCCTGGCACTACAGCCTGAAGAGCAAACAACGAAATATAATGGTTAGAGAAAAAAGTACTTCTAGAAATCCCCCGGCCAGCGGAAACGGCTAATAAGTTTTCCACACGAGAAAATCCAGGACGACCTCTTCGGGAATCGCACCCGGATTACAAACTACTAGGCGAACTGTGTGCAACCGCGAATATGCCAGCCAATAACATCTACAATGAAACCGCAGAGGTTTGGAGACTACTTTGACACTAATTGTTTTAGCGATTATCATTATTATTGTTTACGTAACAGCAGTGAGTCCACTTTGGTACAGAAAGTGGTTGTTTGGAACACAACCACAATGTTACAGAGCTAAAACTCAGTTTTTCACACTTATGCCTATATATAATTTGTAATGTCTGGACTTTAGAGGGCATTTTCGTGACTGTATCTTTGACTGTGACTTTATTATCTCCTGCACATTTCAGGAGATAATAAATTACACTGGTTTTTTTTTTGCCAGTGGAACGACAATTGGATAATAAACATGGGGTCGGAAACAAGTCCTTACGTTGCTACAGGACGTCAAAGTATGTTGGTAGGCTACCCGCAATAAACGTAATATGCGCTGACCTTGCAATTAATGCCGTACAGCAGTTGGTCACAAAGTTCAAGAAACTGTTCCGAATGGTGGCCACCTTCACGGATGCGCAATCGACAACGACTGAGCATGCTGTCTTCAGTCGCCGTTATGACGTTTTGAGGAGCCAGAACGTGAGCGGCAGCGGCATGGACGCGTGCGATGAGGCTCATAAATGAATCTATGGGAGTCTCGTACACTAGCCACTTCATGTAGCTTCAGAGATAAAAATCCATCTTGGTGAGATCAGCGGAACGTGGTACTGACTCCAATCCAAAGATGTCCAAATGTGTCACTGAGAAACTCGCGCACCGCCAGTGTGAAATGGGCTGGTGAACCATCATGTTGGAACGTCATGTGGCGGCGGATACCCACAAGTACCTCAAGTACTCATGTTCAAGCAGTGTTTTGCGGAGGAAGCGAAGGTAAACTTACTTTCACGCCCTGTATGGCAGCAAAGTAACGATACGTTCCCGACACATGTTTTTAGCTGTGTTGTTCCACTGGCCATTTACTACAAGCCAAAGTGCGTTTTAACACGAATTTCGAATCATTCTTATATACAACCCTACATAAAAAATAACGTTTAAGATCAAATTAATTCATATGTAGTATTTCATAATTGTCCTTGAGTAAATGAAAGTTAGCCTATACTAAGATATATTTATGAGTGTGGTTGACAGTATTATGGAACATTCTTTCAATTAACTGTTTCAGCTAAATGTTTTTTTTTTTTCAAACGTTCTTCATATATCAGGCCTCTTTCTTGTTGCTGATTTGACTTTTTTTGGGCTGTTGTTATGTAGATGGGGTCCTTTTATCCGCCTTGACGAACCTCTTCGAAAACTGAGGGTTTACTAGTTCCTCAAGCAGACATTCCTTGTAGAAACTATAGTTAACAAAACACATAAAATATTTTCTTATGTGTATTGTATATGGGTAAACATTAACTGTAAATATATTGTAATTACGTATAAAGTAATTGTAAATAATTATCCGTGTATGTGTTTTTATGGTACATGTTAATAACCGTCAGACACTAGTCGAAAGAAGATAGCGATAAGAACATATCTTTGCGTCATTACGTGTGTGTTTGTGTGTGGGTGTGTGTGTGCGCGCGCCCGCACTTGTGTGTATATCGAAATCACTCGTTAAGAGAAAAACCCACCCATAATGCAATGTAGAAGTTGAAAATACTCCGAGACGTGGAAATATTATCTCAGGTGATAAAAAATGTTACATCGTGTTGTGACTCGTCATAAATTGGTAAATCGCGTGGCAGCATTGCCTTGCCGACTGTAATTTGTCGATTACAGGCTAAGGTAAAGTAAGTATGGTTGGAGTCCAATAGAGTTTCTGCGATATGTCCACTTCCTTATAATCGTTGGAACATTTACCTTCATTTGTTACGTCTGATGATGTCGAAACTTAAAACGGCATTTATATTTATTTGTATTTTATCTCTCTTTGAATTATGCACATTTTTAATTGGTTGTAATGTAGGTATGTTCGGTTATTTTACGTCCGCTCAGGTCAAACTGGTACAAGTATCTATACCTATTAAGTAGTCCAAATCGCATTCTGTCTAGCATTTTCCTACACGTCAATATGAGGTGTAGGCTTTTGTATAATAGCCACGTTACAATTTCACTTCTTGAAATTGTTGTAACTTTCACATGTTCTGCGTGGTTTTTTCTGATAAATGGGTGATTTTAATTTTTCCACCGAACATACGACATACAAAGTATATCTAGGCCCTACAGTATTTGTGGTAATTTAAATACGTCACTTGAAGCGATCAGCGAGTATTTTAAAAAATTTGTAATAACTCTACTTGATGTCGTATAGATTGATGACACCCTTGTGTATTATTTGGTTCCATGCTACTTAAAGAAATCCATTGAAATATAATAAGTAAAGTGTATTAGGCTCGACTGTATTTTCGTTGTTTCTTTAAACTAAGAGCGTATTCAGCTCAGCTAGACAAGCTACATACTTTGTCGCTAGATGTAAGAACTAAGTATATATACTACAAATTTTAGTAAATTTATTTCTAACCTTTTTTGTCACGTGACGTTGCTTTACTCTCTTTAATTTTTTTTTTTTTTAACTTATGATGCAATACCTCAGATTAATATTTTTCGAGAGCTGAAATTAATTGTAATTTGTATTATTTCTGGTACAAAAATCCCAATTGCTGTTAAAGATGAATTACGAAAATTAAGACTGCTGAGACTTCTACATGTTAGCTGTATCTGGGTAACACCATAGTATGAACTACAAATGTTACTTTGTGTGTACAATCATGAGAAATCTACCTGCACAAAGATTGCGCCATTCTGTCACTCCAGAATTCGTCATCCTTTTCGATAACTCCATACGTCATCCAACGGGAAGTGTAGACCACAAAGTAACAATACTTACTGCCAGTTATGTGCAACTGCCCTTGCACTTAATAATAATTAGATACACGCCTCAGTAGTGGCTTCCCGTTCACAATTGCGCAGTAACTCATCTGAAATCAGTAAATTAGTAATAATTATAATAAAAATATAGCACAAATATTATAAAAAATATTACTTCAATTCTTGTTTGGCTAAGTGATAATTTTACTTGGCAATACAAAAGTGCTATACATTACACAGATATGGCTGAACATATTTACCTGGCCATTATCAACAGCTTCTTTCGGACTTCCGTACTTATCTGCGGAAAGAGGGCACTTTACTTCCATGATGGCTTCTTCACCCACCAAACCATCTATAATGACAGAATTTTACGTGACTCTATACGAATTAATCGGACTAAATAAATAATGCTATTAAAGTTAAGAAAAGTAGTTCTTAAAAAAATGAAGCAACCTGGAGTTGCACCAAGAAAAGGATACTCAGAATCTACGAATAATCCGCATTCTATTGCCACTATTCTATGTTCCTCAGCCATTTTGCGATTTGCTACAGGTTCGTTAGCAATGCCGTACTGTGTACTTTTTGTACTGAAGTCACCATACAATATAGAATGAACTAAATCTTTGCAAGATGTCGTTGCCTTCATATTACATACACTGTCAAAATTTTAAGCAGTTAGTAAATCCCTCCTCTCTGTATTCCACATGTGACAGTTTGATTGCAACACAGTCATTGTCTGTAGCGGATCTCTCTCTTCAGTCCACACGAGGCCAGCGAGAAAATTATTTTATTTTTTTCGTCAAGCTCTGGTGCTGTTATTGCACTCTATGGTTCATCTTGTCCTGTCTCTACCAAACCATAGTGCTCATCTGCTGTGTAGAGTTTTTTTCTTGTTTTCACTTGTTTCTTGGTTTTGTGCAACCTTTGATGTTTCCTGTTTTCGCTTGCTCATTTCTGCTGGTCGGCGTATTTTTATTCCTAGAACATAAATAAGAAAAACATGTATGTGTTAATTTTATTTTAAATTTGCCTCCGTTAAATTTAGTACTGTACAATGACAAATATTTTATAGGCAGGTCAACACGCCGAATTTTTTTGGTGATGTACGCAAAATAATTAGATATTGGCCACAAATGTTTTGTAAGAACATTTCCATTATTTTGAATACACCACATAAAACATTTGGTACAAAACACTTCATGGCTACCATAACATCTTTCTTAAAGTGCTCTCACCTGGACTGTTACCACCCATCATTGTTTTATGGATTACTCTCATATATTCACACACATTGTTGAATGACACAGCAGCAGCAGAATAACGCGTTTCGTACTGTCCTCTAAGTACATAATTTATGCGCTTTCCTGCAAACATGTCTGTTTACGATACCATTGAATAATTCCGACAAATTGTTCTTCTGGTCTGCTATGAGACTTGAAACATTCTTGGACACACTCCCACAAATAATCTTCATTATTTCTTGCAGTAAATCACATGACTTGAGCTCAGGAACGTGGTTTATTTCTCCCTCTTTGTTAGCATTGCAGAAATATACATCGCAATGCTCATGGTCACCGAATATGTGCAGAGGTGAGTTTTGTACATATGCTTTCAGCATACATATCCATGTGTTCAGTGGTTCATTTCCCGGAGCTCTGTATTTTTTGCCTTATATACAGCAGTTCGGAATCTCGGTATTTGCTGCTTCAAAATATTTCTGAAGGTCAGCGGGAACTTTGTGTTTCTGGTAAGATCGGTTAGCTTATGGCAGTAGTTGCGAACAACGTGATTCTTGCATTCCACCTTTTCCGCCATGAGATTAGGACCATAGAGCATTGTCTCACGCAGTTTCCTATGTACAGAGCTATCACCATCACCTGTCAACATTAATACGAAAATCAGTCTACACAAAATCATGTTAAATAAACATGTTTACAAATATAATCACAGCTAATACACAAATGTATTAACGTAGTCAACCATTTTACAAACAGTAAGTATCTCACCGATAATTTTGTTGAATTTAAGGCCAAGTAATTTTTCGCTTTGAAGGAAACCATCCGCTATAATATCTGCTTCCGTGCTAGTCGCACTTTTTTTCCAATCAAGGAAACACGTGTGTCTTGGTGGTGTTTGCTTTGCATTTTGACATGACGCACAGTTAGAACAGTGCCGATTTCTAGCACCTATATACATGATGCACAGATAGAACAGTACCGATTTCTAACACCTATATATAACACCTTTCCTGTCTTAAAACCAACAAGCGATATCTGGAAGCAAAAATTATACATAAAAAAATACAATAAATTCTGTAGAAGATACTGTAGAAAAACTATAGTGCCTTTATATGTTACTTAACTTACCACGCCCGATAGAGCGTCATAATTAGTTTTGTAACTGCGCTTACACCACGCTCCATCGACCACCACTGTACATATTGGAACTCCATCACTATCTACGTTTCCATCCCGAATGGCAATGGATTTTTCTTCCTCAGCAGTATCTAGCATAGATTGTAATGCTGCATCGTCAATGGCTTCCGAAACCTTCTTCATGTGCTTTAAGAAAGTTTAGTTACTCATGCAGTGCCTATCAACCCCAACAGAAAATTCTCTCAGTTGAGAATATTCTCCTCCTTTCGCTAGTATACTGTGTACAGCAGTTTCGTTTATTGGCATGTATGTGTCTTTATTTTCTCGATTTTCGAACATTATTCCAGAAACAATATTACACACTCTGCATTGAAAAAACCACGTACAGTAAAATCCATCCACTTTCTCTTTCACAATATACATATCCATAAATGAACAATCCGGGACTCCATGATGTTTCTCTTTCTGAATTTGCGTGAACAGATATTCTATATCAACAATTCTTCGCCCAGATAAGACATTAGCCACTGCTGGCGTACGAACACACTCAAAGTTTCTTCCTTTAACATGTCGCCAGTAATCCTGTGGGAGAAGATAGGAAATTTATTGCGTACCGGCATATTAACAGGTAGAACTGGTTTCAGCAAATCTGTGAGAAGTTTTTATAATCTACTCATAACTCGGTAGCAAAAAGCATTTCAACTCTACTAAGACACAAATACATAGGTTATTAGATGCTGTAACACAAGTTCAAGACATAAAGTTTTAGTACAAATGATTACGATTGTTGCGTCATTCTGGTAGCCCCTCATAGGATATTGTACCTCTGCGTTGAAAGCCGAAAAGCAAAATGGCGATTTACCATTTAAAAAAATACTTTTACCTCTCACTTTTGCGTCTGTCTTCAGAAGCATTACAAAACTGTTGCTATGTCACTGCAAAAAATATTTTAGAATTATAATTTAAGAAATTTATACTGGCGCAAAAAAAAAATGTAAATTTGAAGTAGCTTACTGGGTATGTGGTACTGTGCTGCAGCCTGTTTCTTCAAAATTGCACTCTGGCGAAATGTTTGAAATCTGTCGCCATCGACTGTTTGAAGACATATCTAGTTGACTGTCAATGGAAATGGTATCTCCGTACCTGAAAATTAATATTAAATCATATCATAATAATGAATAATGCGCATTACATTATGTATAACATGCATAGTCCTATATATGTAAAAAAAATACGGTTAGTGTTAGCGTAAAAGATAAAATATACACATGAAGTTATGATTTTCAACTCACAAAAGGTGTTCGTGAACATTGAGTTCTTTCCTCTACAGCGCGTCGAGTCAGTGGAACAGTGTTCGAAAATACCATACGTTTGCCACAATGGGGAAAATACATGTTTTTAAAATTATAATAGGCCTACGTTATTTATAAGTCTGTCATGGAGGTAAAGGAATAACACCGGTGCATAAGAATGTTGATAAAATACTTACAGTGAATGTGGTTGCGCACTGCTACCGGCTTCTTGATAAGCACTCTCCTCCCAAATATGTGAAAGTGGTATCAATGGACTATTTGAGGTAGTGTCTGGATCATTACCACTGGAAATTAAAATACAGTATCTCATGTACTGTACATAATAATTCGTGTAGTAGGAATATTTACGTAGCAACTTTATAAAAACTACAACTTTGCGAAGACAAGTATTTTAAGAAGTATAACTTAACTACGTATTTCATTTATTAGTAAGTTATATATCTTTAACTATTTTGGAATATTTAACTTTCAGTGTTGACTGTATTACCATAACACAGATCATATGTAAGCATAGTTCTTTATCACAAAATATTTCGTTGTAAATACTTACAGAGCCCAAAAATTAATATTGTTTACTCCTAGTTGCTTTCCTGGGGTATTTCATATAACGCTTGCAGAGCATTGAAAAAGGCTTTAACAGGGCAGCACAAAAATTAAGCAAAAAATTCCCACGATACTTTTAAGATTCATATTTTATGTTTTCTTGTATGAGTCTTGTTTGACAAATGTGGTTACCTGAAAGATATTTTTTCTGGTACGTCATTTTCACGACAGCTCTCAACACACGAGTCTGTATTATTTGGGTCTAATAAGTGCGAGACTGTAGTTGGTAGTTTTTCATTAGTTTTGCATCTGAAAGTAATACGTTTATTTTATTTTATAATTCATGCAAAACGTTAACAACATTTTAGTGAATTTAATGCATCAAAAATAGTTGTTGCTTAGGCTCCTGCAACTTTGTCATACAACGATTTCAACAAAAAAAAAAGGTCAAGTTGATTTATGAGCAGCTTACTTTGGTGGATCACGGGTAATTAAATAAGTTGTAATTTTGTTTAGCTGTTATTTATAGTTTTTTTAACCAATTAACTTGTACATTTTTTCCCCCAATAAAGGAACTAAGTTACAGATTTTTAAAATTATAATAAACTTAAGCAAGGGTCATAAACTTGTTTGAAATTAAGAAACTAACTTAATTAATGCAATATTCTGTATGCGTATGATAGTACCGTGGAAACATTTTTTTTCTGTATTTACAGTAACAAACTTGGCAAAAATAATTTTCCATTTTTTTTGTATTATTTTTTTACGCAAGGAAAATATAACATCGTTAAAAAATCTCCACCGCTGGAAATTATTTCTAATAACTTTCTTGTCATTATAGAAACCTTTTAATAGCGTTCACTCTAAAATAGAATCAGTGGCTATTCACTGACTGAAAGTGAGATTTCACAGATTCAATTTGTTGAAACTCCAACAAGAATCTGTAGATAACTACAAATTGTGTCAGTGAACTAGATTCACTAATTGAAGCAATAAAATTCACAAATCGAAAAAGTAAAGAATAAATGTGTACCCAGATGTACATCATATTGTGAAATTTTGCACATAATGTTTTTACAAGTCCGAACCTCAAGAAAATTTTTTACTAAAATTAAATAAGGGAATACTCAAGTGAGACTCGAACCGACCACATTTTAAACATTACACTAACATCCTAACCACTTGACCACGGTAAACGAAGTCCGGAATTGATTTTAATGAAATGATTATTGTTAACTTGCGTTGTGGATAAATTATGCTCATCGCTTTCAGAAATAAGTGTTTATAATTAAGTGAGACTTTTTAAATTTGCAGTAACTTAATAGGGAGGAACAGAGTGAGAATGAAAACTGCTACAAACCAAATATCACACAACAACTGAAGAATAGGAATGAATACATACACAAATTTACATACTCTACACGAAAGAATAAGTTGCCGAAATACATCAATCACATCAAATACACGATCAAACAACAATTAGTATAAAGCTTACTTCGGAAATGGTGGCAAACTATTACAATGTAGGCTAAACTCATGTGAAATGGTTATTGATGTGTAATAAAAATTTTATTACAGAATAAAACTGTAGTTTTCATATGATGGATTCATTAGTCGAAATTGTGCTTTTTAGTGTAATATACGAACTAATGTTATCTGATGCCGAGTCTGTTGTTTTATCACTTTTTCGTCAGTCAGAATCGACGAAACAATAAATTTGGCAGTAAAGTTACTGAATCAGTTGAAATTCCGCCGATTCTAAATAAGAGTGAAATAGCGATAATTAATTGCCATTCATACAGAAAGTACTTATACATTATCGGTGATGTAGCAGAAAAATCTTGTAAGTTAAACAGTAAAGTTTCCAAGGTAAATGAGTAGGTAGGCGTGGGTCTAACACAGGGAAAGA
This sequence comes from Dryococelus australis, assembly GCA_029891345.1. Taxonomy (NCBI): domain Eukaryota; kingdom Metazoa; phylum Arthropoda; class Insecta; order Phasmatodea; family Phasmatidae; genus Dryococelus; species Dryococelus australis. The sequence goes on from CM057000.1 coordinate 76,066,342, forward strand.
GCAAGGTACACATAGTATGATTAAGTAAGATATTTTCACTCACAAGTTATAATTTGCCAGTTCTACGTTTTTCAATGTGACTGTGTTGAAGGATGCTGAACGTTAAACACTTTTTACACCATTCGTCTTTTGTTGCACCGTGTCTTGGTTTTATCATTTCGATTACTTAACTGCAATAAAAATCTAAGTACAAACATGAATAAAAAAATAGCAGCACGCTGCTGTAAGTGCGGCTTGTAATTCACTGGAGTGCTCAAGATTCAAGAATCTTTATCTTATGCGTGACAATATTATGATAAAATAAAACTCGATTACACTCGCTTGCCACTTTCCTTTTGTGAGGGGATGTAAGCATATCAGCAACCAGTGGGTGGTTGCCATCTCGCATATGACTCGAGCTGTATGAGCTGTCTCGCTATGCGCGCTACACTCGCTTAGACCATAAGATCTAGTTCAATACATAATGTATTCACTAGCTCATACAATCTGTTATTTACCTTGCTTACACTGCCAACAACTAATAATACAAACCAGGCTACGTGTTATAGAACACAAATATTTTATCAGTGTACTTACTGAATTTGCTGTTGCCTTCTATTTTCCCACAAAGCACGGGCCATTTTCTTTTTGACACTCTTCTGGTAGAGGGTTTTAAAGGTAGAATTGCATTTCGTTTTGAAAATCGTCAATATTTTTCTGCGACATTGTACATAAAAACTAAATGTTTAGTTCATCACTGATACATCTTGGAATTGTACGTTTGCAGGGCATGCAGAATCCGCTACAAGTGAATTGTAGTGTAAGGAAGGAGTCCATTATCGACAGGACCATTTTCTCTCGCTCTATGCACCATTATCTCACGCCTGCATATTGTGTGTCACACAGCCCACCCTTGGACTCATAGTGGAAGATGGGCCTAACAACCATGCAAGAAAATATACAAATGTAAGTATAGTTTGGCAGTTCGCTCCATCGTACCCAGAAGCCTTAAAGAGAAAAAGTTAGTATTAAAAATATAAGGTACCTTAAACTATAAAGATAATATATTGGTTTAGGTTAGTACGGTACTACCCCCAGACTATAGTATCAGCTGACTTGTTAGGTTGCGTTTCTACGTTTAAAGTTGCAGGGGAAAGTGTATTTCATTGCAGCATCTATGAGTGGGATATTAAGATACTTTTCATGACCAACTTACTTTAAGAATTATACTATTCTCCTAAGTTCAGATATAAACGAGGGAGGCCTAATTTACAATATTTGTTACATCTGGTTTCCTTAAACCTACTCTTCAAATGTGCATGCATGGAATTAAAAGTTTGGTCGTTCAATATACTTTTATCGCATGTGACTTTCATTAGCTTAATTGAAAAATATTGGAACAATGTAAAAATATTATGTTTGATATACATTGTTGTTTGCGAAATTTGCAACACCCAAAAATAATGGCCCAAAAGAATCCAAACTCGAGGATGTGTAGAACTGTGTACCAGCAATAAGTGATTACTATTGCAGAGAAATGGCGTAAAGGTAGGCTCAGCAGCTCCCTCTCTTGCATGACCGGAAAGTTAATTGTTACGCTAAGCTCAGTCAGTAACGAGCCGTCAAACGAAGTGAAAGTAAGGGCCAGTAAGCCTCGTTGACGTCAAAGGGCGCCATTTCATCACGTGAGTGATTTCGGAAGGGGCAGAATGATCGCTGTCCGGAAAACGGGTTAGTCATACCGTGGCATTTCAGCTCGTACAGGGCATGCTGCTACGACAGTGATTCGTGTGTGGAACCAGTGGATAGAAGAACGTCGTACTCAGCGACAAGCGGGTACTGGATCATGCAATCTGACCACAGTATCGATGACCGCAATGTTGTCCGTATGGCCGTAACGGACTGTACAACCTCGTCCACAGTGTCGGCTCAACACTGGAGCACTGCAACGGGTGTGACCTGTCTGCATCGACGGTACAACGCTGTATGCTTTGGGCTGGACAAGTAGCACGCATGCCATTGCGTTGGCTTCCATTGTCCAGATACTACAAACGCCTCCGACTGCAATGGGCACGTGAACGCCATCGCTCGCGTGCTGAGTTGCAAAATGTAGTGTTTTCGGACGAGCCCCACTTCAACTTTTCCTACAGTGATAGCCGCATACGTGTTAGACGCTGCCGTGGTGAACGCAATATGGCGGCCTGCATTGTGGAGCGTCATAGCGGACAAAGACCAAGTGTGATAGTTTGGGGAGTCATTGGATACAACATGCGATCTCAACTCCTACGTTTTGAGGGAAATCTGAACCGCAGCCGCTACATCAGGGAGGTTTTAGAGCCAGAGGTACTACATCGCCTTCAGACAACTCCAAATGCCATATTTCAGCACGACAATGCCCGACCACGTGTGGCAAGGAATGTACTTCCCTGGCCTGCACGTTCGCCTGTCATGTCACCCAAGGAACATGTATGGGATATGGTTGGTCACCGGCTTGTTTATCACGGTGCTCCAGCAACCACTGTTGATGTTTGTGGACTTGCATAGAAACCGCGTGTAGGGAGATTCTCCAGGAACATATCCTGGTCCTCTATGATTCGATGCCACGATGTTTAAGGGCTCTGACTAGAGTACGTGGGGGCTTCACACAACCCTGAATTCTCAAGGATAGAAATCATGTACGGTTCTGCAATTCTAACCAATTGTGTATTATCATGTACTTAATCTGTGGTATGATGTTCATTTCAATGAGATGTATCCCTCTTGGTGTTGCAATTTTTCACAAACGTTAGTGTATTAAGACTAATCCGCAGTTTGTTAAATATTTGTTTTTATTTCTTTTCCTACATCAATATCGCAACGGAATGTGCTAGTCTTGCTGAACAGTAAATAGCGTTGTGTGCGAGCCTGCACGCTTCTAAATCTTTCTAATAACTGGATTTCAATAAGTGTATGTACTTACCCATAAAATAATTCGTCTAGTTTTATAATTCCCAGAAGCTTGAGCTGTGGCGAACTGATAACAATAATTAGGATCTTTGAAACGGTTGGCTTAATTCTCATTTGCTCATACCACCATCTCATAATTCCAAATAGGACAATGCATTTATTAAATATTTGTAAAGTGATCAAAACAGAAATTAATTTTTTTATTCGGCGTTCATGTGCACTGTGAGACATTTAAAGAATAGGGGAGGGGAAGGTAAAGGGGGTTGAATGCCTGCTCCTCCCCATATAAGAGGTAAATATATTATTAATTAACTTTTCTCTAGTTTTCAATGCATAGATAATATTTTTTATGTAACTTTTCTTGCTTTTGGAAAACTCCGAAAATCTTTTCATAAAAAACTACTCTAAATTTTGTCATCCACCTCCTGAATAGTTATTTCTGCATCTACCATTGCACTCTCCACAAATATTTTTGACTTAAATACAAACAAAAAATAATATAGGCAACTTTTATTACACTCATTGTCATAACAATTGCCGCTACCAAGAGCTATCGAAACGGAGAGAACTTTGACGTACAATGAAAATGGTAACACAGACAAGAAGTTACCAATACAACTAATGAGTCTACCTTCCTCTACATATGTATTGGAACCAAGTTTAATGAACTAGGACCTACACTTCGATAAACCTTAACATATGTTTTGACGCAAAACATTTATATTTCCATTATTTTGAAAATAAATTTCTGTCATACAACATAACGTAGTGTTTCTTGTGTGCGAAATTAGGCAGAAACTGGTTGATTTTTCCCTTAGATATGCAGAAAAACTTTGTTTTCTCAAGTGGAACATACTACTTCGAGTTTGGTAAAAATTGGTCAAAAAGTATGGTATACGGAATGTACGGAAATTGTTAGGCATAATTTTAAGCGGTGGTACGGCATGCTGATATGAACATTTGTATATAAGAGACATGTGTCCCGGAATGCCTACCTACTGAGTTACAGGCGTAATAAATTTGGCGCGCTGCCTGGACCTGCGGGCCGAGTCGAATACAGAGGTGTGGAGCCGAGGCAATCTTCTGCCGGACGTGACTGGTTCATTGTGATTCGCGGATACAACTCACCTATAGGCTGTTCACGGTAAAATGAGAACTTTTGAAAGCCCTGCTTAAGATCTTCTTGTATGAAAGTTGTGTATTCTCCCGCCTTATGTAAAACTACATTGCCATGGGCGTCATCACATTATTCATGCGTCGGTCAGGTGAAATTGTTAAATTATTCGAAAAGTAAATATTTTACAAAACTGCTCTCGTTCTTATACTAAGATGCATTTAAAAAACAGAAAGCGAAAGAAATGGTTTAAGTTATTGTAACGGTGCTGGAAAATATCACCGTACCGATTTCAGTATTTTATTCCACCTAACTAGCTATCCGCCACCTGAAAATGCTCAGCTACCAGGGTTATTAAGACTTACCAGTATGCTGTCCCCTTCGACAGCGAGCTAGGAGCTGTCGGGCATCGTGACTGCTCTGCTCGACTTTGGTTCCAGCACTGCGTGGCACCGCCAGCTGACTTCCCCTCTCCACGCAACACCTCGATGGCTCACACCCTTTTTCCCAGTTGGCCGTTGCTAGACAACTCTACGACGGGGCGGCATACGTCATCAAGAGATTTAAATAAACTGATTTTTTACTTCTGCCAAACCTCCATACTGTTCTTACATGTTCCTCCTCACTCTACAGCGTTAAGGTCGAAATATATATGACGGGTGTTGATACCCAGACAAGACACATAGCACCAGACACGCGACAGGAGGAAACGCACCCCACACTCACATATAAAATGTGAAAAGGGCAAAACAAGCAGAAGGCATTTTCCTGCCATATTTTGATCAGAAATATTTTGAATGGGCATATTTAAAAAATCTTAAATACAGGGCAAAACAAAAGTTTGGGCATTTATATGAAAGTTAAGTAATATTTCAATTTTTGGTAATGATTTTGTACTCCTTTTTGGGAAAAGTGACAAATTGTAACGTATTTTTACTTACGTGCCCATATTGGCACCCTTTGTATTCTTGGAGTCTGTTTTCAGGCATAATTGTATTTAACAAGTTATATGTAACCTGTTTTCAGCCATAATTGAATTTAACAAGTTTTTATAAATTTTGTATTGCATATTTTTGGGGCATTATATAAAAAAAAGGAAAATAATTTAGCCAAATACAGGAAATAAAACTATACTTGTGGTTTGTTCATTTCTCACAATTTTTGGGGGAAAAACTGTAAAGTATCAATCGGATTGAAAAAAACCTTGGTTTTTAAACTCTGCTGAACATCTAAAGCTTAGTATGACAGTTGGTGAGAGCTGTGGTCACTGCCACTGAGTATGAGCTTCCTACGGGTGATCCTACTTACGTGACAGATTATTATCTAACACTTTTTATACGACTTTAAAATATGTAACTACTTTCCATCCATCGTTACCGCATTTACTGGGCGCATGTCACTCAGTGCACCCGGTAAAATAAATGCAGGCAGGAGCAGTGACTTTTTTCCAAGGTTGATTTCAAAAGTGCTCACTTTATCGTGAACAGTCTTTAGTTGTCAAGGCACACTGAGGAGGACTTGGCTGCCACCTGCCTTCACGTTCAACAAACACTCAGTATTTCCGACATGGTTGGCCGCGTTAATGACTGCTTGCAAGTCGGAGGGACGTCACTCATACTTTTACATCTCATTGTTTGTTTATGCACATCGGTTAGCTGTTTGCCGTCGCGCGCGGACACTGGGAGCTGTCGTCTGCTGTCCGCCTGCAGGCCAGCTCCATTCCGGCCCGCGCGTGATTCGTGCTTCGTCCAGGCAGCGCGCCGATTTTAAACTGTGCGCGCATTGTTTGACACCTGCAGCTCGGTTAGGGGCCGTTTCCGAACCCGTGTTTCTTATATCGAAATGTTGGTATCCGCTTGCCCTGCCACCTCCTAGTATTATGCACAACAATTCCCGAAAATCTAGTGAATACCTACCAAATAACATAAAATATATTCAAAACATTTGGAAACTCAATGCCGAAACACCGGACATAGTTTCTTTGGACCAATAGTAACGCTTTAACAAAATAGCATTGTACACTTATATCCGGAAACGTATTTTCGTATCACATTTTCGTACAACACCTGCAGAACAAGGCGCTGTACGTTCATACATGTAGGACAAGTTGCATAGGACGTAGGCGCGCGTCACTAAATTATTACATAAGCAGCGTCGCGCGCCTTACGACGTATGCAACTTGTCTACCACGCTTGATAGCACCGCCTTGTTCTCCAGGAGTTGTACGTCGCAACTTTCAAAGCAATTATTTGATATAAAATATGTTGAGTAGTTTTGGAAATATTACGTAAAAAAGTAATTTTTCTACGTATCTTCTAAAATAGCGAACCAGTTACAATACAACTCTCTAAATTAAATTGCTGCTTGATGAATTGTCAAAATACGAAATTTGTTTTGAATTGGATCAATAGTTCCCTAGATATGCAATGGCGCTTGAATTTTAAAATGATCGTTACTTTGAGAAAAAATTACACGGCGTTGTCGAATGCTTTAAAAGTCAGATGTACTTACTAAGTACTATGTGTGTAGCGAGTTTTGTGAAATTTAGTTTAGAAATTCAAAAGTTTTAATAGGAGCAGCCACTCACGTACGGACAGAGAAACAGACTTGAGAGTGATCTCATAAGTCTATCTTTCTTTCAGATTGTAGGCTAAAAAACATCATTACAATTAGGCCTTTTATTCAGGAAAAACTGTGCCGTTGAAAACTGTTATTATTACATATATTGTTTCACCACAGCTAGTGCTGATACGTACTGATATATGGTCCAGCTAAGGCTATTTGTACGTTGTGAGATAAAGCGCGCGTCTTATCAGGTTATTTTTTCGTTGCTTCCCATTATTGCTCAAAACTGGTTAATCTTGTCTGTGCCTTTTTGTAGTTCAAACACTCATTTTCGGCTCGATAACATAATTTATATAAGTAGACAAATAGTGGAATGAAAGTGAGATGGGTATATTTCGGAGAATAGAAATATCTGGACGCTGACGTCAGTGCAGACGTAAAATATTCTTTTAGTTGTATTATCGAGCCGTTTCTTTCATTTAAAGAGTTCCTCGGCTGCAGAGGTCTCAAGGCGTTACACTCAGGCAACATAGTTCTGGATTCGGATCCCACTTAAACCATGGACACAGAATACTAAAGAATGCAGAAGCGAAGCAGCTTCTTTTGCCACGAAAACCAGCCAGACACGCCAGTCAGATGACGTCCCTTTACTTCCAACTTTTCTCAATCCCTGCTGCAGTTCTACTTCCAGGATATTACTCCGCCTCATGCATACAACGCTTAAACGAGTCTAGCAAATTTCACCAGATGGGCATCGCACCGCATTCTTGCGCACTCTGTTTAATAATATATTCCGTAAATAACTATGTCTTACTAGGAGTTACCAACGCCCTATTTCCTCCCTATTTTATTTGATGTAATTTATATGCATATTAAATATTATAATTTAAAGGAAAAGTATTACTAAAAGTTAAATTTATCAAAAAAATTATGTTCTTTTCTGTTAACACCAGCATGGAAAGCTTGTGCTAGGCGGCATGTTTAAGAAACTACCAAACACGTCAGACATGAGGTGATTTTTCAAAGGTTTGATTCAAAAAGTTGTGAAGAAACCGTGAATATACTTAAATAGGAAATGTTCCGCAGCACGCAGTAGCCAGTCAGAAAACTTGTTGAACCTCGCGCCACCAATCAGCGAACGGGCACGCCCACATGAATAGAGACGCTACACCCTTCTCACTACTTATTATGTATGCTGTGCCGTGGAAATGTGCCTTTGTCGCTTTTAGGTGCATGAACACTCCTATTAGGTTTTAGAGTCAACCATTAAGGTTATTATACCAATCACGTGACCAGATTTGGAACATAAATATCTGGGAATTACTGAGCTGAGTAAGTACGCTAATGCCCCAAATACCTCCACAAAAGCGCCTGCTATTGTTCACGTCTTATTTCACGCCTGTTTTCAAGCAACATACGCGAATTCAAGCCGAAAACTAAGTACTGTGGAAAATCACTTTTAAGAAAATTTTTGTAGAACATTTTTGTAGAATTTAACACTGCAACCGCTGCTCTGTGTCGTTCGAATTCATAAGGTATTCAACGTTCCCAATACCGCTAGAGGCCACTGTGCCTGAGCGGTTAGACTACTAACCTCCCACGAAAGCGAACCTGGTTCAATCCCTGGCCGGGTCACTTCCAGATTTTCACAAAAGGGAATCGTGTCGTACCATGCCGCTGGTCAGCGGATTTTCTCGAAGGTCTCCTGTTTTCCCGTCCTTGCATTCCGGCGCTGCGCCACCATACTCGCCTTTTTTCACCCATATCGCCTCTCAAGACCTCTTTGTTAAGAGCCGCCCTAAACTCTCAACTCACGCAACACTCCAAGTGATCAAATAAGTGAGCTCGAACACGGGAAAAGGACAGGTGTGCACTGCACTCGCCTATGCCCCTACTACAGAAACTGACCCATATCTTGACCGAGTTAGTTCACACAGCAATCGTATTTGGCGTATGGAAATGATCCAGTCTTTAAAGAGTATGTGAACTTTGTTACCTTCATAGTATATGTGAACTTTGTTACCTACATAGTATGTGTAAATTAATCATCCATAAATTTGTTAGTAATAATAAGGAACGTGATAAAACGTACGTAATAATGAATGTGTTTTATTTTTTACTGAAATGCGTTAACCACGTTACAATAAGAGGCTGTAGTGGAAAAGTCATTTGACGGAAAATGTGTCCTGAAAAGTCTGTATATTAAAATTATTGGCCAAAGAGAGCAAAATTTTGTGACATTATGATATAGGGAAAGTGGGAGATGGTTTTTGTGTTACTTCACCTCTTTTAGAGATGATCTGGAAATATTTTCGCTAGTGTCCAGGACTGTCATTCTAAGATCAAGGATACGAGTTTACTTCAGGGTAGTGTGTAAGCCGCGCCCATTTTACCATTCTCGCATAAAAGCAGCGGTGTCAATAAGCTCAATTAAATTAAATGAACACTCTTGTAGTTTTATTCTCACAAATGATCTGTGTTTATCTACATGCAGGGTAACTGTGTGGCCGTCATTAACAAATGTCTCGCAGTTTTATAATTATGTAAATAAAATTATCCATAAGTGGATTGTTGATATCTGTGTCAATACGGCATAATTTCGCTTGTTAAAACTTCATAGAATTAAGTTCACGCCTATCATTTACCTACTTGCTCGTATAACTTTCTATTTATACACATTTTTAGAATTTCAAATATGATAAATCTCTTCTAATGTCGGTGTTAAAATTGCTGTGCCAACGGTAGGGGGCGCACGCACGCACACACACACACACACACACACATACGTATACATATTGGCCTGTACAAACACACGCAAGTACATACACGTACTACATCGATATTGGTGAATGATGAAGGCCTCGAAGGGGTTTCGCTAGAGCAAGTACTATTTTTACAGCTGGAACTTAGAAAAAAATACGTTGAAGTGCGGCAAATTAGTTCTGTATCACATTTAACTTTGCTGGCAACCAGCCAAACAATATTTTCGCTGGTGGAATATTCGCTTAGTTTCAAAGAACGTAAAAGCAGTTCGGAACAATCGCGATAACGACTGCGGAGCTTTTCGTAGTTACAAGTTTTGAATTTTTCGTTCTGTGGAAGTTTTTAAAGTAAAATATTTCCAATCAGTTAATTAATCTGAGGAAGTAAAAAAGAGATATGTGACAAATTTTCACAAGAAACGTTCACTTATTGATGTTCTGCAAAACAAGGATAAACTAGTATCGCAGCCCCAGATGAAACAAACTTCAGTAACATGGCTGGCTGATATTAAGCTGTTCTCTGGAGATTAACCACGAATAAAACATTAGTTCATGACCAATATTTCACTTATTTGTAGTTTCAGTACGTCTTCAGGTCGATTCTCAAACATTTGTTTCGAGTTGAAAACAAAGGTTTACTAACCCTGAAAGTCCCGAGGACATGGCACATATTTAAAATCTTCTATTTCAAACATACTCGACGCCATAAATACCTAAAACATATAATACGTAACGAAATAAACACAATACAAGTTTGTAGTGATTTAGAGTTACTTTAAATTATCACAAATATCGAATAAAATACCATTATCCAAAATGTTATGCTTAGTCTTTCCTAATTCGTTTTTACTCATTGAATTAGCCAATGGTCAAAACAAATCCACATCCTTCCGGAAACAGCCATGTTACTGAAAGGTATTTAATTTCTGTAATGCGAATGATGTTCGCATTTCAACTACTGGATGCTACGTTTAAGGAAGTAGCTGAAGTGAGTTTTTAACGTTAATTCATAACGAGTTTGAAAACTGACTGGCGCCAGACATTATATTTGTTATTGTGTATTTTTGTATGCAACCCACTACTTTAAGAGTTGTTTATAGTAGCCTTTAAAAACCTTTACTCAATCACACAGGATTTTATATGTCAATGTAGTTTTGCCAGGATGAAGTTATGATGGTTTGATTTTGCGCATATTATCTCCATCTTTCTCTAATCTTGTGACGTCACAGCAGTGACAACTGCCTGGAATGGTTCATAAGAATGTATACAAATACTGCGTTTTATTTTCTTTTAACAGCTATTTATAAATAAATTAGTATGAGCTATTGCGGTATTCGCATGAATAAAGCTGAAAAGACAATTAATGATTTAATATTACTCTCAAATGCTCATTTAAAATGAATATATTTTTATAGTTGGTGATTACGGCTGGTTGCAGCATCCGCTAAGGACTTATAATATCTTCGGTGAGTTTTTTAACTTTTCTAAAATTGTTTTCTTTTTTTGTTTTAATTTTCTAAAAATTGTAGTTTTCATGTGATTTTTATTTTATTTTTTTTATTGTGCTTTATCCTGAGGTTTTTTGAAATTTTCCGGTGAGGAGTCAGGGGTGAGAAGTTGGTAACAAATGTTAAGGTTAAGATCCTATGACGTCATACAATGTTAGCTTTAAGTTTAAGATTGTTTATTATGTTTCCTGATAAAATAGTTACGGGTTTGGAGTGGGCGGAAAGCGAGGGTTATATACGGACGAGCTCTCTTGTTAATTTGCAGTTCGTTTGCAGTTCGAGAAAGTATCTTCTTCCTCTGACTGACTCAGAGTAACTTAAGAGTTAGATATGTCATTTTAGTTTTATAAAAGTAACTTGTATCGCCTCTACAAATCATCAAAAACTTCTTTCTCTCGTTGTGAGGGCGCAGTGAAAATGATAGCATGCTGTTCTAGTGGCCAGAAAATTTTACCAGCTATTGTGGAAAATAGAACGCTTAATTCACTTGCAGGACTCAACAAAGAAACTGAGCACGCATACCTGCCTAAAGTATTCCTTCTGCTGTATGGGTAACATGAAATGAAATATGTATACAAATATATACCTGCTTATCTGCAACAAGATAAAGAAATTCTCGGCTGTCTCCCGTATATAGAGTGTTTTAAAGGATGTGCTACTGTTGCAGCCACACCACTTTCTAAGAGCTGGGGTAATGCACATCGGAAGAGTTCTGAAGTAGCAAGCGAAAAAAAGGTGTATCCAACACTGAAAGATGTAGAAGTGTGAAGAAGAATGGTTGGCTGATGGACTACTTCGAAGGTTATATAACGAATGGGATGATAAGGTCTCATATAACAATCGATCAATCATGTTGCTTTTACATATTTATACTCAGCAGACGTATATAGAGACAGTCGGAATTGATAACATTAACTGATTGTTCTGTAGTGTTAACAATATACAACCATTTATAGTGTAAGAATATTTTTTACTTCTGGGCGGTTGTAATGGAAGGCAGATCGTCACGAGGAGAATCATCTAGTGTTAGTGTAAGCTGCCTTAATATGATTGAGGAAACTTTTGGTGAGGATGTCTTCATCGCTAACGCTAACGCTAACCTTCGGACTCTGGGAGTCGAAGTTACACAAGAGTATCTATCATCTGCAAATATTGTGGCAAGACATTCACGAACAGCTCTCACGCCAGTCTACATGGAACTAGTAACGGTATATACAGCACCTCCAGTGTATGCAAAACAAGATTACCTTTACTGCTCACAACAGGGTTTGTCCTATAAAATTATACTAAATCATAAATGATTTTGTTGAACGAGGAATAATTTATTTTTGACAAGTGTGTAAAAAAAAGTTAAAGTGTATGAAAGACTACTGTTTTTATTCATGCCCTCCTTATATTAGGAAGCTTGCTAGAAATGTTTAAATCTAATCTGAGTTAAATGTGAATTGAAGATGATATTCATTTTATCATCATATATACATTTTTTCTGGTGGTTGTGCGCAATGTCTTGATATATAAAAATACCTGTAAGCTATGAGGATATAAGAACATTAAATATATGTATATACATTTTTAGTATAGTTATCGGCATGTACTTCTCTGAAAACTTAAACGGAAATTAGAAAAGAAATACAAGAATGTTGATGTAATTATTTTTCAAGTAAATAGTAATCTGTGAATAAAGTAAGAAAAACCTCTAATAATTAATGTGAGATGTTTGGAACGCAAGTAAAAAAAATAATAATATGTTTCTTCCTCCTTGTGGTTGGTTAGAATATGTGTATATTTATATAGTTGCATGGACTCAGTAAAATCTCAAATGTTATTCACCCCCAGTAGCACGTTTTAACAGTAGTTAGGACGTATGATATAGTATCTGTTTGAAAATGAAGTATGTCTCTGACATTCCGAAATTGAGTACTGAGCATATTTCTATATGCACAACTTATTCGATTATCATACCATAAGATGGGAAAAAACTTTGATTTTTTATTGTAAAATATATTAGTAATAACTGATGGTGAGTAGAAAGCAAATGTTTTACAGGAGTACTATTCTCCGAAGTTCTACGATGTGTTGGATTTGGTATGCAATTTACTAGCAGCAATCATTTTTAATATGCATTAAAATATATGTAAATGTATTGTTGTATTGTGTTGGATGATATTGTGGAAATATCTGGAAAGTTAGGTGGGTGGTATGTTGTAAGTATTATAGGTTGAAATGCTCTCATAATATGATCGTATTTGTTCTTATATGATTTGTTCATCGATTTGTGTGATATGATGATACAGTTGTTGACTATTTAGTTTTACTGGTAATTTTTCATGCTAAGGGTTTTGGAAATGGAGAATGTGGAATGTACTAATAGGCTGCGTGTTGCAATATTGTTTAGGGGTATGGATATAATGTTTTCTGCTGGAACATTTGATTTGCGGGTTTGGTGTTATGCTCTATTGAGGTGAGTTTTCGTTATTGTTATATAGCTGACACTGGTATACTGTGTGGGGTGATCCTAATATTGGCTGTGTTTGCTATTGCATGATGAAATAGTTCGTCAGAATAATTCGCTACAATATTTCATAGGAATGCTTATATGATTGCTTTGTTGTCATGGATAGTATGGGGGGAAGTGTTTAGTATATCCGATATGGTTTAATGGAGTGGAGTGCAGGTAACGTTTGATGTTATGGTTTGTCCATGTATTATGGAATATCACATTACAGAATATTTTGATAGGAACAATCCATAAAAATAGTTGTTTCGTATATATTTGAGAGTGAGTGTAATATGACAAAAAATATCATGAGTTAGTTTAGACATTTTTCGGTGGTTAGATGAAGGTTTGGTTTAAATAGTTGGTTAATCTGTTATTAAGTATGATTGGGTGACAGGGAAAGCTTGTCGATATATTTGATTAATAATATGGTGTTAGGGTTGAGAAATCTGTTTCTGTCAAATTAATCATTGACTTAGCAGGGTGTAGAAATAAAACATTAATATATAATTTAAAAAATTGGTAATAATCCTCGTGATGTGATGAACGTATGACAGTATTGCGAATTCATATAGTGCTCCATAACCACATTGTCTTTGTTAGTTCACTTAGAGTGATAGTTTCAAGGGCATTTCTAACATTTCCAGCAATGGTTCTATGCACTCACTTCCTGATGAACGATAAACTTGAGAACATATATAATTTTCATGGTAGTTTATAGATGATATGTTATGGAATTAAGTACAATAAGAATCTGTTTGTATAAAAAACTTAAACATGTTTAGTGTCGATGATATATAGTTGAGTTGGTAATTTTAAATTCACATTTACACGTGTGTGTATGTGGTGTGTGTGTGGGTTTGTCTGTTTGTAGATATATTTCGCATACTTTAAACAGTATTTGCTTTTAATTGTAATAAAATGTTTCTACACATTTTTGCAAAAAATAAATATAAAATCATCTATATTTCGAAATTCAAATTTTGTATACATCCACAGTGAATATTGAATATATTTGTTAAGAAATATTGTGTTATTGGTAGAAAACAGTGTGTCTGAGTGTGTTGTTTATTGATATGAAACTGCCGAATGTATACGTCTGTTAAATAAATTAATGCAGCAAACAATACGATATAGTGGATTTTAAAATGAAATTTATAAGTAAGTATAAATTTATAGGAGGTGAGATGGTTCTATCATAACTATTTCTCATTGCGAATGTTCTCTACTAAATAGAGGTGTATGGTTATGTAAAGCTAGGAAGGTAAAATGTTTGCTAGGAGGGCAAAAGTTTGCTAGTAGGGTAAAATGTTTGCTAAGAAGGGCAACATGTTTGCTAGTAAGGCAAAATGTTTGTTAGGATGGGGCAAAAACGTCTGCTAGGAGAGGCAAAATGTTTGCTAGTAGGGCAAAATGTTTGTTTACAGGAGGGGAAAATGTTTGAGTGTAGGAGAGTTGGATTTGAATACTTAAAGGAAACTGTAAATTCCATTTATCTCCTCTTTCTATTACTTTAACAAATATGTATTATGCGTACAACACAATTATTAAACTATAATCACTTGCATTAGTTTGGAATGGGAAACCTTTGAATTTCGGGAATGAGATTCTGTTATATCGTGGCACTCTCACGAGAATTTCTTATGATATATGATTGTTTGTTTCTATAAAGAGGAAATATTATCTTACCACTCACATTGGTTTTATTTGATGAGTAATAAACAAAATAAGATTTGTATGGACGATTGTCTAATATTGCGTGTTTTTTGGTAGCCAGTTGTTTGATTGCTACTTAATAAATAAAATTAGACATTTTGTTTCCTGTATGATGATGGAGATAGGGAATGTTTGAACGAAAAGTTAGGAAGTTATTTTCCATTATTAGATTTCATAATTAACTAAATCACATGGATATGGGTTGTATATGGATGTTTGCAGTTCTAATTTTACAGAATTGATCTGGAAATGTTTGCGAGGAGGGTGAGTTTTGATAATGATTTTTGTTAAGCAAATAGGTATATGTTGTGGGATTAACTTTCTATAATATCCCTCTGCTAGATGGGAAGTGGTTAACTATGTTTGCTATGCTAAGGAAATGTTGTATGGTGTGTAGTATGTACACATCACAGCATTCGCCTGAAGTGAATTGGTAAACCATCGGGGAAAAGAAATAAGTCTGAATTTTTGGAGGGGATTCGAACCCGCGTTCTTCCGAATATGGGTATAAATATTATAACTGCCTTCGAATGGCACAGGGGTAGTATAGAAACATTTTTTATTTCTTGTATGTATAATTGGTCATGAGAAACTTTTTAGGGGTTTTTAAAAAATATCTCTTTTTAAGCTTACATTGTCCATTCTATACCAAATAGTTTATTTTCCCAGGGGATGGTTTTCAGATATGTCACTTTGACCTCATATGTTACTTACTTCATGAGAAGTTTAATAAAAGTTTATGTAGTTTAGACAGTTACTTCATTCTGCGTGTGTTTGCATGCAATGATTGGTACTAGCTATTTCTCGGTATATTTATGTGAAAAGCATATAACCTTTACTTGTGTCTCCTATGCTAAACAATAGAAATTGAGGTAGTAGATAACCTATCATAGTCTTTTTAGTTTGAAGTAAATATGCGTTCTTGAGAAGAAACTTCACAGTAAACAATGAATTCACAACAAAAAGTGAAGTTAATATGAGAATGGGTATAGGCTATTCACGGTAAAGTGGACATTTTTGAAAATTCTCTCGTTTGGAATAATAGTCAATAAATGTATTTTATTTTAACTTTAGACGTTAATTTCCGAGTACAGTGGAATCTACATACTATGTTTATTACTTACATGACAATATTTATGTAAATAAGCGGTCGCAGGATTAAAAATGGCTGAAACAAAAAAGTAACTAGGGCCTCAAAAGTGCTCACTTTACCGTGAATGGAAAGTAATGTTCTCATGAACGATAATGTCGGAGTAACCCTATTCGACATATGCATCGATGTTTTAAATGTTAGGGTTTTATAGTATTTGTGAAGTGTATCATATATGTTAACAGGCCGCCCTGCAGGTTTTCCGGTACGAGTTCTTGTGAGGGCAAGTATTTTGAGAATGGAGAAAATTGTTGATAGTGCAAGGCGAGATCTGGATTTTTGGGTTGGTAGAAAACAATTTCAACAATGTCGGATTAATAGTGTATGTCTGAGAATATTTTCAAGAGATGTCGGATGTCGCGATGTATACCTGCGAAGAGTTGCCTTAACGGAGATTTGTTTGGTTGCGGAATTTGGTATATGTTTAGGAAATAGTATGGTAACAGCAAATATTTACTTTTACCGTGCAATGATTTCGGAAATTGGAATTTCAAAACTCAATCATAATGGTAAATGTAGTGTAATTGTTTTAATCTATTTTATTTCATTATGTAGACCCCTAGAAAAACATTAGTTTTGAAAAGGGATTTTTTTTAACTTTTATATATAATGATATAAAACGATTTTACTGCATATGTGTTAGGAAATTTTATTTGTAATATTGTATTCACGTTTATGTAAGTACATACAAGGCGAGTGGAAATGGAGATCGCTATAACCTTCTGTTCGCATGAATCGTTGACAAAACGAAAGTGTAACGAGCGGTGCCAGCCACTCGCCTCCTGAGATGCCTGCACGGAGGCGATGTTTCTTGGAATTAGTCTCATCGGCGCAGGCAGAGTGAACATATCTGCCTCTCGAGCAATGCCCTCTACACAGGGGCTCCCTAGCAGGAGAATACGGCATCCTTAAAGTCTGTTGGAAAGGAAGCAATATCGTCTCGCACTCAATACCTCTTGTTTTAAAGTCATCTGCACAACATTGGCATAGTTGGCAATACACAATATTAAATTAACATATCTTTAACAAAATGTTTGATAAAGAGAACGTTACTTTTAAACAATTATTTAATGTTTAATGTTTAATATGAAGGGTGTTTAAATAAACATCCCAGTCACTAATTGTTGGTAGTAAATATGTATTTACCTTCGTTGGTGATGCGTGTTGGAAAACATGAGTATGATGGAAAAGAAAATGTTAGTATAGTTAGCAGGTTTTTACACATAGCTTACAATCCAGACATTTGATAAAAGAATGTCTGCCAATTACACACTGTGGGAGAAATTTTAACACCCTTTTTTTTTAATCATAATAAATATTTTTAAAATACTTGTGAGAACGTGAGTTGTAAAATGGTAAGTGTGAGAAACAGGATGGCTTACACGTAAACTGTTTACACGAATGTGCGTAACTGTTCATTAACACAATATGGGGAAATTATTTAAACACTAAAAAATACTTTACTGAAACAGTTTATAATAGTCTCGCAGCTCCCACTAAAATTAATATAATGAGACATTATTTATTCAGATCAAGGGGGAAAATAAAATGTTGGAAACAGGTTTTACACAAAATACCTGTCAAACAATTACACACTTTTATTATTAATGTATATGTTATAAATAGTAGGTCAAAACGAGTTGTAAAGTGTGACAAAGAGGGTGATTAGTCGGCGGCCGGGCATCAGGCTAATGGTTTCGTACGTGCTGTTAGCATGCGCCGGGGCTGCCGTCTGGAGCTGGAAGTAAGGCAGTGCAAGCTGTTTAGAGCCGCGCTTGTCCGCATGGCTGTTCGAGAGTTATAATAATTGATATTAGTGAAACTATAGTCATTCGCGAGTTGGCAGCGTTAGGCAGCGGACCTATAATTGGTCTCTCGGTAAATGTAATTGTGACAATTGTATGATTGTGCAATTACTCTTATTTCACATAACTAGTATTTGTATTTAATATGGGTACTTGCAAATATTTAGCTTGACATTAATTACTATGCAATTATTCATGATGCGAATTATTATTACATATATTTACTCTAGTCGGGAGTCAACCAACTATAGAATCCTCAATCCTACACTCACCCTTACTCTTCACCACAGCCTATAGCCCTAAACAACCCTTTCAACCTCGTATCTTGCAGTTGGACATCCGAAGAGTGAAAATGTGTACTTAGACATAGCACAATTGCGCAATTATGCCTGATTGACCTCGACGTGATTCGAACCGAGTACCACCCCGGGAATCGGTCGCCAGAGCTCCCATTCTGACGGCAGTTCATCCGACGGTAGCCCGCCAGACATGGTCGTCAGAGCACCGGTGCTCTCACAAACGTTCTTTGTGCCAGTATTGCTATTCGGGCACCCAGCCTCAACCAACAGCCAGTCACAGCACACCTCTAGGGTGGTGAGAGGGGGTGGAAAAGAAGGGGCGTGTGCATTCGGCCAATCACAATACACCTCACAAGGGGTGTATTGTGAGGTGTATTCCCCCGCCCCCTCCCCTTCTTGCGGGGGGAGGGGGCTGGGGAAGCCTGAAATAACCTGCATCTTGTGATCTCTCCCTCTGAGATCTCTTCACAGGATAATCAAATGTACCACTTTTGCCCGTCTTGCACATTGTATCCAAACTGGTCCTACTACTATTATGGATGGTGAAAACAGGCTTTAGGAAACCCTAAGGCCTGTTTTGGGCATAAAGAGACGTATGAGAAGTAGGCGGGAATGTTGGTAAAAGCTGTTCCCGCAAAAGCGAGAACTTCAACGAGATCAACCTCTGAATAAGATAATCACTGTCCACAACTACAAACTGTATGTGCTACAACACTGCCCGGCGCTCTGCATCCAGGCTCCCAGTTAGTTTGTAAGCAATTCAGTGGAAACAGTTCTAATATTTGACAATGTTTCGCAAATATAATATCTATTTTGTCTTCTAAGGTCAGCATTTCTTGCTTTTTTTACACGCAAGAACACGAATTGTGGTATTTTTGACACATTTCATTTCTTAAAAATTCCACGATTGTACTTGGATGACGCATGGATAAAGTGAAACGGTCAATGACGATGTTAATTTTACATAAGGCAAGAAAATCCTAAACAGGCATTTCAAAAGTGCTCAGTTAATCTTAAGCTGCCTATAGGAGGGTGTAAACCTGGCTGTACGGAGGACGGCCAAGCACACACGGTCATCTAGCGATGTCGAAAGCAGTTCTCGCCAGCAGTGTCGGTATTGAATTACGAGCGCGCTCCCCAGGCGAGCTTTCCGATTGGTTCGGCGCCCTGGGGCCCGCCCGGATTGGACTGCGACCCGGTAGCCCGTGCCGCAAGAGGCACCGACCGGAACTGACGTCACGTCCTCCCCACTGCTCCCTATTCGCTGCCGGCTTTATAAATGTTGCACATTTTCATTTTACCGCGTAATAAATGACACGGGCGAAAAAAAATTCAAGGAGAATTATTAGCCGTAACTTTTGCGATATGGCAGAAAATTCGAGTTAGAACTGTTGTCGAGCTGGTACGGGAACCGCCGATACAATTGCGTAGAGCGAGTATCACGTCAAAAATGTGGATTCAACATCGTCCGCGTTTTAGTAACGTTATTACTGTAATAACTTTTATTATTTTTGAAACAAATATTACAGACCACACCGTATTATTTATTTTCATTATATCTTCAGGCAGGGCATTGTTTTACTCAGTATACGCGTACGAAATGCACATGAGTCACAGTTGTATTACTAGATACGTACATACAATGTAACTACGTTATCTGGTTTATCGAACTGTAGTCAGGAAATGTGTGTTCAACTCGCGCTTTTTCGTAAGTTCTAAACGAACATATTTCTAACCTTCATTGAACGTAAGCCCTCAGCAGGCTGACTTTCAGTCGTTTTGAAAATCGAAAATTTGAAATATATTAAACCGTAAGTGTACTATTTACATTCTACTTCTATGCGATTTAATTATCAGCTTTAGAAAATAATGCGCTCTGAAGTCACATCACTAGTTTAACTATAAAAATGAAATTTTGAGTTAAAAACTTTTATATTAAAATAACAATTTTCACCCAGAAGAGCTGGGAAATTTACTGGGAGTGGATTAAATATGAAAGGAAAATCGCAGTAATACATTTTCTAATAAATCTTGGGACAGTATATTTTACCTGCTTAAAACAAAGTTTGTGTCGGCATCTAACTTGCGTGTACTCACCACGAACTAAGCTCATATCGTCTGGGATAGTTGGGTGGTAGACCTGTGGGACGCAGGGGGGAGTGTGCGGAGGCTTGTCAAATAAACAGCCAATTAGAAATAGTGTCGTGGTGAGTCGTCTGCTGTTCGCCGTACCAGGAGTTAGTGTGCTCAGCCATCTTTAAAACAATACAACAGTTGGCATATTACATGTAGTTAAGTCTAAGTGTGACAAATAATTTTTTTTCAGTTTTATTTTTATTTTTATAATTATAATCGAGAAAGAAAACCGCCAAATAAAACGTCCCCTACGTTTAACACATGCAAAAATCGGATGCGGCACCGCCGAGAATCGAATCCAGTTTTCCTCAGGGGGAAGGGGGGGGGGGGGTGATATAACCTCACACCCGCCGACCCTAGTAAGAATTCAGTCAGTAACTCGCAATCATTACACAGTTAACACAGCGTCACGTTTAAATCTAGTGTGTGGTTAAGCAGTTTTTTATTTAGAATTTTAAATTGCTAGAGACTGGGAGCTTTTACAGATTCGTTAAAATATATACTTGACTCCACAGTCACCTGTATAGTTGGAGTCACTAGAGCTCACGTCTGGCAGTTGCCTTCTACGGTTCTTTCATTTCGGCATAATTACTGGTTCGAAATAATTCGAGACTTGTAAAATAAAATTTGTACCAAACGGGAAAGGAGCGCATGTTCTGCATTGGCTCGAAGTCTAACCGTGCTTCCAAGAGGGTTCGCTAAATGTTCAGTTCGTGCGGGTGACGCCATTGTTTTCTTCTTCCAAGACTTAGGCATAGATACCTCTTCCGTCCTTGTTCGTATTGATACGATTTCTCTCTCGAAGTCAGTGGACTAAACCAGGTTCGTTAAAAAAAAATGGAGGTCTTAGGTCCTATAATTAAATATAAGACTTAATTATAATTTCCTAATTTCATTAAAAATAATTATAAACATAATTATCTTGACAGGAATTCTCACAATAAATGGAGACAATTGATGACTTAACATTCAAAATGGGCTAAGTGCCAAAAAGTAAATTTTGAGATAATGAGGAAATTAGTATATCAGTACCAACAGGCAAATTGGATATTGTCTTTATGCTTTTATATCTTCAGTCACTTTACAAAAGTAGTAAAATACTTGCAACTCCCCTGTGCCAAGCAAATTTAGGTCAGTGGAAATATTTTTCGAACAAAATATTTATTAAAGGCTACAGCCATTATATTTAAAAATTTTAAACTATCTTTACAATGATTAACAACATAAATAGAAATTATCTGAACGTTTTAAAACATTTGTGTTGACTACAGCAATGTAATATAGACTTACGTTATAGCAGAATCCTAAAGTAAAATAAAAATTAAATATAATTTAATTGAAGAATGTACTAAGTCCGAGCAAGATTTTCTGTTACGAAGCACGTTGGACATTCCATACTTCAGGACTTCGAACAAACGCCTTTGTTGCCTTTAACAAAGTAATATATAATAAATCATAAGACTGATTCTACCAAAAAATGAAAATACAACTGAATTGAAGACAATATTATGTTAACATATTAATGTTTTATTTGATAGGCAGGGTTTCACATCACACTTCATTACTTCTTACTGCTTTGCATGTCACTTCTTTGTTAACGTTATCACAGTAATATATTAAGTAACAAAATAAATTAGGCCACGCAAATCTTTTAAATGAAGAATGTACTAAGTTCATGCTCTGTTCAGTTAGAGGCATTATTTTCACACCAAACTTTAATTTGCTATTCCTGTTTCTTACAAATCACTGTAAAATTTCTTATGTTTTTCTGGCAGATATTCCTTCATAGCAATAAGATCTTTCTTTTTCTCAGCTTACACACCTTTCGTTGTTTTCATCAGATCTATTTCACAATTATTAAAATTCTGAACAGATTTTCCTTTCTTTAGTACAGTAAAAGTCGTCCAGTCTTCCATCTCATTGAAAGATTTCTTACAGCGTATTACCCCAGGAGTTGTAATTTTAATCCATGAAACTGAAGTAATATTAATCCTTGTCGTGTTAATGACATTATTACATGTTTTCTGGAAGTCTAGGAAGTCATTCTGTCCCATTTGCAGCACTCTAAATGGCTATGTGGTGCGAGCTGTTTTCACAATTTCCGTAAGGTCATTTGGAACATAACACATTACAACTTTCTTCCTCTTTTCTATTAGAGCAAAGTCACGGTCGCAAGCTAGGAAACTATGACCTGAAACTAAATAGTTGTGTTCTATTGACTCATATGCACCACTGGATACCAGAAACATGTACATAAAAATGAGCACACGATTTTTGTTCTGAGAGCAGTAGTTGTCATTCCACACAACAATCTTACGTTTGGGTGTGAACCTAGGAACAGTGTTTAATACTTTAAATAGACATGATACGATAGCATTAGCACTTCTGTCGCCTGCACACTCATGCCACATACACATTAAGCCATCGCTTGTGTCATGGACATGTACACAATTGTTATAACAGGACAGTTGCTGTAAGTAAAACATAACTGAATGTTTCAAACTCCTTACAAACATTACCTGTTGCATGTCAACTGACAGTGTACAAACACTGCTACCTGGCATACACAAGTCTACAGAGTCTTTTTTTCAACATTTCCATTACTGTCTCTGCTTTTCCTATGGTGTAATTCTAGATTTATTTTTGCTCTGGGGGATTGTTCTGATTCTCCTTTAATTTGTAAGTCATAGAGATCACACTTCTTACGTGTATCACTTCGCGATTTTCGAAAACGAAGTTGTGGGAAGTCACGAATTCTTCTGTAGTAGGCACGGTTCACCTTGCTTTCTGGATATTTGGATTTAAACACTTCATACAACCAAGTAATATCTAGGTCTGGAGTAAGATACTCTTTATCCGACTTCTTTCTTGAATAATGCCCGATATTTCGTGGAATGGAGCTAATATGTTCCCTGATCTGTTGTTGGTCGTCATCATTGCATTTCTTGTTATGCGCATCTCCTCTTTCATCACAGTACATGGTGTCCCCTCTCTTCATTTTCTTTGATAGTATCTCCATTTTTTTTTTTTTTCGGATTGCAAAAAAATCCGTGAAGGTTTTTCTGCACAAACGTGTATGATTCCCCTTACCATCAGGAACTGTAAGCACTAAAGAAGATTGCCTACTACATTCTTCCGGGCTTGTGTTCTTGCCATGACGTCTGCGTGCGACGGGAAAAACGTGAATTAACCCCATTAGGAATGTACCTTGGCATTCTTCATTTACGGCATAAAATATTTCAAAAAGTTTATTTTTCAGCTCAGGTGATAGCGATTTACACTTCAGATGGGTACACTTCAAATGGGTATGCCTAAAACAAGAACATATATGCGAAAGCACAACACTGTTCCATAAGAAAACAACAATAGTAGTGACATTTGGCTGTGAAACTTGTAAAAACATTCACATAACCCTAACAAATTTGTTTATATTCAAACCTCAGGCATTGGTTTATTTTTTGCTGCCCTCATATTTCCTTCCGATGATTTATATTCTTCACCACTCACTCTTAAATCACACTTTAGTTTCTTTTCGGCATGGTTTGCAAATTTATGTCGCTTGTATTAAACTGCAGTGTCCACAGGTTAAAAGTATCAACAACGATATGAAAACACAAAATTATGAGAGAAAAACAAAGGGACAATGAAATTCCTTGATTAAACATTTCAAACTCCATGGAGCAAATAATATTATGGAGGAAAACAAACCCCATTATTAAATAATATTATGGCTACACATCTAAATAATAAACTAAAAATAGAGTAGGATGATTAGTGTATTATGCTCATGTTCCCAACAATGGCATGCAAATCGCCTATCCAAATGTCACACTCATGTCTTCTAACAACAATTTTTGGGCTTTTCTAACATTTGTTTTAAACAAAACCTTACTGCAAATTATATTTATTTCAGTTGTATTAAATCATGATCAGAGGCATTGTATTGCCATTTTAAGTCACATATTTATTTACAGTCAGATCTAATCTCAGTTCAAAATACTAGTTTGACAGATGTACCGGCGAAAAAGCAGTTTAATGTTTCGACACAAACATTGGGTACTGCGCATTTGATGAGTACACTCTACCCTATAGTCAGCCTACAGTCTACAAATCATCCTTGCATCTTATTGCCCACAAAACAAACATAATTTTATGGTTGGTCCCACTGTCACATCGCTGTTAGATATCCCCTTTTGAATGAACATGGTTGTGGAGTTAGCTCCACAGTCACATCACTGTTAAATATCCCCTTTTGAATGACACTGGTTGCGGAATTTCCACTGCTACTAACTGTTTGTATGGATTGCAACTGCACGAACCACAGTAGCAGTTAGCCCTTTTAGTACACCATCGCCTATGTGAGTTGGCACCTTCCTACGTATTTAACTCATTTTCGTCGAAAATGGCACTGAGCCCATTTTGAATGTACAGTCCTCAATTAATGAATTCAATCAATAAAATTTACAATCATCTCAAAGGAATTGGCGTAATTAAATAACTAAAGGTTGTTCACGACAAAGTGAGCACTTTTGAAATCAACCTTAGAAAAGTGACTTCCCCTACCTGCATATATTTTAACGGGCGCACTGAGTGACATGTGCCCAGAAAATTTGGTAATGATGGATGGGAAATAGTTCCATAACTTAATGTCGAATAAAAGTTATTAGGTAACCCTTTATGCTATCTTAAATTATTCCTTATAATTTCTGTTCTTTTTTTTAATTCACCAAAGTGTAAAAATTAACATATTTCTTAAATACTTACTTTCCTAATAATTTCATAGTTTCACTTGCCCAACGCATGAATAAAGTGATGAGGTCCATTACAATGTTAATCTTACATAAGACAGAAGAACACACAACGTACATACAAGTATATTTTAAGCAGGGATTCCAGACGTACTAATTTTACCGTTATTAGCCTATAGAAATCAGTCCTGATAACCAGTTCAATTATAAAATGTGTGGCCATATTTTACAGCTCAAATATTTACAATCAAATCCGCACTACATGTTCATTCAGTGCCACCGTAGTTTAGTCCATTTCTCGCCAGTCCGCAATGTTCTAGAGTTATCCGAGCGTCCTCACGCACAGTAGCCTTCGCTCATCTGATATCACGCCCTCTCGTCCATTCACACCACAAACACCTCGTCCACCGTCGTCCCGCAATTGACATCGCACTCCGCACTCAGTGTGATAACAGCCGCCAAAGACTCCAGTGGTGGCTTGTATTTATAGAGTCGTAGGCCGTCACCCAGATATTTCGCTAAATCCCACGTTGCGCCAAGGATCCTACTTCCCAGAATGTTCTTGCGCATCCTCTACATTTGTTGGCTTCTCCAGCACGGGGAGGAGGAAGGGCTGTGATGCCAGCTATGTCTCGCCACTGTCAATCATTCCCCGGCTGCCCTTAGGAAGAGGAGGCGCGAGGAGGCAGCGAGCGCATCTGCCTGGGGGGAGGGGATGATTGAGGTAGGTCATCTCCCACACAGCCGGACCTCGCGTACCGGGAGCTCACGACCAGTGCGAGCTACAGGACGTAACAGTATTTATCTTTATTCGGCTGGATCGTCTTGCGCATCTGCTGGCTTACCTGCACATATGTACTTGTGTTAGATATTGTCGTTCATGATTCAGTTTAAATAAGTGTCCGTGTATACTGCCACCTGTGAAATAACCAGAGTCTATTTGTGGTTCCTTCAATTTTTTTTTAACTAAACACTTGAAAATTGTATCCTATGTATGACATGCTGCGTTGTTTCTTAAGTATTTTATTTATCACAAGCATTTTTAACTTAAAACAAACAGAAAAATATTTTATTTCTATTATATTGAACTTCTACTTAGCTATGAATTACAATGTTTCATTTATAATAAATAGTAATAAAAACAAGGAGGAAATAGGCGTTTTGGTAATTCCCATTAAAAATAGTTCTTATGTAAAAGATTATGTAAGTGAGTGCGCAAGAATGCGTTGTATTGACCCTTTCGTGTTATTTTCTAGACTCGGTTAAGCTTTGTTTGTATGAGGCGGAGGAATATACTGGGAACAGAACCTAAGCATGGCTTCAGAAAAGTTGGATGTAAACGAATGGACTGTACACGCATTTTCATAGTCTTTCACGCCTTACTTGATGGTCTCTCAAGGTGACACTTTTCAGTTAGGTCTTATAACTGCATTCCTGATGTTAGAATCATTGGCAATTTTATTTTCGCAAGTTTAAAAATGTAGAGTCCACATTAAAAAAGATAATACCAGTGTCGGTTTTATAAAATTTCAATCGTGTAGTTGTTGCGTGAGGCACAGAAAAGTGCGCAGACAAAGTTCGTAACAAGGTGTATATCGTGAGGTGGATGGAAGGAGAAGTGTCGAAGGGTGATTCCGAAACGAAGAAGGGTTTTTGAGGGAGGGGGCGTGGGGCGGGGGTGAGATACGCCCTTAAGGGAATCTCTCGCCGGCACTAGAGGTGCGAGGACCGGCGTGGCGCTAATGAGCTCGTCTGTATTCCAGGAGGCGCAGACCTCGCGCCACCCCAGCCGGAAAGGCGCCACGCGCCCGCCACATATCCAGTCCGCCGAGCGCTGCCAACTTGTCCGCTTATCTGCCAAGCGCGACCGCCCTGCATTCCGGAGAGGGGGAACTGGGGTAGTGTGCGTACACAAGTTGCGAGGTATCCACTCTCAGCGTTCCACCGTCGGAGTAATTTTCTGCCAACAGCACATTCGTACCACAACGTAAAAGTGTTTATAGTCTATTCCTGGTTTCTTCACACTTTATGAATCTAAACTTTGAAAAATCATCCTAAGTTTTGGTCTGTCTTATTGCTTCCTTAAGATCTTTTTCCAATACATAGCTGTACAAAGATATTGGACAAGTCAAATTACAGTATACAAAGTTTATACACTGGACATAGTAAACACACACACACACACACACACATATATATATATATATATATATATATATATATATATATATATATATATATATATATATATATATATATATATATATATATATATGTGTGACGTGTAGTCTGACATATATATATATATATATATATGTCAGACTACACGTACACGCATTACATCTTTTCCTCATAATTTGACCAATTCTACTTCAACATACTGTGGGGCATCGTCGTTTTGCTGAAACAGAGAAAAAGGAAACGAGAAAAACCGGAACAAGAAATGCGTACAAAGACATGTTATGCAATAATTTCTTATTTTTTGTAACTTAGATATTCATCTACACTATAAAATGTTAGTTTATAAAAAAAAATTCAGCTGTTTTTTAGAGTTTTCGGTTAGAGAAGCAAATTTCTTGAACGTATTGTGGTAACTTATTGAAAAGTTGGCTGCCAAGGTAGGATGGCTCTTTCTGGACAAGTTTTAAGTTAACTGAAGCCACGTGAAGGTTTTTTTTTTATTTTAGTGTCATGCTCATGAAAGGACTCGTTTTTCTGAAATAAATTATGGGTTTTGGACATGAATACAATTACTGAAAACACGTACTCACATGCAAATGTTAAAATCTCTGAGCTCTTGAAAAGAGGTCTGCATGAGTCTGATTTTCTTTTGTCAGTGATTATTCTTACAGCTCTCTTTTGCATGTGAAACATTTTTTGCTCTCAGTGGAATTACCCCAAAAGTTATACCATAACACATGATGGAATGAAAATATTCAAAATATACCATTTTTGCTGTATTTTTGTTCAAAACCTCTGCAACACTCCGAAGGGCGAAACATGCTGGACATAGTTTAGGTAAAATATATGCAATATGAGATTTCCAGTTAAATAAATTGTCTACTTTTAAGCCAAGAAACTTAATCACTGCAGTTTCATTAAGTTTTCTCTGTTACTGCTAACATATGAATTAGTTTTTTTTTCCGTTCTTTGTGAGGAAATTAATAAGATATGTTTTATCTAGGTTGAGATTTAATTTGTTTGCAGTAAACCATGCATTTAGCTCTGTAAATGCTGTGTCCATTTTTTATGTAAAATCATTTACTGAGTCTCCAAGAGACTAAGATGCTAGTATCATCTGTAAATAAAATTGGAGTAATTTCTGGGGTTAAGTCACATGGAAGGTAATTTATATAAACTAGGAAGAGTAGGGGGCGTGATATTGATCCATGTGGGACCCCATGCTTGATTTATCCTGGTTCAGAATAGAATGAAGTAATTTTTCCTTTGATTCACACTTATTGTTGTCCGTTTGAAAGGTATGAGCTTATTAGTTTATTTGGTGTACCCAAGACTCCATAAAACTTTAATATTTCTATAAGTATGTTGTGATTTACACATTCAAATGCTTTAGTGAGGTCGCAAAATATTCCATTAGATGGCATCATTTTATCAAGTGCATTAAGAATGCTATTTGATAGTTTGAAAATTGCATAATTTGTTGACGAGTTTTTCCTAAAGCCAAACTTTAAATTTGATAAGATTTTGTGATACTCAAAATGTTGCAGCAACCTCCTGTAAATTAGTTTTTCAATTACTTTTGAAAAGGATGTAAGAAGTGAGATGGGTCTATAATTGTTTTCTTCGGTCTTGTCTCTTTTCTTGAACAATGGTGTTACCATAGCCCATTTGAGTCTGTCTGGAAACAATCGTGTATTGAAGATATCATTACAAATATGGCTTAATGGGACACTGAATTCAAAACTGCATTGCTTTAATAACCTACAGCTAGTGCCATCATAGCCGTTAGATAATTTTTGTTGCAAAGAATTGATTGTTTTCTTCACTTCTTTTGGAGTTGTGTTTGTAAAAGATATAGCAGGGTATTGTGTACCCTGTAGTGTAGGAATATGGTTTAGATCTTGTTTAATGTTTTTTTAGATCATGTTTCCTACGAAATTTAAGTAGTATGAAATAAATGTATCTGCGATTAATTTAGGGTCTGAGGATATGCAGTCATTTACTTTAAGGTTTACAACTGGATATTGCTCTGTTGTTCTTACTGTTGTGTTTTTTTTTACAATATTCCATGTAGTTTTTATTTTGTTTTGAGAATTCTTAATGAGGTCACAGAAAAAATCCTTTTTTTCAGATTTTATGACCTTACTCTAAATTTTGCAGTATTTCCTGTAGTGATTCATTTTTTTTTCTGGGTTGCTGCTGGTTCTGGCGGCCTTGTATATAGCCAATTCCCGATTGGAAGTGACTTTTGAAAATCAACCTTTGAAAAAACAATCTATGCAAAACATGTCAACCTGTTTTTTCAATAACCTGTATTCCACAAATATATAACACTGTGGTTAACTTTAGAGTACTGTATTATTGAATAAATGAAACATTACCTTAATATCTTCTATAACTTGCAATATTTATTTATTTTTAATGTGAATTAACAACAGCGCGAGCAGCGACGTGCAGTTCACAGTTAAAATATTATTTTAACCTAGTTTTTTAGTACACTGTTTGTAAATTAAACGGTGCCTATTGAAATAATTAAATATGTAGGTAGCCCCGATGGCAACATATCTCATTTTTACAGTTTAAAATAACAGCGGAAAATATCGTGAGTAGGCCGTAATGGTAAGGTGTTGTTTTATCGAACGAGAGCAATTTTGAAGCAACTGTCTGCTGAGCGAGCTTTCTCTGTCTCTCTGTCTCTCTCTCTCTCTCTCTCTTTCTCTCTCTCTCTCTCTCTCTCTCTCTCTCTCTGTCTTTGTTTCACACTCGGGATGTTTCACTTCACTAGTACGAGATGAAATTGTACATGTTTTCAATTGTAGCGTATTTCATACTTATTACAGCAAAATAATGATTTTTGAATTTATAATTTACAACTGAAAAGAGATTTTAATGTTTGAATACTACATTAAATATATTTTATATTTAGATATGATGGCGTGGCAGAAACAAAGTGAAGTTGGCAGACGTGGCGAGCCACGATATGGCGTGTTGCTGTCTTACCAAACGAAGCGTAAATTATACTTACTCCGAAAAATAACTTCTAATTACCACATGACGTTTGTACACGTGTTTTTTTTTAAATCTACCTAAGCAAGTTACGATGTTGTGATAAATATGTGTTTCCGCAGCAGTAATAAATATACTGTTACTGTGTGTTTCGTTAACCGCTGCGTGTAAAATAGCGTGGCGTGGTTGTTTGGTGATAGTTACGCTGGATCTGTTTGCGCGTGATTTCAAATATTTGATGTGAACTATTTATACGTTGTAAATGTGAATTGTTTTAATTATGAAGTTATTTATTTACATCTGCGTATATTTATTTATCACAACGGTGTACCTTTGCCCTGGGTGTTTGAAACACAGTCGTGTAACGTGATTTACCACCAATCCCAACAAAATAACCAAGCCCAGCCCCAATAAATTTCAATAAACCTAATATACAGTAAGTAGAAATACATATAAATATGAGCGGAATAAAAGTTACGGCAGTCTTATTTGAGTGCATGTTCACCGCTATATTTTATGTTTCTATAAGAAAAAATGAGAGACACGAGTTGCGTGCTTGATTTTAATGTCGCATTTTCGTTGGATTGTCTATTCCTTCGTTATTCGAACTGAGGCCGTCCTTTTAAAGAAATAACCCAACACATATCAATAACAAAAAGTTAAATGCTACAATTCATTACCCCGCAGTTGTAACAGGGTTTAACAGAGTCGCGGCAAAATATTATCTTGCATTTCGTGTAATGTGCTATGGCGTGGAAAACAAATATGTTAATGTAACGTAACCGCAAGAACTATCGTTAATTCAGGCATTTTTAAAACGTCATAAAGCTGACCTAAATAATATTATAGACCTAAACTGTGAATATTAGTACGAAATGGTTTTTGAAATAGACCTAAGACAAAATTATTTGAAAAGCTGTAAACAGTAAACAACACATTTGACAGGTATAAAAGTAGAAGTCACATTTCAATGTTTATTTTCGGTGTAGCGAAAGTATGTGAACACATGTTCACACACAATGGCATGTAAACATTGATTTTGACAGATCCTACATGACAGTCACATGGCAATGTTTGTTTACATTTGGCGGAAGGATACGAAACGAGCCTGGAAGTAGATATTTAGCAGGGCTCCAATAAAGTTGCTTCCAATGGGGAATTAACTATTGTTTTCTTTTGTTTTCGCACGAAATTTTTATTCCTTTTGTGAGCCATAAATTTTTCTTTGGATTTGTATTACTGTGGGTCAGTCGGGATGGGAAACATTTTTCAAAACAATGGAGAACTTGGTTAAGAAAAGAGTTAAATTTTTCATTTCCTTCGGTGCAAGTATACAATGTTGACTATTGCTCCCTGCTGAGCTCACTTTTGAATTGTAAAACATTTTCCAACGAAAAATTTCGTATTTTCTTATAAGAAATGCTTTTGGAGGACATTTTTATGGAAGGCATAACTAATATTTGTGAATCATGATCTGACAAGTTATTTATTATTGGGAGACAGTGGCACTCTGCAACTGCGTTACTACCAATGGAAGTGTTATCAATTGCTGTCTGACTGGTTCCTTCTCTTCTGGTAGCAAGGTTTACTATAGATTTAAGGATGAAGGTACTGAGTAGACTATCAAGTTTAGTTCTTTGGTTGATTTCTTTTAAATAATCAATGTTAAAGTCTCCACAGAGAATAATTTCTTGATTATCTCTGTAAATGGCTTTAAGATTTGTTTCAAGAAATTTGAAGAAGTTACTAAAGTTGGAAGTATACATACATCTCAAAGCACTTGTTTACTAATCAATGTTCTGGCCTCAAATTCAATACATGCCTTTTATACAAGTCGTGTTGCAACAAGATTGGTTGAGTGTAGCCAGCGAGATCGGTCTAACTCATATTTAACCTATGGTTTGTACACTTCCTCTAACCTCGTTTTAATGCAATTAAAATAGCTACATTTGCATTAATCAGAATATTTATATACAATAAAAAGTGAGAATCTGTTGAAAGTTAAAATGTAAAAAAAAAATATTAATCACTGTTGATCATGTAAAGTAGACAATTGTGCTGGCGACAGGCGAGTTAATATTGGTGACTTGTTCAGAAGAGGAACATAAGCGTAACTCATCTCAAGTCTATTGCACATTTCTCCAGCTAAGATTCAACACTACTATAGTCTATGCACATTCCTCCTTCCTCTAAGATTCAACTCGACTATAGTTTATTCGCGGTTTCTTCACACTTTTGGAATCAAACCTTTGAGTAAACACCCAATGAGTATGCTTTTTGGTTGTTTTGAAATTATGTCATGTAACACAAGCGTTTTATTCTTGTGATGGCAATAAAGTACCTTATTTTGGTTGAATTGGACTTTACTTATATTTTATTTATAAATAATAATGTTTAATCTATAACTAAAATGAATAAATACAGAGAGGAAAAAGAAGTGTTGGTAATGTCTAATAAGAAATCATTTTTTTGCGAACCATTATTGCACTGAATGGGGTACGTTGACTCTCTGGTGTATTTTTCTAAGCTTTGTACGATGCGGAGAAATATCCCGCGAGTAGAACTTTTTTTTATAAGGGCTTCGGAAAAGTTGGAAATAACTGTGAGTGGACTACATACGTGGTTCGTGGCTTGCTGAGCATTCGTAGAACCTGTCTTCGAGAAAAGTGCTTCTGTCCGTATGTACGATTCACATTCAGGTTTATATGCAGCTCGTTGCGTTAACCATGCGTGATCGTTATGTTATATTCGGGTACAGGTCGCGCAGCAGCGTGTTTACATAGAGTTCAGGTAACGTAAAGTTTAAAGTTGACATTTGAGAAGTTGAACCAACTTCACCATACAGTTAAAGTTAAGTTTAGTTTAGTTGAAATGTTTGGGCCAGCCCTTAACCCATTCAGACCCAGTGCACACAATGAAAGTGCATGAAGGTTATGTTTGCCTGGCACTGTTCATTGCGAGGCTCAGTGTTCAATGATCTATGGCGTTTATGCCATAGACTCAAGGTAAGCAATGCTTATCCTATATGCCTCTACATATTGTAAATGTCTGACCCTTTATAGTTTTAGCCTTAACATTAAATTAAAACCCATTTAAATCTGAGGTTCCTGTTTCCGATTCGAGAAACATAGTTTTCGCAACTCCCGTATTGTACACGCATAGTGCTGATATCTAGTATTTATTTCCACAGACGGTAGCGACTAGCGATGAATCGATCTCGCAAGCGAGTTAGGCCTACCCTTCCGCGTTCCTTCGGCAGGGTAAGCAGTCGTTCTGTTTGCGTCCTCCAGTCCTCATTTCCTTGGAAAGTGGATGAAAGTGTTCGGGAAAACGGAAGTTTTCTTATTATTTGTAATATGCTCTTTAAATAATATTTAGTTTAATTGTTATTACATTAGTTTCGTTTCCGTTTTTTTTTTATAACTAATGTTAGGTATTAAGAAACGGTAAATACATGTGGAGGGTAAGCAAAGTTGTAAGTTACGTTTGTTAGTAGAAATTGAAAAAGGAACTACAGTCCGGCACAGGCAAATGTGATCTAATATACTCAAATATGTGGAGCTATTATATTGCTTACCCTGTAAAGAAAACTCACATCACGCCACTGCCAATGATCCTCCATGTGAAGAACTGATTCGTAAGCCATGTTACTGGCCAAGATTATAACTGGTTCTCGTTACTAGCCTAACACGAAGCCTACATCCCTTTGGTTGTGATAACGAAACAAGTGTATTTTAACTTAACTAAAGTAAGAATCATAAGATGTCTTGTTTGCAACACCAGAAACCGCAAACTAATGTAGGTCTAAAGGCGAGCCCCAGCCCGCCGTTGAGGGCGGAATGACGTAGGGGAGGAGCAGCGGAGGAATGCGAGGGCAGGCGAGGAAACTCTGTGAGAGTCCCGAGAACACTGGTCGGGCAACAGCAACTTGGTGATGTTTCCCCGCGTGCGACGACAAGCAAAGTGCGACCCCGCGGGGCGGCGAGTGCAGCGATTACTCTAGCTACTACACTGCAGCGGCATGCATGTCAATTGAAGGAAAAAGAAGGAATTTTATATTTCACAAAAGGAGAGTTTGAAATTTAAATTTTAAAACATTTTTACGTAAGTTAACGTGTTTCTTGGGATAATAAGAATGACATGAACAGATTCCGTTGAAATATGAAACGTGATATGCCTTCCGGTTATTTCATTACGCTTAAAATAAAACTGTAAAAAATAGAACACTGTAGAATTTTAAAAATATTTATTTCTGGTGTTTTGGTAAGAACAAACATTATTTTAATATGTAGCCAAACATTTTTTTTTTTTGGTGTAGATTTGTGTCAATGCATTTTTTTAAAATTAATTTTCCAGTTTTTGCACTTTTTTGTGTGATTATATATATATATATATATATATATATATATATATATATATATATATATATATATATATATATATATCCGCTTGAGCAGCAGCGATGTTATCTAAGGAAAAAGTAAACTATTTTATGCCCAGAGTTTGGTGAACAGAAGGAGAATTTAGTAGGACCCTGAAGGAGGTGCAAGAAAATCAAATATGCATACTGACCGCGCAAGCTTGACCTCCATGCATGATTCATGATTTAGAATTGGTTTGTCCAATTCAATAATGGGAGGCATCACAATACCATATTTTTGTGAGGGAAGTTCGCTACTAGTGATTTCCGTGGGACATTCCGCTTTTAAACTGGCACATTCACAAAGATATTTTTAATAACACCGCAGGTATGTCAAAACATTTTGCAGGCCTTGTACCTCACAGCTTTACGATTGACAGGAATTATGGCCATTTCGCCTGTCCTCTTATTATTGGTGAACGTGCTGGCTTGTTAAAAATGTAATAATATCGTCAGGCGTAATACAGTCGTATCACAAAATACTTATACATTCAATACGGTGTCCGTATGCCACACGGGCAGTAATTTATTTATATTTCTTCACTTTTCAAATTTTACATTCAATTTGTGGAACCTAATATTTCTTTGGGTTTTGGTGTAGAACACGTTAATATAAGCATTCCCATACATTAACGGATATAGTAAATTAGAGTTCTTAACACAGGCAGTGCTATAACATACACAAGTCAACTTAACTTATATAAATTTAGTTTGAATTCTACAAAAATGTGTTCAAAATCAAATTTTTGCACAAATATAACGCACTTTATGTCAATTACACATTTCAAGATTTATTTTATGGACATTCTTTTTATAGTGCACTTAATTATTCCATTTATGGATTTTATTAACTGTACCTATTGGCTGCCGTCCGTATGTGAAGCACTTTCACATTTTAACTGGCATCGCGAGACGTAGTGGCTTGAGCGCTCGCCTCCCACTAAGGCGAACCTGGTTCGATTCCCGGCGGGGCTTTTCCTGGATTTTTGCACGCAGGAATCGTGCCGCATGATTCCACCAAACGACGGGCTTTCTCGATGATTTCCCATTTCTCCCACCCTTACATTCCGGCGCTGCTCCATACCCATCTCGCATCACCCTCATCGGCTCTCTAGACAGCGACGTCCAGAGCCAGCCAAATCTTTCTCCACTCCTCTCTCCATTTGACTAAGCCAGTAGCCATATGTAGTATATTCACGGTTTCTTCGCCCTTTAGGAATCAAACCTTAGAAAAATCCCCCCATGTATGACGTGTTTAGTTATTTCCTAAATACGCCATATATTAAAACAATTTATACTAATGTTCATAAAAGTTACTTTTTTCTGTTAAATTTTAATGTTATTCCTATTTTATCTATAAATTACAATGCTTCATTTATAAATAATTTGAATAAAAAACAGTGAGAAAATATGTGTGTTGGTAATGCCTAGTGAGAAATAGTTAT
Source organism: Dryococelus australis (assembly GCA_029891345.1). Classification (NCBI taxonomy): domain Eukaryota; kingdom Metazoa; phylum Arthropoda; class Insecta; order Phasmatodea; family Phasmatidae; genus Dryococelus; species Dryococelus australis. The sequence goes on from CM057000.1 coordinate 76,102,619, forward strand.
TATACAAAACAATTGACAACTGAGTGCGCATAAATTAGGTGCGTTGTCCCTCTGGTGTAATTTTCCAGACTTCGTTAAGCTTAGTTTGCACGAGGCGGAGGAATATCCTGGAAGAACTTTAGCAGGGCTTCAGAAACCTTAGAAAGTCTGAAGTAAACGTGAATGTATTATAGCATGCACATGATTCGTCTGCGAAAACAAGGCAGCGTCAAATAGACATGATCGAATCGTAAATATAGCAAGACGTCACACTGTTTTATAAGTTATATTGAAACAAAGGAATTTCGCAGTTCACCGCTGTTCATAGTTATGTTAGTTTGAAATCGTCACATAAGACCTGTTTGATATTCGTGCAATCAGCGGTAGTGTGTACTTGAAAAGTTTGCCAGTACAGAATTGCTCTTCATTTGTTATTGACAAATGAACATAGCTTTTTTGGTAGAATGTATTATTTACTAATGAACATCCCATTCGCCCCTCCCCCGGAAATGTGTGAAACGAAACACGTACTGGCATTAACACCAGTTCATTATCACACGAACGTGAAGGGAGAAGCGGTTTTATTTAAAACTATTTTATAACTCTAGTAACCAGTGTTAGGCGTAAACGGCAATGCGTGGGGCAGAGCACATTACCTCATCACTCCCCTCAACTATGCATTCAGGAAGACCAGTGTTCAATTCTCGGCCCGGCTATCAATATTTAGATTTTAATTACGCATGTTATTCCTTTCACATTATATGCACTTTTAGAGCAGTTCTCAGAATTATTATTTCAGTTTTCAACAGTTTCAACTACGGGTGCACACATATCAGCCCAGTAATACTAGCCTAACTGATTCCTGACATCGACGATTAATAAAATATTCGCTACAATTCCTATTTCAGAAAGTTTAACGATATATTATGGCATATGTGTGTGTGTGTGTGTGTGTGTGTGTGTGTGTGTGTGTGTGTGTGTGTGTGTGTGTGTGGAGGTTAGCAACCCGAAGGTTGGTCGGAACCAAGTACACAGCGCGGGAATGGAGTTCACTGTGCGACCAAGGCATCTAGGCAGGGCGATATTACGATGGTTTACCATTGCCTTCCGCAGGATGGATGACATGACGCGATATGAGAATGGAGCAAGGGCGACGGAAATGGAAGATCCCCAAGAAAACACGCTGACCAGGGGCATCGTCCGACACGATTCCTAAATACGAAAATCCGGGAGTGGCCCAGCTGGGGATCGAGCTCGGTTCGCCGTCGTGGGAGACGAACAGTCTAACCGCTCTGCCACGGCGGCTCCCTTTTTGGCTCCCATTACAGAGTATAAATAACAGCTATCCTTACTTCTTTCAAGTGTTTAGCTTCGTTCCCTTTATTATTTCACAACTGGCAACTTTCGAGAAGAAATAAGTGGATACTTCGTGAAGGCGACAACAGAAGTTATAGAGCAACAGCAAACACACACTACCAACTTCATTCAATGTATAAAGCAACACTCTGTTATTTTAATCGCTAAATCAGATAGCCTACATACTCTTATAGCAAATGAGGTGTTGCCTGGTGCCAACCTCGATACGAGCGGCAAGGTGCCACTCAATGAGTGACGAGAGGAGGGGAATTGGGGGCGCGGCCAGACTATATAAACGGGGTCGACAGAGTGTCGGCCATCTTTTCTTCTTCCTACTCCGGGTCCCCGACGGCGCAGAGTGCTGTCGCCGCTGACCGCCTTCGAGCTCCGGTGCGGAGAGGCGACAACGCTAGAGGATCCTGAGAGGCCTTCTCCGGGGGTGCGGGCCTGACCGACACCTTCTGCATAATAATCCAGCGGTGAGTCCGATTTGGATAACAGTGTATATCGAGGGGATTGCCTAGATTGCTTCAGAAGCAGCTAGATTGGGAATCGTTTATCATTGAGATCTAATACTCATTTATTGAGAATAAGCAGCAGATATTTTCTTGTCTTAGAATCCAAAATTAAATGATATTTTATGCAATTAATTGAGTTAATTATTGAGATTATTGCTGGTTATCTGAGTTATTATTTAAGAGTTTTGTAAAGTCAGGACTGTAAGTCCAACTGAGATGGAGTAATTTCTTGCTACGCCAATAGCCTAGTCCATTAGAGACACTTGTGTAGGAAAGGGTAATAGAACAATACTCTTACCGCCCAGTTCCGGTGAAAAACACATACATTCCAGTGTCCCTTAGCCAAAGTACGCCGTGGACATTTAATTCCTAATTTCCCTTCTCTCCGAGAAACTGTCAAGTAGGGCCTAACTCTTCCTCTACTGCAGATAAATAAAAAATATATCTCAAAGATAGCTTTCAAAGGTTGTTCTTCAAATGGAAAATAAATTGAAGCAAATTTGATTTTGTACAGTTATAAGTTTTTATAACTGTACAATGAAAGTAAAATTTATTTCACGCTGGTTAGCATAAACAGACTACGATTAATTTCAATATTCAATTCTTATAAGCAAAGGAAATAAACGTAAAACCAAAATATTCGACAGGCGTCAAAATGCCACTCAAGGAAAAGGATATCTAAAAATAACATGTGTGTAAATATACAACCTAAGTACAATATATATTTTTTTACTTATTCAGTACCTGTAGAACTTGCATATAAATGATTTTAAACAATAGTTGGATATTTTGTATTTAAAGACTTTTTCCTTTAAGCTTTGTTACGAATTAAAATTTTCTCGAGAGACACTTAACGAATATGTTTCATGTTTTGCATTATGTACCAACTGAATTTAATTGAAAGGTATTTTACATTCAACGTGCCGTTGTGACTATTTATTGTTGTGTTTTGATGCCACTAGTTGAGTGCAATGTTTAAGAGAGTGCTTGAAAATTAATTACATTATCAAATTTTGGTAACCCATCTCAAGAGGTCCACCGAACCTCGGATAGAAAGAATTTTTTTTTTTTTTTTTTTCGTATTCAGACTACTGTAAACGTATAAAACCCACTTTTTTATGATCTCCACAAGCGCATGAGCAATAACTTGTCATACATGCCTACAGCCACTCGTATTTTAGGATTCTTTCATACTAGTAATGGCTCCAGTGGCAAGATCTCCTCATTAGTTGCGAGCCTTGAAAAATATATGTAATCGTGTGTGACACAATTGACTGTACAAACAGACGCGCTAGCGGTGATCTGTCAAGGTGTATGTTGGGGATGATAAAGAAGATACCAATCATGGTTTTTGTTGGAACACTGGAAATTGGGCATCAGGATGCGCGTCATATTTCTGAGGCAGACACAGTCGACATCCTCGGAATGAATTTCAAGCTTCGTCTGCAGTGCGACCTCCATGCCTGGCGTCACTTAGGATTTACCTTCAGACCAAGAAGTTCATGAGTGCTTGTGGATAAGTTACTTTAAACCCCAAATACTAGTATTCTTGGTTAGTTTAAACTGTAAAATAATGCATTGACCTGTCAACATACACTAAGAAAAAGGTTTTGTTGACTCGAACAAAGTATGTTTTGCGCAAACAAATCAATTGATTATATATGGGCAATTAAATATTTCGTTGTTGATACCAAATTATTTTTTGTTTCTTATTTGTTTCCCACAAACAAAGCTTTGGTTGGTTCAACTAAATTTTTGTTTGACTCTACGTACAGAAGATGAACGACCGTTAGTGTACCAGCCAGATTTATTCTACAATGCTGGTTGTAACGAAATTTAGTTATGTTTCAAACTAAACACTCCAGTAGTAACAACAGGGTTTTATCAATTGTGTTTAAACTGCTATGCCAATGTTACCAATAATTATTAAAACTACCTACTTTAATTAACAGAAAAAAACTAAACAACTAGTAAGACCTATGTCTTATTCGAGTAAAGAACAGCATGTCTTAAGTTTACTTTTATTTCTTCTTCTTTTCGTTAATTTTCCGTAAGTTGAATCTCACACGTCTTACTTGTGCTTGTAAAGTAGCCCCCTTTATAAAATATTCAAGATTTTTCGTCGAGGTAGAATTGGTACATGAAGTAGTATTGTAGGCAAACATGAGTTGTATTAAGATATAATTTGTTTTAGAACAAAAATTATTGCAAAAACCGGTATTTTGAAATTCAAGTGTTTAATCCCTCGGAAATTGCCGTCCTCATATTTATAAGCACGGCGAACATGATCACTACGAAGTCTACTCTCCAGAACACACGATGGTGAGTGGACAGAAATGGCGTCGCTGGAGAATTGTAACCCCCCCCCCCCCCCCCCTCTTCACACCTTAATCTAAACCGTCTTTACGATATGGCTTATAATGTTTCCCACTTTTAGTGTTTTAATATTGATGTTTCTCATCGTAAATAACCCCCAACAGGGTACTTCCAGAATGTGTAATAGTAGCACAGGGTCTTTGGCCTCCCCCCCCCCCTACAATAGCACCACGGCTGTTGCAGAGACGCCGCCCACAGTGCCTGCCACACAGAGCTGCAATCAACCACCTCTCCCCCCTTTTTTTTAATCAAACCATCCCGTTTTACTGCTAAATTCTACTCAGTATCTGTTAATTTTTTGCAACCTAACTTCCTAGTCACTAGTAGTGAATCTCATCACACGTCATAAAATCCCCCCCCCCCCCCCCTTCCTCACACACGCACGAGCTTGCAGCATCGACGCCTCAAACAGCGGCTGGCGAGCTTCAAACTCACATTATGGTAATGTTTTCAACCAGTGTAAGATAACATTAGTGTAAATAAGTCATTATTGTACATACTTCTTTCTATTCGCAGGTAGGCGCCGGGTCGACCTCTCACCTCCCCCGGCCGTTGGCTGGGCTTCAGCATTAATCAAGCACTAACCTGCTGTGCATAGCCTAAGTATCTCAACAACAAGATCTATTCAGAATAGCTTCACTGATGAGGGCTTCCAACCTTCCACTCGCACTACCTACCCCCCCCCCCCCCCTCCTTTTCAGGGCTGGCGGGTGCGGTAAATATAATTGCTACCGGGCGGCCGGCAGGTTACCTCCAGTACGTCGCTGATTTACTGCTGCTACCCAAACATCATAACAAGAGGACTGCAGAGGCCTAATAGCAATCGGTCACCCCTGCACTCTGACGTATCCTCGCCGACTGGTAGCCCCCCACCCCCTCCCCCCAAACCCCTTCACTCCGGAATGGGTGAAGAGGTAGTTGCGCCGGCTGTTTTTACACGTTTCTAACCGAAAGCGTATAGTCTAATCGACTTCACCGCACTATTCCCTCCCCTTAAAATCATTCCCGCAAATAATCCGGAAGGTCCCAGCAAGCAAGCTCTTTCAGGTCGGGGATCGCCATTTACTGAGAGGAGGAATGGTAAATAAAACAAAACAAATAACCAGTACCGCAGAGCTCAGTAACCAATCAAACAAAAGGACAGTCCCCAGACATCGTGCCGGACAATGCTTGCTCGCCGGTGGATCTCCTCGGAGATGTTCCGGTTTCCTCACTCCTGCATTCCCGCGCTGCTCCGTAATCCTCTCTGCGAGGTTCGCCGTGCAAACCTTCCCTTGTCTTCGCAATGGTAGCGACGCGCGGGGCAGCTTCTGGCCTTCTACATCGCCTGCAGTCGCAGTGGGCTGCTGTGCTGGCTGCCGGTTGCGCGTGTGTTGGACGACACCGTGGTGATGGCCTAGGGGTTGGCGCAACTCGGCTGGCCGCCCCAGCACCGCGCGGGCCGGAGCCAAGCTGTGGCGGTGTTTGTGTGCCGGGATGCTGCGAGCTGGACCACAACAAAGCTGACCTAACTTCTATACGAGGTGTGGTCTGCGAACCCACCCCCACCCCCACCCCACCCCTCAACATCCGCACCTTGCTCCCGCTTGCAAGGCAAATACCTACCCACCCTCATGGGTTCGTTTAATATTAGAACCTAAATTTAATTTCCACTGTCGTTATTTAAAAACAAGGCCTTTAAAGGTATATCGTCTACCTTCACAGGTATTTTTATGAGATTCATCCCGTGACTATTCTCATATCAGTACAAATATGCGTATATTTCCGAATAGTTTATTAATTTATCTTGATATTGACGTAATCGAATGAAGAGCTTTAAATTTTTATGTTAACATTTAAGACGGATTATGAAACTATACAAACGAACTGAGATCGATGTGATGTATTACACGTTCTGGTGTGCTCGAAAGGAAAAAATTATAGATTTTTTGTTGTGACAAGTGCCATTTAACATTTGCCTGAAGTGAGAAAAAAAAGCTTCTGTTGAATTTTCATTATAAAATAGCAAAATCTCAATTTTACTGTTTTTTAACACACGAAAGAATAAATCAAACAATTACCACAAATTATAAAAGATCACCGATACCTTAAAAAAAAAAAAAAAAAAACCTGTTTGAATCATTTTAAGCTATGCAAAGTAAAAATTATTTCAAGAGAAATCCACAAACAACCGTTGTTCATAAGTTAAAATAATTTCTTGTCATTAAAAAATGTAATACTTGTTAACATCTCGCTCGCTGTTGCAATACTGTATTTTGCGGCAACCATTTTATATAAATTATTTTTTTTTGAAAGTGAGCCTGAAATAATATGCGAAAACTACGAAAATACTTTTATTTATTTAAAGAGTACTTGCATAATTTGTAACTTGTTGAAGCTTAAGTACGTTTGGAGGGGCCGTGGTGGCTTAGCGGTTAGCCCACTCACCTCCCACAAACGAGAATTGGGCTCAATCCTCGGCGGGGTCACTCCCGGATTTTCGTAACTGGGAATAATGCCAGACTATACTGCTGGTCGGCGGGTTTTCTCGGGGATCTCCCGTTTCCCCCGAACTTGCAATCCGGTGCTGCTCAATTCTCACCTGACTTCACCCATATCAGATCCAAAGAGCTCGTTGTTAAGAGCCATCCAAATCCCTCAACTCAACTAAGTATGGAAAATATATAAACAATGATTTTAAATGCTATCCGGTTCACTAAAGGAGCCCCCATACCTAGCACCTGAATTGCGTGGCAATGTGTTTGGAATCCGGTTTGTGTTACGAAACTATTGAATATGCTCTTCTACGACAAGAATAGGCCTACACACTTCAGACAATGCCTGTCGATTACTTTCAAAATGTCACGCAAATTAGAAAAACCGTACTAGAGCACAGTAGTAGTAAAATAAAATTGTGGGTACAGGTTTTAGGAGTAGGATTTTCGAAATCGCCTGCCAGCTTGGCTAATGTCACATGCGGACAACGCAACCGGCAGCCTATGGTGGTAAAATGACTCGTTTCACCCCTAAATCACTTCAGATATTAATTATTCTGCCCAAAAACGATTACCTTTTCATCAAAAAATACAACGCATCCTCAAATGACCAAAGCGAAATCGAGGTTCCTCGACGCGAGAGTAAAAAGTCCTCAGAGAAGCAAGCGGATGCAAGACTCTTAGCGGAATGAGCCAGAACAGGCTCCGAGCCAGCGGATCAGCGGGCATGGCCCCATTACGCATCAACCAGCCTGCGTCTTCTCCCCCTACCATCGCCGACCATCACCATTCTCTTCTATCTTCCCTCATAACATCGCTCCCTCTGCCCCCTTTAAAACACAACACCAACCACTAAAATTCTTCACCCCCAATCCAACCCATTTTGTTTTCTTTTTTATTACAAGGGCTTAAATAGGTAACGCAATTTATAACGCCATGACATATGTCGTTCTAGGCATTGGAAATAAACTAGCATCTTTATATTGACAGACTAATATAGACACTCGCCCCTACAAAGTCCCATACTGTTTACCCTCACTACTCTCACATCTCTCTCCTATCATCTCCTCGCCCACAATCTGAAAATTTACCACCTTTGCCCCACCACCCTCGATCCCACAACATTCTATTGACCTATCCCCTCAACCCCCTTGTCGACCTACCCTCGTCCATGAAACCTATCTACACTCGCCCCCTCACCAACTCTCCTTGAAAAACTGCAAATTGCATTTTGGACTCAGAACAGTTCTATATGTAACTGCGGATGCATTCGACATTTAGGATTCTGTGCAACATAAATAATTATTAACTTTATTAATTTTATTTTCCAGTGTGTAGGACTACTGGAGCATATTCATAATTACAAACAGGGATGTTTGTCAAATGTTTCTTTCAAAAGCCCATATAAGGGATTTCGAATACTTGTATACCTAAGCGCAAACTAGTAGGCGTATGGCGTATGGCGTATTTTGGGAACATTAGCACATGGTCGATTAGTATAATCAGATAACCATCTCACATATCGTCGAATGGGGATAGTGCAACACATAGCTATAAAAAATATCCTTCGAATTTAGGACCAGTGGACGACTAAAACCCGTTATCGAATTTCGGAAGGTTGAAGAAACGATCATAATATAAACGTAACGATGTGACACTATGTACTAAAACCATATGTAGTATAAATGTGGGGTCGCATAACATTGCAAACATTTACAAAATGATGTGTATTATTGCACTGTATAATGTTGTTTACTGTCTGGTATCATAGAAACATATGTGAAAAATTGAAGTGAAATTTTTCCATGTCATGTGACGTTATATTCAACTTGAAATATATACACTTTGCTTTACAATTGCTTATTTATGTTATCTGTTATTGTAGTATTTTTACTTTGAAATGAAGTAAAAGCACTCGAGCAGAGTAGATGTAGGTATAAAATTACTCTGACGTTGCTGAAACTAATACTTCTACATCATTTGTATGGAATTGTAATTTTTTACAAGGCTCCATATTCGAAACTGGAACAGTAATACTTTTGCCTAGCGGACAGAATTTTTAACGACTAATTCGACTGAAAACATTTTGAACTGTAAATTAAAAAAATTATTTGTGTTAGTAGGAGAACATATATCTAAATCTCCTTTTACTTCGGCCGATTATGCGATATTGTCTCCCTCCAATTAAATTATCTAACTTACCTTAAGAGTTTCTGTGACATCAAAAGTCTTAGGTAAGAATGAATGTTGAACTATATAACAATTAATATATAAATAATATGTTAACATTCATTTACTCTTCTTTACATAAATCTGAGAGTAAAGACAAATTAAATAATAGGCATTCACTCAGCGTATCACATTAAATTTATTATTTGTACCGTATGCTTTCAGTTGCTACACCCTTGAACTCAAAGACGCAGCAAAAAACACTTCCAGAAAATTCCAACAGGTTTAGAAGGAACCCTCATTGAACAGGCCACACAAAGTGCATAACATATTAAGAACTATGACCTATGAACAAAGAACACAAGAAATATGTTTTTAAATTATTTATTCAAGACTTTCTTTACTTTTTTCAACCTTTTAGTATAGTTTTTACCATTACATTTAACTCTAGGACTTTCAAAAATTCTAGTAAATAGCACACAACAAGTTATTTTAAGAATTGACTAGATTTTTTTCATGGTGTCAATTAAAAGCTTTTCATAAAAGAAAACCCTGGATACAAATTTTTCCAATTTACACTTATCAAAGCTCAGGCCTTTTAAATTTACAAATATTATTTCAGCCAATATAAGATATAATTAGTTGCACTATTTATTATGCAAAGGTTAATGCAAAAATATATAGGCTGTAACAGTACTTTCAAACTAAATAACGGCCACACCAAAATACAAATTATTTTTTTGGCCCACATGCAATTTTTCCTAAATTTACATGTTTTTACTAGAACCCCCAGTTTCTTCACTATTCCACAATTCGTATTTAAATTATTGGCTTTAAAAATACATTGCCATTCATTGCATCAATAAATGTTTTGACTTTTTCATCTCCAAAATTAATTTTTCAATTAGGGAGTAGCACATTACAAAACAAATATTGATTATTTAGCCAAGCTCACAGGTTATGGCAAGCCTCAAAAAATGATTTAACTGAATTGTTTGTCTAATTTTATGGCTTCACATAGCCAACAGAGGCCAACAACAAAGTATCTTTATTTGAAAACTTTAATTCCAACATTTAAATTTTTAACTGATTCTTTATTCAATAAATACTTAATATATTTAATGAAAATTACTTGCTACATGGCCGAACAGTGGCCAAAAGTGTTGGACCGGTAGAACTCATTTTCATTTTACTAGATTCCATTTTCATTTGAACTTTTCAGAATACTTAATGGAAATTACTGGCCGTATGGCCGAACCAAGGCAAAAATCTGAGAAAACTGCACAATAGTTTCTAATCAACCCAAAAGACCATCAAAATGTATCGTTTCATTGTTTTCAAGGGAAAATATTAACATTTATTTTATAAAAGATACATTAAAATTTTCGGCAGGCAACTTTGATGTTACATTTTTATTCTAATTTTGCCAAAATGCCGAATTCAAAGTATCCTCACAACGGTAGCAAATTTCGCCATCGTGGTGCCTACTTGAATTATCAAGGCACCAATTGTGCCGGATCTAACCCAGCCATAATGGCTTTAATTTTATTTTAGTTTTCACAAAGTCATATTTTATGGTTGCTACTTAACTCAGTACAGTGGAGCTCCTTCGAGGCGATGATCAACCCCGAGTGAGTCCGTGCACAACTTTTTATACACATTTAGTTTAATTTTCCCCTTAGATGGGTTACAAATAAATTATAGCCAATCAGGACCAAGTAACAAAAAAAATGAAGGCTCGGGCAATCACAAAACACATGGCCAAACCGTTCATTTCAGCCTTATAGGGGGTCTTGATTTGGCGACGAATCACAGCAATTATGCCCATACGTGGCGATCCACGTCACCACCATGTCAACACACTTCCGACGACGAGACGTGCACACAGGAAGCAACTTCGTGGGCCGACAAGTTTTTCCCAAAGTTGGCACTCCTGCGCGCTTGCGTGGTAGGTGTAAGACGACAACACCAGCGCCCAGCTGGAGCAATTAACCGTACCCCTAAAGCTGGCACCGCCATCAACCATGGGAGGCGGCAAAGCCAATTACCAGAGCAGAGAGGAGGAGAACATCAAAGGTGATGGGTGTGTTAGTCGTCATACTGGTGAATTCAACCGTGCCGGGCCGGGACGACAATTTTGCGTGCCGAATCACGGTTCATTGTAGCTTCCAGAACATCCAGACACTGAAGAAACAGGTATGCTGACAGCAATTTTAGGCTAAATTGCAATATTGCCGTGTAGGAGTAGGCGGTTATTTTCCAGGAAACGAACACTTTAGTCCGTTACGACGTGTTGAATGTAGTAGTATTGGGACGCCGTCACAAACCCCACCCCCTCCTAAAAGGGGGAAGTGCACCGAAGATCACAGCCAGAATCTCTGCCGAAGTGTCCTGCCTCGGCAGAGGCTCCGAAGGCGAACTTCTATCACTCCAATCGGAAAGAAGATGAGGACCTCCGTCCTCCAACCATCAGCTCCAGCCTCCAGTCAGCAATCGGTACCGGAGCCAACAAAGTGTGGCTTGCGCAAGCATAAAAAATGTCAACATCTGGATCAAGGAGTACTCCATTATATTTGTTTTAATTTTCTTTCCAATAAATCAATCACACTGTCCGTTAGGAAACTCCCTGCACTGACGTTCACTATACATCTAAATAACCTGGATGAAAAATATGATGATAACCTGGATGATAAACAAGATGATTGCATACAAAAACCCTAAACCTAATATAATCCTAACATATCACAAAAATTCACATCGTCAGTGGTTTTCACAAACTTACAACCACTTATTGTGAGGTTCCCAACTTTAACTGACTTAACTGTTCTTTACAATAGATTCCCGAATGACTTTCATCTTCTAATGAAACAGTGACAGGAGTCAGAAACCGCTTAACCCTAAACGGCCCCGCATACTTGGGAGCAAACTTTGTGCTAAATCTAGCTGTTTTATTGCTAAGATAATGTGGTTCAATAAACACACTATCCCTAATCTTAATGGACGTAGATCCACTACCATACACCTTCCTAGAGACTAATTTTGTATAATACTTATGCAAATTTTGAGCCGCTTCATTCCAGATTTCCTCCAAGTCCTTCTTACCCACACCATCCAAACAGAAACCATGAAGTTCCCATGCATTTATTAAGAGATGGAGAGCCTTCACCCAAAAAACAGTTCTGCAGGGAATTTATTTGTTGCATCACTAATAACATTGTTAAATGTAAATGACAATTGGTACATAGCAACATCCCAATCCCTGTTCATTCCAGTCTGCAAAGCTCGCAAAGTTGTTTTTAATTATGGTTATATTTTTCTACCAGATTGGCTTTTGGATAATAGGAGGTAGTTTTAATCAATTTGACTCCCCAGGCAAAGGCGAGATTCTTAATTTCTGCTGACACAAAATATGTGGCATTGTCAATCACAATGATTACAGACGACCTATACACAGAAAAATATTCTTTGACTTAAAATTTTGCAAATTTATACGGATGCCATACTCCTTAAAGGGAAGAAAAACACAAATTTATTCAAACTGTCAATTACAACCAAAATATACGAAAATCCAGCAGAAGTACGGGGCAGAGGGCCGAAAACGTCTAGGTACACATGTTCCCAAGGGAAAGTAGCTACACTAGCACTATAGGGACTCCTTATCTTTACATTAAGGGGGTTTCACCCTTTGGCACTCAAGACATTACTTAATGAGGTGTTCAACTTCCTTGCTCAAGCCTGGCCAGAAAAAAAATTTCTTTAATCCGAGCCACTGTCTTCTACTGGAAAATGGGTCCTCTCAAGACTTGAGGAACAAAAAATGAAAATTTGTGAGTTTTTGGGTCATGTCCGATCAAACATGTCCTAATTTCATACATCCCACAATTACCAGCTTCAGTATCAACCTTGATATTGACATATTTTGGGTCAGTTCCCTGGTGGTGCTGAAGTTTCAGGTATGCTTAGGGGAAATCTTGAAGGACTTTTACCTGTTCTACATCACTATTACTACCAGAAACTAAAGATTTGGTACAACTACAATGACTATAACTGATCTTTCTTAACATTTGCATGACTGCATTTCTTAGATAACAAAGTTTTAGAAGCATAAGCCTGAAATACACTTAATAACTCATGGGGGTCTACCAAAAATTCCTCGGAATCGAACATCCTAGAAAATGCATCTGCCACCCCATTATCAATTCCTTTTACATGCTTAACTGAGAATTTAAAGCAAGTGAGCCTAATTAGCCACCAAGCCATTCTACCAGCTGGTTTATTTGTAGAAAGGACCCAACTCAAAGCCTGATTATTAGTATGCAATATTAATTCTGCTTTTTCCAGATAGTCCCTAAATTTTTCCATGCCATATATAGCGGCTAAAATCTCTTTCTCATATGCTGGGTATTTCTGTTCGGCTGGTGTCAGAAATCTACTGGCATAAGAAACTGGGACCATACTATTGTCTAGTTCTTGACATACGATAACACCTAAGGCTTTTGAACTAGCATCCACTTGCAAAATGAATTGTTTTTCTAAATGAAGTAATTGTAGCACAGGAGGAGTAGCTCATTTTTCCTTTAGCAATACAAAGGCGTGGATCTGTTTTCTCCCCACTCAAACTCAACCCCTTTCCGCTTCAGCGCATACAAAGGCTCAGCAATGTCAGCAATATTTTGAATGAATCTAGAATAAAATCGCACTAGTCCTAAAAAAGGACTAATTCCGTGTATGTTCTTAGGAACGGGAAAATTCACAATTGGGCGGATTTTTTCCGGGTTCATCAGTAACTTGCCCTCCGAAATGATGAAGCCTAAATACCTGACATAAGTTTTTGCCCAGGTGACCTTGTCTGGGTTTACTGTCAAACCTTCTTCCCTCAGGGCGAGTAAGAATAATCTAAGGTGGTCAAGATGTTTTTCAAATAATTACTGTGCACACAGACATAGTCAACATATTTGAAGAGAAAGTTGTACTGGCATTTTCCTAATACTTGAGAAAGTACCCTAGACATTGCCTGCGGGCCGCAGTTTACCCCCACTTAAATTGTCCCAAGGGAGTGACAAATGCCAAAATACCTCGTTATTCGGGGTGCAAGTCACACTGTAGAAAAGCAGAATTTAAATAAAAAATAGAGAAATACCTAGTATCACTGATATGTTGAAAACCTATTCTATTGTTGGGAGAGGATATGGATATACGCAGATTTTTTTATTGACCTTCCTGTAGTCACAGATAACCCGAAATTCTCCTTGAGCCTTTTTAGGTAACAGGCATGCTGGGCTAGAGTAATTATTGTCTGATGACTCAAGAAAATCTCCCTCTTGCAATTCCCCAATTATTTTATTTTAAAAATTTTTATTTCGGAGGTGACACACTGTGCGACACAGAGGACACTGGATCTTGATCTTTTAACTTTAACACAATAGGTTATTTGCGATAATGCCCCAACTTGTGAGTAATTATATCAGAAAATTCAATTTCCAACTGCAATAATTTACCATCCTGACCACGCTCTCCAGTCTGGACAGACTGAACCGAAATCTTATGATATCTAAAATGCTTTGGAGTTACAATAGGTTGCGATCTGCAAAAAAAAAAAAAAAAAAAAAAAAATACTCAATTCTCCACGACCTACATCAAGAGTAACCTGGGTTTTTCCAAGAAAATCAACTCCCAGCAATAAATCATGGCTAAGTTCAGGTAAAATTCTGAAATGAAACTTCCACATGAAATTATCTATCCTAATTTTGAAAAAGGCTATCCCTTTTGAACTGATCATTCCCCCATTCGCTAAAGAAAACCCTAACTCTTCCCCTCTCCTTATCTGAATAAGCCCTTTGGGCATATTGGCAAGCAAGAAATTACAAAAGTCCTTATAATAAGCTAGCATGTGGTACCAAAGTCCATCAGTGCAGCAACTCTCACCTGATATGCTATATCTACTGGAATGTAAAGTAGTCCATACCTGCGTTCGTAACTCAATGCATTTACTGAAGGTTCTCCCACAGCCTTATCCTTAATGGAAAAATGAATTCTGATGTGACCCTTCTGTTTACCTCTATGACCAAGTCCAAAAGATTTAATAAGGTATCTGGTTTAGTAGCAAAACAGAAAAATCTACTGTAACGAGGGTGAATATTGTGTAAAATAATTTAGGTGAAATATTCCTCCATGCATGGAAAACATGATAAATTCACAATTCCTAATATTTCCTTAGTGATATCCTGCATAGATAGCCCTGTCAATTATTTTATTCCCAGAAATTTCAACCGAAAATTCGTGATTGCTTCTTCACTAGATACTGCCTGAAAGCATGATTTTATAAGTTGGTCATATTCCCAATTTTCCTCGCGGGCTTTACTAAACAATGGCTGCAAAACTTCAGGTACCCTGAAGGTAACTACTCGATAAATAACTTGTGTGTCGCAAAAACCCAGAGCAATAACTTCATTAAATTTTACAAAAAAACTGAACGAGTGCTTCTAATGTAGTAAGTGTTAATTTTGGTACCCTTCAACTTTCCGCACAAGAGCCCGGACTTTGATGCGCAGCTCGTCAATGGATTCGGTGTCTATTCGGTGTCTACTGCCTCGACTCCAGCCTCCTTGAGGATCTGGTGCAGCGCTAGCTTGAATAAACATTGCACCCCCCACGCTGTTGACATCGCAAAAATTAGCAACCACCCAACACTTAAAATAATACTTACGTTTTTCAACCACTGAAAAGTTGTACGTTTCCTGTTAACTACCATATCATATCTCATGTATTATTCCCAAAATCAATGCACCAGCCACCCTTGCCCAACGAGAGCAGAGTGCACGCAGGAAGCGACTTCGTGGGCCGACAAGTTTTTCCCAAAGTTGGCACTCCTTCGCGCATGCGCGGCAGGTGTAAGACGACAACACCAGCTCCCAGCTGGAGCAATCAGCCGTACCCCTAAAGGTGGCGCCGCCATCAACCACGGGTGGCGGCAAAGACAATTACCAGAGCAGAGAGGAGGAGAACATCAAAGGTAACGGGTGTGTTACTCGTTATGCTGGTGAATTCAACTGTGCAGGGCCGGGACGACAATTTTGCGTGCCGAATCACGCTTCATTGTAGTCTTCCAGAACATCCAGACATCGAAGAAACAGGTATGCTGGCAGCAATTTTAGGCTAAATTGGAATGTTGCCCTGTAGGAATATGCGGTTATTTTCCGGGAAACGAACACTAGTCCGTTTAATGTAGTAGTATTGGGACGCCGTCACATAGTATTGTTACTGAAATAATATACAATAATTTTTGTGTGGCGTTGAGGACCACTAAATCTTTCGATCTAATTCCCAAAATATGGTTTTTGGGTTACATAATTCATTTAACAGTCCTTCATATTTGTGCCTTGCATTTTTCCATCTGAATTTATTAAGGTTTATAACAAACTGAGAACAAAAATAACTATGGGTGTGTAAGCCAGATACAACAAAGCGTGGAGTTGAGATATCTGGGAGGCTCGTGATATTGAAAGCCGATGAGGATGAAGCGAGGTGAGGATGGACCAGCATTGCGAAGCAAAAACCCACTGACCAGCAACATCGTCTGGCACGATTCCCACATGAAACGCACAACAAACAACTCATGAACAAGTAAACCGAAATGACTTACTGTGACTGACATCTTCAGTGGCGCTGGTTTCGGTTTAGTCAAATAGAAAGCTGCAATCTTTGAGCGGTTTAATAACTTCTCTAAAATACGATCAATTATTTTAGTATAGCTTCGATTTTATTTTCACAGTATATTACTGCAATATCTATGGACTGTAATAGTTGTCTTGAATAACTACATCAATTTATTTTTTATTTGCATCATAGTCTTATAAACAAAGGCCTTTTTCAATGCATAACAAACTGTAGAAAGGCTTACTCCTCAATTTAATGTACGTACTGTTTCTAGGGTGACATAGAAGTCAATGTTAGGCATAAGAAGGAATTGATAATTAATTAAAGTAGAAGATATTATACAATAACTGTACAATAATTTTAATACTGTTCACCAATGATGAAAAGGGCATAATTATTATATGCATGTTTGCTAGAAATTTACATGTAATAAATTATACGATATAAATTGTATACTGTAATTAATTCATCAATTTAACATCTCGAAGGGCAATAGAGTGTTGAGCTTAGATGATAAAACATGTACCAGATTACGAAAGTTAACAGACCGTACAGTTTTCGAGGCTTTTTTAAGTACACTAAATAAGTGGTCTTTGCATTTTAGTGACATCTGCGTTCTTAAAATATATGTTTCAATTAAAATTATATAAAAGTTGGAATTGTTAGAAACATAATTACTTAAAGACGAAATGCTATTCACAACAGCAAATGCTTTTTCTGAAAATGTATAAAAGTAAATTGTAAGTATTATTATTATTTCTTTAAACTACTAAAAACAAAGCTGTAGAAGAAATAAGGAACTAGTGCAAAATTTGGACCCAAAAGAACTTAAGAAATGTAAAGATGGGAATCAACTTCAAAACGGAATATTTATCGTAGACTGCTAATCAGTTTCTTCAAAAGATGTAAATTGGGAAGGTGATAAATAAGAATTCCCATTATAACCAATACAACACAAACTAAATTATTCTTACTAAATTTGAACAATAAACGAGCCGGAACATTAACTAATGTTTACTCTAATGCTAATTAGAAACGATTATAACATCAGTCTAGCGACTGACCAAACAGCTTTAATCTCAGTAAAATGTGAAAGGTAATTAGGAAGAACTCACACCTCGTAGATGGTGAGGGCATTACAAGTGCAATATATAACTAAGCTAAGTTTTAACTAGAAAAATACAAATATATCCACGCATTACCTTGGACTCAGCTCGAGAACCCTTCACAATGTAAGGCAGTAAGGAACCAACTACACTACAAAGGATGAATAAAATGTTCAGCTGTAAATTAAAAAAGAACAGTGAAATTAAATACTTGGTATGAACAGCAATACGTACACGATGTCATGTATACATGCGTGTGTGTGTCTATATATATATATATATATATATATATATATATATATATATATATATATATATATATATATATATATATATATATATATATGCATACATATATATACATACATATACACGTACATTTCATATATATATGTGTATGCACACACATGTGTAGAGAGAGTTAAATAAATTATATAGGTGTCCTGACCGTGACAATATGTCCTGCAAATAGTAGAAAAACCCTGAAACTGCTGAGAGGTCTGGCCATGACCTATCAAGTTATAAAAATTTGACCTTAATTAAAAGTCAACGGCTTTTGAGAGACATATAAAAATCAGAGTGTCCATCACTTCAAGACAGGGTGGAATTTAATTTCATGTTTTTTTAATGTCTAATTAAAGCGCCAATATAATTTAATTTTCCTTGTAGGTATATATGTATTATATATATATATATATATATATATATATATATATATATATATATATGCACACTTAAATCCTGTTAATGACTTCCCACTTAAGAAGTTTCCCTGCTTAATAAGTTGAATCATTTTGAACCTTAATATGCACATGTGTAATTTCATCCTTTTAAAAAGTTTCCTGGTTAATAAACATTATTATTTCTGTCCCTTAAAAAAGTCTTAATAAAGTTTTACTGTATATGTACACGCACATGTAATGCACATGTATATAGGTAAAGGTAGAGCTGATGGACACTGGGACAAACGGACAGGTCATAAGGAATTGGATTAAATTTCATTGGCTAGAGTTGGTAATACTTATCTGGCTACGGTGAGACTACCGCTCAAGTTTGCATGTCTTATGTTGTTTACACAGAAGCCACGGGTTTGGAAGTAAAACTGCAACAGAGCTTTAAACTTGATGACAGGTAAGAAAATGATTAGTCAGCATTAACATAAAGCAATAAAAAACCTTATAAAGAATTTACACTTGAAAAGTGGGTGTGAGAAGTTCTGTCGCGGAATGGCACGGTTCCCTCTCATTTGGCGCCTCTGTTGTCTGCCAAAGTTAATGGTGATGCGATCTGTTGGGATTTGGGAGAAGTAAGTGTCGCGTGACACATGTTGGAGACAAACGGACATCATGGTTTGGGGGCAAACGGGCATGTTTGTTATAGTGATAATAACACAAGATCTGTGCTGTGTTGGAAGGATGTAATATGAGTGTGCATCGGAATACTTTATGCTAATATATGTGTGCCTATGTACATATATATATACATACATATCTTCCATTGCACCCAAAGTAAATACATTCATCATGTAATTAATCAGAAATTAATCAAAATTGCTCTAATTGAATACTTGTTTTTCTTCATTTAAAAGTCCACTTATATTTAACTAAAATATTATGTTGTAGGCCTAATACATTTTATGGCCAGGAGTGCATGGATGAAAAACTCTTGTTTTAGACGGGATTTGCAGTTTCATGAGTCACCCAAGCCATTGGGAAGGTACATGATTAAACGACACTATTTGTTGACCGACACACTCTAAATCCGAATTAGTAAAATCATTCCTTGTAATTATAAATTACTTAAAGTCAATTAAGTAGCTACTATATAATGATGAATCAGTTGAATTAAGTGGGAACTAATGCTTTGTAGTAGTGTAATTCAGTGCAATTCTCTGAAAATCACCAAAAAATTAGTCGAATTCAGTCACCACAATAATCAGTAAACATCTTCTGATTTCCAGAGGTTCAACTTTACTGGTTTAACTGACTTGGATCATTTTCACAGTTTTCTATTTAGAGTGTGACAGTGCAAAAAGTGAGAAGGGGCCAGAAGTACGATCATTAAACTCACACTAATAGGCTTCCAAATACTTACATACATGTACTTCCAAAATAAATCAGGGCATTACATATCCTAACTAAAAACTGATTCCCTTGTGTCAAATGTATCATATTGCCATGGTACGAAATCGAGAACGCACTACAGACCGATGTACTTGCACCATAGAAAATATGGCGAGAGCTGTGAAGGCATTTAAAGATGACAATGTTCCCCTCTCTGCGGCTGCAGAAACTTTTAATGTGCCTCTAAATACATTATGGCAGCATGTGTTGTCAAATTTGTCTATTCCTTAATTTGGACAGCATACGACATTAGAAGGATAGTGGAGGAAGAACTTGTAACTCACCTGCTTAAACTTGACAGTTTAGGTTACGTACTGATATTCAAAGGACTCCGAACTCTAGTTTATAGATTAGCCTTTGCTAATGGACTGAAAGATACTTTTAACAACGAAGCAGAAATGGTGTGAAAAGAATAAGTTCGTGGCTTCCCAAGTCGTCACAGAGCTCTCAGCATTCGTGTATCTGGAGCACTATCATTCGCTAGAGCTAGAGGGCTGGCCAAAGAGAAAATCTCTCAGTTTTATGACAATTTGTTGAAGTTATTGGATATATTGTGTCTGTGGGACAAGCCCTCTCACATTTTCAATTGTGATGAGAGTGGCCTTCAACTCACTTACAAACCACAAAAAATTATCTCAAAGCATGGGAAAAGGGATGTTGTCAGTCAAACAAACTGTGAAAAAGGCGATAATGTGAGTGTTATGGCATGCGTATCTTCATCTAGCCATTATGCACCTCCTTTTGTTGTGATGAAAGGACAATGCCTAAACGAAAACTATGAAATTGGTATGCCACCAGGTACAGAGATGGTTGTGTCAGACAGTGGTTACATGCAGTAGGAGCAGTTATCTTTGTTCATAGATCACTTCATTGCTGCAAACCAGCAGAACCAGTAATTTTATTTCTTGACGGACACGAATGTCGCTGCTCGTATCCACAAACAATTGAGAAAGCAGTGACGAACTATATCTCGTTATATTGTATAACCCCGCACACTACTGACAAACTTCAGCCGCTTGGTGTGTCTCTTTTTAGCCCCTCAAAGAAGCACTACACATGAAGCTTGCCGAATCCATTTGAGAAGAAGCCCTGGCAAAGGGTTAAATAAAGTTGTGTTTGGTGGCATATTTACTGAAGCATGGAGTAAAACCTGCCACAGCCGGAAATGCAATGGATTCAAGGCATGTGGGTTTTTCCTTTCAATGCAAGTATGCTGCCTGAGAATACTTTATTACCAGGAATGAATGGTCCACAGGTCTGATATGGACAATGCAGAGATTCTATATTCCAAAGAAGTTGTAGTGGAAGCACAAGATGAGGCAGAGGTAGTGTCACCAAATCAGGAACTAGCATGTTTTTCACCGGCATCATCAATATCCACTGCTGAAGGATTGCTGGCATCTACATCAAACTCGCAAAGGAACAGTTTTGAGGAGCTGAGCCTTATTCCCATTAAGGCTACGTGTAATGCACAGACAAGAAAAGAATAACTGGTGAATCCTGTATACTAACTGATCCAAACTTCATTCAGAATCTTAAGGAGAAAAATTAAGCTTGTTCTAAAAGGCTCAAGAGAAGTGACTACAAGAAGACTGCGAATTTCAAAAAGCAGAACCAGCAACATGAGTGTCAGTCATGCAAGGAAGTATACCAAAAGGACTAGGATTGGGTGCAGTGCCTGCAGTGTAAGTCGTGGTTTCATGACCAATATGTTGAATATGGACGTGACCCATAATCTCAATGCCAGAGGTGTTTTTCAGGGTAAATTTATGAGGAATCCAGTCTGTCCATATTCCCCACACCAAGTGTCCTATTGCCCCAAAGGTAGAGGCATACAGCCACTATTGTAGTAATAATTGTTGTTAATATTTCGTATGACATAGTTTCTAGTTATATGCATTTTATTTCGTAGGCAAGTATACAAATATCCAATACATTTACTGTGTATGTATGATCAAGTTTCATCATCTCATATACGATGTTTGCAACTTTATATCCTTATGGTGTCCATCAGCGCCACCTTTACACACAGGGTGAGGCACTTAAGGAAGGGCCACCTGAGTAACACCGCCAATTTCAGTGGTAGATCAAAATATTTCAGACAGAAGTTGCTTGTGTCCAAGGCGTTAATAACTTGATAATGATAATTTCCCCAAACGGGGAAATGTAAAGAAGATACAAAGGTCAACTTCGTTAATTAAAATTTAATGGTAATATTTATTAACACCCCTTGACAGTGCGTATGAAAATGAAATAAATACCATGACATTTGCCAGTCATTCAAAATCGCTGAAGGTGAATAACGAAGCAAATTGCGCCACCGCACGGAACAATGGGCCGATGCAGCGCCATCCTAAAGCGACTGTAGCCATCCTCTAGCTGGCGTTTGTTCAAAGAAACGCCAAACGCAGACTACGCTTCCTTTGTTATTTTATTACAATATCAGGTGTTTTAATTGGCGACCTTGTGCAATGAGACATGCTGCAAGCGATTCTGAGCGGACAATACCGCGTATTGAATTTTATCTGGAATTATCGCAGAACAAGCTCATGGTATACGACCTTTCACGTCTTCAGGAGTCTTCGCTGGGTTTTTGTAGACCTCTTCATTCATTTACTATTACCCACAGATAAAAGTCCATAGGCCTTAATTCTGGGGAATATGCAGGCAATTTCGTGTTTCCAGACCGACCGATCCAACGACCACCTAAAGTTCTGTTAAGAACAGTTGTTATTATCTGGTCAGAATGAGCGGGACATCCGTCGTTTTGGCACCACATGGATTGCCTTTTGTCCAGTGGGATGTCTTCCAATTAATTACAGCAGCGCTTCTGTTATGCAGTGTACATACTTGATGCTATTTAGGGTCCAATGAATAAAATGAGGACCAATTAAGTTATTATGTACAACACAGCACCTCATGTTTAAAGACAATGGTCTCTTTTTATACATTTCTCTCAGATGGTGTGGGTAGTCAGCTGACCAGTAGTCCACGTTTCGAATGATAATCTGCCCATGGTTTGTAAATGGAGCTTCATCTGTAAACCAAATCTTGGACAGGAACGTGTCATCGGTTTGTAGTTTTTGTAGATACCATTCGGAGAAACGTACCCGATTTCGAAAGTCATTTCCGTGTAGCTGTTGATGAAGTGAAATATACAAAGGTAGAAATTTGTTACTATTTAATATTCGCAGAATACTCTGTTGACTGATCTCACTCTCACATCCAAGCCATCTCGTGCTGACATGTGGATACTATGCTACTGTAGCTGAGATGTAAATTGGATTTCCTCTTCAGTTGCTGTTTTTTCGTGGTTGGCGTCTTTTCTTTTTTACGCTTCCAGTTTCTTGGAATGTTATTATTACGTTCGCAAAGACAGGTCGTGCTAGTGTGGCGCGACCAGGATATCTCTCAGCATACAATCATACTGCTGCTCTAATGCTACTGTGATATTCGCCATAAATGAAAACTATATCAACTTTTTGGCTGCCGTGTACATTATGCCAGTTCGAATAACGTTACGAAGAAGTTGTCTGATTGTCTGATCGCTAAAACAATACAGCACAGACTAATGGCCTATTGTTCTGTGCGGCGGCGCAATTTTCTTCGTTATTGACTTTCAGCGATTTTGAATGACCGGGAAATGTCGTCGTATTAATTACATCCTCATAGATGAGTGTTTATAAAGGTTATCAATACAATTATTACATTATCATTCGCACCTTCGAGGGGTGTTAATAAAAGCTATCATTGCATTTAATTTACCGAAGTTTAAATTTGTATCTTGTTTGCCCTTCCACGTACGGGAAGATTATCACAATCATGTTATTAGCGCCTTTCTCCCAAGCAACTTTTGTCTAAAACATTTAATATTGGTACAGATGGTCTAGCGACATCGTCATGTCATTTTTGTATGATCTGTCTATGCAACCAGGATGACATGATGGTATGGTTGATATGCATTTGATTATGAAAATTTTCGTACGAATGGATAATTGGTATTCATGACAGTATGGCCTGTCAGTATTTTTGGTTGGAATGATGGGTTGTAATATTTTGGTTCTATTGTTGTAGGGCTTTTCTGTATGGATGGCTGGTTTTGGTATTGTCTGGTAGTAAGCTTTTTGAAAATGGATGGTTTAGTGGGTCCCAATAGGTTGTGTGGTGTGATATATCTGCGAGTATTGAAGTTTGGAATGTTTTAGCGGCAAGCGGGAATACTTTATTTGCTGTTGTGATAGCATATTCTATTGATACATTTCGGTATAGTTGGTTCCTTGGTGAGGATATTCTGTATGAAGTGATCGTATGATATGTCTGTGTGATAAGTATGAAATGGCGGTATTGTTGACAAGTATTTGGTTAGAATATTTTCGTAGGACTGAATGGCTGGAATGTTTTGAGAATATGACTTCTGGGTTTTGCTGGTCTGGTGGTATGGCTGGAAGGACTTCTAGGTATTGCCTATTGATATGACATATTTTTTGTGTTACCGGTTCTCTTCTAATGACATGGTCTGTGTGTAACGACGGACTTTATGATCGGTTCATATAAATGAAGTTTTACTTGAAAGAATAATTAATAGGAATAGTTTTAGGGACATCTGGTTTATTTCTTAACAGAAGCTATGTATTGACAGTGGATATTGTGCAATGGTTGTAATAATTATATATATATATATGTGTGTGTGTGTGTGTGTGTGAGTGGGATGTATCATGATCCAAACAACAAAATTCGGCTGCACGTTAATCACGAAAAACGAAAATAAATTTCGAAAACATATATATGACATATGGTATAAATTATGGAATCCCAAGGGCGGTAGACGTCTTTGAATTTGGACTTGATGCAACAGATTATTACATATATCGGAGAAAATATGTAAGATGGAACATTGCGTTTCTGGATAATGTATAAGTGTGCAATACGAGAAACTAACTTTCTGAAAAGTTACCGGCACGTAGCAATGGGATGTCTACTCAGCGAACTAATGACCCGATATCTGACATGGCCGTCGCTGTTTCGGCAAAGCACCAAGTGAGAGCAGCACCGTCGCTTGAAGCGCTACCGCTCAACGGCTAATATGAATATCGACGGCTCCACTTTCACTGTTTTTCCTAGAATTGTAAACTAAATCGAAGGTTCCGTATTGGTGGAATTCTTATTGGTCCGTTCTGCATTTTTTTTTAATTTTTGACCTTCTTGTATTAACGGTACCCAGAGCCTGCGTCTGGGCAAGTCGAATCCTGGTATTGTGTCAGTAAGAACAAATCATAATAACGTTTCTTTGATAATGTAGTTTTTAGTTCTAAAGCCCATCTGGCTACTCGCTATGAAGGACGGACCTTGAGAGGTTCTTAATATGAAATGGAATTTTGCATTTTGTGTAGAGTGGGCATAAATTATAAGATATGTGAAATTTTAGAATTTGTACAATTCTAGCCGAAAATTGGCCTGAAAAATGGTGACATCTTGTAATTGGAAATAAATTATGGTCAGTTATGTCACGTAAGACAATTTTAACATAACATTTTGAAAATGCAAATTGTTAGGAAAATAATCATCCTTTTTAGAAGGCTGTTAAGATGAGAAATTTTTTTATTTGGGTCAGTCTCATGTAGAAAAGTACAAATTCAAGAAAAAAAATTAAAACTTTTGAATAGGAAAGCATAATTTTTCAAGACTTTGGAAATATTTATAAACCATGTTATGAGAACTTCTAAAATATTCAGAAAGACTCAAACGTGGCTTTTGGAGTATGTAAAGATTTCTGAAATAGCATTTGTTTTGAAAATTTCAGACCATTGTGTGGTCGTTAGTATTTCATATGAATAAAATCAGTATTTACCAAAATGCAGTTGAATAAAGATTGTACGCTTTTTCTATATACATTTTTTATGTTGGCCTCATGTGTTAAGGCGCTTTTAAAAAATTTCTAAAGGAAGGTTTGAGAAAATATATTGAACAAAATATTTTGCTCAGTGAAATTCATAACCATGCATATATTTGATTTAATATTTAATATTAGGGTGCTTTTAAACTCTGCCTTATGAGCCATTTTTGCTGTTTTTCAACTGTAGCGTTTTGTCACTTTATCTGGGATATTATTGAGCTTTTGATATTTGTGGTTTTGCCTCGTTTGCGCAGCTAGGCGTGGCCACAATTTGTATCTAGCCACTGAAACGGTGCAACTAGCTCGGCAACACTCGTAGAACTTACATGTTGTTCCTCTCGTCGGTTCGGAGCGACGCAGCTGGTCACGAGTATATAGAGTGGAAAGTATTAGTTTTCTTCTGTATTATTTCAGAGCAGCCAAAAGCAGCACTTAAGTTATTTTAACATATTACACTGTCATGTTTATGAAAGTGAATTACTATGATGGGACTACCAGAAAAACCAAACATTACAATTTCAGAGTTACGCGACAACATTACTGGTAATAAATTAGTTTTTAGCAAAGCCTCCACGAGCTTAAATAAGATATGTTACACGCTGTAACATCGATGTATTTCTGGGAAATCTCCAGCTAGTCTGTATCTACCCGAGGCCACAGTTCCTTTGTATTGGCTGTTGGATGAGAGGGACCCTATCCCAGTCATATTCATTAGGTGAAATATTGGGCGAACATGCAGGCCAGAAGGGAAGCAGCTGGAATATGTCTCCAGAAGCGTGCTGAAGGTAGGGTATGACTTCAGATTTCACAACTTCCCTGCTGCAGTGATCCATGCCGAGAGTGGCCACATTTCGTAGCAACCCATCTCGCGCATGATACACAAATACTCCGCAAACCATCACGTTCACCATTCGTGCAGCTTGGCGCTGGACAATGCATTCTGGAAGAGGACTCTCACACTGATATCACCTAATGCTTTTGCGACTATTATTGTGATCGAAATCAAAGCGGGATAATAACGAGGTTTACATAGACGCAGCAATTAGCTCAGATAAGCAGGAAGGGGAAAGGAATCAGCTAAGGCATATCGCAAGGAACACTTGCAGCGACTGAACGCGGATAAAGTAAACTGGCTTATATCTTCCAGTATACTGAATTAATGTCTTCGCATTTTTATATTCTTATTTGCGGTCGACTGTTTGTGAAAACATTTCCTCCTTTCACTGTTTCATTGAAGATTCTGCTGCTGTTGGAGAGAAAGTTCGTCATTCATCTGAAATTAGTCAAGGGACCTCGAAATTCCATCGCTATAGATGACGATTTGTCGCAGGAAAGCTAATTCCTTCCTTGCTAACAACGTGTGCACATGTCAGAGTTTTCATTCGTAATTGCCTGTCGTGTAAGATGCTTTCTCAATTCACTAGTTTGATGACAATTCTTACTCGTTTGCAAAGACTTAAGCTCAGTAAGGAAAGGAGAAACTTCAGCCAATTATAAAAGGATCAAGACGCTGAAATATCGAGTATATGTTGACATAAAACTTATTCGTGACTTTCCATTGTCTGTATCCACAACCAGTGACGGATCCGAGGGGTTGAGCCTCTCGCTTGTAGCTTGATTTTACAATGGGTGAAATATTATTCTTTAAATGAGTACATTGTTAGTAGTGAGTGAAGTATTAATACATGAATTCAAAGTTATTTCGATAGAGCATTCACCTTGTATTGAAATGTATATATAGCATTAAAACTGTATGCTTACTGGTAAGTATGTGCTTTGATTGTAATGTACAGTGGACCACCCCGCAAATAGCACCCTTTTTAGTGGGTCCATATATCTGCCACTGTGCATTACCCAGAGGATCAAGGCAATAAGGAATCGCAGTGTTTTGGCAAATATGTTAACATAAAAGACTTCCACAATTTTCTACTGTGTCTACTTAATAGTTAACTTTAGTTAGCGTGTCAAATTGGATCATATATTTGTATCAATAAGTATGTTTTAGATTCTTATAGGCTGTTCGCGGCTAACTGAAAACTTTTCAAAGCCTTGCTTAAGATCAACTATTCTATTTATTTTGAATCCCTCTGCTACGTGTAAACATAACATGGCTGTGGAACACATCTCTTTATTCACAATGAAGTGCTACTGGGACAATTTTAAAAACACAAATGTTCCACTACTTTTATGTGCATATAATTAAAAATAATAAAATGAAATCACTGCCCACAAATTTTGACTTAATTTTAGCCATAGCACTTATAATACGACGCAAAGACACAGAACTGTGTTTCGTTCATCGATGTCTACTTTACTGTGGGCACTTCATGTCAGAAATGCTTGGTTCACCATGAAAAATCTACAAGCTACTCCTATAGCCTACTCTCATGAAACAAAGTAAAAGGAATGAAAACACCAACTTTGAAGAGACTGAAACATGGTACTAGTTCCTACGACTAGTTGCCAACATATAACAATTTCCCCGAATGCATATACTTACACTAATGAACAGCAGAAATCCGCGGCAACCACTTTTGAACATTATGCAGTTTTAATAACACGTTAATACGTTATGTCACTGTAGTTGCCGAAACTATTTTGTTGAATCTAGCGCATGTGTTAAAAATTGTGCAGTTATATTATAGACTAGCTGTGCTCGCGACTTCGTTCGCGTTTTTACATATTTAAAGAATATAAAAAGAAAACTAAAATAAGGCGTGAATAATTTCAATCAAAATTTATACATAATAATTTCCGTAATAAAAATAAAAAATATAGATTTTTGAAATTGTAAATATTAGTCTAATAGAATTTACAAATGTATTTTAATGTTTAGATTGAAAATAATGATTGTAAAAATCTAATATAAATTATTGTATGTGTATATATATATATATATAATATAATTTATTATTTTGAATATATTATATATATATATATAATATATTCAAAATAATAAATTATATTTTATTTGTTCTAAGTTGTTTTTTATTTTTCTATTTTTTATTATTGTCTAACTAACATTTATTTATAAACAAACTATCAAAAATAATATCAAACTAATTATTATATTAATTTTTCATATTTTTAATAGATTCGTAGAAACGTTGTAATTTAAATATCAATTATATCAAAGCCTCGTTACAAACTATATTTTGGGTTACTTTATTTTCAGCTAGCATTACTACGTTTGTAGAATTACTAACACGTTAACAAGCTACGTACAGCTAGTTACCCGAGCGTAAAACAACTCTGGCTCAGGTCAACGCCAGCTCTCCCTATAGTTTGACCTTGTGATTTATATATTCTCATTGCGAAACATTTTGCTAATGGGGAACTGAATTGGAAAGGATAGTTTTTTTTTTTTTGGGATTATAAGTATCCGTAGTATAAACACTGTGTCCTCTTCACCACAGCCAGTTAAAATGTTAGCTTCGATTATGTTTTTTTTGTAATGCAACTACCCTTAACCTTACTGTTCTCGCGACTTCTTTCGCGTGAGCATTATGATTTATTTACATATTTTTAAAATAGGTTTAGAAAATTGAAAGAAGGCGTAAATAGTGTCAATTGATATGTTTGCATTATAATTTTTATAATCAAAATTAAAAAAGTAAAGTTTTAAGTTAATCAAATAGAATTTACAAACGTATTTTTATGTTTATATGGAAATTAATTCAGTGCATGTGACTTCGCTCGCTTGGACTTTAGGATTTGTATATATATTTTTAAAATATAAATTTTGCTTCGCTTAGGTTTTATGGAGTTGTTAAAGTATAGCCCATCAACGCTTCGCTCAGGTTTTATGGAGTTATTGAAATATATACCTGTATAATTGGTTTCGAATGATGGTTACTTTAATATCGAAAATAGTTTTATAGTTGCGTTAGTGTTAGTTCTTTGATAATATGTTATTTTACTACGTTTTTGAAATAGCGAGATGAAATAAAGAGCAGATTTTAAATAGAAATAAACTCTATGATATGTGAAAGTTTTATCAAAATCGATTTGGCCGTTTTGGAGCCTATACTGGACAAACATCCAGACAGACCGCCAAAAATTTTACTAAGAGTTATTTACGCTTTAACATCGTTTAAATAGCTTATTGAGCTTTGATGTTGGTATCAATTTAGAAATAACGAACAGATATTTCAGTCTTATTTATTAGTGTAAATCACCATGTTGAATTCATAAACTAAAACATTACGACTATAAACTACCATCATGGAATAATTTGTAATACAGTGAAACGCAAACCTACGTATCTCTTGTTGCAGTTGGCAACACTGGAGCGCACGCCTTCGGCCTCCACCTTCATTCGTGGAATTGAGAGATTCGAACTGCTCTTAACAACAATGAATTTAGAGTCGATGAGGGCGAAATGAGGTGAGAATAGAGCAGCGCAGGAATGCAGTGGTCGGAGGGTGGTGAGGGAGTTCCC
Organism: Dryococelus australis; assembly: GCA_029891345.1. Classification (NCBI taxonomy): domain Eukaryota; kingdom Metazoa; phylum Arthropoda; class Insecta; order Phasmatodea; family Phasmatidae; genus Dryococelus; species Dryococelus australis. The sequence goes on from CM057000.1 coordinate 76,132,710, forward strand.
CGAGAAAACTCGCCGACCAGCGTAATCGCACGGTAGGATTCCCACTTGTGAAAATCCGGGAGTGACCCGTACGGGGACTGAGCCGTGTTCGCATTGGTGGGAGGCGAGCGGGCTAACCGCTCAACCATCGCGGCCCCATCTCCATTCGTCTTCTCTGTTCTGGTGCCTGTATGTTAAGAAGACAAGTTCAAGCTAGCTTTGTTCATTTGTTGTTCAGTTCAGCTGCTTGGTTACTGAAGTAAAATATCACATTTGTTATATCAGTAATACATATTTATGCTGGGTAAATGTGTTGCAATATATGTATCTCATTATTTTATCGTAACCACGTGAGTTACAAAATGAACTCCAGTATCTACATTCCTCCCCAAAACTACCGCCAAGGTCATAGCGCTCCGAGAATGCTACATGTGCGACTACATGTCTGTCGAGCGGGTAATTATTTAAGGGGAGATATGCAAAGTGTTGAGCTTAGAGGCGGGTGTAAGAGAATTCACACAGTATGGACTGTATAAGAGGTAGAGAAACAGCTGTCTCCCCTCAGCTGTACGCGTGTTTATCGTCCCGTAGCCGCCAGCAAGTGGGAAGCTGCGACGTCACAGCCCGACACGTCCTAATTAAATCAGCCGCCCCGTCCCTCTGCTTCCGCCATTGAGTGCGACATCCGTGGCGAGAGCTACCAACCATGTCCCGACAAATATGGTCGCTGCGCGTGCGAGCACCCGTATCTCCGAACAAATGATGAGGAGTGGGCGTTTTCTTTCATAGTCTATTCACGGTTTCTTCACCCTTTTTTAATCAAACCTTTGAAAAATCTCCCCATGTGAAACGTGTTAAGTTATTTCCAACATATGCAATACATCACGAGCGTTTTATACTTATATATAATTTGAATTAAAAACAGTGAGAAAACACGTGTGTTGGTAACGCCTAGTAATAAATAGTTCTTATGCAAAACACTGAAACACTGAGTGCTCACGAATGAAGTGCATTGTCCTTTGGTGTAATTTTCCCAGACTTGTTAAGCTTAGTTTGGACGAGGCGGAGGAATATCCTGGAGATAGAACTTAAGCAGGGTTTCAGAAAAGGGCAAAGTAACCTTGAATGTATTATATAAAGCGACGCGCCGTCGTAGCGAACGCGACTCATGGCCGCAACGAACAACAAAATATTGTCGGTCGCTGGCGCGCGGCAATGATTAGTGCTGGGTCGATGGTGCGTGTGTGTAACAGTGTCTCCCTCTTGTTGAAGTGATCCTCCACTGTTGAAACTGAAATGTCTTTGCAAGTGTGATCCAGTGTACTGCCTTAGCCGCGACGGGATGAAGACGGAATGCTGCAAAGTCACTGGATCATACATTTCTTTATTATTGATGTATAGGCTGTTCACGGTAAAGTGAGCACTTTTTAAGGCCCTCAAAAAAGGCACTAACCCCTAATAAATATATTTTATTGCAGTCTCAGACATTAACTATTGAGTGTGATGAAATGTATACACTGTGTTTATTAGTCATATTGCACTGTTTACATTAAAAAGTGGCGGAAAGTTATAAATTAATTGAAAGGAATATTTTTCAGGGCCTTAAAAAGCGCTCACTTTACCGTGAACAGCCAGTAAACTTTGTTGACGGTTATTTGAGCACTTCTCAAATCGACCTTTTCAAAACGTCGCTGCTCCTATATGCATGTATGTAGTTTAATGGGCTCTAGCAAACACCCAGTAAAGTTGGTAACGAAGGAGGGAAAGTGAGTGGGTGAAGAGATTTGGGCGGTTCTTAACAGCGAGGTCTTCATAGCTGATGAGGGTGACTGAAGAGAATATGGAGCGGCACCGGAATGGAGCGGCGGGGGAAACGGGAGATACCCGAGAAAACCCGCCGACCAACGGCATCGTCCGGTACGATTCCCACTTGCGAAAATCCGGTAACTCGGCCGGATATTGAACCCAGTTCGCCTTGGTGGGAGGCGAGCGTACTAAACGCTCAGCCACCGTGGCAAGCAGTGAAAGTAGTTTAATCAAAAGTGTCAGTTTCCTAATAATTTTACAGAGTTTTACTCTAATGACTCGTATATAAAGTGCTGTGGCCCAATGCAATTGTAATTTTACGTGCTGTGGAATAATACTCTGTGTGAATGGAAGCAGATCTTAAGCAAGGCTTTCAAAAGTGCTCAGTTTAACATGAACAACCTTTACAAACCTACTCTCTAAATTTTAATCAGTGAGAATTTTAATGTGTTATTCAGTTAACAGTATATGGCTGATTCAACAGTCACTTCAGTGAATTTAACTAATGAATCAGTGAAAAAATTGCCAGTTTTCTTACACTTATTGATTCAGTGACATTTTCCACTGAATCATAAGTCTTTTTATCGCTATTTTTCAGTGTTTTGTTTTTTGACTCATAATTTAAACAGCGTATAAAAATGTCCGTAAAAATGGCCTTTAAACAACGCGTATCAAGTGAAATAACAACGAATAAACTAATAAGACCAAAACAAAATACGTCCATAAAATGTTGTTTTGAAAGACGAAGCACATTTTAGAAACATTCAGTCTTGCATTCCGTTTTTACGTCTTTCATTTCATTGATGTCATGTACTGTCCGCGCGCCAGCTCTGAAACCGCGTGGTATGTGACAAGGGGAAGACAAGACAGAGAGTCACAGCGGGCGGGGAGTGGGAAGCGTGGTCACGTATCAGTAACGCATTTAGCTCCGAAGTGTCGTAAAAATCGCCGCTGCGAGTGTTATATCTGTCCGGAAGAAAAACACCGTCGTGCATTCTGAGGACCGGAGAATCGTAAGTAATATAATTGCAAAGTGTGATGAAGAAGTCAAACAAAAACGTTGTGCTTTCACAGTAAACCAGGCGACAGCAAGAGCTGCAGACTACGCTGGAGTGTCGCAGACGTTAATTAAAAAGATACAGAATGGGCGTAAAGAACTAGATAACAGTGGCGAGGGCGGGAGCTTGCACATGCCGGGTAAACAACGGAAAACTAGGTCGGAACATACCGTTACGCCCTGCGGCTGTCCGGCGCCGTAATCGGAGACCCACCTCGCCCTCCCCTCTTACTGGAACGATGCGCTCGTGGCTGTCTGTTCTCCTTCTGGGAATCCCGTGAATGCCGACAGCGGCGAAACTTGCTGGCGTCACAGACCTCCTCTCGTCTGCTAGAGTTTCCGATACATTAAGCGACGACGCAAGAATGTTCTGGTGAGATTGGCTGGCGCCTCAGCCCTCCGCGACGCATCACGCTAGTTGGGGAAGATTCTAGGTGCCACCCTAAGAGACAATATATACTGCCGCAACCCAGCGGCCATTAGTCTTCGATGGAGGCCGTCTGGCGAGTGTGCGCAAGCGAATTGAAGTGTGGACTACGACTGCAGATTGCGGGGCAACAGCGAGTGAGGTGTTCGTGGCTTGAATGGACGAGAGGGTGTGAAACCGACGAGTGAAACCTACTGTGCGTGAGGGCGCTTGAAGGACTCTAGAACATTGCGACTGGCGGGACATGGACTGAACTGAGGTAGGACTGAATGGAAGTGTAATACTGATTTTATTGTAAATATTCGAACTGTCAAATATGGACGCATAAATTATAAAATAATTGAATAGGTTGATACACTGTATTGGGACTTATCTTTAATTATCTAATTTCATTGATTTCTTTGTCGTAATTATAAATTTTATTAATTGGTGTCAATTGTGAACAATAAGTGGTTTTAATTTATTGTGAAAATTTGAGTTCAGAGAACTTTGCTGTAGTTATTGTAAATAACATAAGGAAATTATAATTAATTCCTTTATTTCATTCAGACCTCCATCCCTTAACGAACTCGGTATAGCGCACTTAATTTCTAGAGACGGAAATTGTAACAATACAATCGTGATACTGATGCCTTTGATCTATGTATAATTCGGTGGACGATATTGGATTTTTATATTCAGGAAAAGCGTGTCCCTACCATTGCAAAATTACTGCCCATGGTAAAGAAGAAAATAAATGCTCAGTTGTCACATACATCGTTGCGTAAGATGGTAAAACAACTAGATTTTCGGCGGAAAAAATCGCAAAGCAACAGGAAGATACTAATTGAGAGACCTCACATCGTATCTTGGAGCCACTACTATCTAGTTACAATGAAACAGCACAGACAAGGTGGGAAACAAATTATCTACATAGACGAGACATGGATAGACGGTAATTTAAAGTTTGGTAAATGTTGTCAATATGGAGAAGTGTTTGGCGTACTAGATAATGTGAATTCGGGTAACAGAATAATTGCAGTACACGCTGAGGGTATTAACGGATTTATCGAAAATGCTCTCCTTGTCTATAAAGCTGGCATTGCTAGTGGCGACTATCACGGCCAAATGAACAGTGTTAATAACATAGACTGGGTTGCCGAGAAGCTTTTTCCTAACCTCCCGCAGTCATCTGTAGTAGTGTTAGATAATGCACCGTATCATTGCGCAAAGATTGACAAGCCACCTACAAAGTATTCTGTGAAAGCAGATATGTTAACATGGTTAACAAACAAAGGCGTAACTTGTCACATGTCGATGAGGAAAGAGGAGCTTTACAAATCGGTGGAACATGCGAAACCTAAAGAGAAAGTGTGCAAATTCGACACGCATCTGACATCTTTGGGACATACCGAGGTCCGGCTTCCCTCATACATGCGCGACCTGAACGTTATTGAGCTCGCTTGGGCGAAGGTTAAGCGGGTAGTGCGCGAAGGAAATGTAACCGGAGATTTATCTCTTCAGAAGCTCCGAGAGATTATTATTAAAGCGATAGACAGTGTAACCAAGACCGACAGAGAAGTGTACTGTGGTACAGGAGCTTGAGACTGAATACTGGGAAAAGGACGGTGTTGTATCAGATGTAATTGACAGTATCATTGTACGTCTTGACGACAGTAGTGATTCCTCCAGTGCATCAGGCGCGTGCGGTTTAAGCAGTGAACAAGAAAATCCGGGTTCACCATTAGCGACCCCGCTGCCTTGAGGTGAGTGAATGTTTTCTTTGTACGATAGTACGGTCGTATAGCGTGGCCAGCTTATTGTTCCAAGGTCGCATTCTTGCCAGGGTTTCAGAGGTGACGTGCGGACAGTATTTATTTATGTGTTATTCGTTTTAACAACCATAACGTTACCGATTAAACCTAAAACGAAAAGTGAGGGCATACAATTTAAAACTGCATACTTTCGATGGGTAAATATAAGAAATATATGTTAATTTCCATGTCAACGTGATCTGGTAACTCAGGTGGAAAGGTAACGGTTAAAAACCGAACTGGAGAAGGTGCGCGAGTTCAATTTTGGCCACCTGCAGATTTTTTTTTTAAATAGCTGTAAATTGCGCAATATAAATAGTAAACTGTCGTGAATATGCTTATTTCTCGTAATTATTTCGATGAATTCATTTAAAACAATATTTCATTCGACGCCGCAGTTGACCGTTACTTATTTAATCAGTGGAATTGTTTCACGTCACTAATTAAATCAGCGAAATATTTTCACTGAAACAATGTGTGATTTTCCAGTGATTCTAAGTGGAGCCATTTTCACTGATTCAATGCGAATATGTGGTTTTCCACTGATTCGAAATTAGAGTGTTAGCGGCTAATTTTACACTTTTGAAATGCTAACGTAGCTCTTACTTTTAGTCCGTTCGTATTCTTATGCCACGCATCAATGCAAATACCCACATTACTTTTACTTAATTTACATACACTGAAAAAACATTTTTTTGGCGGCTGCAAAAAATATTTTGTTGGAATTTACACTGCCAAATTTTTTGTGGTGTAAACAAAAATTTTTGTAGCTGCCACAAAATAAATTTTTAGTGGCCATATCCACTGATCCTTAGCAATCCCCTAAAATATGTCCAATGGATCGAAAATTGCCTTTCTGGGGATATTTTTTGCTGCTGGTTGGATCGGTCCTTTTTTTTGAGGGAAAAACGGGAATTTGTTTAGGGTTAAAAGAAAATTTTGTGAAAAAGGGGGATTTCTTAGGGCAATTTGGTTGAGTTTGAGGGAAAAAGAGAATTTTTTAAGTAAAGAAATGGAAAAAAGGGGACTCGCACCATGGCGCTAACGCTCCGCTGCCTACGCCCTTATGACCGGACATACTAAATCCTATTACTGCCGACAAAACATATCCTAAGAAATTCATTTTCTTTTGGAATAGGTGGTACTTCTTAGGATCTATTTTAAAATTGGCTGCGGCCACTTTCTGAAATACAAGCATGATAAGTGCTCTTCACATGTCCTTCCTGTCACAAGAATATCATCTTGGAGCACCCTTCCAGCGATAGACGAAACAGTCGTACGATGTCTTACCGTAGCTCCTGCAGTGGCTCATGTGGTCGCTTGGAGCAGCTTCGCAGTCAGGCATTGTGGGCGTGTCACAAGTATTGTTCGCGAAAATGTAGCTCCCAGGACCAGTGTGTGGTACTCCAGTCGATGTCGCTCAGGCAGTGATTGTAGTATGCTGAGTGCGAGGCCTCTCAGTACATATTTTGCAATTATCCAGTTGCCTGATTGATCGGGGCCCCCTGTGCCTGAGCCCTTTATGGTATAACAGGGGGGTAGAACTTCCAGAGCAATAATAAGAGGATGACTTGCCAGGTCATCCTCTTGCCAGTCTTTTTATAGCCGGAACTGTAAACAGCCATCATGCTATTTAATTGATTGCAGTTGAATGCAATCAATAGAGGGAGATACGCTCCTTCCAATCGCGGTGGGTGGAAGTGCGACCACCTCACCTATCAACAGTGTCTGCCGGGTTTACCGACAAGCACCACCTTGATGGGGCCGAGGCCTATCCAACCTCTACTTACTCACTGAGTAAATGTGTCCTCTTCTTGGCGGACCAGACCTGCGCCCCTTCGTAGGAAAGTATCCTTACCTTTCCCAGGACAAGTAGGATCACTGCCTGGTTCCAGTAAGGGCTTTCCTCCAGAACGTCTCCCCCAAGCATTAGGGTATTCAACCACTGCCACCCAGAGTCCAACCCTTGATCAGCACGGCCTAGGCCGGGGCTAATACCGCTGATCCCCTGGGTACCCACGATTTATTCTGCACATTGCTGTGCGCTGCACACCGAGTTTTCACCCAAGAGAATCCCAACACCTCCGGGACGCCAGACAATCCCTTCATTAGTGCTCCGCCACCTCGAGATCCACTACAAGCCTCGGTTTTGGGACGTGCAGCCGGCTCGCGGGTCATCACCGCTGGCGAGAAACACAAGTCACCTCTGGAAGCGGCATGTACTCTCGCCGTGACCGATCACACGTGCACGGGTGGGGCCGTCACTCGCCCAGCACATCGTCCTCACTGTCAGCCACAGCGTTGTCCACTGTGTTTCCAGCCCTTACCATCATGGAGGTGGAGATAGACTTGAGTAAGAGAGGCTATATAATCGCATCTTACCCCATTCCAAGGGGATGGGGCTTGACCTGCTTCCCAAGCTGCACTTGCGGGCCAGGCGTATGCAACCTAGTAACAGGTCTCCACCGGAGGGATGAACGAGAAGGAACAACCGCTCCGCATGGGTCGCGGCTGCCCCACCAGGCAGAGCCTTACACCCATTACAGGCTGGTTACTCAATTCACCCGTCTGGCTCCACCCCGGCCCCCAGGGCCGGCCTCTCAGTACAGCCAGTGTCGGGATATTAAGCCCGCTGTTCGGCTGACCAGCCATTCAGCAAGGTGACTATCTTATATTGGTATTGGTACTCCCGCCACAGAGTCTGGTCATTGTAAGGAGCTGGCTTAGTTGCGACCCCCCACCCCTCCCACCATGGATGAGGACACTAACACTGCAGAGCTGCTAGCCACACTTCGAGGTTTAGCTATATTGGCCTCAATAATCTGCTCTTTATCCCTACCTACTCTACTCGGGTGCCAGCTCTATGGTAGTGAAACCACACTTTCCTGTTATGCGACCATACTTAGTACTCCGCTGTTGAGTAAATTCCTGCCATTTTTATATTTTGTTTCAATCTCAACACCGTCTATTCTCTCATTCATACTGTCCGATATTTATTTACACTGTCCATTTTTTCGCTTCTACTGTCTGTTTTTTTGTCCGACAGTAAATTATCGTATTCACTAACTCGCTAATTCCTTCCATCTTTGGATTTAAGTTTCCAATTACTATGCCTATTTTCTTATCTACAATATCTACTTCCTTATCAATATTTTCATTTACTGTGTCTAATTTGCTATCTACATTACATATTTTCTTATCTACTAAGTCACAATCTTTAATCGCTGTTTTCATTTTAATCACGCTCTGTTACATTACTAATTAGGTTATTCAGGTTTTTGCAAATGCGTTCACTCGGCTACTTCGCCCCTCAAATAATTTCCGAAGTTCCTCCAGCACGGCAGACATTTTCCTCGTTATCGTTCACAGGGACGCGACACTTGCACAGAACAGCCTTAGTTTAGCGGCCTACAACTGTTACAGCTTTTAATATAACCTCGCCCTCGGTAATTAAAGGCTGTTCACAATAAAGTGAGCTCTTTTAAAATCAACCTTAGAAAAATGGCACTGCTCCTACCTGCATACATTTTAACGGGCTCACTGAGTGACATGCGCCCATTGAAGTTTTGTAAAGTTGGAGGGAAAGTAGTTCCATATTATTTGTTTCACTTTATTATTTTTACTGCATCGCAGTGTAAAATGAACGTATTTGTTACATATATTTTACTTTTCTAATAATGTTACGGTTTCACTTCACCGACGCATGAACAAAGTGATGCGGCCCATAGCAATGTTAATTTAACATAAGGCATAAGAATACACAATGCTCATACAAGTAGAACTTGAGCAGGGCTTTCAAAAGTGCTCATTTTACCGTGAACCGCCTATAATAGCTGATTGTTTTTTTTAAGCCTCCATCTCACTTCTGACATCTGTCGCCAGGGGCTTATCCGAGTTCATGATGGATGGATATCTTAATAAAAATATAAAACATTAATTTAATTTTAAAATTCATTTGCAATGTTGTTAATATGCCTACAGCTATTATTTACAACATTAAATTAATTAACTCTAATAGAAACACTTATTGCTATCATTGAGCGCAATTTTTAATGCCAATTGCTATTGTAATTAAAGGTTCCTGACACTTAGTTCGTACTAGATACAGTCACCTAATCCTCGCGTATTACCTACATATAAGTGCTCAAAATTTCCACTGTCATACATAAACATCATGTTAAGTGCCACTCACGCCTCCCCGCAGTCCAGCACGTCGCGTCACTCTCACAATCTATCGCAGCTTGGCACCACAGACGTGGGGTTAATGTCCGTCCAGAACTCCAGACTCTCGACTCGGACAAACACCGTAGCTTAAATAGGATGTTGCAAAATTGCACGTCAATACTTCGGGAAACATGCCTCGCATCTGGGGGATAAAAAATGTTATACGAACATAGGTTCACAAACGCTTCATTTCTTTACTACAGCCCGTAATACATAACGTACTTACAGTTCATGGCCCGCGGGCTGAATCATGGTACTACGGAAGGCCATAACAGCCTCATACCAGCTCCCGAGAAGCCCTGATTTGAATCCACTAGACTTGTATTCGTGGGAACATTGAAAGGCACTTGAGTATGCAACCCCAGTGGACGATGTGGGCACCCTCCGTCATCAAAACTGTGGTGGGTTTCGAAACGCTCAGGAAATTTCCAGGGATTCATTAACACATCCTGGTGTCCATGCAACGGCGGGTTGATGCATGTGTTCGTGCTGGTGGAGGACATTTTGAACATTTCCTTTAGTGCCAACGATAAGCTTTCACACATGTGTAACTAATTCCTGTGCAATTTCTACTGTTCTATGTGTAGTGTCGTAGTGTGAGGTGCTGTGTATCATGCAAACGAACGCTGCAATGGCATTCCACAGTACCATGATCCAGCCCGCGGACCATACACTGTATGTTATGTATTACGGGCTGTAGTAAAGAAACGAAGCGTTTGCGGACCTATGCTCATATGATATTTTTTCGTCCTCCTGATGTGAGGAATATTTCCCCGGAGTATCGGCGTGCAATTTTGCAACATTCTATATAGCTGAGCCGACCCGGCCCAGAAGTAACTTCACATCACGAGTCGCGCTGAGGGTGAAAGGGGTCGATGACCACATATTTCTCGCGGCGACTTCCCAAGGCATAGAGTCTTTGAAGTACGGGGACGGCATGAGTCACGCGGTAGCCTCATCAGTGCACTGCGCGCGTTCGCGTTACGCGGTGATCCGTTTGTAATCTCTGGCTCCCTTTCTACAGTTAGCGGCGGTTCCCTTGAAGCACCGCACTTTGCACGTTCAAGGCGGGGGACAAAGGAGCGGCTCTGCATCTGCATGTGACAGTACCATTTATATAACTATTATGAAGTCTTCTTTTGGAGTGTAGGAAACGTAACTGAAAAATTCAAACTTTAACTGCACTCAACCGAAGAATTGTAGTTTGTAGTTTACGATTAGTATAAATACATTTTTAGTTTATACGCGGCTTCAGGAGTATATTTGTCCCCATGGTAATACATATGATATAAAAGCCATTATTATAACTAAGAGTAGCATTATAACACATGTTGATCAGGTTTCGATGTATTTAAATGAACCATATTATAATTCACATCCTACATATAAACAAATATATTCGAAGAATATTGATACTCCATTTGCATTAAGTGTTCGTATGAGTCAACCATTATTTACATCTCGGCAAATGTGTCTTACTCTATTATATTATCCTAATTATATTTTAGGTGCATAATAAATTGCTAGTATTAATCCGGTTAAAAATTGAATTATTAAACACAACCCATACAACGAATCAAAATTTCATCAGGTTGAGGTGTTAATATGTGTTGGTATGTCAATTAGTGAATTATTAACAATTTATATTAATTGGTTATGTTTTGATAATGGTATAGTTATTAGTTATTTGATATTTGCAATCGTCTTTTATTTAATCTGTGATATTAAATACTGTAATTATTGTTTGCAGTAAATATAATACAAGTAATATTACTTTTACATTAATAGTGGAATTATATATTTATTAGTATTAATTGATTTGTTATTAAGTTTGATTCAACATTAAGTGTAACTGCTTTTACTTACTCGCTGTGAACGTTGTCATCAGTGCCAGTGCTTACATTGGAATGTATGCTGTTAGTGACAGTGGAACGTTTTGAATGGGCGATTTCAGTAGCGCTCTGTAGAATGCGGACAGCCGCCACTAATGAAAACATAGACTGGGTTGTCGCAAACATTTTTAATTTTCAGAATGTTTTCACGACTAGCTACTTTTCTGATTAGGCGATACAGGACTTAGTTACAGAATAGAGGCGTACACAGAAGTTAAATGGCGTGGTTATGTTGCATTGATGTAGGCGTACCATTCGCTAATTGGCCGCGTGGTGTTATGCAGGCGGGCATTTTATTGGCGGAAGCTTCCTTATTGGCTGGGCTGCCACCTGACATACCAGGCGCTGATTGGCGAACGGCGTTGGGCCACGCTGTTGATCAGTGACGTCATTTTGCTGCTGACTGTGAATGGAGTTGGTGAGAGAAGGGGCTGTTTCATTTCTGTATTCTTGAATATTCTATGACCTAGTTATTTGCAGACGAACCATAGACGTTCACTATTATAGCAGCGGAATTCTCAATAGTGCAGTAATGACTCTAGTTCATAAAAAAAAACCTTATATGCAGACCTGTATTATCGCAATTTGTAATATTTATATTTATGTATAGTACGTGTTTTATATCGCTTTTAACATCCTCTCGTCAGCTCTCATTGCATTATTTTATTTCAAAATTATATTAGTTCTATGAATTAGAAGACTTTTGGCCAAATATCGAACTGCAAAGCACATAACGAATACAAACTGTTACTGCTTGATTAAGTTTTCAACATACCAAGTTAGTAATGAACTATCCGAGGCATTACCATTCTGCAACATAGACATTGTGGGAGGTAACCAACCCTATGATCGTCTCCGTGTTGGGGAAAGACAACCACTAGCAGAAGCCTCACATTCATACGGCAGCCAGTGAGGAAAAAGTACCTTCAGATATGTCCAGAGCATAGCGAAATCTTCAACGTAGTCGACTTTCCAGGCGGTAAATCACCCATTCGAGAGATATCTTCTCTGCTCGGAAGGGATTCCCAAGTGAGAGAGAGCGAGAGAGAGAGAGCTGGCAGGAGGCTAGCTGCTGGCTTGCAGGTTCTGAGGTCGACTGGAAGTCTCACCCCGCCTCAAGTTCCCTGCCACCCCCGTCGATAATCGATCCCTTTTCTGTTCCGATATCGCACACGATCCTCACAACTCACGTTGCTCACTTCGACAGGAAATGCACACTCGTCGCCCGATACTCGCTCCACAAGGCGAATATTCCACTCCAGTTGAACTTTTCCAACATTGAATTGCTGCCTGTTTACCAATACAACTGCCGAAACTACGCAGCATGGACTAACTCTAGCACACTGATTGCGTGCATTGAAATGTTGGCAAGCCTACACTTACACTGAACAATTTTTAATATAATTAAGGTGTATTAAAATAACATTTTTTTCTTTATAAAACAAATATAAGATTTTTGAAGATCACTATGTGTATGGCATGTTTGTTTCCTAAATTAATAATGTATCATAACCTTTTTATATCGCCATTAACATAAACGGGCATAATTATTTGGATAAATTAAATATTTATTTGCATAGGAAATAAATTTCTTTTAATATGTATCAAAAAATAAAGAAAGATGGCATGTTCATAATAAATAGAAATAAATAATTTTTATGCAAAATATATCTGAGTTTTGTTATGTTTATTGTAAACGTTTCTTACCAACCTGGTGAGAATGTTAGAATTATATGTATTTCTAATTGTTATCCAGCGCACAAAATAAGGTATGAAGTTTTCATTTTGGTGTTTATTCTAGAATTGTTTACGTTTATTTCTTCACGTAGAACAAAAAATAATGCTTTTTGCAAAAAAAATGCTGCATTGCAACTGCAATTTTTTCAGACGTAATTCTCTGACGATAGATTTTGCATTAGTTGCAGCTTTTTGTTTTGTTTGGTTGTGCATTATCCAAATATCCAGCCTTCCATCTTAAAACTATCAATAAGACATGTTAGGGTTTCAGATATTCCAAATAACACGATCTGTGTGTGGCTGTGTCGATAACACGGTCATATGTTTTACGTGAATACAGCATATTTGCATTTGTGGGTAATATTTTCTTCGGGATATGCTGGGAATGAAATGAAAGTATAGGCTGTTCACGGTAAAACTAGCACTTTTGGAAGCCCTGCTTAATATATATTTGTATGCACGTTATGTATCCTTCCGTCTTATGTGAAATTAACATTGCCAAGGGTCTCATCCCTTTATCCATGCGTCGGTCAGGTAAAACTGTGAAATTATTAGAAGAGTAAATGTGTTACAAATGTGGTAATTTTTACACTCCGGTGCATTAAATAAACAGAAAAAAAAAAAAATTCAAGTTATCACAAATATACATATAACACCTTTTATTCGACGTTAAGATGTGGAACTACTTTCCATCCATCGTTACTAACTTTACTGGGCACATGTCACTCAGTTCGCCCTTTGAAATGCAGGCAAGAGCAGTGGCCTTTTTCTAAGGTTGATTTCAAAAGTGCAAACTTTACCGTGAGCAACCTTTAACAACATGTTTTCTTGGCTTTTGTGGCTTGAATGTACAGTGCATCGAAATCAGCACACTGCACACCGGAGTCGCGAGATGTACTGGCTGTAAATTTTTGCCAACGCCCAAGGTTGTCGTAAGTCTCTACGGGCCTCCCGCCCACGCCTTGCGAACGCGAAGCTCTATCCCAATGTCAAAACTCGCATCTTAATCGTATACCCGATCGAATGAGGTCGCGTGTATTTTAAATCGTGTTATCAGTCACAGCGCTACAGTTTCGAAATGGATCATCCAGCAATTGTTACGTCGCCGGTTCTCTCTTGGTATTCCATGCGACGACAGTCTGATTTAAAAGACGCATTTTCGTCATATTTAGACTCCTGTCATTAAGACAAGTAACATCATGATATATAGAGGTTGTTCACTGTAAAGAGAGCACGTTTGAAATCAACCTTTGAAATATGTCACTGCCCTTACCTGCATATAATTTAACGGTCACATTGCCTGTTATTCGTACCGTAAAGTTGGTAACGACGGAGAGAAAATTGTTCCTTGTCTTAACTTCGAATTGAAAATATTAGGTTAACATTTTTAAAAAACGAAATGATTTTTTTCTGTCTGTTTTTATTTGTTTCATACACACGAGTATAAGACTTGGCAAAGTTGTAGAACGGTTTTTGCCTTAATAATTTCACATATTCTCTTGAACGCCGCATGACTAAAGTGAGCAGGCCTATGGCAATGTAAATTTTATGAATTGTGTAAGAATACACATTGTATATGCAAGTAGGTCTTAAACAGGGCTTTTATAAGTGTTATGTTTACCGTGAACATCCTACACACTAACTTGCCGGCACTACGGACAACTTAAAGGTGTGTCATTATATCCACAATCACGAGAGCTCCTGTCCTGCTGGTCTGTACTCTCCACAATCTTGCTGGCCCACACAAACCAGACACTTATTTTGTACTATCCGACGTTCTCTATTGGCTGGCCATCAGACGTTATGGTACCGAGTATATTTCATTCCTATTTAAATATATTTTATCGTGTAAAAGTATTTACTTTCAGTCGTGTTATTTAAAACGGTGATGTTGCTGTTGTTGAGGTGTAGTGTTTATTGCAGGTTCCTGACAAAACACTAGCAGGGCAATGCATGTGTATCCGAAGGAGTTTTGTTTTCAGGACAGAAATACTTTAAAAGTAGCGTTGCTCGAAGAATTCTTGAGCGTATTATTCGTTTGGAAAGGGAAGTGGAACAATTTTGAGTTAAGCCACCGGCGCCGGCTGGCATGCAGCTCACGTCTTCACGAATCTTAATGAAACACGTCGCCGAGAGCGCGAGAAGGTAATTCCTTGATTTTACAAGCCCGCTGGGATTTCCGCTACTCTGATAATGAACAGTTTTTTTTTCTATCAAGTCACTTACAATTACAATTCCGTAAGAAGCTAGGCGAAAAAAACTAAATGGTAATTTCAGGTGTGTAATTGAACGTCTGCGGATTTGGCAATCCTGCCTTTCGGACTCTCGACCAATTGTAAATGTCGGCTCTGGGGCGGATAAATTCTGTGTGTCTATTTGAGAGGTGTTTGGCGTGGAACACGTGACCTCTGCACGAGCATGTAGAGGACTGCGACATGTAGCATGATACGCGGTTAATTATGCTCTTTGCAGAGCCCTGCATAGGATATACTTTGATTGCAGAATATTTGGCTGGCCCTTAAAAGCGAAGTCTTCAACACCAGTGAGAGTGAAAGGAGTAGAAGGCTGAGCTGCGGCGGAATGAAAGGGCGGGGGAAACGGGAGTCCACCGAGAAAACCCGCCGGACAACGACAACTTCCGCTACGTGCGGGAATCCTGTAGGCACCGAAGGGAATCAAACCTGTTTCGCCGCCGCCGCGTTGAGAGGTGAGTAGTCCCTGAGTTCTACACCACCGCTGCCGTTATTTACTCTGCCCAATTTACTCTCCTGCCCAATTTGTATTCTTCCGCCACGTGCAAAACTAGCATTGCCACGAGGTCATTGCTTCCTAAATGCACATCTTTATCTGGTTCTACAATACAGCGATGCGTTGCGATGCGATGAGCTGCAGCCAATCAAGATGAAGCAGCCAGTCCGTAGCAGTACATGGAGAATAAAAACAGATATTTGTTTACATTTTGAAGAAGCCACGCGCGATTATGCATTGTTTATCTGCTACACTCAGAACTAAATATGAATGAGACAGCGTTAATATCATTTCCATTTACCTTTTGTCACATTATAGACGTCTAAAAACGAAATTTCCCCTCTAAAATAGATAGAAGCACCGTCTCAGACGGTTCCCGTCGCAGAAAGATCATTGCTCAGTTGTGAAACAAATTTCACTTCGGGTGTGATCACTGGTTCGGTGGATCGCAGATCTGTATCGTGTAAACTGTCCTTGCTGTTTTTCTTTAAAACGAGTCTTTTAGAATTTTGAAGAGCTCGCTTTGTGTTCTCAATATTTTCGTTACAAATGTCCACACCTCTATTGCATTCTGAATTATCCGTCAAATCGTGAATGGTATCGTCTATAACAGTCAAATTTTGAAAACTTTCTTGTAAACTACTTGATAATATCTTAAACACGGTTTACAATATATATTAAAATCATTTCAAATAAATACGTCAAAAACAAAAAAGAGAAACAACTACCTTCTAATCAAAGCTTATAAAATAATTCATAAATATTACATGACATTAAAAATTATTATTAAAATATACAAAATAGTTCAATATTAATATAACATCGTCATTAAAACATATTAAAAATTAACAATCACAATCAACAAAACACTTAAAAATAACATTTAAAATTGACCTGCAATGATAGTAACAAGTATAGCTCGTCGCAGCCCGTCGCGTCGTTACGCATTGCATCGCAACGCATTGCTGTATTGTGGAACCAGATTTAGGTTTAAATGTCACACCTTTTTTACGACCTTAACATATGCAGCTATTTTTCCCTAAAATACCTGCCAATGTTTACTGCGATCAGGCCATTCAGCTTACCCGTTGAGAGAAATGTAATCACTGGCAGGGAATAGTTTCAAAAGTTGATTTCAAAAATGTTCATTGAAAAGGCAAACGACCTAAACCTTGTTATAACTGCAGACTTAAAAAGATTGCGAATTGAATGACCTGCAGGGACGATTTGGCATTCGTTTTTATGCTTTAACAGATATCAACTCTTAGTTAAATTCATGTTGCTCTAGGCGGACGCTATGATTTGGCCTGCATAATGTTACATGTTTGTTACCAGCTCAGGCTTCTCTCCTCATTCGACTTGGCTTACGTGATACTGTCACTGCAGGTATGTAGGCAGGATCTTGAGAAAGAAAGAGAGTCCAATGGGACGTTTTATATATGCCTGGCATTTCTTTAAAAACAAATTTGCAAAGAAAATATTTATCCTGTTTAAATTTGTTGCAATAAGTCGTCCAGCCTTATTGATATTCCACCATTTACACATATACATATTTAAAATATTTGTTTCCTTTTTAGTAAGGTAGGCCTAATGTAGGCGACCTGAATAACACCGCCAATTTCAGTGGTAGAAGAAAATGTTTCAGGCAAAAGATGATTTAGTCCAAGGCGCTTATAACATGATAATAATAATCGCCCCGTTCTTGTAAGGGCAAAGGAGATACAAAGGTCAACTTCGTTACTTGAAATGGAATGATAATTTTTATTAACTCCCGTCGACAGCGCGTATCATGATGTAATAAATGGATCATAACGGGAAATTTCGGTGGTCGTTGCATCGGCCAATCTGGAAACAAGAAATGGCCTGCATGATCCCTAGAATTAACCCCCTTTGGACTTTTATATGTGGGGAACAGGTCTACAGAGACACATCTACGACTCCCGAAGACATGAAAGGTCGTACAACATGAACATGTTCTGCGATAAGTCCAGATGAAATTCGACGTGCGGTATTGTCCGCTCAGAATCGCTTGCAATATGTATCATTGCTTCCTTTGTTATTTTATTATGATATCAGCTGCTCAAATTGGTGACCTTGTGTATTGATACAAGCTGTAAAGTGATTCTTTGCGGACAACCGCACGATGAATTTCTTCCGGACTTATCGCAGAACAACCTCGTGTTATACGGCCTTTCATGTCTTCGGGAGTCGTCGGTGGGTGTCTGTAGATATGTTGCTTTTATGTTACCCTCAGCTAAAAGTGCATAAGCGTTAAGTCTGGGGAACGTGCAGGCCATTTCATGTTTACAGACAGACCGATCCAACAACCATCGAAAGTTCTGTTAAGAACCATCTATTACATCATCATACTCAGTTTCGAGTGGTGTTAATCAATCTCATCATTCCATTTAAAGTAACGAAGTTGGTGTACGTATATTCTTTAGCCTTTAACATACGGGGTAATGATCACTATCATCATGTTATTAGGGCCTTGGACCAGAGCAACTTTTGTCTGAAACATTTTCTTCTACCACTGAAATTGGCGGTGTTATTTAGGTCGCCTGAATTAGGTCCCTCATCCGGCCGTTATAGTATATGTGTTCACCGACTACACATATTTATAAATGTAATTTAAAGATCTGTTGACTGCACAGTTCTGGCACTTTACGTTAGCAAAATCATTATGGAACCAGAATTTTTTTACAAAAAGAAGTAAATGATGTAGTTATTTGTGTTTTTAATTTTCCTTGGCTGTGAAACAGACTAAATTGTTTTAACAAATTACAAAATAATTGCTATTTATTTCCTAACAAGAATAGTCGTAAACCAACATTAGATAGATGGGCCATCAACAAAATTGTAGAGCATATTTCAAATCATGTATTTTTTCTTTTCTTTCCAAGAAAATGCGCAAGCAGACCAGAAGTTTAGTGGTTAAAATAACAGTCAATCATTTTCTTTCCGAATTAATTTCATAGCACAAAATGAAAAAGTGGTAGCTTTAGATATACGATTTGTTCATTTTCTGGAAAAACTCGTCTTTGACAAATAACATTCAGGATTTGAAGAAAGCGTGTAACTGCAATAATTGATTTTCTTGAAAATATTTTACAACAAAGTCCCTTTATGAGGTCTATTTACCTGCGCGTCCAAGGTCAAGCAGCGGGAGCGCGATACGAGCGACACTAACACGCACGCCTAGCGCCTCATTGCTCTTACCTTATGCACAAGGCGTGCAGTGTTCCCGTCGTAAACCTTTACTGTGTAACCTAGGTCTGTAATGATGGGGTTTTATTACACGTGAAGAACGTACACATATTAAACTACGCCCGTATAATAGTACTGTTACGTGCTGCAGCTGGCGCCGACTCCGCTGCCCCGCGCCATAATCGGAGACCCACATCGCCCTCCCCTCTTACTGGAACGATGCGCTCGTGGCTGTCTGTCCTCCTTCTGGGAATCCCGTGAATGCCGACAGCGGCGAGACTTGCTGGCGCCACAGACCTCCTCTCGTCTGATAGAGTTTCCGATACGTTTAGCGATGACGCAAGAATGTTCTGGAGAGACTGGCTGGCGCCTCAGCCCACCGCGACGCATCACGCGAGTTGGGGAAGATTCTAGGTGCCACCCTAAGAGACAATATATACTGCCGCAACCCAGCTGCCGGCAGAGTGCACGAGCGAAGTGGAGTGTGGACGACGGCTACAGATTGCGGGACGTATTCGTGGCTTGAATGGACGAGAGAGTGTGAAACTGCCGAGTGAAGCCTACTGTGCGCGAGGGCCTGCAATTTTGAGAGCCCCCTCCAAAAATGGGTCTACATACGCTACTTGTACAAAGTTGATGACAACTTCCTGTGCACTACGCCTACAAGTAATAACTGGGCTTGTTAACTTCCCCATTGTTACCCAAGAAGATCATCTAAACGTGGTTTACATACTATCATATGGTAGACCTATATAAACGACACGAATGTAAACGGTTGATCGCAGGCGGCCGTGTAAGTCGCGGGGCTTGCATTGTTATGTGCAGCAACAGGCGTGCTAGCCTATTTGAGCGAGCACAAACACACCACGAGGAACTGGAACGAAGTCTTGAGCGCTTAAAATAAACCCCCTCCAGCGGATCGAAGGCAGGGTTGGTTATTACTAAACACGAGCCAAATATTACGGCTGAAAACACGGCGAACGATGTCTTTGCCATCGAGACACTGCACCAGGAAGACGTCCAGAGATG
The DNA here is from genome assembly GCA_029891345.1 of Dryococelus australis. Classification (NCBI taxonomy): domain Eukaryota; kingdom Metazoa; phylum Arthropoda; class Insecta; order Phasmatodea; family Phasmatidae; genus Dryococelus; species Dryococelus australis. Next base: position 76,152,609 of record CM057000.1, read on the forward strand.
GGGGCGTGCTGTCCGCTGACATGCGTCCAGTCATCAGCCTACGGCATCATGTCAAGCTGACAAATTTCCTTAGAAACTATTCAGGGTGTCCGTAATGTAAATAAGTAATTAGATAATAATAATAATACTCAATATTAACACAGTGTAACCAATTAATATAATAACTGCTCCTCCGAGTTAAAGACTTACTAAAATGTTGTAAACTAGATGTAAATTATATGCTTTCAATATAGGGACGATAAAAAGAAAAATAGTGTTCATCATTGAGTAATGTCTAACCCCAACTTGTACGTTTTTATAAACTAAAGAACACATATTTTTATAAAACGTAACAGCATGTAGATTGCCGGACAGTCCACTCGCGAATGAGAGATTGCAGGCTGCAAGCGAGAGCGCTCCGAACGTCTCCGGACGATTATTCACCCGCCGTGCTCGCGGGAATAATGCATGAGGGTAATTCCCGCGCGAGAGACGCGCCTTATAATTTAGGCAGGCAGGGTAGTGCGGGAAAACAGCTGACTGGCTGGCGCAGTTCCTTAGCGCCAGCGGAACAACGCCGTAAATAAAGAGCGCGCGGGATGCAGATACAGAAGAAGTAATGCATCGCGCTATTTAATTTACGCAGAGCAGGCAGCGGAACACGGGCCCTTTGAAGGGGAAGAATTCCCTCTGCCGGGAATGAGCAACATTCTCCCTTCGTTCTTTAAAGACCATTATGTCACGCCTCTGGCGGTACTTACTCTTACATATGTCCCCTGCGAGACACAAGAATCCAACAATAATTAATTTAACCAACATATTTAGAATTTTAATTTCAATTATTTTCACTCTTCACTTCAGCTACGAAATACAAGCATAGAATCCATAACATAACATATGTAAATCTCAGCTACAAACGCCAGCAAAATTTATGCGGCAAGTTATTTGTCCTTGAGAATCTACAGGTGAACTTGTCGGATGATAGTCCAACCCACACGGAGTACTTCACGACTCGCATTAGCCAATCAACCACAAGGTACATTACTAGGATCTCGTGGAGACAATGGGCGACTTAGCACATCAAAGGAACCACTATATTTCTGTGTTTCTAACTTTCTGTAGCCTAAACCGGAAACAATGCTGTTTAAAAATATATGTTAATATATACTCGTATTTATATGTGTGTGATATGTATATATAGGCATATGTGTATATATATAACAATGCGTAACAACCAACGTGCGACTATATAAACCAAAACCATTCACTTAGTGATATATTTATATAGAATTTAAAAAAATATATTTATGAATGTAATAAAAGTTTTAAAAAAATCATAAAAATTGCCAAGAAAGAGAGAGAAATGTAGTCTTCCGAAAATAAAATTTCATATATGTCAGTATAACGCAAGACACAAAGCCAGAATACATTGTAACACTTCAGTTTTGCAAATGTTATAATAATGCTATGAATGCCCTTGATGTAATATAAATTTTCGCCAAAGTTAGATGTGTGAACTGTTTCGCATAGATTTAGCATGTAGGAGGGTTAATTTTGAGAGTTGTAGTGTTTCGTAGTGTGCAATATAGTTACATTTATTCATGAGTTTTGTCTATGCCAGGGAAAGTGTTTTGTTAATTCAATAGTTGTTATATGTGTTATCGTTAAATTACGCTTCACCAGTTGGAAATAACATTTTTTTTTTTTTTTAGAAACAATCAGTAAAATATAGAATTAAAAATTAATTCTAGAAGTAGCTTCCTTGACGGAGTGATATTAAACACCAAGGGGTCCGGGATAACTCAAGATTTATGACTGTAAGCTTGTCAAATGGAAGTAATTTCAAACAAATACGTATTAAAAGAAGAAAAGTTAAATAATATTTGATAAACTGACCATTGGAAGAAAATAACTGTACAAGAAGATAACGAGTCCAAGGAATGTGGTTTCTTCTGTGAAATTCAGCTAAGATCTACGATAGGAGGACGTAAGCTGAGCGACGACTTCGAGAGGCAACAGTTCCAGGACCAGCTGACATCATACCAAATCAACGGAACAGTGCGCCATCCAGAGATCGAGGGAGCATCCGCCTACTTCATCGCCATCCAGCTTTCCAGTCTTGTGTTAATGCTGCCAGATCCGGTTTGCAGAATGACATAGGGACGTCTACCATCCCGGAGGACCGCATGCAGTGGAACGGCCGAGCTACCATAGTGTCATCACCAGATAAGTTTTAGCATTCACGAACAGTTAAATAATAGATGAAAACCTTTTTCGTTTAACGCACGATTAGTCCTCGTGTTTTTGGAAGGTGTGCAACGATAGTTCTTCCGACTGCTGTGGTATGGTTTAAACTTTCAATAGAAATTTAAGGATAAGGTCATTAATTTCAGCGTTTTATAGTTTAAAAGATTAATTTATTTGTATGACATCATTTGGAGGTCTGGTCTATCGAATATAATAACTGATTTTTTATTTGATCCTGAATTTCACTAAATATATTTAACATAGCAGAAATCGAATACTGAGATTATTAACAACCTGTTCTAGTATTAGTTGCCATATGAAATTTTAAGCTGTTTTTCATATAAGCTAATAATGGTTTGTTTGGTTCTCTTTTGGAATATCTTTGACAGAAATGATATTCCCCATAGCCGAGGCGTACATACTTTTACATATCCTATCCAACTCATGTCAAATATTTGCATACTCAAACTTACTAATAATTGTGTGGCAGTCATAGTTTGTGGTGTTACAACATTGAGAAATTGTACAGTAGAACAGTTTGGTATGTTCTGGCGCAACTGATTATGAAGGTGGAGTGTGGAGTAGGTAAATGACCTCAGGCGTCGGTCATGTTACGATGTCACCACTGACCCCTTTTTACCTCCAAACGCATTTTTTGTTCCATTAAATTTCAAAAAACTAAGTTGAAAAGTTTAGATCGAATAATTTTTTTATTTTTCTTTTCCCCCACACAAGTTCTCAATTCAGCAATGGGGATTTGAAGCTGCTGTCAAATAGTTCTCAAGCCATTTAGGCGGACTATTATAGTCTCTGGTCCAATACTAGAGGATCTGGAAGAACAGCAATCATCTTTGTTAACATTATTAACCCCGACCCCCTCCTTGAATTTACATTACCTTGATCTTGACACACGATGGCTATGGAATGAAATTGAACCTAAAAAGTAATCGAGAACGATAACAATAAAATAATTAATACAGGAAAATTTTTATAATTGACAACGACAGCCATTTTGGATTTCCATGACCATGATATTGACGCTGGACGACCGTGAACCTGAGACTATTCAAGACAAATTGCAATAAACTGAATAAAACAATCGTATAAATCCAGAGCAGGTTTTAAATGTTAAAAAGTGAAAAACATATAACATGCGAGATTCAATTTAAAAAATAGAAAAATTCAAAACATTAAGAAATGTTCGGAAAATATCAGAAACATTACAAAAATTTTGAAAAAAAAAAAAAAGTATGTATAATATCAGGGGTTCGATAGTCATATATATGGCTGAGTACAACCACTCCCAGTAGAGCGAACAGCCGACGACTGACCCCTACTGCTATATTGCATTGGCTAGTTAGACACCTCTCCCCACACGAATATCCCCAATAATTAACTTCCTATGCAAATAACTATGACCGGAATAAAGGTTGTGGTAGGCCTAATTGTGTGCACATCCACCACTATCTGTTAAGATTGTCGCTGCCACATACAAAAAATTGGCGACACCAAATGCATGATTGAATTTACATTTTTTTTGTTGGACTGATTGTCCAATCGTTTTAATATTTATTCCAACAAAGATCGCCTTTCCAACCAAATAACCCAATACATGTGAATAACAAGAGGTTAAATACTAAAGTTCTTTCCTCGACAGTTGTAACAGTGTTAAACACAATCTCGTCAAAATATTAACGTGTGTTGTGAGTAATGTGCTATATCGAGTATAACAGAAATATTTTAACCATATAAAATAATAACCATACGAATTACAGTCAATAGAGACATAATTAAAAGTCCAAAAGATATTGTTATAGGCCTAAATTGTGAACATTCGTACGAAAGGGAAAGGTACGTAAGAGTGCGCGGCCCCTAAGATTGTGCAGTGCCATTTCTTGACAGTTGGCAACCCTGAAAAAACTAAGTATGGCCTCAGTTGGTTTGTTACTGTGAGGCAAGTGTTTGGTGTGAAACTTGTAGTTACTCAATACTATTTGTAGATTTGACAGGTGAGAGAACAATTTTGGTTACTTTGATGCGATATTTTAAGCAAATAAGTTAAGCTTTGCCATGTAGGTAAATGAAGGTGCATTCATTGTGAGTATAATATGTAACAGCCATAATTCCATGCATTCATAGCAATTAAGTACATTGTGCTTTTTCAACATTTTCTGGTATCTATTGGTTATTTCACAAATCTCATCTTCGTCCCCAAAGAGTGCGCATATAGATTGTTCTCAAAAGTGCACATGCACTCTTTGGGACAATCTATATGCGCACTCTTTGGGGACGAAGATGAGATTTGTGAAATAACCAATAGATACCAGTAAATGTTGAAAAAGCACTCTTTGGAATCAGTTATAGATTTTGTATTAATGAACTGGTTTACATTTGTTTCAGAATGTTATCATCGTATAAGAGAAGGTCAAACAGGAAGTTGATATTTACAAACGAATTGTTAAATGAAGCAAGACGAAGAATAGAAAATGGGGAAAGTCAACGAAGAGTCACAGTGGATATGAGCACAAAGAAATGGACACTAAGAAAACGTCATAGAACTTTGAGTACAAATACGGACCAAATACCCTCGACTAGTGACATAAGTCATAGCGTTGTATTCGATTTTCCTGACCGTAGTGAAAATATTCCGCCTAGGGCCACTGAGGTTAGAAGATCGGCTGTTGAAATAATTCTCGAGGCTGAAGTGCGAGCTAATGAATCAAGTAAGGATAGTGACGAAGAAAGAAGCTCTCCCAATGGCACTATGAATAATAGGCCAACTATAGCATAAAATAATTAAGCAACAGCAATCTCTCCAACCGACAACATTCCTATTCCCAAAGCAGACACTACTGGCAAGAGAAAAATAAAATGAAGGAAATCGGAGGTAATGACAGGCTCTTCGTTTAAAAATGCTCTTTTGCTTGTGCATTACAAGAAAATGGCATGAGATTCACGGATGCAAAATAAAGTAGAATATCTTCATTTCAGTAAAGAAGATTACTTTATGAAATACAGTAGAAAGTGATATATTCTGCCCAGGGTGCGACGACAGTTACACTGAGCCTATCTTTGAAGACTGGATACAGTGTATCAAATGCCAACAAAGGTGGCATGAGCAATGTTCGTCATTTGAAGGAGGTTCAATATTTACATGTGATCAGTCTTGAATGTCCACTGTTTGGTTACATGCTGCCCATTCTTAGGAGCTAGGGCTCCTAAGAGTGCGCATTTGCAATTATTTCGTTCTTTTGCATTTTGCCAAAAATTAGAACATGTATATGTGATTGGGCCTGTAAGCACGAAATTTAAATTGGCCAATAAAACACTATGTGAATTAACCATATTTTTCACTGTAAACTGTTGCAGCAAAGGGGGTCGATTTGTTAGGTGCGCGCTCATTGGTGCCTTTCCCCTAATGGTTTTGAAATAATATGCCACAATACTACGAAGAGCTGAAAACAATAAACAAAGCATTTGCCAGTTTAAACGTAGGTCAAATGTCAATGTTTATGTTAAAATGTAGTGGAAGGATACATAATCAGTAACCAAAAGTAGAATTTCAGTTGGGCTCGGAAAAGTGTGAAGTAACAGCGAATCTCCTAAGTATAAAAGTCAAAATTTTAATGTATTATGCATGCATGTATGATTGTTATCTATAAAATTCTAAACCCTTTTGAAGGATCTGAACAAAATTTTGGAAAGGATGCCCTTCAGTACCCAACTTAAAATGTTGCGTAGGCCAAAATTAACTCTGGTCTCCCATTAGGCCAGAAACACCACACAACGGTGTCGTGTATATCTCACTGCCTTCTTTTACACTGGTAATTTCGGGTAGTTCTGCCAGTAATACTGAAATACACAATTACTCGGTACAGTATACCACTAAACAATTACTACAGCTGCACTGTTCAGAGTGACTTTTATTTTAGGAGTGTAAAGATTCACATCGAATGCTAAGTTTATCTCGCACTATTACTTAACGTAGAAAGAAATATTTTTAATTGGCTATTTTCCAAATGTCATAAGAAAACGAAGCACTTACAATCCTAAATATATATTTCTCCCCAAACTTATTGCTTTCCTTTGGTGTAATCCTCGCCCCATTTCCTCCAAAACCCAAGGAGCAGACAAAATTATGGAAGAAGAAGGATTTCTCTGTTTCAATTTTGATGTTGTGTCGTTTCCACAACGAGTGAACTTCAGCTTCTAAATTTGGCGTGAAAGCTGTCGTTCTGAAATCCTCTCAAGAACAAAGCATTTTTTCCATTTCCGTTTAAGTTTTCGTCCACATGTATCTGCTTTTGAATTTCATATCAAAATATAGTTTTTAATCCCTAGGGGACCTCGGGCGAATATGAGCAGTCGGGTAATATGAGCAACTATAAACTCTTTGGCAATGATGTTAGAGAATTTTAGTAACTGCCAACAACTAGTGGCAACACTGCTTCATTACATGCTTTTGGTTTGTGAATGAGTTGTAGGATGCCAGCTCGTCTTGAAATCAGTTTTGTTGGCAGTTAGAGGTAAGTCTGTTTTATTTTATTGTTTATTTTAGGGCTGTTAGTTAAATGTTTTGACTGCGGGTAATATGAGCAAGTAATAAATATCTACTATATCATCTTCAATCACATGTGTAGGTCAACATTAAAAAATATTCCAGACATAACAGTGTTCAAAGTGTATCGTAAATTAATGTAGTCCTTGAAAAATATAATACTGGATGGATAGGCCTAATCGTATTTTGTAAATACAGAGCCGTTTTTGGTTGGGCACAAACATTGCTAGAAGAACAAAAAGGAAATGAAAATCTACATGCATATTAAATTACCTTTTTTTTTTCTCAGTGTTATGACAGTGTAAGCGTAGCTGGGTGGTCTGGACTTTTCTTTGACCTCCTTTAGGATAAAATGGGTGAATTGAATCTGACTAATAAACCTGACAGAATCTTCAACATTGATGACAGTGGGTTTTAACTCAACACCAGGGCTAATACTGTCATTGCACCAAAAGGACGTAGGGTAGTTGACGTAATTTCTCCAAAAGAGAAGGGAGAAACTATTACTTTGGTAGCTTGCTTCAATGCAGCTGGTAACTACCTTCCTCCCTGCATTATAATGAAAGTCAAACGCACAGTGGTTGGCTTGAAGGAAAAGTTGCCAGCTGACAGCGATGTCTTTCTCAATGAACAGTCTGTGAACATTAATGCACAAACCTTCTTTGTTGTCATTAAGAAGTTCGGCTATTATTTCCACATCAGCAAGGAATCACTAGCCATTTTGATTTTGGATGGGTATGGTTCGCATTGTTCTAACTCTGATCTTCTCGACTTTGCTGTGGAAAATGGACTTTGTTTGTGGTTTTTACTACCCCACACCACTAATTAGCTTCAGCCTGCAGACAAAGAGTTATTTGCACCCTTGAAATGAGCTTATTACGATGCTTGCAGTCGTTTCGTGAGGAATCACAGCAGAGCGTTTGCCAAGGTCGAATTAGGAGATCTGATAAAGGAAGCTTGGGAGAGAGCTGCAACAGTTGGACTAGCATCCAAATCGTTCTGCGGTACAAGTATGTGGCCTGTCTATCGAAATGCCATTCCTGATAATGATTTCCTTTCAGAAGTGAATACAGTCACGGCACAAGACTCTAGCACTTACCAGAATCCACAGTCAAGTAAGCCTACTTCAGGCCCTCCTCAATCATCAAAACCACATCCAACAACCACAGCTTCTCAACTTCCCTCTACCGCCATCCATATTACTCCAACGAAGTACAGCCAGCGTTCAGATGAACCTTCAACATCTAGAAGAGCTATTAAAGCACTTTCTCCCCTTCCAATGCTTAACTATCTAAGTTCTTCTAGAGGCAGAAAGCGTGGCAAAGCAAGAGAGCTTATATCACCTGACTCTAATTCAAAAGTTAAATTTCAGAAAATGCGTTCAGGGAAGTCTAAGACAGCTCTTTCTACTGAAAAGTAGAAATTGAGTGATTCTGACTGCATGTGTCCTGTGTGTGGTGGGAAATTTACAGACTATCACCATGGTGAACAGTGGGTCAGGTGTGAACAATGTAGTGAGTGGTTCCATGAAGACTGTGTCAGTTATTTCGACTCAGAATTTTTTTTTTGTGAGAACTGCAAATAGTAGGAACAATCTTCAGTCTTTGTTTATCCTATTTTAGAGCACTGAAAGTGCTTGTAATGATTAAGCTGATGTCGAGTTAAATGTGCCTGCTCATATTTGCCTAACTACCTGCTCACATTACTCCTACTATTGGGTGATATGAGCATGTTGCTGTTGTTCATTTTTGTTGGCACCACGATATGACGTGATTAAATCAAAAATGTTTTTGGTATAAGAAAGTTAAAACAATAGGGCATCATTTAGTGCATTTTAAACATTTTTTTATGTTTAAAATTCGTAATTTAAATAAACGTTCCTTAGTATTCTCATATTTTCCCGAGTTCCCCTACCACCTATTCGCCACCCTACGTAATGCCGTAGACATGCCTGCTTTTACTAAATCGTTAGTTGTTTAAATAATTTGTTCATGTGCCACATTAATTGGTTTATACTTATTTTTCTCTTCCTCCCTACTGTACAGGGATTGTAGCACATTTTTATTAAATTATTTATAGCTACGATTTTTATATTTGCACATTGCCGAACTGTTTAAGCTCAGCTACTTGGAATATAGCCGTTTACTTCACAATTTTTGACCGCTTCTGTTTGTTTGGTGACAACTCCTCCTCCCTTAACATGCCTCTTTTAGATGCTCTTTTTTGTTAAATTTGATGATCATATCTACCTCACTATTTCCGTCTGCTGTACAAAAGTTACCCGATGAACATGGAAACAATTTTATAGCGTGCAGAATTCTGTGTGTGTGTATAGTGTAGCATTATATATATTTTTTCTATATTAATAACACGCGATATACCAAGACCGTAATGAAAATATGTATTCGGTTTTCAATAGAATTAGTAGACTGAAATTAGTGAAGCCCTGAAACATTTGCCCATGCTTTACCCATTTGTTTACATCAGCTGAAGTGAAAGTACATTCTGAAAGGCACGCCTAAATAATGTGGTTTCCTATGGTTCAGATTTACAGCGGTACTGCAGTTAAAAATAGGGTTGATAATTGCACTCCTTGTTTTAATTTAGAGCAAAATTTTTAATTGCACGAGGGACGGGAACATATTAATTACATCGTGAAACTCAAGTAGTTTTGTGTACGGTATACTTACATCTGGAGAGGCCCTGCTGCGAGGCTGCATGTAATGCTGGCTGAAGCCTGGAGGCGAATCTTAATTCCTGACTCAGGAATGGAAGACGATCCAGCGAGTGGAAGTTGCGAAGCTCTAAGTGTGCGAAAATCTCTAAACTTATCACGCCTTTTCTCCGAAACCGCTCATTCAAACTGTTTAATATTTTGCAGAGTTTGTTACTTACCATCTCTAACTTGTTAATTTCTAAAAACGACTTATAACAATTAATGAAACAAAATATTTACTAAACTTTTGCGAAAAATATCGAAGAAAGCTTTAGAATACAAAGTAAGGTGTGTAAAACTATTTTGTTTGTGAAGATATATATGGGGAGGAAAGCATTATGAAATATGAAGAAAGGGAAGACATTTTACGTGAAGGTTGCAGGATTGTGAGAGTAATCTGGTGTTTATGTAATGGACTCAGTTTATAGGATTTTATGGTCAACTTGAATTATCAGGCATCGAGTTTAAAGAGTACATCAAACGCTATATATATATATATATATATATATATATATATATATATATATATATATATATATATATATATATATATATATATTAACACTGGGCTTATACGAAAGAAAAGTAATGCTCGAACCCTCTTTCTATTGTTAAATTACTAGCTTAAGAACACAGTGCACTATCGCAATCAGTTGGCGTGGGTTCGAATATCTGCAGTGTGACGAATTGTAGAAATCGTCAAATTGTAGACCGGTCTGAACCCTTTATTATTTTAGGGGTAACGTACGTTTGTAAGCATGCTATCTGATATTTGCAGCATTGGGAGTGGTTAAATGTAAGATAACAGCTATGTAATTTATCCTGTAAAGTAATTATCATTATATCTCTAGCAAAATTTTCCTTAAAAACTGAAATACTGAGGCAACATATACGAATATAAACACGCTGATAGTGTTGGTTATGAAGATGGTAGTCATTTTCCTGACGTTCTCTTGCATCTCTCCAATGAGTTCCCTGCACCAAGTGGTGGAGATTTCTCACGCATTAAAGATGTGTCTTCAATCATTTACGAACTGAAGGACAGGCGCCAGCATGATGTGATGAAAATCTTGCTGCTGATATTATAATGTACAAAATATGTGAAAATATTTTTTAAAATAAAAATAGTTATGCATTTTTACAAACCATGTATTCGTTTATAAAAACCTGCTTAACGTAGTACTGGAAGCACTTAGCTACAATGTATCTGCATAGAGTTATTAATGCAGACTTAGAGCATAGATGTGCAGACCCTGGGCTGCATACCGATAATAATACAGGTGCCAAGTACGAATTCGCAGAGATTTTGCATGGATAAAATCAACATATTCATGTATTGACGGAAAATGAAATGGCTTGTTGGTATGGCCAGTTGGTACGATTGGTATGGTCTGACCGATCTTGTCGGTTAGTCTTGTTGGCAGATCTTCATGTGCGTTTGGTATGGTGGGCTGGTCTTGATGGCCGGTTGTACCAGTCAGCTGGTAAGATCGTTTGGTATAGTTAATTAGTATGACAATTTGTTATGGTTGTATGGTTATCCGGTATGATCAGTATGGGTGGTATGGCGTGACTGACGTGGTCGACTGATCTTGTTGGCTGGCCTGAGTGTGAGTTTCGTATGTTTGGCTGGTCTTGATGGTCGGCTAGACCTGTCTGTTCTTGTGATCGTTTGATATGGTTTTCTGGTAAGGCCATTGTGGGTGGTATGACTGGCATGAATTGTGTGGTCATTAGTATTGTTGATATGTTATTTTGGTATGAGTTTTTGATACAGCCAGATAGTATGGGCATTTGGTATATTTGGTATGGTCGGGTGGTATACATTTGCATGGACAGTCTGCGTTATGGAATGGTTTGTGTATTTGTGATAAATGTAATATTGTTCGTGACTGTGGTTAGTAGAAAATATGTTAAAACATTGCCACTGGAATTAATTTGTAAATGTTAGCTAGGTTTTCTAATAATTTAGATTAAATGTAGCAGTAATGTGTTATTCCACCTGTGCTTATAAAATCATTTCTCTCCTCATGCGATATATTAGTGCCTGTAGTGATCTACAGGCACTTACATGATTTTAGCTGGCACTATCACCAGTGGTCCTAAAATGTTGGCTAGCTATGTTTATAAAAGGCCTTAGGGCCTAACAAGTTATTCCCGCATTCTCTGGGTTGGAAACGACATCTACGTGCTAAATTACAAAGGCCTAACTTTAATGGTTTGCAAATGATAGTCAACTATTCTTACAAAGAGTAGTAGATGCCAATATCTGCCCCGAACTGTGCTCTGTGTGCGTTAGTTCCGCTTGGCATTTACTTTTATTTCACCAGTTTTATTCAAGGGGATATCCTGCTAGTAGTATGATTTTACCGACTTTGGCACAAGGGCATCGGGCATAGGATGGCAGGATTCGGGGATAGCCATGTTGTGATGTCACTGCCGCCATCTTAGATAGGATTGACCTTTTAACCCTGACACATGACCTTTGACCCCAAAGAACCCAAAAAAAAACTTTTAAAAAATCCCAGAAAATTCTCACAAAATTCCGAAAAAAAATTATTATAAAAAATGATTACACATTATTAAAAAATTATTAAAAATTTATTTAATAGTTCTCGGAAATAACCATTTATCCCGGAGCAGGCAAGAGGGACTTGTGACCCAGAGTCAGACCAACGTGACTGGGATCAGTGAATGCGATCGAGAAGAGCAGGATTTATAATATTTGACCTTTGACATTGAAAATCAGAAAAATTACAAAAATCTCAAATATTCACAAAAAATTCCAAATAAAATCCACAAAAAAATATCATTAAAATTATAAAAAAATTTCTAAAGATTTATTATAAAATATTAGTGAAAAATTATTCAAATAATATTTTAAAACTTACATTTGCGAAGGTTCCCCCAGCCCCACGCCCAGCAGACGACTGACTCCCTCACTCCCACTCCCCTAACCAATACTGTTTCCACCATCTTGATTTTTTCGTTCGTAATTTGTTTTTATACTACTGGAGGCCACCATTTTGGTAGGTGAACGCCATCTTGGTAGACGACCACTATCTTGGTAGACGATCAGAACCTTGGTAGACGTCACATATCCGCCATATTGGAAGCCAATGACCTTGACCATAACCCAGTGATCTTGAATGACCTTGAAAACAAAAACTCGAGAAAAAATCCATAAACATCAACGAGAATAATACAGTATAGACTACCACCATCATATAAGATGTAGGCTACTTCGACCTTGACCCCACGACCTTGATTGACTTTGAAAAGCAAAACTTGAGAAAAAATACATGAAAGATAGCTAGTATAATTCATAACAGACTACTACCGCCATATTAGATGCACACTACCTCGACATTGACCCTATGACCTTGAATGACTTTAAAAAACAAGAACTTGAAAAAATCCATAAACGTCATGAAGGATAATACATAACAGACCACTAATACCATATCATATGCAGGCTACATCAACCTTGATGCCATGACTTTGAATGGCCTTGAAAACAAAAACTCGATAAAAATACATAAAATTCAGCAAGCCTAATACATTACAGACTACTTGCAATATATTAGATGTAGGTAATTTCGACCTTAACGCCATTACCATGAATGACCTTAAAAACAAAAATACGAGAAAGATCATTAAAAGTCTGAATGCATAATACATTACTAACTACTAATACTATATTAGATGCAGGTAACCTCGAACTTAACCCCGTGGCCTTGAATGACCTTGAAAACAATACTTGGGGAAAAATATATGCGAAACTAGCCGATATGACCCACCTTTCTCGCCAGATTCTGTCAAACTAACCTCTCAGCTTACCTCCCTACTGCATAAAATTAACTAGTACACAAACCCTATGGCATCATATTGACTTTGAACCAATCGTACTACACCATTAATACATAGTGCAGACAGCTATCCACCCAATAACATAGTTGCCACATGATTGCAGCTGACCAGTCACATGCAGGCATTGAAACATCGCATATGTGATTCATTCTGACACAAAAATGACCCCTACATGACCCCAAATAACCCATTGACCCATGGAGCAGGTTGAGCAGGCGGAGCAAGCAGAGCTATTGGAACACATGGAGCAAGTAGAGCAATTGGATCAGGTGAAGTTAGTGGAGTGAGTGGAGCAGGTGGAGCAATTGAAGCAGGTGGAGCAGATGGAGCAGGTAGAGCAAGAATGACAGGTGGACCAGGTGTAGCAAGTGGAGCAGATGGAGCAAGTAGAGCAGATGGAGCAGGTGGCATAGGTGGAGCGAGTGGAGCAGATGGAACAGGTGGAGGAAGCGGAGCAGATGGAGCGAGTAGAGCAGGTGGAGCAAGTGGCATAGATGGAGCGAATGGAGCAGGTGGAGTGGGTGGAGAAAGTGGAGCAGGTGGAATGGTGGATCAGGTGGAATGGTGGATCAGGTGGAGTGGTGGAGCAGGTGGACCAAGTGGATAGGTGGAGCAGGGGAGCAGGTGGAGTCAGTCTGTAGGAGTCAGTAGGCAAGAGTCAGTCGACATATTGGTATATTTCAGACTCTTTGTGTGTGTGTGTCACAAATTAAAATTAATTCTTATTATTTTAAAATAAAATTGTGTATTCATACCTCCAAAAGCTGAAAGGTGAACATTTTATGTAATAATTTGGCTGTAAAAAAAATTATGTATCTTGGTCTCTGAGTATATTTCAAAACATCCTGGGTAAACTGTATTTGCACTTTGCAATAAAAGTGCCTACAACTACAGCCGGCTCCCACTATGCTTCGCGATTGGTCGATGCACAACTTGAACTTTGTACTGATCAATGCTTCCCAGGCGGTCGGCGCTTGAAAAAGGGCTCTTCGTACATACCACTGACGAGCATTTTGAACATAGATGAAAACTCGATCGCAGATTCGACACTTGCGACAACCAGTTAACTATGAGCAGGTCGCGGTTCCGTGGTCCTCGAGAACAAAAAACGCAGGGCTTATTATTCGCAATTCAAATTCGCAGTATTAGAGCACTTCGATAAAACCAAATACTAGTTCACCCGAAGAAAATACACAGGTTGTTATGTAAAAATAAGTTATTTAAATATGCTTGTAGACATATGTATATATAAATACAGAAATTTAAATAAATTATATATTTGTATTTTTATATGCCTAACATAATTTTGTATAAAATTAATTAAAAAAATTCTACATTATATTATATAGCTAAATATTTATGTATAACTGTACAAAAATAGTTTTTATATTCCTATCTTATATATACAGGCAATTATATATAGCATATTACAATAAATTAAATGGAAATTAATTTTAAATTTAAATTCATAATGTACATACTATATATAAATTAAATTGAAAATAATTATTATTTACACACTTATATGTTAATAAATTATATGTATACAAATAAAAATAAAATTGATCTTATATTTCTTTAGTTAAATGTGCATAACTATATGTATATATGAATTAAATTGAAAATTATTTAAATTAACATACTTATGTACATAAATATATATACAATTTTTTAAAATAATATTATATTCACATACTTTATATGAAACATATAAATAAGTTTGAAAACAATTTTATATTTACATAGTAATATATACATAACTATATATATAAATGAAATTGAAAACAATTTTGTATTTTCATATTTAAATGTACATTTATATATATAAATTAAATTGAAGAATATGTTTTATATGCACACTTATATACCTGTACATATGCATAGTTATTTACATATACATATACATAATTATATATAAAATAAATTGAAATTAACTATATATGTGCATGCATATATAAATGCAACATCATATTATATACTCCTATATTATATAACATAGTACCTATTATATATCATACTTCCAGGGTGAACGAATGTAAGGATTTCCTCAGTGTGCTCCCATACCGTGAATATGAATTACGAATATGAAGTCCTGCGTACTTTTGACCTCGACGACCATAGAGCAGCGACCTGCTTCATCGCTAACCGGTTGTCACCAGTGTCGATTCTGCGATCGAGTATTCATCTATGTTAAAAATGTTCATCGGCATGAGAGAGTGGTCTGTTCGGAGAGTACTTTTCATGCGACGACCGACTGGGAAGCATTGTTCAGTACAAAGTTCAAATTGTGAATCGACTAATGGCGAAGCATAGTGGAAACCTGCCGTAGTTCTAGGCACTTATGTTGCAAAGTGCAAATACAGTTCACCCTGGAAGTTTTGAAATATACCCAGAGACCAGGATACATAATTTTTTACAGCCAGATTATTACATAAAATATTCACCTTTCAGCTTTTGAAGTTATGACTATATAATTTAAATTTAAAATATGGGGAATTCATTAAACTTTGCGACACACGCGCAGAGTCTGAAATATACCAATCTGTCGACTGAATCTTGCCGATTGACTCCACAGGCTCCACTGCTCCACTTAATCCCACCTGCTCCACTTAATCCCACCTGCTCCACTAGATTCACTTGCTCCACCTGCTCCACCTACTCCATTTGCTCCCCATGCTCCCCCTACACAGCATGCACTACTTGCTACACCTGCTCCACTTGCTACACTTACTCCACCTTTTCCACTTGCTCCACCTGCTCTATTTGATGGCCCTGCTCCCCCTGCACCACTTGCTCCACCTGCTTCATTTGCTCCACCTGTTCCATCTGCTCTACCTCTTCCACTAGCTTCACCTGCTCCACCTGCTCCATGGGGCAATAATCCATTGGATCATGGGTTAATTGGTTACTAGGGGTCATGTAGGGGTCATTTTGGAGTAAGAGACTGACTCCCATATGTGATGTTTCAATGCCTGCAGGTGATTGGTCAGCTGCAATCACGTGGCAGCTCGGTTATTGGGTGGACTGCTGTCTGCACAATGTATTAATGATGTAGTACGATTGGTTTAAAGTCAATATGATGCCATAGGGCTTGTACACTCGAATATTTTAAGCAATAGGGAGGTAAGCTGAGAGGTTTAGTTTGGCAGTAGCTGGCGTGAAAGGTCGGTCATCTCGGCTAGCTTCACATAGACTTTTTTTTAAGTTTTTGTTTTCAAGGTCATTCATAGTCATAGAGTCAAGTTTGAGGTCACGTGCATACAATATAATGTTAGTAGTCTGTAATGTATTATTCATGCAGACTTTGATGGAATTCACTCGTCTTTTTGTTTTCAAAGTCATTTAAAATCATGGGGTCAAGGTGGAATTACCTGCATCTAATATGGAGGTTATAGTCTGTTATATAATATGTTTGATAACTTTTAATGCATTTTTCTCGTATTTTTGTTTCCAAGGTCATGTAAGTTAGGTCGAGGTTACCTGCATCTAATATGGTGGTAGTAGTCTGTAATATATTATGCTTTGTGACTTTTATGTATTTTTATCGAATTTTTTTCAAGGTCATGGTGTCAGGGTCGATGTAGTCTGCATCTAACATGGAGGTTGTAGTCTGTTATGTATTATACAGGCTGACATATCTATTTTACTCAAGTTTTGCTTTTCAAGGTCATTCAAGGTCATGGGGTCAAGGTCGAGGTAGTCTGCATCTTATATGGTGATGGTAGTCTGTAATGTATTATGATTGTTGACGTTTATGGATTTTTCTCGAGTTTTTGTTTTCAAGGTCTTTCATGGTCATTGAGTCAACGTCAATTTCACTGGCCTCTGATATGGCGGATATGTGACTTATACCAAGGTGGTGGTTGATTACCAAGATGGTGGTCACCTACCAAGATAGTCGTCACCTACCAAGATGGCGGTTGCCTACCAAAATTGTGGTCTCCAGTAATGTATAAACAAATTACGAACGAAAAAATCAAGATGACGGAATGAGTATTGGTGAGGGGATTGGGGGTGATAGAGACAGTCGTCTGCTGGGCGTAGTACAGGGGAGATATTCGGAAATGTAAGTTTTTAGAATAATATTTTAATTATTTTTGTACAATATTTAATAATACAGTTTTAGTTATATTTAAAAATAATAATACGTTTTTTTGGTATTTTGTGGATCATTTTGTGAACTTTTTAGATTTTTTGAATTTTTTAGATTTTCAAGGTCTAAGGTCTAAGTTCATAGGTCGTGCTTTTCTGACTCGGAGTCACTGATCCCTGTCACCTTGGTCAGGCCCTTGGTCAAATCCCGCTCGACAACTGTCTGGTGTGCTTGCAATAGCTCGCTGCGCGCTTCCCTGCAGGTGATTCGGACGAAGGATAGAGTCGAATGTCGCCGGAACAGACAGAAGAGAATCGCCGACAGCCAGGTCACCCTGACCCGTCGTGGGAAGAATGAGGAGGTGAACTCACGAGCATCGTAACTCCCTCCATCACCCCGCAATATGCACTGAACTACGTCACCAGGGTCGCAGCCGCGTACCTAGCAGCAATGCTTCTCACTGGGTAACCGACGCGCTCACATCAAATTGCGGATCTTTCAAGGTATGTAATGCTTAATGCAACATATTCGTATATCCATCCTTTCCTTAACCCTATGATGAGTCAAGAGAGGTTTTCATATTCGCAGGCACTCCTCACTTGCTTAAACTTGCCAGAAATCACTTCCTAGATCAGGGGTTTGAATATTCTAACAGCGAAAAAATACAAAAATCTTGCGTTCAAAAACTTTTGGATATGTTTCGTTAAAATCTTAAGTTTACTTTCAAATTTTCCCAGCAGCATTTAGACGTTTCAAGAACACAAAGACAGAAAGTAAAGAGAGCTGCGTAGCTTCTGTTGAATGAAGCTGTCCAGTAAAGCGTTAGTATTTCTTGGTAGAAGGCAATTACTAAATAAACCTTGGAAGGCTACATACAGCACGTTAACGACTCGTTCGATGTTCTGAACAGCTGATACAATTTTAACACAGACAAAAGTAAACTGGAACAGCTGGAACAGGACAAAATGTTGTCAGAAATCGAAGCACGTATATGCTTAGTACGAGTGACGGGCCACAGGAATGGAATGCCTTCAGTTAGGAATTCGTGTTACAAACAACTCTTTAAAGAATTTGTTTCTTTATTTGAAGGGAAAATATAGAATCACTTATATACCAACTGATAAATCAAACAAAGGAGTACTTGAAAATTTTTTTTTTTTTTACGTAAGAAGCATGGTATGTGAAAACGACTACCCAACACCACTTGATTTCAAGTACAAAAAACCACAACACAACACACAATAATGAAGAAGTGTGTCAGTCAAAAATAACTTCACATGATCTTTTAAAGACAGTTGAGTCACGAATAAATGAGAACAACAAATCAAGTTGCATTCCCTGGGCCTGGGTAGGCATTCATCACTACGGAAAAGCAAGTACGTACATTAGCATAGAATTAATAATTAAACAACTTGCTAGTAGGGTCAATGCAATTAGGAGGAAAGTTTAAAAAAAAGAATTTATAACAAATACTTTTACAATTAATCCTACTAAACTAGACATAGTTAATCAAAAAAATTCTCTTTCAGTAACTGTGCCTGACGTTCAGTAATTTCAGCCACTTTCATGAAAAAGATTGTGTAACATTTGGTATTAACTATATGTTCTTAACAGCACTTTTCTGATTTTCTGTATATTTCAGACAGTAAGATCGATGGAAATGTATCATACAAAATAAACATGAAATTACTTGAATTTTTATGGGCCTACTTTTTTTGTTTGTAAATATAACTTTAAATATTGAATATATTTGCAAATGAAACAATGCTCTTAAGTACCCTTACCTTAAAATATTCCGGTAATCGAAAACACTACGTACTTGGTACTAATAAGTATGCATATATATGCGCATAGAATAGTATTGTCAGGTAACACTGTATTATTACAGCGATAGTAGAATTATGACAATCATATTAATTTAATAAGCGCCCTCTTGCTACCCAGTCAATTAACACAGGTCTTAATTCTATACTGTCTGTTTTTAAAGGCTCACTGCATTTATTTACATGTAGGACATAAATATTCATTTATGATGTTAACTATTTTAATATTGTACAACAAATAATGTGTGTACTTTGCTTGAAAACCAAAATAAGATATGTTGACATTACAATACCCAGCGGTGGTGCGAAACGTACGAGCGCGCAGGCACAACTCCGCGCCTTTCTTCATTTTCATCAATATAACACATACTCTGACGAAAAATATTCCATGTGGCGTATTGCGGTTTTTTGCAGAATGACGTGTACAGTTCTAAGCAATTTTTGAAGTACACTGCAAGATTTATAAGTAAAAGTATTAGCCATAAAATATGATTTAAATAACATCATGAACAGTACATTAATATTACAATCTATCTTATGTAAAACACACTTTTTAAATGGCAAAACACAGCAGCCACATTAATTAAATATGAATATTTAGCATCGACATACTCTCCAGTATAGAAACTGAAATGTTGAGGTATTTTTACCCATTAGTTATTTCGTAACGGCAGTTGGAGTGAAGGTGAGTGAAGCGCTGCCAGACAGTGCGTCGGAGCTGTCATCCCGAGTGCGACCCAGGTGACGGGATGCACACAAATGTTCCAAGTTGTCCACCAGTTGAGTTCACCTCCTAATTCTTGCCACCACGACAATCTCATTTTTACCCATTAGTTATTTCGTAACGGCAGTTGGAGTGAAGGTGAGTGAAGCGCTGCCAGACAGTGCGTCGGAGCTGTCATCCCGAGTGCGACCCAGGTGACGGGATGCACACAAATGTTCCAAGTTGTCCACCAGTTGAGTTCACCTCCTAATTCTTGCCACCACGACAATCTCATTTTTATTTTAAAGTGCAAAGAGCTACTACGATGTATATTTCTGCATACTTTCCGAAGGAAAGAGTATCTTATAATATCACTTTCCTGTCTGTGGCTGTGTGTTATGTAGGTGTGTGTTTGTGTCTGTACATGTGTCTCCCTCCCCCTTTCAATTTTTTTACGCTTAAATCGAATTTCACCAAACTTGGTACACATATGATACTTTGTAACGGCACCTGACTTATAGTTTTCGACCACACTGGGCACTTTCAAAATGGCGGCCATTAAAAATGTTTTGTTAATATATCACATCTCGGGAACCATTTGACCGATTAAAACCATATTTTGTATTTTGTCAGAGCATTGTGTAAGAATTTCATTTTGAGATGATATTGTTGTAAGCCCACCATTTTGTATAGCATCAATCGAAGAAGAAAGAGTTTACTTTATATCCCGAAATCTATTAAACCATTTATCACCCAATTTGTCATGTAAGTAATACTATAGTAGGGCATGTAAACGTAAATGACTAAATTTTATTAGTCACTTATTTTAAAGACGGTGGTCATACAAATGTTTTAATTATATTTTGTATATCTACCACACCAATTAAACCAATTTCGACCGAATTTTGTAAACTAAAAGTATATATTACGAGGATCATATACTGTATACCAACAAATAACCCCTTTTGTAGGCCATGTTGGATGATAGGGCTATACGAATAAACAGTATTTAAATAATTAAACAATTAAATAAATAACAGATTTCAACCAAATATGACAAGTAAATAGTACTGATGCAGATGATGCTCAGGGATATGTTTTAAGCATCAGACAATTATTTTCAAAATCGCGGCCATATAGCCATTTTAGCTCAGAATGCTATATTGTCGAAACTATTTAATAAATTGCAACATAACTTTGTATACTGGCAAAAGACATTGAAACTATCAACTGCATCTACATGAAGCATCTTTTGTTCTCCATTCTGTAAGATAGCACCATGTGAATAAAATGAATTTTTTATGTTATATTTTGGGAAAGAATGGACCAATTCCTACCAAATTTGGCAAAAAAGTAGTACCGAGGCAGATTATATCAAGTGGTATGTTTTAAGTATGCCACACACATATTTTCAAAAGGGCAGCCGTATGACCACTTTTAACATAGAATACTATATCGTCGAAACCATGTAATCAATTTCAACTAAACTGTGTATGTTGGCAGCAGATATTACAACTGAACTTTATTTACACAGATCATATTTTGTACGCAACTTTGTAAAATAGCGTTATTCGGGTAAATAGTTTTTTTTTTTTTTGTCATATCTCGGGAAACAACTGACAGTTTCCTTCCAAATTTAGTAAACAAAGAGTACTACAGCAGGTGGAGTAAACTGGTATGTGTCATGCAGGTCAGACACTTATTTTCCAAATGGTGGCAATATAAATACTTTAGCTCAGTATATTTTACTAACGAAATCAATTTCAACTTAACTTTGTATGCTGGCAGTACCTTTTACAAACATAACATTAGTCTATGTAGAGACTCATTTCTCTGCCGTTATCTAGGATAGCCCTACCAATAAAAATATAGCTTTTTTTTCGTATTCCGGGAAACAATCAACCCATTCTTACAGAATTTGGCGAAGATGTTACACTGTGTTAGGCCATAAAAATAAATGTATTGTTTTCAAGTAGGACACACTTATTTCAAGAATGGCGGCTATAAAATCATTTTAATTTTGTGGGTGATATCTACTAAACGATGTAATCTATTTTAACTTAACTTTGTATATTGGCAGTATACAATCATTGGAATTGCTACTACATAACTTTTTGTCCTCCATTTATGAAGACCAGCACATGAAAATTATGAATGTTTTATGCAATGTCTCGAGGACCAATTAACCTATTCCCACCAAATATTACACTGAAACATTTCAACTAATTTGTAGGAAAGCGTGCACGCAACAAATGTTATACAAAGCCATGTAAACAATTACGATTTAAATGGGCCAGACTACGATGTTCATAATGGCAGCTTCATAAATCATATAGGCAAGTTTTGCATATATATTAAAAATTTTAACCAAATTCAACCAAAATTTGTACGCAGACGGTATACATTAGAAGCACCGTTCATGAGCCTCTTTTTCTTGCCTTTTTTGTACGATATCACCAAACAGGAAAATTATTTTTTTTATGTCATACCTATCTCAGGGACCAAACAATCGATTTTCATCAAATTCTTCACACAAGTAGCGCTAAGGTATGCCATGTAAACGTACACGTTTTTATGTGGCTCAGTCACTTATTTTCAATATAAATGTTCTATTAATACTTTAAGTTGGTATACCCTATCATACGAAATACTAGCTTGATTAAGTCCGAAGTTGATGCTCCTCCAAATCCGTCCTCCGTAATGCAGTGGACTGTAGACGAGATTATAGTACTAGGTTTTCAGGGTTCAAGTCCCAGGTAATGCATGTGTGTATTTGTCTTACTATTGTTGTATAAGTTTATTTTTTCAGTCATAAAGTTATTACATTCCAAGAGAAATCAAGTCCTTCCTGCCAACTGAGCTTTAACGATTTATTAAAAAATAATTGCACCCATGTTGTGGAAAGCAGGCTCATTATATCAGCAAATATACTTGTTTTTACTATATTGGTATCCTTCAATACTTATTTATTACTCATGGTTTTTATTTTAATCTATCCAATGTAAGAATGGTAAAACTTATTGGCAAGCGCATTTGTATCTGCCACGAGGTATTATATGATTATAATGTATATATTTACAGACTTGTTTTCAGAATTGTATTTGAAGAGTGAAGTTGTAACTGTTTACCTCGAAAATGGCCATTGCATTATCTATCAAATTTATAGTTTCTGTTTTACTTCACGCTAAACTTGGTGGTGCAGTCTATAACTCCTCAAATAATCACTACTTTCTCCTATCACTGTTATTTCAGTTTACTTTTGCAATGTATTTGTTAACGTGATATTTTTCTGTATTTATTATTTATTTGTGATAGATATATTGTATTTACTCCAGCTTGTAAAAATACGGTCCTGTCGAGCACCACTGTGAAATAAATCACTCTGATTAAGTTTAAGCCAACATTTTAAGTGTGCCACCTTTTGTAATAGTGTCTGTAATAGTATAGATGTAAAACTACTTGGTGTAAGTTGGGAGAAGGAATAATTATAACGATATGATAGATTTTGGACACATTATTCTGATGTGACCTTGGTCTTACCACACTGGAATAAGAAGCTCTCCGGCGATGCTGTAAACCTCGTGCGATTGAAAAAACATTCCAACCTTCTCAGTAATTCATTCAAATCAAACATATGTAACTTTGATAACTAATTAATTAATTAAAAATTAATCTCAGACTGAAATATGTGAATAATTCAACAAGGTGCATAATCAAATGTGTGTATATGACTGAAATCTCTTTACTCAAATGAAATTCTACTTTATGATGATTTACATAAACGACATACCACCATCCAAGTAAGAATAAGGATAAATCAGAATTAAAATTTAAAATAAAATAAAATACCGAAAATGCTGTGAAACTTGAGACCTGCTATTAAAAAAATAATAAATATTTTACTTGAAAGTTTAGTTAAAATAACTAAATAGGTTCCACCGGAAGTAGCCTCCTCTGTATTCGACTTTCCAAGAAAGTTTTGGTAAGCTCTTACTTAATTTCTTAAATTTCTTAGATCGCATTCACTAATATTTCATTAAAGTCAGTTCATTAATAAATTATCTCAAATCCGATATTTCACCAAAAAAAGTTACTCTGTATTTATGTTTAAAGTTCAAAACAAGTATTTATCTCCTCATTGCATATTGCTCCGGCTGTGCTAACTCATATGCGAAAGTTCGGGACTACTGGTTTAACATACCCATGGAACTCACAGACATGTCGTGAAAAATCAAATAGTATCTTTCGTAAAATAAGTTCAGGTCCCTTATAATTTAATACTTGCACAACGGTTCATGTAATTAGATTTTCCATGCGTTATTTGCTTGGCGTCACATGAGGTCCTCTGGCGCTATCTCCTTGCATGGCACCGGCGTCGTAGTCTCGGCGTCCTTTTCGCCTTGTCGATTTAACACTCAAAATATATATCTACGGATTAGTCTATAGCCTAAAACTTAACCTCTGGGAACATAATTTCTGAACTAAATGTATGATGGCATTGGAATTTCAAAAATTAAATTTCGACGAAATTTTGACCCCTTACTTGTTTAATATCTTTCCCGGAAGCCCCTTCTTCCGACTTCCGACAAACCAACAGCCAATCAATACTCGCTTCCGGCTTTACCTTCACAAAATAAAATTAAGGCCTAAAATATTACGTCTTTAAATTCCAAAACGAATAGATAATTTAGATTTAAAAATTATGAAGCAATTATTGAAAATAAAATCTAACATATTAACACAATAATAATACAGTAGCATAACCATATGTAGAACTCAGAACGACGTGTGAAAATTATCACAGAGTAGTGGACTGGTGGTTCTTATACATCGAAAAATTAGGGAAATGAAATGTTAACATAAAATATAGTACACATGTAAAAATAATTATATTTACATTCAAATAATACGTGAAATCAATTAAATATTGCTGTCCAAAATATAGATGTAGCTCTAATGTATATAATAAACATAACCTTATATTTCAGTGTCCAGTCAATCTGCGACATATGCCCTTCCTGGCAATTTTAATGTTTCTAGATTCACACTCATGGAAAACATTAACAATAGACACAACAAACGAAACACAATTATACTGAAGAGAAAAAAACGAAACATAATACACATTCTTTACTTACCATGACATATCAGCGTAAATCATTTGTAACAAGCAACAAATAAAATGCAAATGTGTTTACACACCAACTATTCTAATGCAATAAAACATTTTATTTAATCAGCATAAAATTAATATTATGGAAACATTCACTTACATGACATCTTTTACTTAAAAATTTGGAAAAAAAAATCTTCATTGATTCAATATAATATTACACAAGATGGTGTATCTTGTGTAATATGTACTTTCGTACTTTCGTTAAAACTCAGAAACAAAATAATACATCTTTTTACTTTCCTGCTAGGAGTGTCTCTTCCACTCTTTCTCTTTGGTGAAATCTGAGGCTCGTCGACGCACAGTAGCGACGTGCTGGTTGGAGACTCGGCGGTGTCACGTGTCTCTTCCCAACAATAACACCTTCTCTTTCGAAGTCCAGTGCCGTCTTCAAACGAAGAATCAATCCTTCGCTAATGGCGTCTGTGGCGGTCGTTCACAGTTTGTCATATTTAAAACGCGTCATTTTCACTTCGGAAAGTAGATTGCGGTGTTTTTAGCGTCACCAAAACGTAGCACACTTAAAGGCTTTCATTTAACGTAAGGCTTGCTACTTCCGTCACTACAAAGGTGCGTGAAAGACGCGTCAACAAAAGTTGTAAATAAAACGGTCATTATGACTGCAGTAAGTGTTCATATAGTGCGCTCTCATCATCTGCGTGTGTATCAGTTCAACTATTCATTTCGCACTTTAAATTGTCATTATCACAATATTAACTTGCTCATCAAGTTCGTTAAACGTAAGTTTTTCTTCTTATCAAAAATTCACTTGTATTTTTCAGTCACGATAAAATATTAGCTGAGATGTGACTGCATTTTAGTTTATCTTTCAAAATATATTCATCTTATCAGTTTCATAATAATTAATCATTATCATAACATCATAAGCAGCAAAATGAAATATATTTTATAAACAATATTTACATATACAGTACATAGAATAAACCAACATTACATTAGAGATAATTGAATGGTGGTACTCCTATACCTATCCAACATTTAATTAACATTTTAACGTGTTCGATGGCTAACCAACAATCTACGGGAAAATATGGGAGAGTCTTTGGATGATTCTCAAATCCCTAATCGTCCATTCCACATTAAGAAGACATCAACGATGACCTACCTTAAGAATGAATACTTGGAAAACGATATACGCGAAACAACATAAAAATTCCATACACAATATATACATCAACATGAAGATATTCAAATACGCATTACATTATACATATATGCAGTGAAATCTCAGTGTAAACAGAAGAAAATATGTGTGTTTTCTGTGTTTAAAAAATCAGAGGAAATCTGATAAGTGATAAAAATCCGTGTGTCTCACAAGTGGAAGAAATCGTCACAAAATATAAAATAAGAGTTCCCTATTTGCCAGAAAAAAAAGTACCTATTTATTATAATAAATAAAATAATATATTTACTGGATTAGCCATTATGAGGTAAGTGTCTGCAGGTGAGTGAAAATATAATACTGTGTTTACTTGTTCTTGTTAAAGGATAGAGTGTGATGTCACGCTTTCTCCCTTTATTGACAACATTAATTCATATATTTCGCCGTTATTTTTGCGTTCATTCAAATAAAATATATCCGTAGTGTAAACCAAAATCTTGCCCATCATCTAATGTGACGTGTTCTCGTATTCTTCGAGTCAGCTACGTATAGTCTTCAGGACTAACATAATGGCGTCGTAGGAACATCAGGTCCATTAATACACTTATTGTGCAGCTCTGCTTAACGTGACGTGACAGTGTGTAAGGGTAACATACTCTTCCTTCACTAAATAATCAATCATCTCTGGCATTGACCTTCAGAGGAAAGATATACTTAAATGCTTACAACTAATACATATAAACGTCACTAATACTTTCACAGTGAACTTTGCACTTACGCTGTAGTAATACACCTTATTCCGGTTTCTTCCGTCAAATAAAACCTTAACTGCACATAGCATATTCTTATCATCTGATGAAACGATTTAGTACATCACTCAGTTGACTTAAACAAACATTTATTAAACACACTCTAAAAATCAGAAGACTTGTAGGGCTTTAATTGTGAAATGTTAAATCTGCCAATAACCTGCCCCTCCATAGTAGATAAGACTATGACAATTCTCCTTAACAACAGCTACAAATTTAAATGGGCCTTCGAATAATAAAAATAACTTGCGTGTAACATTGTCAATAGCTGAACTGACGAGGCTTGTCTTCTTCAGCACAAGGTCACCTACCTTGAATTGATACATTTTTAATAACTTCTGTTGTCTTCTACGAGATTCTGCAGAACTGAATAACTTCCTCTTGACTAAATCTAACAAATTTTCCTGGGACAAGGGTTAATGATTTCCTTCGACTTGTGTATCAGTTGGTGTCAGTTTGGGCAACAGCTTTGTAGCGATAGTCTCTGACCTTTACACTGAAAAAATCTATTTACAAATATAGGTGTAGCTCAAATGCATATTATAAACACAACCTTATGGTTCTGTGTCGCATATATATTTTATTTATTCCAGCTCTAATTTATACTATTATTTTAAAGTTGTTTTGTCTTATGTGAGCGTATTTCAGCGTGATTATGCTTGCGAATCTTTTCCTTTTCATATAAAATGTATTTGTACATCATGGAGTTAGGAGTATACAGGAGATGACATGTTTTAACATTGGTGAATCCGCTGGAGATAGGTGGTTTTACTATCGACTCTAGCCGTCATCTTGCCAGTAACCCAAAACATTGTCTTTACTTTAGAATAACGTTGAGCGAAAGGTTACATTCGAAGCATTTCGTGTTGAACAAAGAAGCTGATGAATAAATAAATATATATTACAATTCACTTGTGAAGTTTTACTAGTTTATTATTGGCTTGTGTTAGTTGTGCAATCAAATAATTTCTTCATAAAACTACCGATCGTGAGCGTGTGTACCCTGGACCAGTATTGGGTTATGTGCGACAATAAGCACGTGTTTTAGATATAGTGCTCATATATCAGGATTTGTGGAAAACTATTTTTTTAATAAATTATAAAATAAAGTATAACAAGCGTGCTACCGTTGTCGTGTAATGTGTAGCAGGTTGCGTATCAGTAATGAGTGCAACAAAACGGCGACCAGCTGCCTACCTGAATTTCTGGAATGCAAAGTTCACATGTTCCTGAGCCACGAATAAATAAATATGTGATGGCATTTATATTTAAATACCTAACACTAACAATGACTCCAGAGGTTTGTTTTCAATATAACTTCATCTCCTTTTACATATTTAATGTCAATATAGTAAATGGTTTCTGGTAAATAAAATAAAATCCCGTTTTAGTATTCCCTCTCTTTACATTACATTATTTCTCTATTATGATACAGTTTAATACTTATTTATGTGTATGCTGTAGTGAGGGGGTGGGGGCCGGGGGAAGGGGGTAATTCGCAGGTGGACATTGACAAGATATGGTTGTGGACCAGGAAAAAATAAATTAATGTAAATGTAAGAAAAACTAAGGTCGTGGGGTGTATAAGGAAGAAGGTGATAAGCAGGGATATGTACAGATGGGAGGGAAAAGAGATAGATGAAGCAGAAGAATATAAGTATATAGGGATTGTACTGCAGGGAGACTTCAGATGGAAAAAATACAGTTAGAGAGGGTGGTTGCAAAGGGAAGGACTCTGAGTATGTTGGGAAGAGTGCTGAAGGGAGTCAGCTGTGAGGTGACGGAGAAGGCGTATGGCACAATGGTACGGCCAATGTTAGAATATGCTGCAGCATTATGAGACCCGTATGTGGAGGTGGAGGTGCGAGAACTTGAAAAGGTGCAGAGAAGGGCAGCAAGATGGGTGAAGGGTAGGTGGAAAAGGCAGGGACAGGATGATGAGGAAGAAATGAACTATACGCCATCAGTGATGATGAAAGAAATGGAGTGGGCAGGAGGAAAGTTGAACGGGTAGTCAGGATGTACAGGGCGGTAACTTAAGATAGAGGATGGGGAGGGCTACACTGCAAGCTAAGTAAGAGGGCATTTAGAGGGAGAGGAAACAACAGTGAGAAGTTTCAGAGGGTGTGGAGGAGAACGGACCGGGGTAGGCAGTCCATGCTTGTGAGGTGTGTGAGGGAGTGGAATTGCTGAGGGAGGAATTGGTATTTGTGAGAGGGGTTGGTAAGTTCAGGAAGGGAGTGGAAAAGGAGTTGGTTGGGTGAAGGAGAGGTGAGAGCTCTCGCCACCGGGCGGTAGCCTAATTGCGAGTGTATGTATTTATTTATATCCCTTATTGTAGAGTACAATCTTGTTTCTTGCATTTACAATATTGGACAGGGTTAAGATACCCTTGGTACATAACTAAAACACAGAGATTGAGATTTTTACTGAAGTGTCTGCACTGGACAATCAAGTATTTTATAAATTTTTCAGAAGAAATAAAAAGGGGGAGGGACAGGAGACATCAATGGATAATTTTATTCCTTATATATACAAAAATTGTATTACATCTTTCTCCAAAATTGCAATTTAGTACCAAGGGCTTAAGCCCCGGATACAATCACCGTAAGAATCAACAATAAAAAATTGAATCCACACTTGTATATGGCACCAATTACAACTCTACATAACGGCGTAAGATGGCGGCCTGCTCGTGGTAGCGGCGTTGAAAGGATTGAATATTTTCAATTATTTTACGCCGAGTTCTGAGCCGGCCAATCACGAGAAATCATTTCCAACTACGAGAGTCAGTGCAGTGCAAGCTCATAACAAAAACATAGTTATTAAATTAATTTTGCGGTATAGATAAGATTTTTGTTTATTTAAATAGTCAACGCAATTATTGACATGTATTTCACACTTAAAATATCCCGAAACACGATTCCCACGAAACTTTCTTTCATCACAAGTATATAAACAAAAATAAATATCAGGTTAGCCAAGACACTGTTTGAAAATATCCGCGATACATGTACAGTCTGTCTTTTTTTTTTTTTTTTTTTGTGCTCGTTTCTCATTAGTCGCGTAACAATTTTCTTACTGCGGTTGTAGAAAGTTCATTTTCATACTTCCATGGTAACGCCACTGTTATTTTGTTACGGGAACGCTACGGTGATTGTAACTTAGGCTTTAGTCAGTCAATAGCAACAATCTTAATTCAGCCCAACATGGAAAAAAAAAAAAATTTCACGTCGGGAGAGAAAACTACAATAGGATATTATTTCTATAATCATACTTTTAGGGATAATAAAGGATGATAAAGGATAACCCTACCGTTAGGTTAAAATGTATAAAAACTTATTCGCCAGCATTTTAGGTTAATTTGGGTAGTTTAATTAGATTAGAATGCATTGTTGAACTACAAAGGGTGAAAGACGCATGCACCGCAATGATATCGATAACAAGCGCACATGGACTAACCACTGCCAAAGTGGTCCACACACACACTTGTGACAAAATTTCTTTGTTATTACCTACCAACTTGTGCAATTATTATTTTTAGTGTGAAATTCTCCTCTGAATACATTAAAAATGATTCAGTTTCAATATCTCAGAACCACGTTCCAGAAACTTGACAAACATCCACTCCTCTAAGAAAAAGCATTATCGCTGAATAAATTAGGTTTCTCTCCACCCTTCCCAATGGGTGTGGGGAGGGGGGACTGCGGTGGGCATAGTGGCAGGACGCTTGCCTTCCACCAATGTGATTCATGTTGGTTTCCCTGTGAGATTACTCACAGATTTTTACATATAGTATTTGTGCTGATTGATGCTGCTGGCTGGCATGTTTTCTCGAGGTTTTCATGTTTTCCCCCATCCTTGAAGTTCAGTGCTGCTCCATATCTGCCATATTTCGCCCTCATTGACTCTCAATACCTTGGTTGTTACAAACCACCAAACCTCTCTCAACTCCTCCCGTCTTAAGATGATGGACACCATTGTGGTGTAGCGGCTAGAGTATTCGCTGTTTCACGAAGCACACTTTTTTTGCATCCCATATACATCCAATACACTGTGGAAATGACTTGTCAATTACTACTTTTTTTTGTTATGCAATATGGATATTTGCACACAATAACATTAACATAAAAATATAAAACAGATAAATTATATAATTTAGACACGTATTAATTCTAGCAGCTCTACAAACATGTTAACACTACACTTGGTAGCAATACAAGTTGTTATAATTCATGTACAGATAGATATTAACGTATAAATATATAAAGCCTACATTAGATTGAAACACAAGGTATTACATGAAGTCTCCTTATATCGGTCTTGTTCTGCATTATAGAAATTTATCTTTATGAAAGTATTCTTCTACGGAATAGAAGGCCTTATTTAAAAAGTATTACTTAACAGCTCTTTTTAATTTCTGTAAACTATTTAACTTACTTCAAATGACTGGGTAGGTTGTTTATTAGTTTTGCCACAGCATAGTATGGATTTGATGTAAATTTTGAGGTTCTGTAGGAGAATAAGTGAAGATGATTAGCTTGCCTGGTGTAGTAATGGTGTATCGCTATTTTTAACTTTCTTAATGTTTTCCGTGTAAATAAGAATACTGCGGTACATATACATGAATGGAAGAGTGAGGACTTAGTTATTTATAAACAGCGGCCTACGATGGTTTCTTTTTCCTAATTTTTTTATTAATCTCACTATTTTCTTCTGTAATCAAAAAGCCTTTTTCCATTTTGTCGATTTACCCTAAAATATGATTCCATAATTTATTATGGGCTGAATATATGATAAATAGTATGCAAGTACTGTATTATTATTATAAATATTTTTTAAGGTATGTACCATGAAACAAACTTAACTCAATTTTTTACAGATACTATCAACATGCTCATTCCACATTACATTACTGTCTACAGAAAGCCCAAAAATTTAGTAGCCTACTATTTACTGTCTGAAACATGTACTTTTCTATTGTTTTGCATCTTTCATCCTGCATTTTATGTTTATTTCTTTGCATGAAATTCATGAGCACATATTTGTTTACATTTAATAGGTATTAATTTATTATACTGGAACCAACTGGACATCTCAGTCACGGTTTGTTTTATATTTTCTTCAAGAACAGCATTATTTGAACTAGTTACTAAAATGTTTGTGTCATCCGCAAACATTATAGCTGAGCCATTGGTTATTTGTTCTGTAAAATCATTAATAAATATTAAGAATAAAATTGATCCCAATATTGATTCCTGTAGCACTCCTACTCAAGTAGATCTGGTATTGGACATAACATCTGTGATGTGATTTTGTCATAATATCTTATGGAGGTGATCTTTTTTTCTGTCTTCAAGATATGATTTAAACATATTATGGGTTACACCTCTTACTCCACACTTTTCAAGTTTTTGCAATAAAATATTGTGGTCGACACAATCAAAATCTTTCGAAAGATCTGCGAATATACCCGTTGAGAATTGTCTTTTAAAAAGAAGTTAATATTTTTTCAGTAAAACTGTAAATAGCTTGTTCTGTATATCTGCCCTCTACAAAGCCATACTGATGCAATGAAATAACCTCGTTTCTTATTAAGAATTGTGTCAGTTTATTTACTATCAATTTCTCTAAAAAAATTTGAAAAGGGCGTAAGAAGAGCAATAGACCTATAGTTATCCATCAATGCCTTGTCACTTTTTTATGTATTGGTACTATTTTTGCATATTTGAGTCTGCCAGGAAAAATTCCCTGGGCAAGACATTCATTGAAAATGTAAGTCAAAGGCAGTTTTATTAAACAAGAACACTTATTTTTAGCAGAGTCATAGGTACCTCATCTATTCCACAGGAACTTTTACTTTTGAAAACTTTAGTTACATTTATGATTTCTTCAGAGATAGGTGTCAAAAACAGCGTGTTAGCATTCCAAGTGTTAGGTCTTTGGGGTATGTGAGCAGGATTAATATTTGTAGCTCTGTGTTGATTTTGTAATTTTAGTGGGATGTTTGTGAAATGGCCATTAAAAATATTAAATATTTCTTTACTATTTTCCATTTTCATAACATCAACTTTCAAGGAAAGATTAACATAATGTTTCAATTCATTATTAATAATGTTCCACATTGCTTTAGTTTTATTTGAGGAGGCTATTTTTTCCCCATTGTATTTCTGCTTTGCTACTCCAAGTAACTTGTTATATAATTTTTCGGATTTGCTTACAGTATCATTTTTGTTTTTTACCTGGGTTCTTAGAATTTTACGCATTGTTTTTAACCTGTTTCCTTAGACTGTCAGACCTTTACTAATCCATTTTATTTTCGACCTACTGCTGAATTTAACAGATTTGAGTGGAAAGGCATGATTAAAAAAACAAAGAAATGTATACTGTTCTAGGCAATTTTTCAGTTAATGTATAAATGATGTTTGTTCTGGAGAGGTTGTTCGTGGTTGTTTTGCAGTGTCCGTGGTTGTTCTCTAAACATCAATCCATTTTTCATTTACAAGTAGGCTTTTAAAAAATATATCATTTTCATCTATAATTTCCATGATTCATCATCAATATTAGAATAAGCTAATGTCCAATTAGTTGCCCTCAAAATTAGAATTTGAAAAATCATTAAGAAGGGTAAAAAAAGAGTTTAAAGGAAATCGCGCAATGTTTTTCTATTTTGCAGATGGTGTAGTTATAGGAAAAGATTGGCTTTATCTTAGTTTTCTTTATTTTGACTACCTTTGGAAAATGATCAAATGTATAAACATGTCATTTACTGTAATGATTACAGCCTACCCTTAAATACATAACCATCTTAACACAAAAGTAAACTTTATTTATTTAACTTAACATCTTGTCGACAGCAGGTTCATTAGATAATGATAATCCAAGAACACAATGAAGGTAATACAAGGAAGGAATTGGTCAAATTGTCTTTATTGAGTCACCCCAGAAATTGCATGGAGTGAGTTTGAGAAACCATGAAAATTGCAAATCACGAAGGCTGCATTCAGTAGCTATTAAAAATATGAGAACTGATTTCGTTGTAGGCCTATATTCTTTTATTGATAAACAGCTGATTTATTGTTTGTCACTGCAACTCTGGTGACTTGGGGAGAAAAAATTATAAGAGTGGAGTTTTTATAAGGTGTAGCTTTGTATTGGTTTACGAGATGATTTGTGATTACTAAAAATTAATTCCATAAACTTCTACACTGAAATAGCAAATCGGCATTTAGAAAAATACGTACCTGCAGTTTTACAAAAGTGCCTCTGCCTCTAACGAGTCCGCAACTTATAGGTTGGACCTTAAATTCACGGCACGTTAGTAATCGCAACCGCACTTGTTAATTTACAAACTTACGCAGATAAAAATATCCCTATACACACAATAATTGTGCGCTATCTTTCACGAATGTATCCACGGTATATACGAATACACAAAACATTGCAATCGCATGGCCTAGCTCGTACGCATTTTCATACATCAATATTAGTTTCCGTTGGTCGCCGAATAAATAATAAACATATTATAGTTTTAAGGCGTGTTTACATGCCAAATTTACATTTCACAAATGTAAGAATAACACAGATTTAGAGAAAATTCAGAACAACTAGTGAGTTGATATAGCACTCGCAAGGCTGTTCAATTTCAATGTAAACAAAAGTTGTCTCTCTCCCGCATAGCTGCTACACTTGTAACGCACTTGCAGACTTCAATAGCGTATTATATTCTATTTTAGTACGGTTAAAGTTTTATCATAACTTTGAAAAGCTCCTAAGTCGTCAGAAAATTATTCCCTGTAATATTAAAAAGGCAAATATATAGGGAATGGGAAGCAAATCAACAAAAACATCGTATACGACACTTCCATTTAAATGTAAATAATTGACCACTCTACATATTTAGCGGCCAAATTTATATCTAGTTATCTGATACAAACACACTCACACTTTATGTATATTATCGTTTAGGTCAAAAATGGTTGTATATTAATTTATGTCGATTTTAATTCTCATCAAAATACGCGTGAAAAATAGGCCGATACAATGTTTTTGACTACTGTTGGTCACGTGACATTTTTTTACCGGAAAACAACCGTCTATAACTCGACGCTATAAACTGGCTTCACTTGTTAACATTGCATGGTATAGGACATAGCCACCCCCTGTTGTACGTGGACCGTTTTCCATAAAGGAGTTGTTTGGTTGGTTGCTATGGTAACACACGACGTAATGTGATAAGATACGATGCAGTCTTCTTGTGATTGCCGTGATGTTTGAATGCGTCGATTAAGTATGCAGTTTTAGACGTTTCTAGTGGTCTTGGTTTTTCCGTCCGTCAAGTGGTGACATAGTGGGTCATCGACCTGATAGGAAGGTAATTGTTATTATTTCCTTGTTAGCTTGGCCGAGTGACGTAACATGATGCAGACTGTCGACAGGGCGAAGACGCGCGATAATGTAGAGGAATAAATTAGTCTGCACACGCTGCCTACGTGGCCATCTTCGCCAATTTCACTGTAGACGTGAAGTGAGACAGTGCACATTTTCAAACAATGGACGCTGATTGGATAACTTTATGCGTCGAACTAGAAAAGAATTATAGAAAATGGCTATATAAACACTTGTGGCAGATTGAGATTAATCATTTAATTGCGTATGGAGGTGAAAATCCACATTTTCCCGCTGTAAGAAAGTATTTTCAGAACCCGAATTCTACAAATATCATTCATTTTTTAACATAACTCGCGTAATAGTACTTAGGTACTACTAATTACATTGTGGATACTAGATAGCACATCACGTGGTAACATTTATTCACAAAATGAGATCTTAGTTGTTTTAAAATGTGATAAATTACAAACTTACAAAATAATTCATGAAATGTATCAAGTTCTACAGTACGATAAATAAATATTCAAATAAATTTACATTTAATACAAGTTATTGTAGACACAAATGTAATTAATATTTTTACATGTATTTGTTCTTGGTTATAATAATTCAAAATAAATGGCAACATTTATGTCCTGAGTTTCCTGTTGCCTTCTCGTGTAAATAAATCTCATTATTCGTTTAGTTTTCTTTCCACTGTATTAATACATATTTCCGCGACATTTTCCTAAGAATAATAACAATCATTACACTCCAAGGAATTCCTATCACAAGCCAGACATGATAAAAAAATCTAAGCTGTTTCTAGAGCACGCCATTTGTAGACTAAGAATCGTGGAGCGGAAATAAAATTGTACTGAGAAATGCGACGATCTTTACTCAGACTGTTTTAATTACGTTCAGCCTTTGGAACTGACTATTAGAATACCACCCTTGTTACATCAGCATCAAGGGTTTGCTTGTTCAGACACCATTTTTGTTATTTATTGTTTTTATCTTAGATAGCGTTCCTTGTTGAAAAGTGTTGAAGGACACGATGTATGATAAACAGTTAAAGATGGCAGTATTCGACAGGTGACCACTCAATTGTGGTGATGTAGAGATCGTACTATTTATCGTTTCTTCCCGAAATTCACTTAAAAATCAACATTCGAATGGTTTCCAGTTGAAACGTGTCGTCCAGTAATCCGATATATTTGTTTCATGGTTGAATGAACACTTTTGCAATACATTTTTATTTTATTTCTGTACATTGTGTGTACTTTTCCGAAAATACAACAATTGGCAGAAATTTTTGTTGAAAATAGTCGATAATAATTTAACGTTTTAACACATTTATAAGTGAATATGTATTCATTATCTCGGCTTAACTATCTGCAGACCAATCACGAATGTTCGCTATTAAAGAACTATACCAGATAAATTGTTTAGCGTATTTGTACACACACAGCAGCCGTTATTGAAAGTAAACTTCGGGACACGCACTAAGTATACTTATACCTTGTAAGCAGCCAACTTTTCCCTCGATAAACCATAATATCCAGTAATAATTAATAGGGCTGTATATTCGTCCACAGACTACCAGACTTATTTTGTTACTTGCACGCTGTGCTCTTAGTCCGCATGCCCACAGAAACTTGTCAACCCATTCGCCGAGGCAAAGGTTACGCCTTGCGGACACAAGTGTGCCAACTCTCACACCGCTGCTGACCATAATCAAAGCTCCGGCTTGATGCAACACTACCAACTGCAGCACACTTTAACAAGTACTGAGACTTTCGTACAGCTGGGGTACTTAGTACACATTCGCGGTTGAAATTAATGGGGATTGTAAAATGTTCTGAGTTCGTTATATCATAGGTTGTTCTCTACAGTCTTATGAATAATAAGCCATCTTAAACTTTGTTTACCGACTACTACCCAAAAACACTGTAGTGATTCGTCACTGCAGATCCCCAATAAATAAATTTAAGCATGTTTGTTGTGACGAAGTTTATTGTTTGTTTATTTTGGAGACATGTGGAAAATCATAATTTTTATACATAAATGTTTATTTTCTTTTCTGAACTGAGCAGAGCTTATTTTATTTTGTTTTGCTAAGTGACGCGTGTTTCTTTTGTATGGATATGAACATTATCTTTTATTTACCAACACATTGACTGATTAATATATTAACACACGTGTTTACAAACTATTTAACCTTTAAAAGCAAGGAGTATAACATTTGCAATTGCCACTTTCATTAATTTTGAATATTTTCGTTGTCTCCATATAATCGGCGTATTTTTTATGTGACCTGTACCGTACGCATTGATTTGTTTACTTAGGTTTTAGGAACGCACACTGCGTGTGCTAGCCTGGGAAGGAGCCGAATTCAAATTGTATTGTTATCAGCCAGTTTCGGTTGAGCTGATAACAATGCAATTTGGGGTTTCCGCAATCGCGCTTGGCGTGGATGTATAAGCCCCGAATTCGCTCTTCTTCCTCTGGCAGCCATGGAAAAGCTTTAGCTTCCTAGTTTCACTAAGAAGGTGTTGATTTTTGACACCTTATTTTAGCTTAAATATATGATTTTTCAGTATGTAAGTAGGAGTACTGTGGCTTCCTGCGTCTAGCAGTTCACAGTCTAGTCCAAGATGTATAAAATGATGCGTGAAATGAAAGTCGACGCCAAGGACGCTGTAAATTTGCTGGAGATGTCGCATAAAGTCGATGATAATAAGTAAATTCGTTTCATGTATGAACTGTTTCTAAGTGGGCTAATATGAATTTAAAATTTAGTTTCAAGAAATTTTGAACACATGAAGTCAAGAGAATATGTTCGAGTGCTTAATTTGTTTTAGTACCCCAGAAGCCCATTAAAGATAATTTGATTTGTTGGCTAAGCCGTGTGCAATTAGAACTGTCACATAGGACGTTTATTTGAGATTTGAGTTCTTACCCTTGCTAAAGTGAGAGAGATGCTGTCTGAGTTTAAGATGAATAAATTTTTTCCTTTTTAATTTTGTTGCAAAGCTCAATGTCCCACACCAAAATCCTATATACTGAAATGAAAGTCTGTTTGGTGTCTACTCAGAGCAGTTCCCTAGTTCTGTAGTTTTCTTTTTTAGTGTTCTTTGTAGTGTTTCAAGGGTATTTTCTTGTAGTGAAACTTGATATGTTATTTCTGCAGTATCTTGTTCCATTTGTCACAATACCAGTGTTTATGTTTGATTTGTGCCCATGTTTCATATTTGAAGACTGCAATGTGTCTTATTTGATTTGTGCCTATGTTCTCTTTAATGATTTTTGTCTTGTTTCTTATTTGAGAATTGTGACATGCTATGTTAGTGTAAAATGATCTATTGCCTATGTGATTTCTTTTAATGTTACATTTTGTTGGTTGAAGAGTTTCATGTATGTTATTTTCAAAGTGCTTTGTTTTGAGATATAGTAAACGGAATTTTCAAAAGGTCATCTGACTCCAATCACTGTAGATCTATTGGTAAAATTACTCTAGCTGATGGTGTAGTTCCTAGGAATGGTCAGAACCACAGGAGTAATGATTTGATTTAATGCATGTGAGGTGGATATCCTGTGACCAGTTGATTTGACAAATGTATTGGAAATAATAAATAAGGCAGTTTTATTACCAGTGCCTTTGCTACTCCACATAATTATTGAGGCGTTTCAGTAATCACACAGCAATTTAAGTTTGCACATTAGCTACACACTATTGGGAGTAAGACAAGAACCTACACTGAATTTCCTTCTCACTCTGCTGTAAGTTAGGCGCCTGGCGCCAAGGCATTGTGAGCGATGTAATGAGTTGAAGAAAAGAAAGAAAGAATATATGGATATGTTGTAAGAAAAAGAGAGAATAATTATTATTATTGGATGTGAATAAGATGGATGAGTGTGGACAAAGGAAGAAGACGTAGTTAAACAAAAATATAAATAACTATGTATTAATTAAATCAGTCAAATACCAGAGCCAATGTTTGGGCGTTTTTGTTAGTTACTCTGCTTTACACAAGCAATCAACCAATCTAAATAATAAACTGTTCCAGAACAACCCACATTCAGATACACAAATAAATTAAAATTTTCGTAGGGGTCTGTAATTTGTACCTTTACAGATGGTCCTCCTTAGAATTTGGGAATTTCGAAACGTAAGTGAAAATTA
Source organism: Dryococelus australis (assembly GCA_029891345.1). Taxonomy (NCBI): domain Eukaryota; kingdom Metazoa; phylum Arthropoda; class Insecta; order Phasmatodea; family Phasmatidae; genus Dryococelus; species Dryococelus australis. The sequence continues at coordinate 76,192,259 of CM057000.1, forward strand.
TCAATACTAATAAATCAAGGAACATAAATTTAAATAAATACTAACATCAACATTTACAATTGGTGAGTAGTCAAACAGCAACTATATACAAACACAATTTCATGTTAACGAGGTTATAAATAAAAATTAATTATCATTAAAACTAAATGTACTGATTCCCTTGAATAGTTTACATAAATATGTAATATTTAAATTACGAAATGTCCTTTAGATCTTTTCAAATTTAAGAAACATTTAAGTACGACAATTAAATTATAAACTTGTTAGTCGATCAGTCATACGGTCTCTGTGAATGCCCATTCTCTCCTGGCTTTCCTCGGTGAACTCGAGTCCTCCAGGTCGTCTCAGGTCCCCGAGTGGCAACTGCGAGGAAGAGGCGTCACCTCTGCGAAGTCATCGAGACGTGGTTGCCACTCCGACGTCACAGAAGATCCCTCTACATTGGCTGATACTTCTGCCTGGATCATCCTGATGAGATGAGGAGCATACACAGCCTTGCTGATTATAACAAATATCATACATATACTTTCTTCTGGCAAGTTATCGTGACATTAATATAACGGAAAATTTGCTCTTCTTTCAAATCATTCATATATACTTTGTTAATTTTTTGTTCATTCTTGATAAACTAGATACTTTTCTCGAAAACTTCTTTTAAATGAAATACCAGATGGAATTGATAGTTCTCACTCGCCATGTGCAAAATCAGTACTCCTAACAAATAGGAAATACTTCTCTTCTAAAAATTAGAAATAAATGAAGATACTATCAAGCAACTAAAGGGTTAATACGGAGTTTGGGAGCAAATACTCCAACCCTAAACAACGGAGAACAATAAATCTCTAGCTAACCTACACAAAACAAAAAATAATAATTTACTCTAAACTTAACGATTTAACAGTAATAATAACAATAATGGGTTCAATAGAAGAAGAGAATCATAATAGCAATCGCACAAAAAAAATTCTTTCAATATTTATATTAGAGCGGTTCAAGCATTCGACACGCAAGTATAATCAATAGACGAGACATTGACTAGACAAAGGATGGTTATTACCTATCTTTGAATAGTGGTAGTCGAAGACAGGAGTTACAAAACACAATCTTTAACAATAATATCTTGGTTAAAATCAACATAACTGTAAACTGTTTAGATCAATTCATGTCATAACAAAAATTCAATAAGCGATCACATGAGCAATCTGACAATATTTTTATCAGTCATCACTTTCAAATATATATAAAGATCATTTAAATATTGGTTTTTGCAAATAAAATATTTCCTCAAATGACAAGTGTGGAACATTGCGTTATTAACAGATTCCAACTCGATCACAGTATCCAGAAAAAAAAAAAAAAAAAAAACAACATTTTGATATATTCATTAAACCTTCGTGAATATTTTTCAACTATGAAGCAACTAAAATAAGTTCATTTACTTTTATGTGAACTGAATCCATATAAAAAAATTCAAATCTGAATGACTTCTCTATGAATTAGGTTGTTGGAGTAGGAAGAAAGAAAGTTACTTAAGTTCTGTAGATTACTCCTATCTTCTCTCTTCTACCCTTATATATTTTTTTAAATTTGATAGTCTTGTAATCTTATAAAGTATTGAGTTTACTGAATTTCTTGAGATGGTAATATATATTCATAACTATTCTTGCATGTACTTCATCTAGAATATTAATGGATTGCAACTTGTTGCGTAGTTGTATTTCTCGATAATCACACAATTATGGCAGATATTAACAGGTTCTAATTTCGAAATGATAACATCCTCTTATGTATCTTTACATGCCTTTTAGGTTTCAATTGATATTTGAAACCAAATATTTTCGCTACTGAAACGAAGTAATTCTTTAAAGTTTTGAACAGAGCTAACTTTGGATGTTTTCTCATGACGCTTGTGCGAATCCGAACAGCTTCCAAAGACGAAACATAGTACAATAACATAAAACAATTGGCAACGAAAAAAACCTGACATATCAACAACACTACATAAACCCTAAATTTATGACACATAAGTTATATTATTCGTGGAAGTCTAAATATTTTGCATATTCATTGGCATTACCACATTCAACTTTATTATTTCATTTTTTATTATTAACTTACTACTTCATTGATCAGGTACAGAAGATTGTTCAATGTCATTGACAACTTGTATTTAAACCTTCGGTATATTGTAGTTTCTTAATTGTGTGATGTAATATTTCCCTGTTGGTTTGCCATATAAATGTTCAAGTTCATAACAATTCTCGTGGATTATTGCTTTCACTCGAAGTGGACCTTCATATAGCAAGAATAGTTTTCGTGTTACACTCTCCCAAAATGAACACATATTGCAAGATTTTCTAATACAAGATCTCCCACAATAAAAGTTTCTTTTAGAAACTTTTTGATACCTTTTTTCTGGTTTCTGCTGCATGATATAATCTTGCATTAACTAGTTCAAAGATTTCAGTTTTAATCTGGTCTGAATTACTATTACTACCTATCCGTTGTATCTTTTCATTACTCAGTTGAGGTAATGGCAAGGTTAGTGCTGCTGAGTGAGTTCCTCGATGCATCGGTCTTCTTTCTGGTCGTATATCTTCAGATCGTCCATATTTTTCCATTACTAAACATTTCCCACCTAGATCATAAGGGAATGCACTGATCCTGTCAGATGCGAAACAAAACGTCTTCCTCAAAAACCACAGGCAAATCAATTGATTTTCAACTTGGGTACAACTGACATTGTCATCCTGTTGAAAATACTCCAAACCTACTTACATAGTTTGCGTCATAATAAAAACTTCCTTTCGTCCGTTTTTCATTGCCATTTTCGGACTGTGAATACTGCTTTCAGTTAAGTTGAACACGGTTTGTAACTCTTTCAAATGTGTAGTCACTCTCACATGAGTTGGACAAATAGTGCGTGCAAGTGTACAGAGATATTTATTTGCTGGTAAATCTGACTTCATTCAGCTAGATTCCATTTTGACAGGCAATTCAGGTGCATACTGCACCTGAATTGCCTGTCAAAATGGAATCTAGCACAACTTGTACCACATTGCTTTCCTTACAAAGAAGATCAATCACTCTCTTCGACCTGTTCTCTACTTGGTTTCGTATATACACAAGAGTGTTAGCTGAAACATTAAGCCTATTTGAAGTGTACTATGGCTGTACTTCAATTACGCTGGCATTAACAGCTTTGTTCTGACTTTGAGTTATTCGATTTAATTTCATTAATCAGAGTTTCCATGGTGATTTCTAAATTACTTAACTGTGCGTGTACATTAACTAAGTGTTTGGCATTGTATTTCAAGTGTATTAACCTCTAACTGCATGTTGACTAATGCGGAAGTTAACTTGTCCACCTGAGCATTTTGTAAACTTACACTTAATTGTACACTCAGCAAATCATCTTTAATCTGCTTAGTTTCCTTGCAAATAATATTCTCAACATCTTTACTCAGTTCAGACTTAAGTTGAGGGCCTAACTGTTGCATATCAGCTTGCAAGTCAGTTTTGACCTGTTGTATATCGCTATGCATCTGCTGCAGTTTACTGTTTGAATTTTGCATTTCAATCTGCATATCAGTTTTCATGTCAGTACGTAACTTTTCCATGTCAGTTTTTATGTCAGCTTGCATTTGCTGGAATGAAGGCTGCATTAGTTGCATAATGCTGACCAACTGACTTGAACTATCTTGACTGTCATTTCCTACTGATTTATTGGTGATATTTGCTCCATCTGCTTGTGAATTGTAATCAGAGGTAACTACTGTAACAGAAGATATATTTACTTCGGTAGGTGGGGAATTCATATTTGAGGTTTCAAAATTTGACAATTGTATTTGAGTTTTCTCCATGTCTGATGGTTCTCTAAGGGCAAATCTAAAGAAATAACCTCCCTCCTCTTCGTTCATACCTCCTAGAAAAAAATGTTCAAGACAAATTATTTAGCTATCTCGGCCACCACATTGCGTTAATGTAATAAGTTAAAATAAGTTAGCACGTAACGTTTTACGGGCCCCACAGTTGGACAGACAGTGTAATGAATTAAAGGAAGAAAGTAATGTATGGATATATTGTACGAAAAAGAGAGAATAATAATTATAATTGGATGTGAATAAGATTGATGAGCGTGGACAAAGGAAGAGGGCATAATTAAAGAAAAAGATAAATAATTATGTATTAATAAATAAATCATATATCAGAGTCAATATTTAGGACTGTTAAAAAAATCATTATCTTCTTAGTATTCAGAAAAATTTCAGACATAAACTTTCAACTGTCAACTCTAATATTTCAAACTATTAAGAAAACTGAATATTTAATTTTCTTAGACATCACACCTAACACCTACACATGCCATTCAAAATCAATAACTAATGCTAGATACTATTTAACACATTAACATATGAAAACCATAATAACTATACAATTCCACCCAATAATTAATTAACATGCTCGGCTTTTGAAATTCTGTGAAAACTCTCGGTCTCCTCTGGGACTTTTGAATTAACGCAGATAAAAAAATAGCGGCTCGCCATTTAGTAAGGCTTCTTACTAGCCTATTATATTTTCATACAATACATATTTCATTAACTGATATCATCTCTTTCAGAATGTGATGAAACATACGTGGCATTCTCCTGTAAAAATTCTGGTTTATAACTAGTCCTTTTACCAGCAGACATACAAGGGATATTTCCTTTCTTTTTTCACACAAGAAGTTCTGGATGCACATAACAACAGCATTGCTTGTTTTAAAGAATATTTACAACAATAACAGTATAGCAAATATTTGCTCTTATCACAATAATCTTAACACACATCATTTACGATATAGGGTAACGCTTTTGTTCACTACTTTGCTTTACACAAGCAATCAACCATTCTAAATAATAAACTGTTCCAGAACAACCCGCATTCAGATACACAAATAAATTAAAATTTGGGTAGGGGTCTGTAATTTATAAATTTACAATGACGTAAGAATTGTTTGGTTTCTGTTTACATTTGCTTATTTATAGTCACTCTGGGCACTTGTACACCACTAAATATAAATTTTGTAAACTTGTATGTGTTTTTCGCTGGTGAGTGGGGTAGTTAGGAAGTACAGTTATACACAGTTGCTCTGTTATTGCAACAACACCTACACTAACCTTGGGAACACATTAGAATATGTATCACGGTATTCAATGACATTTTATTATAAACTGTGACCTGGTAGCAAACACATGTTGGTAGTCAATAGCTAGTCCTAGAGTTTGTTCGCGAAATGTTCCGCTCCAAGATCCTCATGAATAGTAACCATGCGCTTTTCAAATGATACCGGTAAGTTGGTACAAAGATAAATTTGTTGCTTTTAACCAATTTGTGTTCTAACGTCTATAAAAGATATTATATTGAGCACAAAATTAGACGTAATATTTGCCCATAGATTGAAGATGAGACAGACCAAATTTCGTATTCTGAACATGCCATCAACATTAACTCAGTCATCAACAATACAGTTTCAAAGTCGCATGGTCAAAAGTACAAAAAAAAATTTGTTTCTGCATACGAACTTATCAGCAAACGCTAAGCCTCACAGCTACTTTATCTAATACCCTACCAACATAAATGCTAGAATTCATATCAGTGTTTAGCTACGTAAAAATTGCGTACAGTGACTGGCAAGGATTTTCTTTTCAAAGGTTGATTTCAAATTTCCCAAACTAACTGACTGAGAAACAGACAGATGTGGGAACACTATGGTTATTCTTTCTGAGGCATCTGTTTTCTTTTACAGGATAGCTCGCGTTTGTATATTTGAAATAGAACGACCTTAAAGTATAGAAAGTTTAAGTGTATTCTGTCGGCAGCTTTTCCGATTGTGGTGATAACAGTAGGCTGGAAAGTCGCGGTTGACTCACATCTCTTTATATAGCGTGTGTTATGAAAGTGGCAAGTCGGTTGTACATAGAGCAGATACGGACACCAGGCACTCTGAGGTGCGTGTATGGCGTACAAAGATGAACAACACTGCTGGGGTTAGCTGATAAGTTTGCGAAGAAGGGAAAGTATTTTCTTTTTTTGGGAAAAGAAAAACCGTGCTGGGCGAGGGTGTCGAGAACGCCGGATAAAAGGGAATGAAGTTTGCGTCGTAATGCAGCGAAGATTGAGGGAAAAAAGTTTGCATGGTGTGTCTGCAGTACAGAACATGTTATACATAGGAGCACCTCATATTCATGAAAATAGTTCTCAACTCGTTATACCTCTAAATAATTCAGCCCAGATATTGGCACAACATGGACATACATTCGAGGAGGGCACGTAATTTACGCATATTTATATAATTTTATTTATACCTATTAGTATAATTGTACTGGGAATTCAATTGTAATATTATTTTTTATAAAAAAGAAATCATAAAAAATACATTAACCATCTGTAGTGTTTCAGCTAGCTTGTTAACATCTTTTTTCGTCCATAATTTTTGATAACTTTAGTTATAACATAATATCAAACCGTAAAAAAAAATTCAAAATAAAATCTTTTAATTGCACTTTGCCACATTTTCCACAGGCACGCGCAGAAACATTGTGGCGTATATAAATAGTAGATAATATAATTATAGATAACAATTCCTATTTTAAATATTTGTTTTCATACTTGTAATTAAGTCTAGACGCATCATCGTTGGTTGGCGGGCGGCCAATGAGCTCGGAACCACTTTCGTGACTGGATGATAGTAACACATTAATGTCTGGAAATATTTTCTGTCCTGCAAGACAAACTAGAAGTGAATAACCTGTGTCTGTCACAGAAGGAACGTAAGTTCTGTTTGCATCTGTATCTGCACTTGCCAACGTACCCCGCCGGACGCGATTGCTTTATTGTAAAACGTTCATTATTGCCTGCCTTGTCAGCTAATAGTTTAAATTACTCCAATAAAATGTCCCATAATATGTACACTATATCAGATTGATTTGCGAGAGTAAAACAAATGATATATTTCTAAATAAGATTTATTCTCCAGCACAAAATGTTTTCACATTATTCTTAATTGAGCTACAATGAGGCGTAGTTCTCAAAATGTCCATGGTTAAACATGTTACGTGTATGCCCAAGAATTACAAACGTCAAATAAGTTAGTAACGTAGCTTTGTTTGTTCCAGTTAAGTGATAAAAGTGTACGCTCGCAAAGACTCGCACCTAGTTATCAGAGAAAAGACGCAGTTGCGATCATAGGATACTGAACTCTTGGCGTGCGTGTGAATATTTTCGCAAAAGTAACGTGTCTTTGTTATACACGGAGTCCCGAGTATTTGGCGAGCTGATTCGACAGCAGGCAGCACTTTTCAATACTGTTTACACTTGAGCAACTATAATTGTTTATCAGATACAGTAACATGACTCAATTACACTGTTGCTTGCTGTTCAATACTGGCTCGTTAAAACGGGACTTGTCTAGAGATTCGCGGTACAATCACAACAGTACAACAAAAGAATCCGTGTTTGAAGGCAACCTCGCAAATAGGTATATTGATGAAATTGTCAGGGCTCTAGTTCTATGCAGCATCATCATGGGCAAAATAATTTGTCGATTGTTCCCGTGCATAAAGAGGTTGCCGGACAAGGTCGCCGGGTGGTTGCAGCCCGCGGTGGACATGTAGCTAGCTAGAGCACTCACCTCTCGTCTCGGCGGCCCGTCTTCCATTCCCACATGGTTAAAAACCATAACACGATTTCAAAAAATACTTTAGGAATTGAATCTGCGTTCCTGTTCGTTTCACGAAATCACCGATACACAATTAAAACGTAAAGATAAAGCTCAGAAACAAAACTCGGTTCTGCAATCTTCGTAAAACTGTGAATCTTTTTAGGTAAATCATTATGCGATACCCATTTACCTGTTTGTTAAGACATCCAACGGCATTAATACATATACTACTTTCCCCTAACCTCTGAGTTGATTCTTGGCATAATGGCTGCTTCAAGTTTCAAGTTTAAGAAATCGTGAAGTCAAGAGTGCTTTACTTTAACTTTGGCAGTTCCATTGCGCCAAGTTCCATAGGAAAATACATGTCAATTAGCAGACGCAAAAAGAAAACGTAAAGTCAAATAGTCGAAATTTCCACGTGTGAGATACGTGTTGGAGTTTCTTGGGGTGCTTCGCTTTCATCCTTTCCGTTCATTGCTGCCGTCTGTATGTGTCAAGCTGCTTATACTTGACTGGACTAATAAGGCCTCTGCTGTAGTACAAGGTACTGAATATCTGTGATTATCTTGCAAACATCTTCAACATCTTGTGAAGAAAATAGTGATCCACTGCACCCTTTTGAAAACGATGTCGGGACTAGTTTTCCCCTTCATTCCATTATTGAAGACTGGCAAATAAATGAGAACAATTGTAAGTTTATGCCCTATTTGTGGTTTAATCACACTTTTAGAATCAAACATTTGAAAAATCACCCCATGTATGATGTGTTAATTAATTTCCTAAATATGGCATGTATCACAAGCGTTTTATGCCTCTGTTAACATGAAACTATAATATTTTTCGTATAAATGAAGTTTTACCTGTGTAAAATTTATAAATGATAATGTTTCATTTATAGTACATATGAATTAAAACGGTTAGAAAACGCATATGTTGGAAGCGCTTAGTAAGAAATAGCTCTCGCGGAAAATATTATTATTATTGTGTGCGTACTAATTCGGTGCGTTGTCCTTTGGTGTAATTTTCCAGACTAAGTTAAGCTTAGTTTTCACGAGGCGGAGGAATATCCTGGAAGTAGAAATTTAGGAAGGCTTCAGAAAAGTGTGAATTAATTATATAAAAAATTTTCTTATCGAGTTTGTTATGGTCTGTAAGAGTCTATTACTTAAATAGTAGGGTATAACCATATAAAGATTTTCGTTTGTATTGTTTACTTTTAAAATTATGGTGGTTGATAATTATAGTAGTTATTGTTTTGTAGCTATAACTGGAACAATTCATTTCCACTACAATTATCGACGGCTATGGCAGCTCCTACTTCTGTATAGCTTTTATGACGTAGTTTGGCTGCTGACTCGGCGAATGGCTTGAGATACACACGAAACAAAATTAACTAAGTATTAGAATTCAGTTCAGCCAACTAAAGAAGGGCGTGTATAGATTCAGTAGGCTGTTTGCGGATAACCATAGCTTTGTGCCGATGGTCGACTTTTTTCGCCCATTCAGTCCGTGTGTCCACCATAACAAACGTGTTGTACACGAAGGAGCTATATGGTTGACCCTATGCACCCAGGATAAGTGACTACCGTGCGTCACAGCTGTATTATCATCATTCGCTGAAATTATAATTGATGAGTTGTTTTTGCCGTTATCCTTAGAGCGGCTGTACTAATTAAGCAAGTACTCTATCAGCATGGTTAGAGTACACATCAAAATTATTCTTGGATCAACGCCCGAAGACGTAAATTAACCCAATCTTGTGTATTGTTCACAGAAGTAAGAGTCTCTTACTTCTTAACTTCATGACATTATCGTACACTTGAGTTAGATTGGTTATTCGTCTTCTGCGTATGTATAAGTCTACCCAACACTGACCTGCCCCAAAAGAACATAGTTGTTGAAGTCACATGGTCAACAGTGACGAACAACTTTATTCATATCTCAATTTAAATAAAAATAAGTACATGTTATATGAAAATAATAATTTTCCTAATTCGAAATTCATCAAACTGCATTACAAATTGGTTATTGCAAGTATAGAAACATTTCAAAGTACTTGTTTACTAATCTGTGTTCTAACCTCAGATCCAATCCACGCCATTTTTGCTAGCCGTGTTAGCAGAAACGCAGTGCAATGTTGAGATACGGAGACTGGTTGTGCGCAACCAGCGAGCGAGATTGGCCTAGCTCGTCTTTAGTCTTAAGTACAAATAGCAGAATAGCACAGTATTTTGTAATAGCGCAAAGCGGCTACTTCATGAACTAAATCGTTCAAAATGAGTGATAATTTTCGAATGTTTGTAAATATGCAAGTGTCAAGACGTGCCTTGCTATGGCAGTGGTGTGACCACTACACCAGGCGGCCGGCCTTGTTTATGGCAACGGCTGAGCCTGTCTGCATTGTGGTTGGCAAGGGGCTCCTCCTACAGCAGCAGGTGACCTCGTCTCCAGGTGACCTGTTGGCGCCCAGCTTACTCCGCAGCTTTGTATCATTCACAACTACAATATCATCAGCATAACAATTTTGTCAAGAAAAAAAAATCACTAAAATGAGATATAAGAAAAGGTGCTTACAAGCTAGGTTATTGTTGTGGAAGCCGCAAATATTTAACAAACAACTTTACGGAAGTTTTCATTTTGCCGTAAATGGAACCTACATGTGCGGTCTCATCCGCCATGTTCAATTATCCATTTATGTGCCATAATTTTATTTTCAATGAAATAACAAAATTATTTCGTATTGTAGTAGGTTTACAAGTAGTAGGGCCGTGGCAGTTCCGTCCCATCTGAGGTGAATGACATGCGGATGGAGCGTATTAGAGGCACATCCGAATAATTAGCGGATTAATTAGCTAATTCGATAAATTTGCATACTTATGATTGTATTAAGTCTTAATCCGATTTTCCAATGGGACAGTTCAGTTCGAGTGTCCATGGAGGAATGAGCACCTACGACTAATGGAAGGCAGCAGGCCAGCTCGCTCTCTGATTGTAGACCGAGCTCTACATATGCGAGATTCTCGAATTGTAATAACTACATGTTTTAAAAGAACTAACTATTTCGGCGAAGCAAATGAAATAAGTACGAATCATTAAAAAAAATTACTTTAATCATTGAGACAAATTCATTAACCCGATTACATCGCAAACTATTTATCTACCAAAGAATAAAAGAAACAAGTGTTAAGTAACTGAACTTTAATCACGTGTTTACTACACGTAACAATAATTCGGACTAATATAAATCAAACCCGAGACTTTAATCATGGAATTACCGACATATGCCACACGAGACATAAAAAATTACTTTATTCATGTGATACCACAAATTCATTAAACCGATTAATACGACATAACTACAAGACATAAAAAATGAAACACAAAATTTATATTAATATTGTAATGAATTAACCACAAAACTAATTCCCTATCAATATTCGACAAAATAAATGTAACAAATGCTAACTGAATTCCCATTAAAATAATCAAATACATATGCAAACGAACCAATAACGAAATGCCCAGGTATCATAAACTCAATAAAAAGCACACAAAATACAGCCTACCTACAATAGGTTCATGTCAAAACTCACCAGAACTCCATGAAAAAACGAATATTTACATCCATGGATCCTAAGCACATGTACTTCACTTCGCCTACATCGGCTCTCAAGACCAAAAAGTTAAATATTCTTAACACCGAAACACACAAACACCTAAGATGCAACCAAACAAATCAGAATGAATATGCTAAGAAATTAATCTAACTTACCCCAAGCGAAAGTTTGTTAAAAACACACAGTTTAAACATTTCCCAAACACGTCTTTTGTTAACTCATACGATCGGGTCAACGTTCGTCTATTGCGAGTACACGATGCATGTAGTTAGTTGTATCACCTGTTTATATTAATAATTAAAAACAAACAAAATACATATTAATGTAATGGTTTACCACCGAAACATGACGAATTATAATGCGATTAACATCAAAATGCAAATTATGATTTCACTGAATCTATTGAATTTACCAATTGAGTTAGAAATTAACTGCAACAATTTACATCATAATTAAATGTATTAGATTACTACCCAAACAAGATAACCGAATTAAGCAAGAGGAATGATTGTTTACTAAGTGTAATAAAATAAAATAATCCCCATCTATATCAGTAGGTTTCGAGGTAATAAACTCTGGGAAATGACTGTCTACCCGAAATAATTTTTAATATTTCCTTAGACCAATTCACAGCATATTTTTCTCAAAGACAGATTTCAGCTTAGACACTCGTTCATACATATCAACTTTGAAATTTCTTTTCTCTCGTAGAATACTTTAACATTATTATATACAGTTTTCATCAATATATTATCCGTAACCTTTTCGAGTGACATCTTGATAGTTCAATGATATCTCGAATTATAAAATTTAAGTATTCCAGACAAAATGTATACCCAATTTTAAGTCCCCTTCGACGTGGAATGCTTGTATATTAACTGTTTGATCGATTTGTTGAATCATTCCACCACACTGGCTTTAAGGTCTGAATACTTTATATAATGATTAATTCCATATTCAGCCTTTAGTTTCTGGAAATTTGCATTAAAGAACTCGCTGCCTTTATATTTTGGAGTGATTTTGGTGTTCTTTCTTCCAAAACGATCTTCATTGCATTGCTAAACTGTTTCTCTGTCTTGTTCTTGACAGGTATTCCCCATCCATATTTTGAGTAATCATCTATTACAGATAAAATATTTTTGTATCCCTTATCGTGTTTCGAAAGCAATGTCAATTCGCACAAATCAGCTTGAAAAAGATCATTTAAACTATGAGTAATAACTTTCCTTCTAGGAAACCTTATCATTGCAGGGGGGTGAAGTTCTTGAGTAATCTTACTGAACTTCATTAGTAATATAAACATCTTCAGTCAAGTCTTCAATAAAATAAACAGTTTAGTTTGTATGTAAATTATTCTCAGTGTCTCTCGAAGCGATAAGAAGTTTTAATCTCTCGACCAATTCATTAGGACTGTTCCAATATACAGGAGAAAACAGATCGCCAACTTCATCTTTGTATATGTCACTTCCAGCAATATCACTTAATAAACGTAGTTTCGGATGTTTTTCATCATCTGAACGATTATTTGCATTCGTTCGATACACAAGATCCTTATATTTCTGAAAATCACTGTCCAAATAGCCATTAGGAATGTTTATGTATAACAATTCAAACAATCCTTCACTGACACAGTTACATAATCAACAACTTGAGTTCTACTCTCAGGCAAAAACTTAATAACCAAAACTCCCAGAAACCATATATTTCCATGACTATATACACCAAATATTGTATCGGGCATAAGCGAAGATTGTTTTATAGCTAAACAATGTTGTGTTAAATGAGAGAGGTTTGCTTTTTCTGTTTTATAGGGTCTTCTAATTTAATTTTCGGTGGTGTTTAATTAGACGTACTTAACATGGAATGTAATCTATCCATTCTATTTGTAACAGGTTTAAATATTTCTTTGTTTAAAAGATCTCATTCCATTCATGCACATTTAGCTTGTAAATATTTCTCATGTACAACAGATATGACTTTATGTAATCTCGAAATAGAATTAGAGATTTATTTGTTTACATTAATTGTCCAGTATTTATATATAAATTAATACATTGTTTTTCTAGCTGGTGTTCTATGTTGATTAATCTGCACCTTTTCAATCTTATTGAATTTTCTTAAAAGTGTGTCTAATTTACTCAGAGTTAAAACCCTCAAATTGTTAATGAAGTAATTTATTCGAGACTTCAAATCACCAATTTGCTTTTTCAGATCTGTTTGCATAGCTAAACCAAATGTTTTATTTATCAATTCAACCATTGTATATTGCACCATCTCTTCCATTCGTGTTTCAAATCGTTTTGTAATTGCAGCAGTTACTGTTTCATTAATTACAATTTTTAATGTTCCAAACGATAGTTTGTTGTAGTTTCTATATTTTGCAGAGTAGTCATGACATTTGCCAATTTTCCGAAATGCAACTGATATTCATAGACACTTTTGCAATAGTTTCAATTAGGTTTATTAATATATTCTGTATACTATTGATTGCAATTTAAATACATTCAGCATAGTAGTGTTTAAGTCTTCCACATAACTTTTATTTACCACATCAGTTTCTTTCACAGCCATACCCACATTGTGTAATATATGTCATTTTAAATCACAATTCCCATCGCGAATTCTCATTAAACAGGTATTGTGATTATTGTGTTTTATACTGCTATGTCCGAACTTTTAAATACTTATTATTCTTCATGGGGCAGTAAAAATCTGTCAAATCCAGACCTATATCTTCCTTTATATAGGGGAAGTGGTGGTATATTTATCAGAGAACTGTACTTGTTTTTCCAAAAGTAAAATAACATATCTTTAAATTTTGTAAATGACATATCGCCCAAAACATGATCATTGTAAATATGTTGTAGATTCATATTGCACATTTTAAACAAAATTAAAATATTTGCATTATTGTGCAAAATATGTTTTGGAATACGTGCATAACTTTGTGATAGATAAAAACAATCGACATTTGAATGTCTACCAAAACTAAAGTATTGCTGTATTTCACCCTGCAGTTCACACCAAACATCGTCAAATATAAATACAGAATTGTGTAATACTTCATTCGGAGACACAATTCCTTCTTTATTTGTAAAAGGTAAATATTGCATTCCGTCAATTAATGACAAAATTGTTGTTAATTGTTTATATTTCTCTTGTATTATTTTAGAAAATACATATACATTTTCAAACTTAAGTCCATTCGGATGTTCCAAGATCGACATAATTGGACACGTTTTTCCACAAGAAGAAAGATAATTTATTATGCAATGCATTTTGAAGGTAAAAAAATTCAATGTTTCTGCTCAAATAGGATTTCTTTTGTATTTACATTTACCAGAAGATATACATTTTGTTTTACAACCTTCATTTCTACAAATGTAAAGTACTAACGTTAAAAACTATAGATGTGTGTCTATATATAGATCCGTATTCAGTTGAAAATAAGGGCTCATTCTAGACAAATAAAAAATGTTTGAGGAGTATTAAATACATTGATTAATAAATTACCATTTGAATTGCATTTGGCTAAATACAATTATTGTAGACTCGGCACTAAACTTGCAAAACGTCTGGCATGGACCAATCAAGGAATAAACTCTTTGGATAATGCTTGTAAAGAACATGATTTAGTTTATGATCGAACAAACTATTTGAAACAGATATGATTCTAGCCAACGAAGCAGCAAATATAAGGAAGTATCCAAACACTTCAACAGGTGAAAAGTTCGGTGCTTGAGTTGTTAGCAAGGTGACAAGAGCAAAGTTTAAAAGAGGCCTGGGTAAAAAATGCAAGATGGAATGAAAACCAAGAAAGGAGGTATATTGCGCTTCATTTTTCCAGCATTAACAGCTATAGGATCGTTCCTTGGAGGCATTTCAGCAATCAGTAAAGCAGTTAAATCAAGTGGTCAAGGAATGTATTTTAAATGGTATAAAGTCGGACAAAGACAAAAACCCTCCAAACATGGGAAAAAATGCAGAAAGTCCGAAATAGTCTTCCAAAACATGCTTTAACAAACAAAGTCATTAACATATTTGTAAAGAAACTGGATATTCCCTATTTCCGAAGTGTGTATATGTGAGCTCTATTACCAAAGAAACCAAACCTTCGCGAATGTATGATTATTAATTTAGATTCGAAACAAAATGAAGGAACACATTGGGTTCCATTAATTAAAACTGTAAATCAATTATTGTATTACGACAGTTTTAGCGAATTACGTCCTCTAATTGAAATACACAATTATTTATAAAAAAAAAAAACCCACAGTTAAGATACAATTACAAAATGGAACAATTAGTAAAACATTTTAGTAATATATCTCAATTTATTTCTATTAAGTGGAAACTCATCACAATTGTATTTGGCATATTTCCCAGCTTAGGAGCTAGATGGACAATGGCAAATGAGTCTACTAGAATTCATTACTTACAACAGCGTACCAAACATCGATATGCACAACCATTCATTTATGGTTAACATTGGTGAAAAAATGTATAAGATTGTGAAACCAGTAAGAACTTATCAGTTAGATGACTTAGAAATGTTCACTAAAGCGGTATTACCAGAAAATGTACATTTCCGATTAAATGGAAATCCAAATACGTTAACTATTGTGATGTATAATATTGTCAATATCGATTTCATGGAAGACAAATCAATTGTAAATAAGTTAGGTTACAAATGGAGGTAGTCTCCAGCCAATCAATTACACGAATCGACAAAATGGATTAATATTTTATCAGTTAATGTATGTCGTATAAATGTTAATATTGTATGAGGTTCATATTTGAATGGGAAACTGAAAAATGCAATACATATTTCGAAGAAAGTATATATAAAAATACGTAAACAGAAGCATAAATCGTTCACTTCAGATAAGTTACCCATCAGGTTAACATGGGGCAACCAATGGTTTTTAAATGAACTAGGATATACGATTAATAGAAATGGAAGACATACTTAATGTTAAAGAACCCATAAGTTACAAAGACACAATCACCAATATGGAAATACATGTAAATGAACCATTCCAAAAGGTCTGAATACATTTCCATCAGAAATAAGGATTGCTATACAAAATCACGATATTTACACATAATCGTCGAAATCAAGTTTAAGGTTTAGAGGAACAATTACAAAGACATATGATGCAACTAATCCAGTAACTACAAAATAGAGGGAAACAGAATGCTTCATTTAATCAATAGAATTGCTTGTATGCTCAATGGTGTTGAAATACACCAAACATGAGACTTCCATGATAAAGAACTGTCTCTCGCAAACTGTTAATGAACTTTATAGAGGGCTTATGGCTGGATTAAGCAATGCTAACAATTTTACAACACAAATAAACCCAGGTGGAAAATACGAAATTTTTATACTATTAAGTATGGTACTTGGATTTGCTGAAGTCTATAACATATAATACTAAATGGTAAACAAGAATTAGTTATTCTATTCTGTAATACACATTTGATTGCTATATATGACACAGCTAATCACGGGGAAGGTGTAACATTTGAATTAAACACTGTTCAATGGCAAATATCACATATTAAAATTAACACTCATGAACGTGTAAAGTTTTTGAAATATATCGAAAAGGAAAGAATCTAGATATTGCATTCAGATCGTGGGCTTGTGAGACTTTTCCAACCCTACCGATATCATAAAAAGTTGTTTGGAATGTGAAATCAAGTTTTTCATCTGAGAAACTACGATTTTTTCTTATTTGTTTTAAAAAAATGACAAAACAATTTAAATATAATATATCACTATTCGACAATTGTGATATGAAAAATGTTAAACTGTATCCAAACAGTCAAGCTTATACCTATACCGATTTAAATATGAACATTTGGAAATGGGAATTTCCTTATTTGCAACAATATGTACTCAAAGCTCCAGGAAATGTATTATAACAAAATCAGCTCACCGATCCTAGAACCCGGATCATTTAAAACCATAGGAACTTTACTTGTATTTGATGCTAGCAAACAAAACGATACCATTTGCAATTATGGCATTTATCCACAAATTGAAATGATTGCAAATACACCCATTCCAGGAAATATGCAAGCTTATGTGTTGATTCACTGTAGATTGGCAAGCTATAAAGTAAGAGATAAGCTGATGAAGACAATGACTTGAGTCAATATACAATGAGCCACGGAATTAACAAGATGTTTTGCAATGTGCAAGGATTTCAATCCCCAGGAAACTTTATCGTTGAAGAATTGGCTATTACTGATATGGAAGAACACACAATGGTATTCAGCTTCAAACAAACATTCCAGGGGAAGTATCTACATCCTAAATACAAGAAATCAAATATATGGGTTTCCAAACACCATCATGGTTTAATCTGGGAAAGTGGTTGTATGGAGTATAAGAATATATAATATATTTGCAATTACATAAATAATTGTGAGATATACGCTTGTGGAGTCGACCAAAAACGTATTTTGCAAAGTGTGTGAACTAGGAAAATAACAGTTATTCAAAAAGAATACAATTATCCCTCATTCAAACAACTATGCGAAACATCTGGATATAAATCGACCTTCTTCTCTACAGAGGTAAAAACTAGAATAATGCAAAATTGTTCATTGGTTACAGATTGAGAGCAAGCAGATGAATCTCCTCCTGAGTCACGAGTGGATGTTATGCGTGCAATATGGCAGTATCTATGATGAGAGAACATTGTGGACTAACAAGTGGAATTTAGTATATAAATTGTTTTGGTTTGTGCAAACCAATGATTTGTAAAGATGGATCAAGATGAGAACAAGGTCACATGCTTGTGCGTACAGAAATCATAGTGTAAATTTAATATTAGAGAGTTATTTGCTCGCTGGAGTAAACCTTTTAAAAAAATGTTTTGGAAATTAACAGTTTTAGTGTTTTTGTAAATATGTCTTTCTTCCACCCAACTTCTATTTATGTCTCTGGAAACTCTTGTTTGTTTCTTTTTTTTTTTAATGTCCACATTAGAAAGTACAAATTGTAATGATTTAATACCCTTGTCCTGATCTGCCAAATGTCCTGTTTGCCATATGTTTTCGAATACAAGCCTACCATCAAAGAAATGTATTTGCACATTTCCTGATTTATCAGAATGTATAATACTACTACACGACAATCATTCAGATGGGAATACTACAGATATTGTTAAGGAGAAGAAATGATTTAAAAAGTGTTTCTTGAAAACATCTAATGTTGTCCATATGTACATTGTAATACAAATATAACTAAATAAATTATTTGAAACTACTTTTGTGCTTTAATGACTTTACAACTGCACGATTTGTAATATTCACATATAAACTAATTCTGACAACGAAAATGTTACGTGCAGTTTACAATCAAATCTAAATGTGTTTGCACTTAAAACATTATTCATTTGAAAGCCATCTAATACTTAAACATACATTTCAAACATATTGTGTTTAACAACTATAACTGCCTATAAAAATATGTAGAACTTTCAGTTTCATTCTAGACTTGGGACAGTATGGAAGCAATGATGCCTTTCTGTGCTGCTTCTGCGGTAAATAATTTACAGTGTTGCGGAACACAAACATGTTAAATATACTGACAATCAATTTATACGAAGAAAGCTATACTAATTTAAGAAAGACCCAGTATAAATTCGAAAAGTTTTAACAAATAATGAAGAAAGGTAAAGTAATTTAAGAAAAACCCGGTATAAATTCAATCAAATTCAAAAAGGTTTTAATAAATATCAAAAAAGAATTTTTTCCAAGAAAGTAAAATTACGAAGCAAACTCTTGATAGATATGAAAATATTAACACGGTATTAAACAGTATTAAAATGCCCTAAAACCCTTTTTACTTACATAAAGTCTACTACCAAAGGTTTTAGCCAATAAGCGAAGCATGAACTCTCAGGCCAGGCAGCTCAGACTCCAGGCAGGGTCTGAAACCCGGTCAGGCAGCTGACAGTACGAGCGGGGCCCGGAATACCAGGCCAGCGAAGCTGGCAGGGGCTGCAGGTGGCTAGCTAGCCAGGTGTGCAGTGGGCCTAGGGAAGTCTAAACCCCGGTGGCCGGCTAACCCTCTGTAGCAGTACGAAGCCCCGCCAGGGATCCAGCAGCCGG
Source organism: Dryococelus australis (assembly GCA_029891345.1). NCBI lineage: Eukaryota > Metazoa > Arthropoda > Insecta > Phasmatodea > Phasmatidae > Dryococelus > Dryococelus australis. Next base: position 76,211,711 of record CM057000.1, read on the forward strand.
TGTTTAGTCGGGCGGCGAGCGTTGACAGAGATATGTTGGTTGGGTGTCACACAGTCGATGTTCGGATTGGTTGAGAGCTATGTGTGTCGTGAGAAAGTGAGACAAAGAGATAGATAGATATAGAGAGAGAGAGAGCGAAATGTTTCGGAGCAATGCTCTGGAATCGTAATCGTACAGTCAGTTACGATCGGATATTTATTAAAGTTTTATAATTATTGAATTACGTTTAATGCGTGGTCGGGTCGATAGACGGCATTTGCAATTTTAATTTGTAATTTGTTAGTTTTTAATTCATTAATATAAATTTCTCGGAATACATTTCTGGGTTTGGTGATATGTTACATTTCTTAGTTTGTATTGATACATTACTTGGCGTTGAGAAGTACGTCCTGCTGCGGCTGCACGCAGCGACCTCTGCTAGCCGATCCTGCTGTTCGTGGAAACAAATTCCGGAGGAATGAGCGAGAGGTCGGGACGCCATCTTGCCTACGACACCGAAGGCTCTGCCCGAGGATTGCCCGCTGTGAGGACCACCAGTCCATGGTACTGGTTCGATGCCTGCTGCGCCCATTGTTGAGAGAGCCTCATCGAAGTCGCCGACGTAAAAGGATAATTATACATTCCGGTGGGGCGACTTAAGGCACGAGAGACTTCGGGAAAAGTGAAGACTGTATTAAGCTCCTTAAGAGTTGCATAATTGCCTTATTGCTTAAATACCTGTATCAGATCTGCGTTGTTTTTGAAGCCTATAACTTGAGTGATTCAGCAGAGTATTCTAGCCTCTGTGTTTTCTTGTTTAGTTGTCAACCGAAATTGCCTTGCGGCCCCTGTATTGTCGAATGCTTAATAAAATTGAGTTTTATAAGATCTGAGTCCTCTTCCTCTAGCTACCTTGATCCCCCTACGTAATGCGTGGGTTGCACTCCTCAGGAGAGTCACAGCAAATGGTGTAGGTTAGGGTTTTCCCATTCTCATTGTAAATTGTAGTCAGGGTAATAAATTAAATTAAAAGTGTATAGTAATTATAGAGGAATTCATAGAGACGTGTACTGCCTTCCACCTGCCCACAGGGTTCGAATTCCTAGGGAAATTACGGGTCAACGTATCCCATGTAGTAAACTGTAGTAACATTGAAGGCACTCATTCAAAGCATAGTGTTTCGCTACTCAGCAAATTGCGGCCGCTCAATAGCACGTGCGCAAAACTGCCACATTTCAAATACCTCCGCCGTACAAGTCGTCGATTGTACTGTAGACTAGTGTGTGTGAGCTTTCGCTTCATAAAATATTAATGCATGATCAAACCACGGCTACTCTTTTCGGACAGTTTTATTTCACTTACTGCAATTTCCCACTTATGTGTGAGCAAAAAGTGGAAGAATAAATTGTAGCAAGCTTTGTGTGGTCGTGGTATAACTTAAGATTACACGTAATACTATCAGACAACACAACTAATACATGACTGATAAACCAACAACATCCTTTGTCAAAACAGCAATAAACATTCTGTAACACGCTGCGATCGACCTTTCAGAAACACAAAAGAAATTACAAGCACAAAACATTAGTAGCACTGAAAAATTTCACCAACTTGTAGCTACAGCGGAGAAGGTATTACACGAGAACCTAGAACTCATTGAAAAATTCAACACCAAATTTACACGACACACAAGTAGTTTAATTGTAAAGATAACAAATAGCGTATTTCTGCCAACTACACCACCACCCAGTTACGAAAACGTACAACACACCACAACAGATTATCTCACATCCATACAAATTGACACTACTACAACAGAACACATTTAAGAAAACTCACTACTAGCATCACCACTTGAAATCCCACAACGAAACCCCAACATGGCGAATCCACCACCCCTCAACATTATAGCTCAACAACCTATGTCTGTGCCCCAATTCTCAGGGGATGAAAACTAAAATCGGCCTGTGTTTTTAGAACAATATAATCACGCAGCAGAAAACAGCAATTGGGAGGGCACAGAAAAATGTCGGAGGTTAAAATAATATCTAAAAGGTTTGGCAAAACACACATTAGAACATTATTTACAAACACATGCTGGGCAAATCACATGGAATGACATAGTCACTTAACTAAAGAGCATATTCTCAACCCCTGCTGTAGAAAAATACCTAAAACAGCTTCTATATACCACCAAACAAAAACTAAATGAATGTGTACAGAAACACATAGAGAACCTTCTGTTTTACACACGAAAATACATTACTAACGTAAGTTATTTGGGTTTTATTGGAATAGTATGGCGCTCTCTCCTACCATCTACAGCGGATAAAATAGTAGGGATCAAAAATTACACAATTCAAGACTCCATGACGAACATACAAAGAGTAGAACTCGGGCTGATCTGCTACAATCAAGTGATCACGGGACACCAAGTCCATTCTGACACGGACACATTAAGAGCGGAAGTAATTAAGCTAAAAGAAGAAATAGCTAACCTAGCATTACAGAATTAAAAAAAAACACAAACTACACCAAATACTAACATCGCAACTTGCCAATACCTCAGCAAAAACCGAAACAATGTGTACAAACAAACCGCCAATCACTCGTTGTCGTGAAGTAACACGTCCCTCAACAAAGCAAATATTACAACCCACACCCTTTTAACCACAAACCAACATCCCACAGCAATTTTCGAAGAAACCCTTACACACACTGACACAAGTCAACAACCCTCCCCCCCCCCCCTCAAGACAAACTAGACACTATCAAAATCAGAATCAATCGAACAGAAACTACCAACAAAAAACTACTACATTGGGGGGGGGGGAGGCAGTAGGCACCACTCCCGTTGATAAAACACAGAGCAAGGTGCAAAAGCATTTTCAACATAAGAACAGTAAGGCAGACCCCTTAAGGACCGCGCGCAGTAGACAGATACCCCTGCAGAGAGACGCACACTGGGATTAATACGTTCCTTACATTATTTTCAACTATAATTCCAAGGTAAACCAAAGTACAAAATTTAACCCATTTTTTTCTTTTGCATGGTGTAGAAGCGGTACAACCTTGTCACGTCATAACACACATGTAGTCGCAACGTACAGATGAATGGTGTGAACAACTAAAACAAGCCCGTGGAAAAGCCCGGACAAACCAGTCCGGATAAACCTACTTGCGTCCTAACAAAAACAAAAAGTCATATCCGACAGGAAAGTCAGACCAAACGATTTTATGATCGACTAATTTGTCTGGGTGAAGATGCACGCCAGGCAAAAAGCTTTTAATTTTAAATACCACAGCCCATTCCGTGTCCGTGATATATTGGGGCCCTCCACAATCGCGACTGAAATTCGCAAACGAGGGCAGACAAAGATTGACACCATCAGTACACGGAATATTAAAATCGGTTATTTAAGAGTCTAATAGTAATATGTATGTTACAGGTAATACACTCCTGACATGAGGGCACCCAAATCAGCGTGCTGGCCCTTGTAGTCCACCTTGTATTGGGTATGGCGAGGGTACAATTATACATTACCCACGCCGGAGTGTACTTCCAGCAGCTAACGCCGGAACTAAAGTACAAAGAAACAATTCCCATTGCTTACACCATACCATTGCACCAGCCAACGACGCCAGCTAATATCGACATACGGTACCACAACGCTTGAGTGAAGAAGGGCAGCACGCCCTGCTGTAAGGCGGACAAATTACGTCAGTTCTTCCTTGAAACATGTAATAATGTTGTAGAAGAGTTCCTGTCAGAGATTTCTACGTCAAATAAAATTAAGCGTGCCATCACCTTTCTAGGGAATGTCGCGACATGGTGTTGTGACATCCTCACCTCCCGCCACGTGAAATCCCTTCTAGCAAATGATGGAATGCTCTCAGTTCAAATTAGCGAACTAGAAAATAATGTAACAACACCTAACAAAAATTTAAATATTACTATCCACAGTGAGACAGAATAAAAAAAAAACAGGTAGAAAATAAAATCAACTCAGTCACACAGAATATAGGGTCAATGTCACAACAATTAAGTAATCAAAACCATGAAATAGAGTCATCCATTGTACAAGCTCCAATGTTGACCAGCATGACGTTAGAGCTCATTAGAAACGTTGTAAACGAACTTAGAATCAACACATATATTCAACAATGCCAACACAAAATTTTACCTTTGCCAGCTGTATCTAAGGAAACGTTACGTAATGACCTTTCTAACCTAGGAGAACAAGTTTACGCCCTTGGATTAAAAATGAGTATTCCCATTAAAAATATAGTAAAATATTACACTCTGCTTTAGCAGAATATATGTTGTCCCCCGCCCAAATGATGCTGAAAATCCAAATCCCAGCATAAAACAGTAAAAATACATGGCAGTTCTTTAGAACGACTAAAGTAGCGTATATGTATAAAAACGAAACTTGTCATATAGCTACTTCACAGAATATAATTGCTATTGATTTGAATACGCAGGAGACGAGAGAAATCTACAACAACCCAGAACAGGTAAAAGGTACTTATTTTCTCTGAAAACAGATAGCAGAAAACCCCCAAATCAGTTGTTTAAAAGTAACAATAAACATAGACGATATTGTGAACCTGTTTAAATATTGTAAATTCCAATGCGAGCCTGGTAACACCTTGTCAGTTCAAGCTATTGATCCTCATCATTACATCGTGACCAATGCTCCTGACAATTTAGTATTAAGAATAACTAATAAAACCTTAAGCAAAGAAATTATTAAGACAAGGGTGGGCACAAATGAAATTCACATACTGTGCGGATGTGAGTTAACGTCAAATAAGATAACACTCATCAAAGTTACGCACGTTTGCGACATAAAAAGTCCGAAAATTGCTATCTCCCCCACTATTTTGCCAGTACAATGGCTTCAAAACATCAATTTCGAGGCACAGCAACTTAAGTCAAGTAAAGTCATCTCCTTTCATTCTGTAAATAACAGCATAAATAAAGAGTGGAAGATACAACACGCAGAACTTCCCACCATTTTGTATATAGACAACAGTTCTTCCCTCAGGCATACGCAAGTATTTTCTGTTTTATCACAAGAGCACTACATTTACATCAGCCTCTCCACAATCGTGGTTCTTAGCATTGCTCTTGCGCTAATCTATTATAAACTAATAAGAATAGCCCTGTTATTAAACCGCATGGCACAGGCTGCGTAACGGTAATAGGTGAAATAAGAGATATAGGCAAATCACAGACAGGCAGTCATTCCTTACAGCTAACGTGCTTGGTTGCACAAATTTGCATAAGAGATTAAATAAGGCATATAATCAAATTATATATCATTGTAAGCTCATGGTAACCTTAGAGATTTATGTTAAATACAATAGTGCGTTGTTAATTCTATAGGAGCAAGTCAGGTAAGTTTGCCTCACTACCAATTATAACTACATAATAGTTATATATATATATATATGGCATTACTCTTGCTCCATTTTTCAGAATATTCAGGCTGACGCCCAAATACGTTAATGTATGGCTCACGCAATTCCGTGCAGTTCAAATAAAATCAAGTAGCCAGATTGCAACGCCACGTAACTCCTGGCGCCACCTAGATCCAGGCTGTCTAAGCACTGTTGACACAGTTGAAACCGCAGTACTTTGACTGCAGAAACTACATGCAGAGTACAGCAGCTTACGTATGTAGTTACAAAAGTTCCTTAAGCTCGCTCTAGAGAGCACCAGATGGTACTTCAACGCCATGCAGCGATTACGCCATAACGTTTATCATTTTGCACATGGCCCCTTTAAATTGTATATTCTTCATCTTTAATATTTTAAAATCACTGTTTTAATGCTATGCTTAACGTTTTTATACTCCTTGTGTAACGACTGTATATGTCATTTTCCTAATTTTTTTTTAAATTATCTAGTATCTAACGTGTATCATTGCTCAGCACATGTATAAGGAAGCATTATCTACATATGTATATATCCCGAATTCAGTGTTTAAACCATGGTATCTCATATGTCAATATTTTATAGAGAAATAAGACTGACATCCCAAAGCATAAAATATAATAATATAGAGTTTTAATGTCAAATAGAGTTCCATAATGCAACACATTCGATTAAGGCGCTATTGCGGACTATTGAATACTCTTGGTGCACCACAATTTGAAGTCCATCTATTAATTTTTCGGCGCCGGCTTTTCTTTTAATAACGATATTTTTTCTTTTAAGTGGTTTAACTACTATCACGGAACCGAGCACATCTTGTCATTTCGTCACAGTCAACAGGAACCAATAGCGGCCTCTCGTAAGAAGTCAAGTGTCGGTACAATTGTAAACAAAGTAAATATAACTCCTTGTAATCAATATTTAATCCAGAACGTAGAAAAACAAAGCATAAACAATTGAGCTTCATTTCAATTTGTAAAATTGGAAAAATTATTTATAGAATTGTATTATTGCACTATAAATAATGTTTAATATATTAATAAGATCCCACTACTCTAAGGTAGTAAAACATACAAATTGTCATGTGAGATCACTAATTATGACATAAAAACACCAGTACAATAATTAAGCCTTATATGTAACTCCTGCCCGAACCTCTGTGTCTGATATCGACCTAGGGATATATCAAATACAGTGTGCGAAGGACACTTTTCTTTATTATTACTACCCTTTCCAGCAGTTTTAACACTTCCACCTAGGGAAACTGGCCTTCTAACCTCCAACAGACCGCCTTACTGCACCTACCGCTCGACCTCACGTTGTCATTCCCCGCAACGAATTACCCCCAGCTTCTCCAGACGAGGACGTCTGGATTCTCCAAAGAGGGGGGGGGGGGATTATTGCTGCAGCTGCCCGCAGCAAGGGTTGGCAAGCGGCGAGCTGCAGACGAGAGGTGCAGGGCGACCTCGGCTAGCCAATCATGCTGTTTGTGGAAATAAATTCCGGAGGAATGAGCGCGAGGTCGGGATGGCGGTATATTAAGTCCGGGGCAATGGCGGCTCTGGGCACCATCTTGCCTGCGACGCCGAAGGCACTACCAAAGGACCGTCTGCTGTGAGGACCACCTGTCAATTGTCCTGGTTCGACGCCCGCTGCGCCCGGTGTTGGGAGAGCCTCATCGAGTCGCCGATGTAAAAGGGTAATTATACATCCCGGTAGGGCGACTTAAGGCATGAGAGACTTCGGGATAGGTGAAGACTATATTAAGCTCCTTAAGAGCTACATAATTGCCTTATTGCTTAAATACCTGTATCAGTTCTGCGTTGCTTTTGAAGCCTACAACTTGAGTGATTGAGCAGAGTATTTTAGCCTCTGCGTTTTCTTGTTTAGTTGTTAACCGCAATTGCCTTGCGGCCACTGTATAATTGGATGCTTAATAAAATAGTTTTATAAGAATTGAGTGCTCTACTTCTAGCCAGCTTGATCCCCCTACATAATGTGTGGTTCGCACCCTTCAGGAGAGCCACAGCAGTCCGGTTTCTTATATATTAATCAAAGCAAGAAATTGCCAGCTATTTATTTGGTTAAAATAGTTTATTGTTGAAATATAGTTAATTTTTGTCACTATACAAAATCCTATCGGTTTCGAAATGCCTAAAATACAGTTTTTTGTTGTAATATTGGGACTTTACAAGTCCGATACGAATTCCTATCGGTTTAATTTCCGATAGAAAAGTTATATTTTTAAATAAAATAGAAGTTCATTTGTCTATTTATTCAAAATATTTGGAGGGTAAACGTTTGTAAAATGAATGTTATTAGAGACAGTATTTACTTTACACCCGTACAAAGTTTGGTTTATAATTTAAGGTTTCGTAGAGGATTCTATACGCAAAAATGTATTTTCTCTTTTAGAAATTATTCGTTCGTTTAAAATGCTTATCGAATCGTGCTAGGTACCAAACTGTTTGGATATTAGTTATTGTGGAAACGGTTTTTAAACATTTAGTTTTATGTCTTTGGGTGAATAATGTAATATTTTTAATAAATGCAATTTTTTCGTTATTTGAATATGTTAAAAATTGTAAGTTGTTTTGTTTAGCTCGTGTTTGCGGGATATTTCTTCGGTTTGGTGTAAAGTTTTGAGATAATATAAAACTTCCTGGAATTAAATACTTTTATGTTCTTTGCTTTCATTTAATTCAGTTTCTACTGTCTGTCTTACAGACATATCTGCTTCCCCAGCGAGCTAGTCTTGACAGGGAGTTGGGCGCTGTCTTTGGGTTAGACATAGCGTCGCCAGGTCTAGTGGACGACTCATACACAACACACTACATTTCTCAAATTCGATTTGTATATTTATTAAATTCGCACGTATTCGTATAAGTGCTTCGGGGATTTATTAGGTTTCATTAATTTAAACATTTCATTATTCGATTATGTGAAATGTGACAGGACAGCGAGTTTCTTGTGACGGTCCGGCGGCGTACGATGGGCTAAAGGAATACGCATCTGTAAGATCCCGGTCGCGGAAGTGCGTTTTTAATTATTAATCTAAACGTGTGATACAACGAACTACGTGCGTCGGGTTTGTGAAATGACGCGTTTGTGAAATGTTTATACTTTGTGTTTTTAACAAACGTTCACTTGGGGTAACTTAGATCAATTTTTTAGCATATTCATTCAATTTTGTTTCATTGCGTCTTAGATGTTTGTGCGTTCTGGTGTAAAGAATATTTAGTGTTTTTGGTCTTGACAGTCGATGTGGGCGAAGTGAAGAATGTGTGCTTAGTTTCCATGTATGTTAATTTTCGTTATTCCATGTAGTTCTGGAGAGTTTTGACGTGAACCTATAGCAGGTAGGCTGTATTTTGTGTGCTTTTTATTGTGTTTATTACACCTGGGCATTTCGTTATTGGTTTGTTTGCATATGTGTTTGATTATTTTAATGGGAATTCAGTTAGCATTTGTTACGTTTATTCTGTCATATATTGATAGGGAATTAGTTTTGTGGTTAATTCGTTACGATATTAATATAATGTTTGTTTTCATTTGTTACGTCTTGTAGTTCTGTCGTGTTAATCGGTTTAATGAATTTGTGGTAATCAAATGATTGAAGTAATTTTTAATCTCTCGTGTGACGTGTTGATAATGGTATGATTAAAGTCTCGAGTTTGGTTTATATTAATCCTATTTAATGTTACGCGTAGTAAACACGTGATTAAAGTTCAGTTACTTAACACTTGTTTCTTTTATTCTTTGGTATGGAAATAGTTTGCGAAGTAATAGGGATAATGAATTTGTCTCAATGTTTAAAGAAATGTTTTAATGATTCGAACTTATTTCATTTGTTTCGCCGAAATAGTTCGTTCTTTTAAAACATTCAGTAATTACAATTCAAGAATTTCGCATATGTAGAGCTCAGTGTACAATCAGAGAGCGAGCTGGCCTGCTGCCTTCCATTAGTCGTAAGTGCTCATTCCTCCACGGGCATTCGAACTGAATGGACGTGTACCCCGATCCCATTAGTCGCAAGTGCTGCACCACCTCAACACACATCACCGAACTTCCCCAAAAATAAATAAAGAACCCTTATTCCACTCGTGCACCAACTTTGACACCTATATACCCAATTGCAATATACCTCTCTTCTCAGTCGGCTGCCGGACGTCAGAAAGTGAGGATCACTCCTCGATTACACAATTACACATAGATATTTTCCCCTACTCCATAATACAAAAATCAAAAAATAATTTTTTTTCAAAAATTTTGGAAAATTGGACTAAGACCTAATACAATCACGAAATATGCGAATGAATCGGATTAGCGAATTAATCCACTAATTAATCGGATTAACTACTAATCCGCAATTAATCTGCTCCATCCACATGTCATTCACCTCAGATGGGCCAGAACTGCCTCGGCCCTACTACTCTTACATTTCACTGAAGCCTTTAAATGCAGTTGGCAGGAGTCTATTAAGGATGATGACGAAGTAGTTACGTCATTACTAAGTAGTTGACAAAACTTACAATGTATATTCGTTCTACATCATAATATACGTAATTTAAAAATAAGTCTCCCTAAACAACTGAAGTAATATGGAAAATAGGTATTCAACATGTGTGTGGCCCAGAGGTTAGGATGTCGTACATCCCAAAGTAGGCTATCTGAGTTTGGCATTCCATAAGCCCAGGAAAAACTTATGTGGCTCAAGTAGCTACAAAATAAAGGTTAATGATAAATTTGTAGTTATATATAATTCTAAGTTTTCAAAAAAAAAATTATTTCCTGGTATCTTTTACATATCACGCGTTTGGTCCAAAGCTGTGGGCCGTATAGATGGAAAAAATTCGAGTTGAGAGAAAAAATTCTGCAGTTTGACACAGGAGAAGTATAGTGAAAAATTATCATACTTTGGTATACATTAGTACTGAAACAATTCCATAGCAGTAGTACTGTAGCAATTATATTGTCCTATCGCCCGTGTACCACATAAAATGACAAGTTAGGCTGATTTTGACCTTTCCCTTAATCGCTTCCACCTTTAACGTTTTTCTGACCTGGTTCTACGTATCTCTACCATGATTTTTTTTTCGCAACAAAATTTTTCTTTTAAGATAAGGCGTCGAATTATTTTTTGTGGGAAACAGAATTGCTTAGTGATCGAAAAATGTCTGGTAGTAATTGCAAAATAGTTATTATTTTTGTAAATATAATAATCCAACCACGAAAATGAAAATACCTGAATAGGAAAATTTACTGAACAGTACTCTGATCGATTTTCAAGGTAACGGCCGCCGAACTTTAGTAGTAGCGTAAAAATATTCTGTTTTACTATTACATTTTGTAATAGATACCATAAGAATTAGAATGCTATTTTTTTAAATACTTCCTCAGTGATACAAATAGAGTGAAGTCCTTATAATGTACTCCAAATACAATCACAGACACTAGCACAACAAACAGTCATTTTCGTATTACTAATTAAATATTTGCATGTTACCATACGTAATTGTTGACCAATTTTTTCAGAAATATTCAAATAACACACTGTTATATGTATTCAGCAATGTGGTTCCTACAACAGTGTATACCAAGTGAAGTTATTTTATATGTATAAACTGGTTTTGTTAAAGCCGCAACACATTTGTTACGGTCAGTAGCGACAACAGAGTATCGATGGCAGAGTAACTTCTTCCCACCCCTTTGTTTTTTCATTTGTGAAGGAACACGCCTGTATAAAAAAGCACAAAGGTGAATAATTAAGACAGGACGCGGCTATAGGAGCGTGTTCCTGGGAGACTGTATGTAGTCGAACAGCAGACACAGTTGGTGCGGGAAAATCTCTCGTCGCTGACTGAGAACAAATCTTCAGCTCTGCAGCCAGTCTTGCATCGCTGATAGTGTTTCCTGAATGAGATTTCCCGTATTGAATCAGACTCTCCTGGGCAATTTATCAGCCGCCTCCTCCCCCCCCCAACCTCCGGTCTCGAGTCTCGCTGCAAGTATGTGCGAACAATCCGGAACTCGCTGAACGAGAAACTTTTCCTCTGCCTTCGACTGCCCGGCTCCGCGGCACGGGTTTGTCTTCTGTTCGACACCGACTTCTACGATAACCGTACAGCTCCAAGCCGGGACAGTTTCGTGTCTTTTCATTTACGCCGTCCAGATTTACTCAATATATTAACAAACATATCCCTTACCTCTAAGAAGTTCCGAGAGTCAGGCAGTAAGAAAATAACAACTATACATTTTTGTCTTTTTAAACTATTTTCCTACGCAAGACAGGCTTATGCAGTCATGCGAATGTCTATCTAGAGTGTAGAATCCGAGACCCTTAACGTTTGAACGGTGGAACAAATTTCACCAAACTCGGTCCACATATAGCACTCAATTAGGGACGTCTGATTTTACAGTCTTCTACCACGCCGTGTTATTTACTAAATGGTTGCCATTTAAATATTTAGGGCACCACTTCATAACTCAGGACCCATGGGCAGCCCTGATAATATGTTTTATTATTATGATATATATACATACCAAACTATGTAAACAACTTTAACCAAATTTCATATACTAACACCCATCAAATGTGTCAACACAGAGCCTCTTTTATCCACCATTTTGTAAGATAGCTCCACTTTTAAAACATAACTCAGGAAACAATCAAATGACTACTATCAAATTTTGACAAACAAGTATTAGTGCAGTATGCCATATACAGGGATGTGTTTAAACTGGTCCTATACTTATTTCCAAAATTATAACAATATCTTTGTTATATTTAACTCATGTGGTATTTCTACCTCAATCTTAGCGTACGGCCTACTTCATCAACTTGACTCGTATACATATGTAGAGGAAAGTAGGCTAATTAGTTATATCGGCAAATTATGCTTATATTCAGCCGTTTATAGAAACCCATCCTCTCTCACTGTACGATTGAATAATGTTTGAAATCTGTGGCACAAGTCATTTATCAAAATCGATGCGATTTTGATAATCTTAATAGTTAAGATGTCATTAAATAATTATTTTAAGTATATTCTGGTTTTAGGGAATATAACAATTATCTGCCGGTACCAGATCGGGAAAATAAAGCGACAGGGGTTTAGTGTAACATGTCGGTACAGTCACAGATTGTTGTTGCGAGGGCAGGGGAATTGTGCAGGAGCGGCCATACCCGAAGTTGATCAAACTTTATCCGACATGTCCATTCATTTGCTGTTTTCATCATTTTGCACATCTCCTTTGAACTTTTAACAAGCTCGAGATATTATTTTACTCACGTTCGTTGCTCGTTTGGATCAACACTCAGCCACACATAGGACGTGAAACGTTCGTACTCGCCAGTTATTCAGTTATTCCTAAACCTTGTCGATCATGCGCACTGTTACCATGAGCTATACTTATTACAAACTGAACTAGGGGCCGAGCCCCCAGGGTGGAGGGGGGTAACATCTCTGCTGACTAGACGTAGAAAAAAAAAAGGGGGGGCTATACACTGCACCTAAGCGCAGTGGGCAGGCATGTCACTTGTTGAGTGTTATTCCGTAATTGTCAGTCAACGTAATCTGATCAAGCGCAAAGCGCACTGTGTTCCAGTTCGCTCTGGGAGCCAGAGAGGATCGCCTTGTCCGGCGGATATCCACGTGACTAGCTAGCGGCAGCCCGTTCCCGCAGCTTTAGACAACACCCAGCTGCAGCGGTGACGTCACACCGCCGACTGATGGCGTCATTAGGATTGCATAATGAACTTTTAGTGTGAAAACAAAACAGTATCACGCATTCTCAATATCGGCCATAACCTTTTCAATTCATGTTCAACTTTGGGCCTGTTAAACAGGAATTATATTTATGACGAGAAATGAATGCCAGAAGCATCGCAATCCAATATAGCCAGTGTGCTATCAGAGATTTATCTTAAATGTGCACATTTTTGTGCACCTGTTTTACGAATGGTTGATACCAGTATATTTGTGTACTAAACACTCAGTTCGTTTGTTATGAAAATTAGGTTGTGATTTAATACAAGAATTGGAGTAGCAGAAAATGCTGCACGTATTTGCATCAGACGCAAATCAGCAAGGGATTGAAAATTGTTAATTTAAACCGTTCACTTTGTTATTGCGATTATAGTATCCAGAATGTCAACATTAACTAATAAATTGGATATAATTTACTTGTTAAATTAAAGTTTTTGATTTAGCTAATATTCTAATACTGTAAAGGTTATTCGCCCTTTCATTCACAGATAACTGTATAATTTTTGGTGTTATAGTGAACTTTTTTTTATTCAGTCCCCGGTCGGGTAACCGAATTTCTGCAAGTGGGAATCGTGCCGGACGATGCCGTTGGTCGGCGGGTTTTCTCGGGGATCTTCCGTTTCCTCCGCCCCTTCATTCCGGCGCCGCTCCATGTTCAATGCAATCACCCTCATCGGCTCCCAAGACCTCGCTGTTAAGAACCGCCCAAATCTCTTCACTCACTATTTTGTCCAGGGCTGTTCTGAATGGGTACAACGCTCTGTCTAGATATTGCAAGCAGCCAACACGTGTCTATGTTTCAGGCTACTGGCAGGAGCTCTTTATGAGGACGGAACATGGCCTCAACAACGGATGATGCCTGCCACTCACGAGTGGCTTCCCTCAGCGGACAATGCTTTCTCTAATGTACTGCGCGTATCATTAAAAATTATAGTGACTTTCTGTTCGCCCTACACGTTGCACTCTATTACTGAGACAAATTCTTCTGGTCTGGACATTACACACTCCGATGTTACACTAGGACCAACTGCTGTCAATTAGAGAAGCCATGTGTTTACCTAAGCCCATGTTACACGTGTTTCCAATCTGCTGCTGCTGCGATGGGCAGCCCTCTACTTGCGTTAATCAGAGTCGCATAAAGTTAATACTTACATGTGTCTTGACTATAGGAGCACAACAATACTACAGTATCGCTTCCTATCCTGGCCAACTTTAGGTAATTACGTAATATTTTTTTATGTGTTTCTGTCTTACAACACTGTTTAAATCACGGATGAATGTATGCCATAGCCATAGGTGTAATGTACATAAATGTTAAAGATCCTTGTAACTATGTCGTTTTTAGGAATAATGACTGTTTATTTCCCGGGAACAGAACTCCATATAAAAACATATAATAAAAATATAGTTAAAAAGCTTGTTTACAGTTAAATAACCACTATTGAAGCCAATCCTTATTCAATATCACTCGAACCTTGCATATCTATTCAAGTCTGCAGTAACTGCAAGGAACCTAGTTTCGCTTAGCGGCGGAGTCAATCACGGATATTCACATTGGGAAAACTGTTCGTTTTATGGCGATATTTCCTTTTCCCCAGTTCACCAGCCATTGCACCACATTTTTTCTCCATCTCCACCTCATCTGACACTAATCAGCGCTTAAAATCTCGTTGCTAAGTGCTGCCCCAATCTCACACGCTATCACATCATGTATGAAGTAGATGGCTGTACCGGCTAGTCGCTGTGTGGTTCAGGCCCATTTCAAGTTACACATGGTTCCGAATGAAAGACAGGCATCTACTTACTACAAACTACATCTGCACTGTACAATTATATACATACTTTAGACATGGAGAACAATATTATGCACATACGCTCTTAGTAATTATTCGGAAATTTTACCGTACCAGTGTATACACTTAGTGAGAAAGCGGGAGGTGTATTATTTCCCCCATTACATTCATTGTAGTGTTCCTTCATACATTTGTTCAGAAAACAGTCAAATTCATAGGGAAGTTCCCAACTTTATTTAGTAGTGACGCTAAACATTCCTGTGTGTGCAGCTTGATGTGTGGTATTATTTCCATTAATTGTATAGGTCAAAAACTTCCATTACATTTTATAAAGTTTACCAGAAAATTTTTTACAGTGTAAATATGCTTTTTCCTAAATAATAATGTTAGCGCGTTCGCTGCTTCGCATCGCTTGCGAGAGCGGAAATGTGTAAAGGTTATGCATGTAAATCAAGTAGCGGGAGACAAGATAGGAGGAATGTTGAAATGTCAGGCGAGTGATAATCCAAGATGCCCGATTTTGTTTCAAAGGCGTCCGCCGAGCATTGTTATACGTGCGGTCGTAATAAACCTTTTACGGCTCCCACGTTCCTGTCCCGCAGCAGATTGAATTTCTGTATTTATCTGAAGAATATTCTGGTTTTGATCGACCTTGCCTCTCTCATCATGACTAAGGGCGGGGAATATTCCATATCAAGGCCAGGTATTATTTATGACGCGACGGGCCTCCGATCGAACCGTTGCCAGAAGAGCAACAAGCAGCGCTGGAAGTGACCAGCGGGAGGAAGATCTGCGACTGCGAGCATCAGTGCAGTGAAGTGTGTGACTGGCAGGCGGGACTATTGGACTGGACACGTGAGTGGAAGACATTTCAAATGAATGCAACAGACAGAATGAACAGGCATTTATGATGAGTGTGAGTTAATTGACTATAACCAAACAGAGACATTGAGAAGAAATATAACTAAATTAGAGACAGACATGAAATATTGCGCTCACTGAGAAGTAAAAGAGTAATATTGGTGAGACATATTAATGCTGTAAATAATATATGTGCTAATAAATTAAAATCTAATTGATTTCTTTAATTTTTGTTAAGACCTCCATCTCTCACAAACTCGAATAGGCCCCTCAGGCGCCTTGTAACCTTAAGTTACTGTTATTCTGTGCAAGCGGTGTTGGACGGGAGTCTGATCACATTATTTTTAGCAATGTTCTTATCTACATGTAAATTAGTTTGCTCATCCACTGGATAGCTTACCATTCTAAAAGCGAAAGCAGTTGAAACTGCGACACTCGATTCAACTAAATCGCACCGAATATATTAGTGACTAAACTGCTTCGTTGTGAATTTCACTTACCTGGGCAGTAAGTGGTCAGTTAATGACAGCACATTCAGCTGGGTTTTTCAGTGAATGGCATTTCACTAACTAGATCCCCTTTATCAGGTTTGTGATTAAGCTTGTTGCAAAACGAACACGCACATTCCATTGGTCTCAGGGGGGCTCAGTCTTGTAAGAGTAAAATGGTAAAAGATCACGGGGTGGACAGTGCATACGAGCTGTGTGATAAACGGCTCATGAGCCATGAAACTCGACGCCTATCTGACACTAAGGCTTAGAAAAAATCTCGGCTTTGAGCCAAGGCTAGCACGCTGTCTGCATACATACATGTTCTGAAGTATCACAAACCCGTAACTCCTCTGGCCACATTTTAATTTAGAAATGGAGGGCAGCACTTAAAATAATACCGCGGGTATTTTGGAAAATCAGTTAACCATTTCACTAATGGTATACACGAATGTGCACACTATGTAATCTTCTTTTAATTCGTGGAGTGTGCTGTACACAGTAACCAGCTATTGCCAAGTAATCTGGAAGCATATTGTCTGACCATTAATACGAGTGATCTTGATTACTAATGCAAAACTCAAGCTGTTATCTATGTTACTAGTTACCACCAATACTACCTGGCATCACAGAAGGTTTTTGACTCTACGAGTGAAGCATGAGTTTTGCAGTTCCAAATTATACATATACATACACACATGCATATAGATATATAACATGTTTGTGTGATGTGTGTTCATATGTTACTCAGTGTCGTACCCTAGCAGCAGTTCTAATTGAACGCGTGTTCTCACTGCAGTTCTCAGTGAACAACGTGCATCCTAGTTTTGGCAAGATACACGTCAGAGACACTTAACTATCGAAAGAGACGTGTTTACATGCTGAGATCCAATTTGCGGGTTGCATACATCGAATTTGCACGTGCGGAGGTTTTCATAATTCGGTATAAGAATAGGAGGCGTGAGCCAAATGCAATTCTGAAAAAAACTTGTCTGTAAAGGAAGAGCTACGTGACGCTTACTAGAGAATTTCAAGTTCACAGTTTTACTCGCTCGTTTCTTTGGCGCTGAGTGGTACTCACTTGTTATTTTGAGCGGGATTGATCATAGACTAAAGATGAAGTAGACCGCTTATTCGTCTTCTACGCGTGTACCCATCATTGACGTACCCCAAAAGGAACACATCTGTCAAAGTCGCATGGTCAACAGGGATGAAAGTGTTTGTTTATGTCTTAATTTTTAAATGGCAAACACTATAATATTAATATAATACGTTTACCAATGCAATTCAATCAAAGTGTATTACAAATTGGCACATACATCTCAAATAATTTGTTTACAAATCAGTTATCTAACCTAAAATCCAAACCGCGACGTTTTCGCAAGACGTGTTGGCAGAACAGCAGTTCAGTGTTGGGACACGGAGATTGGTTGTGCGCAGCCAGCGAGATCGGTCTACCTCATCTTTAGTCTATGGGCTTGATCGACACATTGTACAGAAACCTCATAGTCTCGTGATTGCCAATAGGTGCATTCCCACGGTTTGGACAGAGTGTGACTAAGCATGTTCGAACGCGCCCAGAAGCTCGTCCAGTTTACATGGTGCGAAGTTGTCGCGATACACTCGCCTATTACAAATCCACTCATATTTCACGAAGTAACGTCTTTATGTGCACACATGCATAAAAAGCAAGGAGGGTTGACATATACTGCGTAAAAAAATCACATATGTCACATGTACATATGACAAATCTATACAGGGATAAGAAATAGGTAAGAGGAAAATACACCTTCTACGTTTATATATCCATATATGAACGTGCAAGGAAGAGTCCTAGATAAAGTTTACGAAATGCATCTAACCACTAATAATAAATGAGATTTCTAATAAAAATTATAATCTGGACGCTGCGTGACGACACTGACACTGTTAGATGGGAGTGACGTTAGAGAAGCCCGCTTGTTCCCTATCTCATCAAACTCTAGACGTTCTCAGGTTTTTGAGATTTGGAATGACAAACTTTAGTTTGAGCAATAAAAACACTTTACGAGCGAGTTGTATTGCACGATTTTCGAGTAATCTAACTTGCTTAAAAATACTGCTCATTCGTGAAAACGGCGAGGAATTGTTGAAAATAAGAACAGGAACATTTCACAGGTTCTGTGAATTGTTGGCTAGTTTTCCCAGTCCTCGGTACACTCGACCATCAGCTATTTGTACCTGCAAACAGATGGCACGGTATACCATCCTTGTTTTTTTTCGAAGGTATCTAATAATCCACTTGCAAAAGTAACTTAAACGAGTACGTGTTTGAAGTATTATACATCATTAATTCAAATAAGTTTGCAAAGTTTTCCGCCTCTTAAATCACATACTTCCGTCTAGCTAGAGACCTGAAAAATTTGCTAACTCATTTTGAGACAAGCTGTAATTAAAAACGCACACGCCTATGTTACTAATGCAGTTGGTCCACGATTTATTTAATACCACTTGTAGAACTCAGACCAATAATTAGAGTTAAGTGAATTTCGGAATTATTACGGCATCAGTTTAGACTGTTCAGTTTTCTACATGCTTAGTTGCACGTAACAGGACCACGAAACGTTATCTGTTTATTACTAGCCAAAGAGTCGTTGAGGGCTCGTCCAAATAGCTGTGGTCCAATCGTGAAAGAAACACGTAGGAATCCGTTCTTAGAGTCCAACATGTCACTGAGAGAATTTGCGAAATCATAGAAAATAATATAAAAGGAAAAAAAAAACACATGCCCAGACATCGAACTCAGTGTGACAGCAGACAAATGGGGAGACTGTGGAGCAGAGAATATACTGCAGTCCGCCAGATATCTGCGAGCTTGAGCAACGTCACAAGGAAGGTGGTATCCGTTTGACACAGAGCGAGGGGTAAGAGTGAAACCGAGCATATTAGAACCTACCATATTATGAAAATAATAAAATTAAAGATTATTTTTGGTGAACACTTTTCGCTCATTTTCCTTCATATTATCATAACCATTCGATACTCTCGACAAGTTAACAGCACTAACTTCTAGGCTTCCACTTTAAAGAGTACATATATTAACTAATATTTAATTGATAATTTGAAATGTTTTAACTAATATTTCTTTACAGTGCTGAACTTGATGAAGTAGTAAATATTTTGCGATCAGTTAGGTGGAAGGATTGCACTATGTGTTTTCAGGCTACATGCTCCTCCTCTTCACGACCTCCAAGAGATAGCGGCTGACAGCAGGACTATTGGTAGTTGTAAAGGCTCGCAGATATGTGACGTTCAGTATAGAGGCGAGTGAAGGTGCGGGTGACTCACCGACGACGGAGAGGTTGGCGAAGCAGTTGCGGGTCTGCGCAAGGCGGAAGTCGACGCGGCAGCGATAGAGCGCGGCATCCTTCTCCTGGACGCGGTCAATGCCGAGCAAGGCGGGCTGCTGGTCCGCTACGAAGTAGGCCCGGCTCGTGAACACAGTCTCGTCAGCCCAGCGCTCCGCCTGGGCCAGCTCCCCTTTCCGCGCGTCCACACTGCACAACAACCCCCATCGCACTGTACAACTACCCCTACTTTGTGCAACACCCGTCTCCACACTGCGCAATAACCATCAACATACTCCACAAGCATCACCACTGCAAAACCACCATCATTATCTTGATGTTCAAACCTACAACTGATAGCATCATTTACAATTACACTATCCCAAAATCGCCTTTTATCAAGACGTGTCTTTAGGGACAAAACATTTAAAAATCTTATAAGGACAAATCCGTACTGTAAAAAGGATGTTCTATTACATTCCAGTGAACCGCGAAATTTTTTATTGCCTGTGCAGTATGAATGTGGCATTATCGGAAACAATATTGTGCAGTGTGGTGATTGTTGTTGCGCCACACACATCACCTGCACACGCACAACCTATCAAAACACTGCACAACAACCACCACACTGCATTTTTAGCAGGCAGAGAGCAAATGGTGTAGCCTGTTCACGGTAAAATGAATACTTTTGAAATCAACATTTGAAAAATATCATTGCCTCCTAACTGTCAGAGCATCAAGTAAAATAGTTCCAAGTCATGGCATTATATGGCTTCCTGACGACAACGCCCCGCCCCCCTTCATATTGCACAGGCACATAGATTTTTCGCAATTCACAGGAACGTTACAGCATATCGTCGGGTTTGTGTCATGCTGGGATCAGTGTGTAAACCATCTACGGGACTACACTGATAAAGCAAGAATGCTGTTTAACATTGTCATTGGCATTTAAGGATACGTTACACTTACAAACAGTAGCACACAAAATAACATTACTTACTGATTTGGCTGCGATAGAGACCGCCAAATCTAGTTTTACAATCTGGCAACAGTGTAGAATAAGTACAATGTCTGACTATAAAGAGTACTGTATACATAACGAAGTGGAAACAGATATATTTCTTGTTTTAACTCACACTTCCCTGGCCGAACAAAAGGCAACAATGTAATTAATTCAGTTTGAACATAGCGACATGGTGCGGCGAGCTGAGTAACTTAGTACTAGTCATGGCTTCTTGTCTGTCTGTGGACAGTCGTGGTCGTGGCTACTGTGCAGGCGCTGACAGGCACACGATGTTCTCACCTGTAACTGGTAAGTGCGGCTCGAGTTAGCGGTAGAAAAGGCTGTTCTCCAATGTATTATTTACTCTGTACCTAGACCAAGGGTAAAATATTGCCCTGATTAGTTTAGACACACTAAATGGCACGCTCTGTAAGATCACTCCTGTCTCCGATGCCAGTCTCCACGAGAATAGAGGGCCGCAATGGAGATGAGGCCTGACTACTCGCCTCTCACCCAGGCGAACTGTGTTCATTCCCGGAGGGGTCGCTCCCAGTTTTTCGCATGTGGGAATAGTGCCGGATGGTGCCGCTGGTCGGCGGGCGTTCTCGGATATCTCCCGTTCCCCCCGCCCTTGCTTTCCGGCGCTGCTCCATAATCACCTCACTGTAATCTCATGGCTCTCAGGACCTCATTGTTAACATCCGTCCAAATCTCTCCACTCCACAATGCACTGCAGATTGAAACGTTAGCCGTTTGAGAGAGTCCAAGCAGAAACACTGCAAATAACTTGTCCGACAAGATTAGATCTTCCATACCCAGCTCCTTAGAATGCTCAAGACTAATTGCTTGTTGTCTTTTGCACAGGTTGTTCACCTTCATTTACATTCATATACACGTGTTAATATTTTCAGACGAGAATATAAAAAATGAGTGACATTTCCTTACTCAGTAACATACCCACAGTTTTCTAGCTCACACTCTGAACTGATTGACTAATACCCAATAAAAATGGATATGCATTAAAAATGCTTTGAAGAATATTCCTTGTAAATTTGTAATGCAGTTCGCCGTACGTAAGTTATAAATTTTGTAATAAAATTTAAAATAAAAAACTAGATATGAAATGCTAATCGCATGTTAACCATACGCAGAATTAAAAAAAATAGTTCAATTATACTGTTCCTGTAACTCCAATAAACACTTCAATTTAAACCAATTATTTTGTTAAAATAACTTTTTTGAAATGTTAACTTATCCAGATTTTATGTTAAAATTGTCATATTTTCGCTTACAAAAATTATGAATATCGATTTCAAATGATTTCGTACTTTTTAAAATCAATTTACTATCGATACCAAGCCACGGGACATTAAAATGTATGGAGAATCTAGAAGAAGAATGTTTGTCACTTGAACAGCCTGAAGTTCTTCAAAACGTTTTCTGCGGTGCCGTGTTCGCTGAGAAGTGTGGATACTGCGAAGGTTATTCTACTCACGTTGCGAACCTCAATGCTTATATATTGGCAACTGAAATGATTCAACTCCGTGTTGCACTGATGTTGCATTTCTACAGCATTTTATTCGTTTTGTATGTAAACACAAATGACAAACGCAAATTCAATATGGCTTAAAATCTGCAATTTTATATCGTAATATAATCTACATAAATGATAAACTGAGTTGTACTTAAGAGGTAAATTGTCTAATTATGTCTGATTGTTTCTTAGTATGCAATCGTAAAATAGATCTATCAAAATGGTGACAACATTATCACAACATTACTTTTAATGATAACTTTCGCTGTTAAATTTGTAACTTTTTCAGTAAAATAAACGCGGTTTTTATGTTTACTCTTGTAAACAACGCTAGACAGCCTAAAAAATGATTACAAAATAAAGGTGATACGCAACATTTTGACACGGGTAAGTATATACCACAATTCGAGTCACAAACGAACTTTCACAGAGAGATATAGAATTTCTCAAATTAGATTTGGGAACACCAGCGATACTTGAGGCGGGGATACTCTCCTGTAAGGAAACGCGTTTTGTTCGCAACCTCGATGCGACTCACAATACTAACTTGCCAGAAGACTGCGTGGCAAGAGTCTCTCGTCTCGTTCACCTGGACCGGGAGGCTGGGAGGATGAGTCCGGAGGTTTGGCTGGCAGAGGCGCACAGATGCTCAACCACGGATAATTAGTTAGCTGACCGCAGCCACTTTCGACAGCGCTCGTCCCACACGTAATTAGTTGGAACCTTGGCCACACCGGAGACAGCGGCGCCCGCTCCGCTATCGCCACAGTCGCTTTACTTTAATTTTAGAGAGCGGGAGATGAAAACGCTTTTATTGAATCCCGCAGGTTCAACTGATTTCACGCTTGTTCAAGGTCATTTGAAATCCCTACTTTGTTACTTCTTGCCGCTCAGCGTTGAAAGTAGTAAAAAAAAAAAAAAAAATCACGGGTTTTTCTCGGGGCACACTATCAAAAATTTTTTCTCTTTCAGATAGCTGTTATGTATGCCGTTAATTCACGTCTTATTTGACACCACCTGTAATTATCTGAGCCAATAATAATCATGATGGACATACAGGTCAAATCAGCGACTCCCTCTGTGGTAACAACCAACCAATAAGTAGTTGAATTTTGCTCGAGTGCACAGTCTTTTCGCTGTTTCTTCACGCGTTTTGGATCAAACAGTTGAAAAATAACCCTATTTCTGACGTGCAGGGATTTTTCCTAAATACGTCATAAAATAAAAGCGTTTTGTAGTTGTGTTAACATGAAATAAATATTACTTTTTATTAGATTGAACTTTTACTTTAATGTATCAATACGTTATATTTTATTTTTAATTTATCTATAAATTATAATATTTTAGTTATAATGAATATGAATAGGACAGGGAGAAAATGGGTGTGTTGGCGCACGGTCTCAACTGGCGGGCAATGCTATCGCCATGCCACCTCTGCCAATAAGACTTTCAGCGGTAACATAAAAATGTTATTGGTGGAAACACTGCAGCACAGTTCTATGCAGATCCCTATAATAATATTGCAGGAATTTACCTAGAATGATTTGAGATACACTAGTCTAGTCTAAATATATCGTTTTGGCAATTCGAAAATATTCAAAATAGTGTTTGAAATAAGCGTGAATCGTTGAATACTGTGTTCCGCCCTAGTCAGAAGTGTTTTTTTTTTTTCGTGTGAAAACAGATCATGCACACGTGAATTTTTTTTTATTTTTTAAGTGTGTTACAAGCACACTGAAAACCAGTTAACGCTCCTGTTATTGCCACGGATCTGAATCGTATTCAAGCGTCATTGGAGAAATACTGTAATATTATTACTAAAAACTCAACTCTGCTCTTGCAATTATTACTCTTGAATTAAATAAATTCAAATAAATACATGCCAAAATTATATTTTAACCATAACACTTTTACTATGACGTCAACACGAACAACTACATTCTCTGATTCCCCGACACAGTACTAGGGGAAAGGCACCTAAGAGTGCGCAACCCCTAAGAGTGCGCAATGCATTTCCTGGCAATTGGCAACTCTGAAAGAACTACGTATGGCCTCAGTTTGTTCGTTACTGTGAGGCAAGTGTTTGGTGTGAAACTTGCAGTTACTCTAGACTATTTGTAGGGTTGACAGGTGAGAGAACAATTTTTGTTATATTGATGTAATATTTTAAGGACATAAATTAAGCTTTTCCATGTAGGCAAACGAAGGTGCATACATTCTGCGTACATTATGTAACAGCCATGATGTCAAGCATTCATGGCGATTTAACACGTTGTGGTTTTCTAACATTGGCTGCTATCTATCGGTTATTTCATAAATCTCATGTTCGTCCCCAAAGAGTGCGCATATAGATTGTCAACAAGAGTGCGCGGGCACATTTTGGAGCATCTTGCGCACTCTTTGGGGCAACGTTCGCACTCTTTAGAAACAGTTATAGTTTTAGGTATTAATGAACTGGTTTATATTAGTTTCAGAATGTCATCGTCGTATAAGGCCGGTAGATAATTGGGCTTAACGTCTCGTCGACAACGAGGTCATTAGAGACGCCATCGTATACGAGAAAATCAGACAGGAAGTTGATATTTACTAACGAATGTTAAATGGAGCTAGGCCAAGAATACAAAATGGGAAAGTCAAAGAAAAGTCATGCTGGATCTGGGCACAAATGACTCATCACTAAGAAAACGTCTTAAAACTGTGAGTACAAATACGGACCAAAATACCCTCTACTAGCGACGAGAGTCATGACGTTGTATTCGATTTTCCTGACCGTAGTGAAAATATTTCGCCTAGGGCCACTGAGGTTAGAAGATCGGCTGTTGAAATAATTCTCGAGGCTCAAGTGCGAGCTTGTGAATCAATTAAGGATAGTGACGAAGAAAGAAGCTCTCCCAATGGCACTATGAATAATATGCCAACTATAGCAGAAAATAATGAAGCAACAGCAATCTCTCCAGCCAACATCATTACTCTTCCCAAATCAGAGAAAAAGAAAAGGAAGAAAATCAGAGGTAATGGCAGGCTCTCCATTAAAAAATACTGTTTTGCTTGCGAATGACAAAAAAAAAGCATGAGATTCACAGATGCAAAATTAAAAGGGGAATATATTCATGTCCAGTAAAGAAGATTACGTCATGATAGACAGTATAAAGGGATATATTCTGCCCAGGATGCGATGAGATATACACTGAGCCATTCTTTGAAGACTGGATACAGTGTATCAAAAGCCAACAAAGGTGGCATGAGCAATGTTCGTCATTTGAAGGAGGTTCAATATTTATATGTGACCAGTCTTGAATGTGCACTGTTTGGTTACATGCTGCCCATTCTTAGGAGCTAGGGCTCCTAAGAGTGCGCATTTGCAATTATTTCGTTTTTTACATTTTGTAAAAATTGGAACATGTCTATGTGATTGGGCCTGTAAGCACGAAATTATAATTTATCAATAAAACGCCATGTGCATGAACCATATTTTTTCACTATAAACTGTAGTAGTAAAGGAGGTCTATTTGCTAGGTGCGCTCTCTTTGGTGCCCTTCCCCTACAGGTAGACCACGTGGAATTGGTCTAGAAATGAAGTTATTTACAATTGCTGATTTAAGAAGTGTTTAACTGAGCTCGAATCAGTTCTATCTGAAAGCTAATACAAAAAACGCGGGAAAGGGGAGTTCCTTATTTTATGTACTCTAAACTTTGTAATTATTAAATACGGTTATTATAACACTATTATTTATGATCGTAGGTTGCTGAAATTTACTATCTATTGTCTTCATGTTAGCGACAGTTAACGCACGAACTGTAATTCTGTATGTCCGGTCATCTCGTAAAAAGTCCATATTAAGGCATCTTATTTTCTCTTTAGGTTGATCTGTAGTGACTTTTCTCATACTGAAATAACCATCACGTAAAACTGCTAAAATGGTACATGCTTGTTCGCTCTAAACTGTATCCCGGGATCACGTGGGCCACGTTGGTGTAGTGGTCAGACTAATCGTCTACACCCAGGCGAACTGGGTTCGATTCCCGGCGGGGTCGCTCCCGGATTCTTGCACGTGGGAATCGTGCCGGACGATGCCGCTGGTCAGCGGGTTTACTAGCGGATGTACCGTTTCCCCAGCATTTGCATTCCGGCGCTGCTCCATGCTCACCTCACTTCACCCTCATCGGCTCTCAAGACCTCGATGATAAACGCCGCCCAAATCTCTACACTCCACTCTCCATTCCGGGAACACGTAGGCGAACCAGTAATATTCGCTGCATATGAACGACAATCAGATGCTGAAACAATTCTCTAAGGCGTTACCTTTGGACCACCATGCACCCGGAGGCGGAAGTGTTAACCATTTCGGTTATTTTACCAAAAACAGAAGACTTTGCACATCTAGTCGATTTGTTATTGTCTATTCAGTGTATCTTCACACGTCGTGAATATCAAAACACTATCTTCGGACGGATCGTTTCAGGATTCCTAAAGCCACACACTTCTGAAACTTCAGTGCAGCAGCCAAGAGATACTTCCTTTGTGAAAACAAGCGATAATATGGATCATCTCAAGAGATTTTGGGAAGCTTAAGAACTCTGCGAGACTTCTTAAACAGAGGAAGAAATGAAATGCCAAAGACATTTCAGTGTAACCGATTCATAATTCGGTTGCCATTTCGACAATGTTAAACAAAGTTTAGGGACTTCCATCAAATCGTAACTTGCAGGTTCTACCAGCTACATGCAATGCTAAATAGGTAACCAGAATTTGAAAAGTTATATTGAGAATTCATGGATGAATATGAGTCATTGTGGCACATGGAGTTATCTTATTCTTCAGAATATATTATTAAAATCATATATTACGTGCCATATCATCCAGTCTTCAAGAATTCAATACACGTCTACCCAGATGAGAGTGGTATTGATTCATATGCAAAGTAAAGCAGCTTAGAGTCTGTGATTGACATACTTATGGTTGGGCCAACACCCGAGCAGGACTTATGCTCTATTGTAATAAAATCTTGTATTTACAGAACATATTTTGCAGAACATTTCTGAGATATATCAGCAAATCAAGTTCAACTCACAAGATTGTTATATTCAGAGACATTTGTGGAGAAATGACTCATTTAAATTTAAAGAGTACCAGCTCAAAACTGTTGCATATGATACTGCTAGTGCATTTTTCTTAGCGACCATTTGTTTGCAGCAGTTTGTCACTGAAGATGGTAAAACATACCTCAATACATCGGGAATTGTGCTGCGTGACTTTCATGTGGATGACTCTGTGTCTGACGTAAAAACTGAAGAAAAATCTTTGACAATACGAGGAGAATATTTGTAGTTTTTGGACACATGTGAATTTTCTCTCCGCCAATGTTGAGCCATTCATCACACCTTGTTTCAGAACATTCCATATGAATACAGAGAGATAGTAATTTCACTGCATCTTGACAATAATTATAGCGTTGGGACACTGAGCCTAATATATAGCATCTGGGAGCAGATTATTTCCAGATTGTAAACAGACCCCACATGTCATTACCAATAACTTCCCCAGAAGGATGGCTGTTGGCATTATCTCTTCAATATGACATCCAATTTCATGACTTACCAGATGCTTGTGAAACGGCTTATGGATCATGTCTTTATATGAGATCAACGAATGAACAAAAGAGATGAAACCATGGTAAAATATCTTTGCTCCAATTCAAAGGCTTCATATTTTAAAAGGGTTTATTTGCCATGCCTGGAACTGTGTGATGCACATCAGTTATAAAAACTCTTCAAGAAGGCTATAAATGCAATTAACCTTAGTATAAATGGAGGTTTTTCATAGTCCAACTTCACGAAAATGTTAGCATGTTTGTCTGCATTACCTAAAAAACTGGAGACTTTTTTGCTAATAGAGCGACATAAATTCAAGATAGTACAAATCAACTGAGACGAGACACATTTCTTCAAGAGAAAACCCTGCATACCTCATTTCACGAGGAGCCTACCCAGATAAGCTTATTGAACATTACTTGTTGCGGCACCGAGCGAAGTAGCGCATTGGTTAAACTTTGGACTCACATTCAGTTGGACCTGGTTTCGAATCCAGGTCCGGCTATCCTGATTTTGCTTCACTGCAGTATCCTCAACCCACTCCAGGCGAATGCTGAGGTGCTTCATCACTACAGGCCATAGCCAATTCCTACCCATCTCTGCATATCTGAGCAACTTCCTCTGTCTCTAAGGACCTCGCTGTCGACGAGACATTAAGCCCTACCTGCCTACCTACCTTGTTGTAAAATGGTACATAATTGCTTTTTAATTCTTTCAAATTATAGCCAATGGGTACTTAGCCTGCAATTCAAGCTGTGTCTGAATGACATAAGCTTACAAACATCATCATGGCCGAAACAGATGGTATAAAATGATTTTACAAAATGTCCAAACTCAGAAAATTTGTGGCATATTGCTTCCGGTTCTCACACAACTGGAGACTGCCATGTGAAACGGAATACTGGTCCTCTTAAATGAGAAGAGTTCAAGTACCCATGTAGGAAACCACAAGCAGATAACAGTTAGCCAACTGTTGGCACAGGTGGTACATGTTTGCCCACATGACTGTAAGTGTTTTCTTATGTGGTACACAATAAGACCATGTAAACAATAGTCACTGTATTTGCTTGGGAACTATTTTTGATGTGGGCCATAAAACACAAAATGATTGACAGAATTTAATGTTTTGCCCACAAGCAAACATCAGTGAATCACCCACTGGTATATTAGAACACGTGGAAAACATGTGGCTGATATATGTCAAAGAGTATGAAAATAAGATCATTTTTCCATATAAAACCCTCCTGTGGTTGACAGGTTCATTTATGATAGTTGGGCATTAACATATGGCCAATTACAGGTCACTTATTACAAAATGACTTACAGAACTCCATATGTGGCCCACAAGCAAACATCAGTAAAACACCCACAGGCATCTTAGAATACCTAAATAACATTTGGCTGATGTATGCCTAAGAGTATGATTATAAGATCACGTTTGCGCATAAAGCCCTCGCGTGGTAGAATTGTTCATTTCTGATAGTTGGGCATCATCATGTGGGAAATTGTGAGCCATTTAACACAAAATGACCGACGGAATTTCATATATGGTGCACAAGTAAATGTCTGTGAAACACCCACAGGCATTTTAGACTATGTAGAGAATGTGTGGGTGTTGTTTGACAAAGAGTACATACCACCTTTTGTGGTATGCCAACTGTTTCTTATTACTGAGGAAACATGATCAGCCAGCTTATGTTCCATTTATGACATACCGACTACATGTTGTGCAGTAGCAAATAGCATTTGTGTATTCAGTTGATTTTTATTTAATATATATAAAGTAAAATTATCACGTGGCATTACTAGTAACAGTAAACCATAGTTTTTAGACCAGAAACCTGCAAAGCATAACATGCAATAAATGCATTATTTTTCATTTTAAATTCTATCTGAAAGTATTCCGAAACTAAAATACTAGTCTTTTAAACAAAACACATAAGTCACAGTATTGACTCGTGATACTAACATTGTCTGTATAGGTAAGTATACATAATCCATTATGTATGTGATGTAAGTATCCAGATGTACTTTGAAGCTTGTATATGAATACATAGTAGAGTAGTTGATAGCATACTTGACTGTAGACTAAAGGTTTGTGCGTTCGATATCAGGTATCTCCAAACAAATCTACTAATTGTGAAGTAAAGCTGAAGATAACACATATAAATATGGTATACTTCAATTTTATTTGAGTTAGATACAATTATTTTTGGGTTTTGAAAATGCATGGCAAGCTGAATCTATGTGGGCCATAAGTGGCCAATAGTTGGACCACGAGTGGCGTACCAACAGTTGGCTAATGACATGTGGTTTACTTAAGGCAGGCCGGAAGCAGAAAGCTGGAAGTGGCTCGCTTGTAGTTAACTTACGGGCAACTCTTGTTTTCCCAGACATCAGCCAACAGTTCATCAAGAATAAGTGGCCCGCTTGTGGTTGACTTAGGGGGAACTCTGGTATTGCCAGACATCGGTTGACAGTTAAATATCCATATGTAGCCCATGTGTAAACACATCATACCACAGTCATCATTCATAATTTGTGTCATGTACATCTGCAGATGCACTCCGCTTCTTGAATGCTTTTGGATGCCGTTTTTGGATGCTTGTTCACAATCATATCGACACATGTGGGCTAACTATATTTTGATACTTGGGTAATCACTATACGGCTGTATCATAATAGACAGCTGCATGAATATCCAAGGGAAATTCATGACCTGAACTATTGTCGTCAATTCTTTAGTACAAGCAAAATTTAAGTATCTCAGTCCTTCTTTATGCAAGGTTCATTTGCTGCACATTAGGGGGCAGCTCCAGAGATCAAAATTTACATTGGAGCAGCAATATCAAATGATTATATCACCAATACACCACTTAACACAACTGAAGTTCTATCGTAACGACTGCTTCATGCCAATCCTCAATTATTGCTCTCATCACTGAGATAAACCATTTGGATTGTTAGTTGAACATCTTTTATTGGAAGAATTTTCCTTAAATGTATTGTTTGTCAAACACGAAAACTAAATACCTCGAAGCAGCTCATGAGTCACTTGCCCCATACATGAGGCAATTCAGTAAAATCGTTCCTCAACTAAAGGATAGATTACGCTGGACCAATCTTCATAGAATCGGTAACATGTAGGAGGAAGACCCAGATTAAATGTTGCAATGCGATATACATTTATTTGTATGGCTAAAAAAGCAATTCAACTAGAAATTGTCAGTGATATGGCCACTCTAAACCATTCTTTATGCTTTAGAATTTAGTCTCTCTCCTAGGCAGATGTGAAAATATCTACAGAACAATGAATGTAACTTCATCGGAGCTCAAAAAGAACTGCACGTGTTACACACACTTTTCAGAAGTGAAAATCATCATCCCCACAAGGTGTTAAGTGGAAATTCATCCTTCCCCAAGAACTCCATTTCACCTGTCTGTGGGAAACAGTGATAATAGGTTTAAAATTCAAACTACGCAGAGTCATGGTAACCATATGTTTTACATACGAAGAGCTCAGTACAGTGGTCGCCAAAATCAAAGCTTGTCTAAATTCTCGATCTAATGTTCCACTGATCAACAGTGACCCAACAGTTCTCACTGTCCGGACCTCTGTTGGAACCTATAAGAGACCACATACGAAGATACGTACGTTTCCAGGAAACCAATGAATGTGCAGTGTGTTCTGTGCTAAGTACAATCATCATATGTGACTATGATGCTCAATAACAAGGTTACTTAGGTGTACAGAATGTCATAAATTGTTGTACACAGTTCTTGGTATTGTAGGTAACCGTGTAGCAAGCCACAGTCGGCCGACTGTCGTTTTACTGTTGGCACTACTGGATGACTGCCGGCACTGAATACGTATGTGTTTACACTAATGGCTCTGTTGTGCCTGACTGCTGGCAACAGGACACTTGGAATGCCATTTATGGTCCACTGATGGAATGTTGATGGAAAGTAATCTTATGGTTGAGAGTCGGTGACCCATTAATGGCCCATAAATGGCTTGCCAACTGTATTCCAGCACTGGCAGCACTTAACATGTCCAATTTTAGGCCATTGATGGCACTTCATTGTAGTTTTACACGCACTTAAGAGAAAGTCGGGCGATTGTGTTTTCACTGATGGCATTGATGAATTACTGCTGGCAGAGAAAATTTATGGATCTACACAACTGGTCCTGCTATGGCTAACTGCTGGCACCAAGACACGCATGCCATTTATGGGCCACTGATGGAATGTTGATGGAAATGAAACTGATGGTTGAGAGTAGGTGGCCTATTAATGGCCCATAAATAGCTTACCAACACGTATTCCAGCAATGGTCGCACTTAAACTATACGTATTTCCGGTGAAAGTATGGGTAACCATCTGTTGGCCATTTGATGGCTGTGAAAGGGTACATCAATGGACCATTGCTGATGCAATTTGGCTTATTATGTGAAAATTTATGGCTCCCACTTTTTGCGGATAGCTTCTTCAAACTACACACACACACACACGTATGTTTATATGCGTGTGTCTAATATAATTATAGATTATTTGTAAATATATAGTGGTGGAAATATCTATGCCAAAATGCTGTAAATAAAGTGACTCGTATTGAATAATTTGATATTCGTAATGTTTTTCCTGTATGACTGCATATAATTAAAATAAGAAGTTAAAAAAGCATTATATAACCATCTTTGGAAAATTAACATTGAAGGGCTTTTGTTTATCACATCACTAAAATATCCATAACTGGCAACTGCATTTCAAAGCAGATGAATATCATCCAGGTGACATACATACTGCGAAAGATTACGTTGAAGGCAAGTTTCTGGGTTAATATCACTATTTATGTAAGAGGATTTATCTCAACGACAGTATTTTTTTATCTGCATCTTTTTGAAAACTGATTTGTTCGCATGGTAAATTTTAAGGCTATGGAAATAATTTATTTTTTATTAGTGTTTGTTAATAATTCAAGTCAAAATATATTTCTAATTAGTTCATCTAAATGTAAGAATACACAATGGAGTAATGGTTAGTATGCTGGGCTGACAATGCAAGGGGTGTGGGTTCGCGCCTCCTCTCCCGTAATGGTAAGCATGAGATATTCATTTCGTATAATGAGTTTAGTAGTGGAGTAAAGGAAGTTGAAAAGGAAAGTTGGTATTGATGGTCAAAATAATAATTTTTAAGAGATACTGTTAGACGTATGGTGAAAGCATGACTAGTCATCAATAGGCCATCTGATGGCTGTGAAATGGTACATCGATGGACCATTGAAGTTTTAAGCATATGGGCCATGCTTGGGTCATTTGTGTTCACCACACCTAGGCAAGATATGGGCAGAGTATGGCTAGTTAGTGGTGCCACTTCAGGACCAGCAATGGTGTCGGGTGCATGGCAGCTGTTGGCCAACTGTTTGCCGGCTTGGCATCCGAATGTAACTCGTCAATGGACCATATATGGTTTGCTATATTGGGTTTTGCTTTCAGCATTTGGGCGTCATCTATTTGTAATTTTATTAGAGTTGTGATTTGTGATGTGTAATATTTAATTTGCCGGGCCTAAGTATCTACTGTTTTGGGATTCGTGAAATGTTATTACAACCACTTTTTGTTGGCCAGTATGCTGGGAATCGAGTTCTTGAACGAAGTCCTATACCAAAAAAATAAAACAAACGAGAATCCATTTGAGCGGAAAGAAGGAAATACACAATTCGGGTGGCTTATTTTATCACGTAACTTTACTACGAATGACAGCCGCAATAAACGTAAATGTGGTAGGGAATATTGGAAACAATCCTGTAGATACAAATAAATTTGCCAATTTTATCTTCATATTTTTTTCACTACATTAAATGGTTTTTATTACTTAATTAAATCTCCAAATGGGCTGTATCATGTATACCAATTTATTAGGATTGTAGCAAATATTCAATCATAATAAACGCCTAAGCACGTTACTTGTGTTCCAGACATGCCAGAGAAGACCTGCAAAGATGTTATATAAACATATGTAGCCTCGAAATAACTACTACAGCTATAAAATTCATGCACTCTTGAGAACTTATAAACTTATTGCGTTCAGTACTCGCTGTCACACATTGGACCAACATAAAGGCTACGTAACTCAGCCATAAACAGCAATTTAATAAGTACATCACTCCACTTAGCCAACAGACTTTTAAATACATTTCCACTGATAGACGGGAGAAAATAATAATTTAATCACAACTTATTATCTTCTTACTGCAGGTAAACAGCATGAAGGCTACAAACTTCATTAGGTAATTTGAAGTATTTTTTTGGCCTTGCTGCCTGTTTGCGCATGCGCTTGTCCCTTATCAGTTCCACACGACACCACCTCTGCTCGTCCTCACGAAATCACATTGACTGATACAGGAGGCAAGTCCTTTTGCGGAGCCCTTGCGGAGCACGACAGGGCGCCAACAGCCAGCGTCAGTCTATCGTGAAGCGCGTTTACGACGTTAAGTGCTACGGCTATTTCTCGTTAACATTAAGTATACCTATTGTCGTTGTTCTGTTTTTTATTTTGTGTACTTGAACGGATTATAGATCATGGATTCTGAGTTGAATAAAAAAAGGAGTACAGAAAATGGAATAAAACAAGATTGCATATCACTGCTCATCGTGAAGAACAAAGAACAAATAGAGTAAGGGAAGAAAGAGAGTATTCGCCCCCCCCCCCCCCCTTCCTTCAACATGCTGACACCATGACACCAAACTTGCCGCATGTCATAATAATGTAAATATATTGTACAAAATATTTCTAACGAATTTAGGTCGTAAAGTCTTACAAAATAAATATAATTGTACATCGTTTGGATAATTATATGATAATAAAACAAAGTTTAATATGTTTTACAATTTTTTTTTAAATTTCTATTTGCTTGCTATATGTTTTAGCTTACGTTCGTAGGAAAATGGGTTGACATAATCGCCCTACTGTCTGTGTGTCCATGGCGCGTGTGTACGCGCGCGCGTATGTGCTAGGTGTGTAGGTGTGTGTGTTTGTGTGTGTGTGTGTTACACCCTATTTCCTTTTATCTCACCGGGTCGATTTTATAATGAAGAATTTCATGTGTTGCAACTTTCTATTTTAAACTTTTATTCAAAATCAGTTCGCATTTCGCAAACGCTAGTAATTTACTCCGGTTCTTACGACATTGTTCTAAATAACAAGTAAATTAAGTGTCATAACCAAAAATACATGTTCCCAAAGGTATAAAATACAAAAAATTAACACGTTCTACCCAACCAATTTATCCGCGATGTCATATTCAAGGGTTCTACAAAACTGACTAAATTAAGGTTAGGCCTAATCAGGTGACGTTCAACTATGCATCTTGTTGATACAAATGAAAATAACTAGAAAAATTAACATCGGATCCGAAAAAGTTTTAATACCTGAAAAATACTCTCATAATCTCCAAGAATAAAACATAATTTTTTAACTGTATTTGAACCGAGTAGACTACCCAAAATTGTTTTATTCTCAAAATTAGAATACTTATTCTCAACCGATTACATGTTACATCTAGGTAACTTGAAACAATGACATTTCCCAATGTGACGGGCGACCGTCACCGCACGACTGCAAATAATTTTCAACTTGCAAAACAAAGTAAAATATACTCTTAAAACTAGTGGGTTGTGACCAAGTCGCACATGGCCTCTAAAGGTACTAACTGTGTCTGCCTGGTAACCTGTTGAATTGTGCAGCGTACGGCCCGTTATGCAAGAACATTTTCCACGCGTTGTTTTGAGGTTTAAAACTCTCCGTCGTGGCTTGAAACAGAAATAAAATAAACTGTGATGATCTTGCCAACTTCACGTCACTACAAAAATACTTTTAAATATCTGAGGTACCCCGAAAATAACTGTTAATGTCCGTGCGTATTTTTCACGTGCAGCAACAACAAGGCCAGGCAAAGAAGTGTGCAGAGAACTGATGTTTCAGTGATTCGTCGTTAGGAGCGCAGCACAGGCGACGGCAAGCTTTGCAACCAGATTGGGATGGTGCGTGCGCCGTCGAAAACGTGACGTTTCGTTACGTTATTTCCGGCATCTTGGTCAAGAGGACGGAAGTTGAGGGCATGTTTCAAATCTGATTGGATGTTTTAAAATTCGTTGTGTTATACCTCCTAAGATAAATTGGTGTCCGCTGTGTCGGTCACCATAAATTTTCATGTTTTCTGCCATTGGCTGTGAATCGCTTGAACCCTCCCAGGAGTAATTGAAAGCCCCAACGATTTCTTAGAAAAACGGTTTTTTGAGGGGAAATTAATTTGATTGGTAGCACAAGAGGGCGGAGCGGTGTATTTAATGCTGGTACGCGCTGCTCTCTGAGTCAGTTCAACGACCTCTAGGGGGCAAGCTTTTACTATTCAGATATGTAGCATTCTTATTGAAGTACCAATGTAGGCTACTAAAGCGAACAGTTCACTTACGTCACTTTGACGTTAGGCAGGGGCCATGAAGGCCGGAAAATAATTTAAAGTTTTAAATTTTGCGAAATGTTGGCCTTTTAGTCAAAAATTTAATACTGTTACCTTTTGTAACCAAGTTTTAGTAGCTATGTCGTCACCGAGACGTAAAGTGATGGTAACCACTAGAAACCATGGGTAAACTTTTGCAACCACTTGTAAACATTTTCAAACACTTGTAAACTCTTGCAAAACCTTGGTAAACATTTGTAAACACTTGCCAATAATCGTTGATTATGGTCTTAGCTTTTGATATCAAGTAGGATTTATGCGAAACCCCTTATTTTTATAACATTTTAAACAGAAACTTTACGAAGTTTAGGGCTAGTGCAAAGGTCATATTTGCTCGCAGGAGTTAACAGCTGCTCCCATCCACTTGCGATTGCGAGTAAATTAGGATATAACTATTGTTTTATGACCTGTAATGTGTTACCAAAAGGGGCCATTCTTGGTGTAGGAACTAAAAATGATGTGGTAATGTCAAGGGTAAATGTAGGTGCAACAGAAAAATAGCAGCCATTTTTGTAACCATGGTAATTTGGGGTCAC
Source organism: Dryococelus australis (assembly GCA_029891345.1). Lineage (NCBI taxonomy): Eukaryota > Metazoa > Arthropoda > Insecta > Phasmatodea > Phasmatidae > Dryococelus > Dryococelus australis. Next base: position 76,248,556 of record CM057000.1, read on the forward strand.
CTGCTCAATATATTTTGTAATGGCCTTTTGCAGTTTGTATTACTCATTAACATGGCCAGTAAGGAACATAAATATAACCTGTGTGAAAAATGTAAAAGTACTGTCTGAATACCAGCTAAAGTATTGGTACCTGAATCTGGTTGCAATTTATTCTATAATTTTGGCAACCTGGGTTTTATGTAAATGTTTTTAAGTATAAATTTGTTATGTATGGGAAAGGAAAATAATAATGTTACCCTTCAATATGAAATGTTAGAATGATGACCAAAGAAAATTTCCATGTGTAATATTTGTGAAATAAGAATGAAAAGAAAAATGGAAAGAACATACTTAAAATGAAGGAATGAAGGAAATGACCACACTTCTTTGTTTATATTACAAATATTTTCAAACATTCAACTCACCATTACACTGTACAGAAAAATGGTTTTTTTTGCATGCCTTCTACCATTTTAGCGTTCTGATTGGTTTTGCTAAGTCTTATGCAAATCCTGTCTTGCCACGCCCTTCGGTTAGGAAGTGTCAGAAAGTGTGTATGCTCAACCTCGTATTATGAAAGTTAATGGCAATTTCCAGTGTGTGACCTTATTTGCAAAATACGGAAAGGTCTGTAATCCTGTCTTATTTTCAGAATAACATATTTGCTTCCGAAACTGTTAGCAGATGATGCTACAGCCAATTCCGCAGAAAATGGTAGGTCTATAGTAATTGATTTGTATGTAACATGTTTTATTTGTTTATAATTTTATGTAGTCCATAAAATAACTCTTTGGTTTCAGGATTACTGATGACAATGAACAAGAATCTGAAAGTGAATGCCGAAAAGAAAATAGCGGCTCACCACATTATGATTCTGTTACTGTCACAAAAACAAGTGATAATGTTAGTGATGGGTGAGAAACGAAATTGTTACTTGTTAACTTATTTAAAATTATAGTTTTACTTTTATGTTTATTAGTGGAATCGAAGCATTTTTCTGTAATATTTTTTACAGTTTTTCCATACGCTCTTAATTACAGGGGTGTACTTCTTTTGCTTTTGGCAGAACCCATCCTAGAAAATCCTTTTACCTGGCCATTGTAAATATAATCAACCAAATCAGCAATAAAATAAATTGTATTACAGTATTTTATTTCATATATTAGTATAGTTGTTTAAAAATAGTGCATGTTAATAAATGTTGAACAATATTCAGCATTTAATGCCTATATTGGTGAAAGAACTTTCTGTTTGCAAAGTTTCTTCTAAGTTTATAAGCATACCACCAAGTATTGTCTATATGTCTAGTGTACAATGAAAATAATTGATAGATAGTCGTAAAGAAGTGATAATAAAAATATTTTATTCATATGTTCTTGCATCTAAGTATATACTAGTATTATACAATCGTTTATTTACTCAAATAAGTTAATATTATAACCAAATCGTTATTTTTTCTTGGAGAAACAACCCAGTTCGTCTTCCAATACTCCAATCTATACCAGTCAGTGAAGCAAATGCGTTAGACAGTCTGTCACCAAGGTGCAACAACATTTCAGCTAACAGGTGATATTTTGTGTAGGCACTCGAGCCCTTTATAATTAACAGGCCTAACTAATTAATTGCCTCTAACAAAAATAATATCGATCGTCTATACAAGTAATTCTTTTGATTTTAAGCTCTTCGATAATTTCAGCTCCACACGACTGTCAGAGAATCAGAGAAAATGATATTGTTTGTCAAACAGATATCACCCAACCAAGTTGTTCATCCTGGATCAACAGTAATGACATCCCTCCAGGAAACAGAATTGTATCATATTCCAGTGATTCTTCCGATTTGAGAGACATTGGACACTTACATCAAATTCCCATCGAAGTCGGTGGACTAGAAATTAAGAAAGATTTTTATTTGGTTAGTGCTGCTGAAGAACATTTACTGACTGGCCGGAAGATATTTGAGACCAACTACTGATTCGACGAAATAAGACGAATGAGTACACAAAACAGGGTATTGGATTGTTCATTTGACAGTATGAAACTAATCAGGAAAGAAAGAAAATGTATGATGAATGTGTATCACTTTTAACATTGAGTAAAGATATATCTAAAGTGGACTTCCCCAGGTTAAATTTTCTGACCACTCCAGCAGGTACGAATCTGTAGTTCGAGGGACGAACATCACGTCGCACTAATCCATTTTCGTGACGTGTGCGTGGGGAATGCCGGTGACATTGCCACATTAACATCTACCCTCTCTCTCACTCATACTCCATCTCTGTCATCCTCAGTCCCAACTCTGCAACAGTAGAATGTGTTCTGAATGTCTGCTATTTCCACAAGCTGGGACAGACAAGATGGCGGACACCCGAGTTCCTAACTCAATTCGTATATATACGTTTACGAAAATATTACAAGTTCTGTAAAACATATGTATGAACAAAATTAAATTTAATATAGGCATAAGTAACGGGAAACGCTGCACATTACTCACGCGGTTATAATAAAATAATAAACACCACTTTATAAAATACGCGATAACTGTGAATTTTTGTTTTATATATATACGTTATCACACGTGTGCACTGTAAATGGTTTGTGTAGCTTAGAGAGTTAGTGCACAGGTCTGCACCCCATAATTGTAGGTTTTAGAGTTCAAATCTCCAACAGGAAACGAATGTTTCTATGTGACACATTATGGCTGTTTATAACTTATTTAATTGTTAGAAAATATTTAATTCCAGATTATATTTGTCTAAAAGTAATAATACGCAAGTACCAGCACCGTACAATCGACGAGCAGTGGTTGTTTGCTAATTACATCGATTGGTTTCTAAATATAGAATTTGAGCTGTATAGCATGAGTAATGTTAACATGCACACATGAAAGCCTTAAGTTTAAAATTGTCACCGTTCTGTCTTCTGTTGGCCGTATAATCGTAAAAGCGTGTTTAATTGCGGAGAGCACAATATTGATTATAATGCTAATTAAAGATACCCATTTAAAAATAGAGGCATAGTTGTGTTGGGGGGAGGGGGGTCATATATTGGTACATATTCCCCCACTGAAATGAAAATAAAAGTTGAAAACAAAATTACAAATTTTATTTTATTTTAATTCAAGGAGTATTTAATCTTACTTGAACATGAAGAATGTTTATAGCATTTTGTGGTTCTATATCTGTTCAAGAACCCATTTATTATAATTAGATATGGAACTATAAATGAGTAATAATACAGGTTTTGTATTTTGTTCAAAAATAGCAATATGAAATATCTCTCTCCCCTCCCCAACCCCGAGTACATTCCTAGCTACGCCCTTGTTAAAATAATAAACCAATATTTTAATGAGTGGCGTAAATGTCCGTCTTACAAACATGTGAATACAGAACCTTGTTTTCCATACATAAGCAGTGCCGTTACCCACATCATTTTCCATACAGTAATAGTACTCGTACGTTAAAATCTAGACCAATGCAGCCTTGAGGGGAAACATGAAACAATCGTCGTACGTTTTTAATGCACCACAAAGAGCCTACAAATAAAATTTGGTTATGTGTACCCCTGTCCCCTGCGAGTTGTTTTGACTGCCATTTACAAGTTTCTATTAGCACTTAGGTAATGTGTGGGTATGAACGGATGCGTCCTATTCTCCCTTCTGCTATAGAAACTTGTATGCCATCTGCTGTGCCCATGTATATAAGAAAGTAGCAAAAATTGAGTATCGTGTAAGGCCGGCTTAAACGACTCACGCTTCTCACAGAATTTAGGCACCAGAAACTTATTAAATTCTTTTTAAATATCGGAAGGAAAACTGTTTTGCAAATATGATACACTATAAACTGCTAGTATTAAACTAACATATTACAATTTACATTGCTAAGTGGTAGGGGAATGCTAGTAAAAATGAGAAAATGCCCACGATAAAAGAATCTAATCTACACTTGCTGTATGAATGAACACTCCTTGTTATGAAGATGATTGTACATGTTATAAATTATATTTAGTTAGTATAGTATAATCGTGCAAAAAAAATGACTGGTCGTTAACGACAAAAGTAGGGTATTTGTTCATTCAACCAAACATGGGGCACACAGGACATAACTACTTTTAGGAAAAGTAAATGATAAGTATGTAAATATGCCACAAACTTAGCACACAAGAATCCCCTACTGTCACAAATAATTCAAATTTTTACATTGTGTTCGTAAATTGCTGTCATTAACCATCTATAGGCTAGGAGACAACAAATATTCCAGTATACACGAAAAACGTCTGACACAGTTAAGATATTTAATAATATTTCTGTTATTCTCGGTAACAACTGTGCACTACGAACAGAGAAATGTATTTATTCTGCTGCGTTTAAACACACCTGCACACCGTAATGCAGCGTAAGTTGCAACGTCTGAAGTAAAGCTGGATTTACAATAGAAATATTTAAGTATTATATTATGCGCGGAGTTGTGTGCAGAGGAAACGAGTGTATGTTCTCTTATGTTTTGCTTCCCAGTGGAACTTATAAGGTCGTGTGCGTTGGTGGGATTTCCTTAAGCATTGAAAGCAATAGTTGTATTTTATATATTTAGAAAATATATCAAGGCTACATTGCAATCAGTACAGATCAGTCGGTGTTGCTAGAGGCGAAACAGTAATGTAAGGATAAAACAATATGACAAAGGCGTGTGTGTGTATATGTTGAAAATTATATGTTCACAAATAATAAGCTTCTCTGATAGCAAATATCGGTTTTGAAGTATGATCTGATTCAATATGGTTGTTTTATACGAGGTTATGTTAGGAACAAAAGTAAACATGACAGGCTTGCTGCCTGTTTCCATTAGCTGGAATTAAAATATTTATGGGAAACTGCAAATACAGAAGACGTGTGTCTGTATGACATATAAGCGCCTACTGCATAATTCTAAATGCATTAGTTTTGTATTGTAAACGTAGGCCGTATCCGAAATGTCAGATTGTGATGACAAAATGATCACGTGACACGATTTTGTATACAAACATTGTGACGTATTTGGTAAATTGATATTTCGTATCTTGTATATAGCGGATGTTAACAGAAATACAAAATGACAAAATCAGGGCCAGGTTGGTTTTGACATTCAAAACTCATGTGCGAATGCGTACTTGAAGCGTATTTTAAACAAATAACTGTTCATATAATACAATAGACATGTTTTAAAAAAGCAAGTAAGTGTTGTACATTGTTAATATATTTCGCAACACATGTTTTATTATAAGTTGTTATTGGATATTGTATTATTTTCTTGTTTATTAACATATTCTCAGCATTCCAGTGATGATTGTAAAAAATATTACGACCTATTTAAGCATTTAATTTATATAAAACAAGTTTTCACTGTTAATATAAGAATGTGTTGCCGCAGTGCTAAACAAGTGACTGACGACCACGTCCGGATTGAAACGTACGAATTGACAAATTACAAAGTAACGAATTTGTCCTTTCGGACACGGCCTTAGCTTGACTATTAGTGATTGGCACCGAGACATTGCATTCAACCGATGTTTAGTGCAAAAATAGTTATATTTTGTAATGTACCTAGTCTGAAGTAGAATATTGTGACTCTCTTTGTTATGTCTAGTTTTCATACGTTCGTTAGCGCTAACATTACTGATAAACACTTCAGTGTCAAAGTTTTTCGCACTTTTATGAGTCCGAGGTGTCAGTGTAGAATCTGCAATAGTGTACTGTGTTACACTCGTGTAAATGTAAACACACACACAGCTGCCACCTTTTCAGACAATATCCACTAATGCAAATCGTATTATTATAAACTTGGATCTTACAGAGACGGCAGTCGTACTGTCGCTTTAAAACAGACATATGTAAGAGTTGAGTCCTATATGTGATCATCAATGTCATTTTCCCACAGTATCTTAATGAGATGCACGCTCATACAGCGTTCGCGTTCGTCTACGTAAGTAAATGTATTACAAGTCTCGGGAAATAACATACGCCGTACACAGCGAAACGAATATGTGTACGTCTCGCGCACTTACAGCCCATAAGCTACTATTTTGAAAATCGGTTTATATGTGGTTCTTAAATGTTATTCCTAATATTTCTTTTTATAAACTGGGAAACAGAGGTATTAACTTTCAAGAAACGCTACTGAACAAAGTTCTTAACAATGGAGACCTTATACTCTTTAACCATCAATGATCTTTAAGAGCCGGGATAAACCTAACCAGTTTTCTTCGTGATTTGTTATAAACCGGGCGTGGCATTGCATTTATAGTTAATATGTGACAACACTACCAATGTTTTTACAAGGCAAGGCATAGATGAGCGACAACATTATAGCATTATCCGGCATTTAATTTTTATTCATAGCAATATTAGTGTTAAAAGGAAATTTACCTCTAGTTGTTACCAGTTTTAAAGATACATTATCGATAACTGCGTTTACTGTGTCAAATATATATTTATTCCTTTCTTGTAAAAATGTCATGATTGGTTAATAGGAGCACTTTCATTGCCATGCGCTTTCCAGCTACAGCTGGACTATTTCCTATCCCATGGCCACTCTAGTGTATATATTTACTCAATTCTTTTAATACTCATTGTGTGGCATGAAATATAGATTAGTCTCAGAAAATCCAAACAAGAACTGTATGGACATTAAACACTGCCTGGGTCAGCAGTATGCCTATGACAGGACAAAGTTTCACCCAAATGAAAGCAATCACATCATCACATGACATGCCTTGCTGTTAAAAAGATACGTCCTACCATTTTTAAAACAAGCTACAGTATGCTATAAATGAAATAGCATGGTTGAAAATAGAAGTAGCAGCAAAAAAATATGCTCGCTTAGCAATGGCTGTAGGTGCCGTTGTAGAGACAGATGGAGCATGGTGTAAGCGGTCATACGGAAATTACGACACAATGTCGGGGGTAGTAAACAATCCGTGTAAATTAATCACATATATTGTTTTATTAATAAATCGTGTCATTAATATGTAAATAAGCACTTTATTTTGTGACTGCACATATTTTTTTCTTTCACTCTTGCATTATTGGTATTCAGACTAACTGCGACGTCGTTGTCCCAAGGGCGTGGCAAAGGGGCATAAAAACTTACCTTACATTAAACACGAAATATCTGAAAAACCTAATGAGTGTAGAAACAGTCCCTCAAATGAGGGCAAAAGCATGCATACCTATCAGCTAGCAAAAATAGAAAACACATGACTTGATTTCTTTCATTTACTATCAAATAATTTATTTCCAAACATTCTGGTGTGTGTGTGTGTGTGTGTGTGTGTGTGTATATATATATATATATATATATATATATATATATATATATACACACGCACAGTATATTTATAACTTTTGAAACACTTTAAATGGTGCCATGCAAACAATTTAGGCACATTCAAAACCTTTAATCAGATATCTCTTTAAAAGCTAGTGATTATACCAAGAACTTTTATTTGATAGCACAATAAATTTTTCTTTTAGGTTGCCATTCAAAATGGCGAAATAATAGTGGTATACAGAAAATTCCATGGTAAACTCTTTCTAGAATTCTTTCTGGAAAATAACTTTTAGTTTTATTTTTATCTTAGAAAATACCTGCAAATTCTAATATTTGCTGCAGTCCAAATGACCACATATCAAGTTACAAGATATTTGGAAAACTTTGAAATATTAAAAGAGAAACATTTAGTTTTACTTTTCCGTATCTGCATTAACCTTAGAAATATCAGCGAATTTCTAGAATTTATTTTGGTAGTCCACATGACTATATTTAAAAATATTTAAATGACTGTACAAATCTTTATGTGTCCAACATTCTTCAATGTCATACTAAAGATATTTGATTTTTTTGATGTTACTCTACTGGTGCCAGATATGGCGCAAAATACCTTTAAAAAATCTTTAAAATGTTTTAAACAGACACAAAAACTTAAGATGTCTGCTATACCTATGGCTAAACTTCACAATGAAATTATTTTGCCGTAATTTTTGTATGTACTGAATTTAAAAGTTTACAAAACTTTAACAATGTTTTTGTTGTTGCTTTTTTTTTTTTTTTTTTTTTTTTCCATGTACATTATTTCTTTAAAGTGTTTTCTCTAAACTCGGCAAAAAGACAATATTTTAACATCCAATTAAGTGCCGAAAATCATATTGAAAAATGGACAGTTTCAAGTATTTTTTTATACGCTCTTATAGCACCTGCACCATCTATCATTGGACATAAAATATGTCCCTGCTGTCGGTCTGATGGGCCATAATTCCTATTTTTATATCATAATAATTTTTCTGGCTTCTTATTTTGTCGTTGCAGAACCCAGGCTGTCATTTTCTGCCGAATGAACCAACGCCTGGTGTACTTATCCAGGCAAGAAACAATAATCCCTAGAGGGGTGGCTGGAAATGAACAGCCAACTCCCGTATAAAGATGTTTCTAAGCTATTCCCCCACAAATTATTTTCCGTTGCAACTTTCGGGCGCAGAAAGTGATGTTACGCCGGTCACCACGTCACCTAGCGCAGAATTCAAACACGCCGCCCACCAGTGGCGCTCCAAGCGGTGTGGCGTGAACTCCAGTCGTTTGGAATCCCAGTGGCTAGCGGGCCCGCAATCATGCCACATGTGTGTGCAATACTCTCCCGCACCGGACGCCATTTTCTTACCCATACAAGGAAATCTTCATCGCAGAGTCAGCATGGGACATTATTTTTGGCCAATCTTTAATATTTGTATAAGTTTTTCACCAACATTCACAATATTTGTATATTTTCAAAGTTTATATAAACATGGTTTTAGAGTGGAAAGATTCTCGGCGTAAGGCAGTGCGTGTTGCTTAGCAGGCGAAGGCAACCGAGCAGTCCCAGTGTAAAACGCAGTCGATCGCATCGGCTGACCATTGTTGAGGGAGGGGCGGATCAATTATTTTCAGACACTGTCTCAAATCAACGTTATTTAAATGAGCGTCAGAAACTCACATTGCTTCATCTGTGCTTGCTCTAAGACAAATAACCTATCTGATAGAGACCATGTTGTTGATAAAAACTGGAATAAATCTGATACATCAATGGAAGCAGATATAATTATTGAGGGGTTCAAGTGCAGTGTGGGGATGCATTGAGTTAAATATCGCCAGCTGATAGGTAAGAACGTAAAAATAAAAGTCATATTTATATTTATTGCTAAAATGTTGTGGTTTTATTAACATTAATTTATGTCTTATATTATAAATGGGCATAGTTTAAAGGTAAAGCCAGGGTATTGTCCAAATATTTATTTCAGTTGCTAAATAACAAAACATGAAATATTGTATGGCAAGTTCTTTAAAAAATGTATCTGTATTTTGGCGATGGATATAGCAGTGTCATGAGCCAGCTTGAGAAAGCTAAACTGTATGGTCCTACATTTGTCATCCAAAAAATAGAGGGTGTTAACCATATATTAAGATATTATCTGAGATGGTTACAATATATTTGTTCGAAGACAAAAATGCGTCTTGGAGATGTTCCAATGGTGCTTAGTAAATTACTGTCAGGCCAGCTACAGCATTTTCGTTGTGCCATCACTGGAGCTATCAAATACAGGAAAAGTCTAGTCGGAATAAACGAACAGCAGCGTATAAGGGAATTACGCAGTGATTTTCACAATGGACCATTTCATGTCTTCGGTGACCATTCGAAGTGTCCTGCAAGAGAATACTTCTGTAATGGTTCCAGAAGTGGAGATGAATGTTTAGTTCTCAATATGAAAAGTGTTGGGATATGGGATGAAATAATGTCAGCAAATAATATTCTATCTCATCATTCAGAAAGTATCTTGTAAAATATGACTAAAAACAGGGCTGAGTGTTTTAACAACACAGTCGCAGATTTCTAGATGGCAAAAGAGTAAACTTTTCTTTGCATGGTGGATATCTCACAAGTGAACTATCTGCCATTTATTGTAATACAGATGACAGCAAACTGGCTGAAATTCATTTTAAAAAACTAACCAAAGCCCTGGCAAATTTACAAAAAAAAAACTTGCAGGTAACAAAATATTTGGTAGAGAAAAGAAAAAAGAGGCACACATAAATCAAGAAGACCAAAAGGAAAATTAAATTTTCGGGAAAAGATTCTCACTACGGCATTTTTCCTCAGACTCCGGGCTTCAATCTTGAAGAATACAATAAGAAAAAGGAACAATTTTTGAAAGGACTGCAATGTGACAACAACAAAATACTTAACATTCAGTTATTTACCACAGGACAAAAGCATTACATGGTTTGGAAACTTGAAAGAGCAAAACGTCTGACTGCTTCCTTTTTTGGGAAAATATCTCCCATGAGAGCAACGACACCATGCTCTTAGAATATATCTTATATTCCACCTTCTATGGCAACCAGTCGACTGGATATGGATTTGAAAACGAGCCTAATGCAATAGCACAGCTGGAACAGGAATTTGGCCTAGCTGTCAATCCTTAAGGACTTTTCATTGACAAAGAACTTCCTTTTTTAGCAGCAAAACCTGATGGGCGCATTGGTTGTGATGGTATTGTTGAAATAAAATGCCCAGCATCTGCCAGGACTATGAATCCGGAGGCTGCAGTTACGAGTAATAAAGTTAACTTTTGTGAGATAAAAGATGGGGAAATGTATCTCAAAAACAACCATACGTGCATGTGCCAAGTTCAAGGGCAACTCCACATCACAGGTCGCCAATACTGTTTGTTTGTTTTGTGGACTCCTAAAGGAATGCTGGTTCAGAAAATTAAGAGAGATGAATGCTTCTGGGAAAACTTAATGGAAGACAAACTAAGCCATTTCTACATGAATTGTTTACTGCCAGAATTGGTAGACCCAAGGTACACATGTCAATTGCCCATAACTGAGACTGTAAAAGTTTAATGGGGAAGAAAGTTTTTTGAATGCAAAATAGTTGGAATAGGTTTCTAGTAGTTCGATAATGGAGGGGGGAAAGCACAGCATAACCATTTTTATCCTAGATATGTACTTTACGAATGTTGTAGAAATTACATCTTAAAAGGAATTAAAAAGTCGATTTTTCGACTCCCTGGCTATGAAAAGTGTAAACATAGCTGTGCGGCGGGATTTGGTGTTAATGGATATTGTTTTATGTGATTATTCTCAAAAGACCTAAATAAGCCGAACATTATTACATATTGGTTGTCGGACTCTAACGAAGGGACCACGAAATCTCGAAAGAGAATTTGCAAATAAATAAAGTTACAAGTTCGACCTTAATTTTATGTTTTGTATTGCAGTTTTTATACAGTACTGCAGAGTTTCCAGAGGTTGTATAATGACGGTTAGGAGTCGATGTGCCATTGATGAGACTGAAAACGTGCGTATGTGAGGAAGCGGGAGGGGAATGGGGTACGAAAAATTCAACATGCTTTAAATAAGTTTTTTTGGGAATGCTACCAGTACAAATAAAGTGCAGGCGTGATGTGTATGAAAGGGGCAAAATATTTGTTGCCTAGAAATACAATTCATACAAACTAATAATTTTTTGGCTGTCAAGTCTGAATATCTCATTTCTTTTATGTACACGTCAAGCATTTATTTAATATTTAAATCTCATTCAATTCATTGTTAATAATTTTAGTATTTTCATAACACAAGTCGCACTAGCATTTCTATTGGAAAATTTTCAACACAGCAGAAATTTACATTGAAACGATTATTCACTGTGGCTGTATATTGTTGTACATTGCGAAATTCTGGTTAAGGTGATTTCTATTTAATTATTTGAGAATTAGACAAATATTAATATAGGCGAGGTTACGGTTGGACCGAAATACGCCAGTCACATTTCTGGTGGTATATGTGGGTTAAGCAATGTTGCCATAGATACTTCAGGAAATTCGAAATTGAAAAATTTGTAATTAAAAGAGGAGGGTCTTCTCCCCTTACTCAAAACTGTATGACTTTCACTGTTAATATGCATGGAAAACAAATTCTCTGTGTATTTTTGTTACTTGTTAAGATCACATTTTTGCACATTTTATTTACAGCATTTGTAATTTAGTGTTAAGATGTTTTAGTCACTCGTTTCTCGACAGGTGAAGTACGGGGGAATATGGCAGGATACAAAAATGTATGGTAGCTTTTATGAAAAAAATTCCAACAAACGATCTTTTGCTTCGTAATAAGTTACATGACTAGGCACGTATTTTATTTTATAGTTGCTACGCAGGATAAAATTTGTTTTTCTCCATCGTGAGTTGCTAGTAGCTATGCCATTAGGGTCGTGTGTTATGTCAAAGTTTAATATCAATGTTTGGGTTTTTTGTTTATTTATATTTAAATAATGTTTGTTAGAGTATAATTGCAAAACTTTTTTAAATTCAATTTTGGTATAGAGTGAATGTAACCCAGCTAGTTTCGAATTTGCAGATGAATATGATTATAAAATTTTTTGGTTATTTTGAGGTTAATTAATTAGGCGAAAATATAAATATTTGTCATGTATATGTTAATGAACATAATCTTGCACCAAGAACAGTTTTGGGTGAACGATGAGCTGTTGAAAAGTAAGTTTTAGATTGTGATAACTATTTTGCTTTAGTTTTCATGTGTAAACATGTGTCTGAAACTAAGGTGACAACGTGTAAATTATGCAAAATGAAATTTCTAGTTAAAAGGCCGCAAATTGAAGCAATTATAACAATATTATTTTTGGTGTTATGTGAATTATTTATTTCTCATTTGGATTTATATGCCGTAAAAATCATAGCCAAAAAAATATTATGATGTTAACTCTTTGATTTTAAATACGGCTCACTTGTAGAAACATTTTTACTTCAGACCGTAATATCTTTAACTTTATTGTGGTTATGATTAAATTATTTACAATATATGTGTATTTGTCTTAAAGTTTAATGATAATGATGTAGTATGTGTATTACATGTATTTGAATTTGATTGGACTGTGTCCATTGCAACATGAAACTCTATGCTGACAAGAAAACAAGAGGCCACAGAAGTACAGAACGAACACAGAATATCCACACTTAATAAACTAGCAAGTAACATATAGCGTAGTAGACAGTAAAGGTTAGTTCACAATTATAATACATAAGCATAACATACAGGACATACTGCACAAAACCATAAATATTATGCGAACCTGGTTCAAAACTGACGAGTAATATATTATGTTTTGCCAATGAACTGTTATGACGAAAATGACATAAGTTAGCAATATTAATTAATAAATGAGTTTATAATTGTTTATTATGGATTTATAGAGCACTCAACTATCATAAAAGAAGGAAGGACGTGTCCTATACCCGAACGTTTTACTCCATATGGGATCAACAGGACAAATAAAATAAATAAAAAATTAATCGGCATGGAAAATGTAAATACAGTCGGATTAAAAAAAGCGAAATTAAATATTTTTTTGAGTGTTTATTGCATTCGCAATTTATTAAAACCATTATTTTTACCATCATAAATGACCTTTAGTATGTTAACGTGTTTCATAACTATCGTTACAACATATTAAATTGTCTGATTTCCACACATTAATCATCGTTAGAGTATGACATAAAGCGAAAGGACACTGCTTTGGATCATCGGCAGAGTGCTGTGTGAGTGGCACTGTGTAAGCGCGCACGGCAGCGAAAACTCATGGAGTGTGCTATCAGTTGATGGGGCGGGTGAAAACTGAGGGGATGACCTTCGAAGGGGTTTAGAAAGGGTGAAGGAGGAGAGCGGTCGTGTGCCAGCGGTTTGGAGAGGGGGAAGAGACAGCGAGGGGAGAACTGTTTCTGAGATTGTCCGCACATCACATCAGCTAAAGACACTCCAGCTCATAGCTTAACAGCGAATTTTGCTCCAGGCAGACGGCGCCCTGAATGATGTTTTTAAATATTTTAATCACATTTGAAGTACAACGAATTCAAAAACCATTGTATATGATACAGTAAGTGTAAAATACAACATAATTTAAAACATGTAACTCTTATTCAACAGCTATAAGCGCTGAATGTTCAGCAGAAAAACAAAGATAAGCAACACACTCCACGTATAGGAATTTCTTCCTCCTTAGAAAAGTCTAAGAAACAGAGCACCACATTTTTGAACTGCTAAACTAATAAATTTTAAATACTTTTATTATATAACTATTTTATGTGCTTACCAGTGCTACCTAACAAGTAAATATTTTAGTAGCATTTATTTACGGTACAAATATCGTACCAAAATTCAGTTTAAAAACATTTAAAATTCAAAAACTAGTTTTAGTATGCATTGTCAACGAAATACTTTCTTACGATTCTCCAGTCTTTGTTTATTTATTTATTTATTATGTTTCGTTCCGTGGTGCCCATTCTGTAGTCAAGTCCCGAGGCTACAAAATATGTCATATACAGTAGATTACAAGTCATATGGACTACGAAATAAATATTACAATTTGTAACTAAAATACAAGGAAAAGTTTATTTAATCTAACTATATAACCTTTTAATGTTAATGAAGGTATTAAATGTTTGTGATATATAATTGATCAAAACATGCAAATATGTTACACTTGAGTAATTGTTCAAATGCTTGTTTCAGAAAGAGTGACAATACCGTGTATAAAATAGAGAAGATCAATTATCTGCACGAATAAATAGCGAACTACATAAAAATATGTCAGGTATATGACACGTACATCTGTACAGTGTCAATGACTGAAGTTTGCACGATGTCCTACAGTTGGAAACTTGGCGTCTCACGAAGACAGCATCACAGCAGCCCGGGTATAGTTGGCAGCAGTGTGAAGTGCAGCCCTGCCTAATTAACTCGCCTGTTCTTCCGCCTTCTGGTTATGAACCTTAAAAGCGAAAAGAGGGAGGGAAAAAAAGCGCGTGAATAGTTTACTGGCGGCTCGTCTTCGCTTTCTATGTCCAGGTCTGGTGATACACCAGTAGAGATAATGATTCATCACGTGAAGGTTGACTACTTATAGCACTGAATGTACACTATAAACATGAAATAAGGAAAAAATGGAGACGAATATGTGTCGACCACAGAAAAAGGCTCCCCTGGAAACTATATTAAACGTACTGATCTTTACAGAGGCCGAATTTCACTGATTTAACGGCTGCTTTGAGGCGCTGTAAATGGCGGACACCTGTGAACAAATTAGATTGTACACTTTGCACAGTTACTTTAATGCACAATACACATTTATTGCTGCAGGATAAAATGTTTTTACGTGGAAACATTATTTATCTGCGTTTGGCAGTGTATTTTGTTCCGCAGCATTAAGTGGGCGCACAGAGTATTGACTAGAGTGGTCGCTTTGCGAAGGCGTAATCTACTGTGTATTTTGGGGCGTGATACGATCTCAACCACCTCTGAAATTATTAACAAAATTCCAAATAAATTTATTTTTTATTGACATATATACTTCTCGTGTAACATATATACATCTGTGCAACATATCAAAGTCTCCATCGCAAGCACAACTGACTGACCAGCCTGTAACAACATCTTAACTGACTTTCAGTGAGTGACTTGTATTTCACTGGCAAACATCGCTGATTCTAGTTTACAGTGTACGTCTGAAGGCATATTTTCGTCACTGGTGGTTGGAATTTCACTATCTGGGCAAATAAGAGGTATTGTACACAAAAATGCCGACGTTTGTTACTTGTCTGTAGACATATAAATTGCATCAAAAATATATCTTCCAGTAACATAAAGCAGCAATAAGCTAGAGTGTTTTAAAACATACGTCGAAACAAAAAAAAATCCTTGTGACGTGGCACCGCATCTGTATAACAGTACGAAGGCCTTCGTTCTAATACTGCTTAACATCCCACATTCCTGCAAGCATACAGGACAATTATTAGCTCCAGGTTTCTCGTCTCACTCGTGATCTACTACAACTTCATTCCCACAGAAGGATGTGACGTCAAGCCTATTCGCGGTTCCTTAACCCTTTTTGAATTGAACCTTTGAAAAATCACCTCAAATATGACGTTATTAGTTGTTACCTAATTATGTAATGTACCACAAGCATGTTATACTTTTGTTAACATAAAAGTACCTAATTTTTGTGTTAAAATGTAATTTTACTAACATTTTTATCTATAAATTATAATATTTCATTTATAAAGAAAATGAATAAAAACAGTGTGAAGGTAGGAAGTGTTGGTAATGTCTAGTAAGAAATTGTTCTTATATAAAATATTATTACACTGAGTGAGCACAAATGCGATGCGTTGTCCCATTGCTGTAATTTTCTAGACTCGGTTAAACGTTGTTTTCGAGAGGCGGAGGAATATCCTGAAAAGCAGAACTTCAGCAGGGCTTCAGAAAAGTTTGAAGTAATGGTTAGTGGGCATTAATACGTATGCCCTTAGTGTAACGTGACCTGGATACCGAAAACAAGATCTCAGTATTTTTGTCGGCTCCAAACCACACGGTGAGACATGCCCGAAGGTTGAGCGCGAGCCATCTCCAGACGAACACTCACCAAGGACCCAGATTGTGCACAAGGGAAAATACTGCTGAGCAGATGCAAGACTGCATATTGTTCGGTAAATGTGACCCTTGTGTCGCCCTTCAACAACGAATTTTTATTTATTTATTGCTGGTTATTATTATAAAGTTTATAAACTGACCCGATGTCACAGTCAAATAAAACCAGAGGCGCACTCACGGGAGTTTTGTGGGCTTAAGCCCTTCACAGAAATAGTATCAAACTTGAAATCAAATTCAAGAGCATTCAGCTATGTAACATAATTTATCAATTGTGTATTAGTATTACTCAAGAGGAGAAAGAAATACTAAACTAAGAGGGATGAGTGATGTAAGAGTGCCAAGTGACTAATGTATTTTGCAGGGTACCGTAAAACGTCAAGCTAGTATTAACCATCATTAAATTCTTGTAAATAGCAATGCAGTGATGTTATTGAAGTTTCGAAACAAACTCTAATGAGACTTGACTTTGTGCTGAAGAACGGAAAAAAAAAAAACTAAATGTGTGATGCAGAAACATGCCAATCTGGGATGAAAAACTACATTAAGTCTTAATAATTTTACTGTCAAATAATTATTTTCTCTTTTTGCATTATATTTTTTTCCATTATTTGCGAAATGAGGCACTTATGTAAATGTGCGTAATTTGTCTATACATTTAAATTTTATTTCATAAGTTTTACGTTATTATAGAGTAAAGTTGATATGTTCTGAAATATATTATTGTTATTTAAATATTTACTGAACCAAAGGCCCTCATATATTCAGTTACCATGTACCGTGATGAAAATTTTATTGGACGAAGTCCCTCCCCTCCCAGCTTCAAACCCTGGGTGCACGCCTGAGTAAAAAAAAAAAAAAAAATGGGGTGTGGCTGTGTTGGGGGGAAGACCGTTTGTTTTGCGTGAATACGTTTACATTAACGCGTTCGGACGCCTTGATGTATTTTTTAAGTTCCTGGCACGACTTCACTCGTTCGTATAGGGTTTTATGTGTATCACTGGATTGCTTTTGATATGCTCTTTCCTACCGTATACGATTTCTGTATATCGACTTGGCTATTTGACAAGTATAGGCCGACATTGTGTTTAGTTTTATTGATTTGTTACATTATACACATACAATTTCCCCATAATATTGCGACACAAATGTTTTTATACACGCAATCGATTGATTTTGACGAGATACACAAAATGGGGCCCAGCGTTATCTTTGAAAAATAGATTATAAATTTTATTCATTATGGAATTTCATTACCTGTGGTCACAGGCTCTGAAAAAAATTAGAGGAGTCTTAGGGTATCTGATGGGACACCAGGCAAAACTAATCAAATCAATTTTTTTTATTATTTATTAAAAATTAAAATTTTGTCATATCCATATAGTACAGTACCCATGTTACTCTCTAACATTTTTATTTTAACATCTTTATAACTTAAAGAAATTTTTTTTTTAATTGTATATATTTCGTGTTTATAAGATCTTGGTAAATTCATTTTTAAGTATATTTGCTTTTCTTCAGAGAAAAAAAAAACAGTTTTTATAATCTCCAAATGTTATTTCGTTTTTGAAAACTAGTTGTTTATCTCCTTTATATTTTTTATTCTTATTTCACTTTTAGCTTTAATTGCACACATTAATGATCATAATTCAGGAAATTCTGTAATTATTTTCCCATTATTTTCATCTTTCATTTTGCCTATAATTTTTTATTGATTTGTGGTATATTATATACATTTTTTTGGATAATCTCTAGTATCAAATTCATTTATCATTTATTTTATATAGAAATAAAAATCATTCATTTTTATATTATATATGAAAGACTGTATATCTTTGTAATATAATTATATATTTTCTTTATATTTTGATTTCATAGTTTGATAATGTTAAAATGACAATTCTTAGAAATTTCTAATATTGATATTCCAATATAAATTGATGTATTAAATAATACTTTAAATTTATTCTTGTCGACAGCTGCTAAGTTTTCATTGATTGTTGTTATGTGTATATAATAAGGTTATGATATTAATTTTTCGTATTTAATAGAACTGTTTGCTAGTGTTTTATCTACTATTTTTTCTGATATTTCCCATAGTTTTAATGTAAACTGAATTAGTCTTTAATGTATTAAAATATTTTTAAATCATTTGCTTCTTTTGTTATCTGTCTACTAGAATCAATATATTTTAAGGCAATTTAAATGACTGAATTTTAAAATTCATTGAAATGTTTCAAATATGTTTATATTCTAAACATAATTTTAAGTTCTATAGTTTAAAAAAACATTTTTCTTTATTTTATATAGATGAAATTAATTTTTCGTCTTGCTTCTGGAACTACAGGAAAATCTTTATGAAAATCATTTAATTTTAAGGATATTATAAATTAACTTCTATGTACTTCTTCTGAATCATTGGTAGATTTTTTATTTTTTATTGCATTTTTTACTAAATTCTTTAAACCATTTAAATTTACCATTTGGTAAATATGATGCAATTTTCCGTCCATATTAAATGTTTGCATCTTAGTACAATAAATAATCAGATTATATGTTTCTATCATAATTATATCAACATTTATTCTTTGCTTTAATGTATATTTTACAACATTATGAAATTCCACCGCTAATATCCCTTCCTAAAAATAAAATAATTGTTTAATCATTTAATAAATCTAATTAAATTTTAACTATATTTAACTTTGAACATTAAGATAATCCAGTACCTGTAAAATGCAAAGAAGAATCTAAATTATATGTTTTTAAAAAATGTCTGTAAATTTTCTTATATATCAAATAAAATTAATACATCAATTTTATTATATGAATGTGTACACTCATGTAAATATTTTATAGTCTATCAGATGTTTCCAAAATGCATTTTTTTGCATGAGTCTAATATTTGTCAGTTATGTGCTTTATTTAATTTTGTATAAAGTTTTATTTTGGTGGTAGTCCTATTTCTTTACATTTTTCATCGAAGTCCATATATTCGAATGGATAACCACATATTTAATTATTGAATACATTTTTCTCTTTTGTAATATTTTTCTGTTTCTCTGCTTTACTTTTGTAAAATTTTAAGATAGTAGATCCGTACTAGAATTTATAGTTTTTAATGTATCAAAAATCCTAAATCTACACCATTTATAACTTTCTTACTGAACAAAATATATTTATATTCATTACAAGGTATTAAATTTATATCTTCATTATATTCTACTAATTCTTTAATAAATAAATGAGCATCATAACCTTGTAAACTGTAAATATATGTTGGTAAAAATTTGGGTTTTGATCATTTATATTAAACTATAAGCAGCACATCAAAATTCTTCAGTTAAGTTATCTTTAACCTTTTTGTAAATTAATTTTAATACGTTTGTATTTGTTTTCATTTAATTTTACTTCTGCATCAAGTACGGAACAAAATTCTTTTTAAATACTTCAATTTACCATAGAATTTTAGGCATTCTTTATAACTTTCCTTCGAAAATTTCTCATATATTTGCATTGTTAAATTCTTCTAATCCTTCATCTGTTAATATTTTAATTTAAAAATTCTTATTGTACATTTTTTAATTTCTTAGGTTTATTTTTTGACATTTCAAAACTATTTTGCTGCATTTTTATCAATATATTATACATGTTTTATATAATCAATTTTAGAATATTTTATTTGTTAAAGAAATATTTTCAGTTCGTATATTTGATATTTCATTTTATTTTGCCATTTATATTCTTACAATTTCAGTTTTTAAACAACATTGTTCACGTTCTTTTAATTTTCCTTTAGAATAATATTTTCACAAGCAATCATCACAAGAAAAATGTTTTCTGCTATGTTCATTATTTTGTGATGAAATTAATTTTGATTAATCTTTCATCCAATAATATTATTATAATTAGTGAAGTAAAATACATTTATATGTCTATATTTCTTCTCTTCTGTTTCCTGTAAATGATAAATATTATATTTTTCAAAAGAAAATACAATTTTAGAAATACTAAATTTTTCCCAAATGTGAGTATATTTCATTGACAGTTAAATTTTTCCTAATATTCGAGTGATTTTTAAATCAATATTTTTATATTTAGACACTCATTGTGGGTCTTTATCTGGTGGATATAAAGCTGACTTTATCAACAAAGAAAACATTTATATCAATATTTGTTATGTTTTTACAAGCTTTGCTTATTTTAATAATTCTTGGTTATTCTATATATGATGAAGCATTTAATTGCTCATATTTATTGATAAAGGCTGTTCACGTTAAAGTGAGCACTTTTATAATCAACCTTAGAAAAAATTTACTGCCCCTACCCGCATATATTTAAAGGAGCACAATGAGAGACATGTGTCCAGTGAAGTTGGTAACGATGGAGGGGAAAATAGTTCCATATATTAACGTCGAACAAAAATTGTTAGGTAACCACTTGTGATAACTTAAATTATTCCTCTCACTCTCTGTATATTTTAATCCATTGAAGTGTAAAAATTAGCAGATTGGTACAATATTTACTTTTCTGACAATTTCTCAGTTTCACTTGTCCTATGCATGAATAAAGTGATGATACTCATGGTAATGTTAATTTTACATAAGGCGGAGTAATACACAACGTGTATACAAGTAAATCTTAAGCAGGGCTTTCAAAAGTGCTCATTTTACCATTAACATCCTATAGATATTATTAAACCAATACTAATTGATCATCTCCAACTAGATTCTCTTTTTAGAAACTCAGACATTTATATTAGTAATTATGTTTTTGCTTTTTTACAAAACTTTTATAATTTTTTTCATTTCAAATTGTATAGTTAACTGATTGAAATGCAAACACTTGTACCTGATTATTATTTGGAATACAATAATAATGAATTGTTTTTATATTGGCATTTACTCCCTTGTGTTTTAATAGAATATTTCACTATTTTCAACACCTTCGATTTTTATGTATGAATTAAATGATAAAGCTCTCATAAATAAATAAAATTTTATATATTATATATCTGCACACTTTTCTTATAGGTCCTGTTTACTATATATAAGTTTAGTTTCTTTTTCTTTCTTATATATTGGAGGTCATATATCGAACATGTAAGTATATCCTTTAAACATTTTTGTATGAATTATATTCTTTAATAATTCCAACAATAGAAAAATTTAAATAACTAAACATTTGTTTACTGCTTGTTTCCTCTATATCATTAATGAAATCTTTCTTCTTTAATATCTATACATTTTTAATATTTAAAAAAATAAATATTGTATATAATTCTTTATTTTCCAACTTATAAGATTATTCCCATCATGTGTTTTTATTTCTTTAATTTGATCGATCTTCTTCAACAAGCATATATGTTTAATATTTATTATTTAGCCATTTTTCTCAATTCTCTCACTTTCGTTCCACTGAGTTTTAGTGTTCACATTTTGCTCCCTATTTGATCAATATTATGTTAAAATAAGAAAATTAATTTTAATTTTTTTAATAAATGTAATTATTATTGGAATTTCTAAGTTATGCGTGGCATTTCACCAGGTCTAGAAATTTCTAAACTGTCTATATTTTGGAGGTCATGATTCGGGACATGTGAAAAATTTTTAAGATTTTTCTTTTCGTCAATTTTTTTAATTATTTTGTCAGATTCAATTGGGATAGTATTTTTTTTTAATCTTTCTTTTGATTCGTATTTTTCACGTACTGATTCAGACATATGCTACAGATATAATAATAATTACCTATCATGTATGAAGTAGAGAAAATAAATTGATATATTTAGTTTCTTGCCAATATTTACAGGTTTTTGTTGTATATTCTTTACTCTTATTAATATGTAATTTTTTATTTATATTTTTCAAAGCATGATTTAGAAACATATTTTCTACGTTCATCACAAAATATTTTATCTAAATTTTCTCCCATATTTCTTGATGAAACTTGTTATATATTTATTTATATGTTTAGCTGTCGAATTTTTATATAAATTAAAGGGTTTTACACCTTCTCATCAACAGAATTTTTAAACTTTAAAATTATAACATTTATCTTTCATTTAAACTTAAATTTGACATTGTTAGTGATAATAAATATATATAAATGGATCCAATTTTCAGTAAGTTGAATAACACAATTAATTTATAAGACTATATGATTTAGAAATGAATAAAGAATATAAAACATTTAATTTTCGAATTATGGATGCATATTATGGTAAAATATCCTCATGTTTTAGATGATAGCTTTAAACCTATTTTACCTGATAAATATGTTAAACCTATTGTAAATGAAGATCTGAAAATTATGAATCAAAAACATATTATCTTCGCTATAAAGATTAAAAGGAAATAAAAATGGACAATCATAACTGGATATTAGATTTTCTTTAGCCTAATGATAAATTATTTTTATTCATAATAGCATTTTATTTTTTTAATTCATTTTTAAAATATCGTATAGAATTATTTTTAATTAATTTAAACATATTAGGATTTTCAGCGAATCTGTATGCAATCACTAAATAATTTTAGACAAATTAAAAATTAATCACATTAAAAATCTGTTATGATTCACTGAGAAAAAAGTTTTTTTCTTTTTTCATTCCCTTTCAAGAGTCCTGTTTTCGTGGTTCTTGAAAATATCTTTGTATTTTATTTTATCATCACTATCAGCATTATGAAAAGACAGTGTCCAGTCTACCCGGGACTCCGAATTAGTTTAGTAAATATCTTTCAATTTCCAGCGATTAGCCTATCCCTCGCTGAAATTCCATAATTAATATTATTTTTTTAATGCCAGTTTTATGCAATTTAGTCCCATTCATTGTACTTAGTATTATTTTTCTTTCTGCGTTGTCATTTGTATTCATTTTCACAAATTCTACATAGATATGAGATATTAGCCTTTGCTTTTTCATAGTCATGAAATGATTTTTAATCTTTGATTTATTTACATTTTGTACTTTTTTTTAGTATTTAAGTATAACCTTTGAGGTTTTGATTTATTACACAATTTTTAAGAAAAATGTTTTCTGAGATTAGATTTTAGTTACAAATGGGCATAGTGCAGTCTTTTTTAGTAGAATTTTAATCATATTAGGGGGGTGGGGGAAAAACAGAATTCCTGTGCCATTTTGCGTTACTTTTTGTTTTTCTGTGAAAAATGTTTATTTAATTTTTTTATTAAAGTGGTATGAAAAACATGCATGAACTTTCTTGAATTTTGCTAACTTTTGTTGAAAAATTAGTGATCATGAAAAAAATTAAATTTTTTTAAAAATTAAGAAATTACGATGAAATATAAACATTTTTGTTGGGAAATTGTGTAATTTTTAATGAAAAACCTGATTTTTCATTAAAAATTAAGTAATGTTAATAAAAAATTTTATAATTATTGTTTTTGGAAAATTTCACTAGCTCGCTCATAAACTATCTACTGCAATGGGGGACAAGTTGTGCTTTTAAATTTACATGTCTTACGAGGGTAGTCATATTTTCAAAATGACATGGATGTGTAAATGTGAAACTGTTAGCACATAATTGGTACTATCATGCCAATCATTGTTCGTATATGCACTGTACAAACAGAAACTATAATTAATTCAGTGTCCACATATGTAAACGTCGCGATTTTATTACGACAGTAAAACTGGAACTTGATGGCTGCCAAGTTTACTGGGTGCATTTCAGTCATTTAGACCGTTAAAATACACGCGGAGAAGACAAGGATCTGTTTTATAAATTGATGTTAAAAGTGCCCAGTCAGCCGCTACCCAACAATACTAATGGTAACTCACTTGCAAAAATGAGGCAACTTACTGTAAGAAAATTCTCACAAGCTCAAGACATCGGGTGTAATCTCTCAGAGAAGCGTCTACCTATTTTTGGAAAACGTTTGAAAATGAGATGGTTTTCATATCTTCTTGATTTTTTATTAATCCTCAGTTTCCGTGAACTTAATTTTGATATATGCCTGAAAGTTATTTGCGACAATTTCTTTAACCTTCCTTTCTTTAATTTTTTTTTGTAAATTATTTGCTTATTTATTTTGCTTGTTCCCGAAAAACAGTAAAAAGGTTTATTTATTTGTGGTTCTAGATTTTAAAATCTTTATTTATAAGAAAAAACGTTGCACGTGTTTAGAAGTTGGACAATGTTTCATGCAGATATAATGTAGTGAATATTTCAATAAATATACACAGATGTGCCAAGGAAACTAGGATAGACGAGCCGCCACGAACTATATTGTGGAACGTTCATTGCATGGCAAACGTTATGTCCGCCATAGATACACATATAAAGAAAATAGACAGCTCATATAGCTGCTTGTCAAGATATCATGATTTAAGAGATTTCCAACGCGGTGTTATAGGGGAAGCTCGCGCGCATGATCGTAAAATTTCGAATTTAAAATTTTCCTCATCGCTCGTGTGGCGCCGTGTGGTCGTGGGTATCCTGGACGAACGTGACTGGCGTCGGGTGTCAAGACTTTTTTCAATGAAAAGCATCCAACACAACAGCACATGACTTCAGGTTTAAATGCTGGGACCCCAACGAACATCAGAGTAGGAATGGGCAACATACCCTGCGCAATATGGGCTTCATATGCAGACGCTCTATCGAGTATAATTTTTAACTGCACGAGAGACAGAAGTGAGATTCGTCTAGGATCGCGAACAACGCTAATGAATACTCGACGACTGGAAACTGGTAGTCGGGTCAGACGAGTCTCGCCTTTCCACCTGATTCAGGCAAACTGAAGTGTACGTGTGTGGAGTGAGTACATGTATCCCGCATGTCAACAAGGGACTGTATCAGCTGACAGAGAGGCCTTAGTAATGTGGCCAGGGATCTCTTGGGCTGAAAAAGTAAAATTAAGTAACAATAAGTTAAGCAGAGAAAAACTTATACCCCTACTTTACCCAGTTAGATGCTGGGTTTGTTAGAGATGCATGATCAGCCCCACGCTGTTAATGTAACTTTCACTTCTCCGGCGTGTTCCACGAACTATATACATATATATATGAATTAAGTGGTACTATAGAATTAGTACAAACGTTGATCTGGTATAACGATAAATCTTCCTTTTTATGTACATAAATAGTTTTTTTTCAGTTGCAGCAAATTAAAAAATTTCCCTTTACAAATCCTTTATGAAAGCACACCAGTAACATCGGCCAAACAGGCAAGTTGTTGTTAAAGATGTGGGAGTACAAATAACTCTAGGTTAGAATTCACATTATCTCCTTCAGTTGAGAAGATAGTAACTTCTCTGTGATTACTTTCTGCCGCAGTGGGGACGATGATAGAGCTTGCACTTCGTTGTTTGTTGTTATTGACTCGGAGTTCTGCAGGAGGTGTTTAACCACACCTAAACCACTTGCGTAAATAAAGGAACACAAGAGCAGGAGTTTCCGACTCCTGTTAAGTTCCAAAAATGTTTAATCCACTGAAGTTTAATTATACTATCTATAACAAGTTTTAATTAAAAACACGGCGTGTGAGTGGTGGTCTTGTTTGCACGCCAGTCTCCCTCCACGAATAATCCCGCTTAACTCAGGCGAGTGTTCTCGAAGTGTTCCTATATCCCCGGTAGCAATGCATTCCTTCCCTTGCACTTCATACCCTGCCTTCAGGTTCGACTATCGCTTGTAAACGGCGCTAGACCGATGACTACTGCAGCTATCTTTGGGTAACCCTTTCCGTGAAGTATGTAATATCAAATATATCAAAGGGCGATATCAAATATATATATATAAAGGAAAAATACTTGTCAAAACAATTTCACGAAGATCCAGGCCTATATCGTTTCGTTAGGTACTGAACTAAGCAAAGAAGTTATAAATAATATTTAGGAAATATTGTAAAATTTAACGCGTACCAAATTATTATTACGTAAATTTATTTGTTATCAATATTATTTGATTTGTAGAGAGGAAGAAAGAAGGAATTTGGGCGTTCCTATTGCGCCGTGCTATATATCCAGAGAAAGAAAAGGCGTACAAAATACGTTTTTCGATATAACTAAAGTTTGCGATTGTAGGTATGGGCTTAAAGAAAACGTTATGTTTGTTTACTGGATATTTGTAACCAGAATGTATTGGCCGATACACTTACATCCATGCTTTACTTGACTGTAGATTTAAGTAGGAACTTTACGCTACGATGAAATTTCAGTCAAGTAATTTTGAAGCAAATGTATGATCGAACGTACACACAGCTATTGTTGACTTAACAAGTTCCGGAGAAGGCAGGAGAAAAGTTATTATTTATGTTGTGGTCTGCCATATGGTATACAAATATCTGACGAAACGCCGGGGGCGTTTTGAAACTACCAGTGGCGGGAATACATAAACAGTATATGCATTTTATCTCTTTTTCGGTGGACCTGTTAGCAATTTTTGTTTTTTAATCAAGAAAGTGCTTCAGCAATGAAAGTTTTGCAGCATACTCTGATCGAATATGTACGGAAACTGTGACGAAAAATGCCTTACATTCATATCTGAACTTTAATAGTAATTTATATCTATTTCCGGGATATTTACCTTTCTAAACGAAATGCCTTTTGTGAAAGTTTAAAACTTTGAAGTTGGTTGACTTTACAGACATTGAAGACGAGCTCATAGCGAATCGCCTATACACGGTACTACAAGCAGGCATGTTGTGCTGGCGTCTGAACTCGCCCTTGTCACGGTTCTAATGATATTGTTTTATACGACGTACCTGTTACTTTAAAGACAACTTAAATAAAAGGTTCCAGTCAGCCAATGAAGTAGATAGCTGCCTGAGTTCCAATCAAGTGTCCTTATATATGTATCGGTGGTTGCGTTACTACATTTTCACAGCCGTCATAATAATTAGACGTCATCTGTTATAAATAAGGTAGTTTTCATGTATCATCCTGGTTAGCTTTAAGGAATCTAGTAGACTATTCCTGAAAGTATTCTTCGAGAGCGAATAAATATTCATTATAGCGTAGCTGGCGGTACCCTTGGGCGAAGTCCTGAGTATTTTAAGATTTCATTCTTAGTTAGAGAATAACGTATACGTTAGAGTCATCAATTTTTCGTGAAATAATCTGAGTGCGGAGTTTCTATCACCATATGAAGCAGTAGCGTAGCGCAATATTATGATTGGCTAATGCCCATTGAGGCAGTTGCCTTTATACAGACTAATAAACCGTGGCCCGAGAATTATAGCTCCCTAACTCAACTGAAATATTAAACAACTAACTTATGAAATATTTTCAAAGTTTTGTATTTTCAGCTATAACAGCATCTGAGCAACGGTTTTTAAACAATATTATTACATAAAATTTTGTAAACATTAAGTAATCATTAAATTAATATACTAACAACAGACAGCAGTTAACCACAGAAGTACCGCCATACGCTTTTGTTGGTTTGAGGAACAAAGTAGGGCGAAACGTTCGTTGTTATCTGCGGGTGTGCTGGCGTTGTGCATATTTGAAATAAAGGCTGGTCTACGTACAGCGTTCTCTGCTCCGCTCCAGGCAACATGTCACCAGGACCACTCGCTGACATGTGTGAGCGTCTGCCGCTATCAACAGAGACAGGGAAAGTAAAGAGAAGACTCGGATACTGGCGTTCTGTGCAACACATCTCCGTGCACAAGTTAAAGCCTAAGTTGCACCATTGTTGCAAAATTTCTTCGTTTTCATTTCGAATTCATTGTGACTACTGACAATTTAAGATTATAGACTATTTACATTTTACGAGATTTCTAATAGTTTTTTTGCTTGGTATTCATTGTGAGTTATCTGCTAGTTGTAAAAGGTCAGGAACAAATTTATATTTTATCAGCAAGTGTTTGCCCTTTTTGAAAGGAGGAGATAACACGTAGTGAAAATCAGATACAAAAGTATTAAACAACTAGTAAATTGTGAATTTTCTTTAGTCAAGCATTTCCAATAATACCTCTGGAACTGAAATTATGCCACTAATACTAAAAATTGCTGCATAATAGGTGAAGCTGAGGCTTAATTCACGACTTACACCATAAAAAATCAAATTCCCCCCCCCCCCACCCGGAACACCTTTTGTCTGGACATCTTATGACGCTACGCCACTTGTATGAAGACACACTTGCAAGTTTTATCTTGCTGTTTTCTAGGCCTACTGCGGCAAGTGAGAGGTAATTCGCCAATATGACAGTGTAACTTAAAACTCGACTACTACAACAGCGAGCTTTCGTGAATGACTAGAGCATATCTACGACGTGTAAACAAACACCACCAGACCATGAATATTAAACGAATTTTTTTAACACATCTGGCCACGTAAAAAAAACACTGGCCATAAGAATCCTGTTTAGAGGCACGTATAAATTAAGAGGGACGAAGACTGCGCACAAAATAAAGTTTTTCGCAATAAGTGAAGTTTGTTACAGAAAATTGGGAGCTGCAGAAGCTCTAATGTTGGCTCGCTGAGTAATGTTAGCTGGACTGTAATGGACTGTAGGTGTTTCAGATCGCAGAAGATGTATGTGAAGCTGAGTATTAGTAAGGCAGAGATGCGTGACGTGTGGCGGGATAACGCTCTCCAAGGATGCGGGGCGAGCCGGCTCCTGTGAGGGATGCTGCAGTCGTTATGCAAAGTAGCTGGTATCTCGCACACTCCCCCTCCCCACACCCCTCTTCCATAGTGGAGGGCCGAGGTGCTGATCGCACCAGCTTCAAGCTTGCGAGGCGAGATGACGAGGCTTTTCCCTCTCTCTGGCTCTATACTTCACACCACATGAACAGAGACTAATATTTCACCGTATTTGGCCTTCAGGCTTGGATGCCGCAGTACCTGTACACACACGAGGAAAGTTAATTGATTCGATTGCTGCCACTTATGTTGGAATCGATTTCCTTCTCCAGGGTGGCCAAGCCGAAATTGATCACTACTGCACTGAAGGCTCACCACTGGCTCAGAATAGTCTCAGTGTGTCGATTTAATAGTGCTACGATCACGCACGTCGATGAAAGTAACAAAAGTTTAGAGACAACTTCGATTTAAAACAAAAAATACAAAATTGTAAACCATCATACTTTCACTGCGGTAACATCTGTGTATTTTTTCCCCCGAATAAACCATGATACATGTGGATATCGGTGAAGTCCGCGAGTCCGATAAATATGTAATAACATGAAACGAAAGAAGTTCAACAATTGATCTGACGAAAAGATAGATTTCAAACACATGTACGTTTCAGTTTTACTCTTATTTTAAAAACTTCACCCACCTAACCTTGCGTAAAAAATCTGCACTTACATAAAAAGGTTCACTGTGATTTTAACACGCAATGCTGTGAGCCGAAGCTCTCTTAAATTATAGGCTATTCACGGTAAAATGAGCACTATTGAAAGCCCTGCTTAACATCTACTTGTATGCACGTTGCGCATTCGTCCACCTTATGTGATATTAAAATTGTTGAGCCTCTTCACTTTATTCATGCGGCGGTCAAGTGAAAACGTGATATTTTACAAATCTGCTCATTTTATATTTTGATGCATTGCAAATAAACGAAAGCTAAATTAATCATTTACGTTATTACAAATGGTTACCTAACAATTTTTATTCGACGTTAAGATACGGAACTACTTTCCCTCCATCGTTACCAACTTTACTGGGCGCATGTCACTCAGTGCGTCCGTTAAAATATATGCGGGGTGGAGGAGTGCCTTTTTTCTAAGGTTGATTTCAAAAATGGTCACTTTGTCGTGAACAGCCTTTACCTACCTCTGACGCCGATGAAGCCTTTATTTAAGTTTACTTTTGCATATAGATCACTGCGAGGACTGAAATCAGTAGAAAAATCATGGAAGGAAACAAGGCCACGATCCCGTGAATCTCGGTCTAGGATAAAACTGGCTACTCACTGGAAGATTAACCAATGAACAAACAGCTGCTGCAAAAGTATACACTGTCTGCTTTACTAGTCTGTAGCCTAATTCGCCCATTAATAATAGTAGAAAGGAAAGGACAGAGCTACGACAGGGGCGAATGGCGGGGGACGAGAGGCGATCTGCGGCTATCTTGGTTAGCAAATTCCAGAATGACCTCATGCTCTGCCATAATACGTCAGTGGTGGCCATCTTGTTTTCCCTCAGAATTTCCCTTTTCCCCTCATTCCCAAACATTCTGCTCTATCATTCCATCATGTTTTTTTCATGCTCTGTCATTACACCCTGATTTATTCAAGCTCTGTCATTATATAGTGTTATTTTCATGCTCTGTCATTCCTCCCTGATTTATTCAAGCTCTATCATTCTATAATGTTATTTTCATGCTCTATCATTCCTTCCTGTCTCTCGTCGTCTGATTTGTCATTCTGCTTGGTTTTCTCGTGCATCTTCTTGTCTATTCCCCCCTTTTTATCATTCCCTTGCCTTCTACGTCCACCATATTGAATGTTAGAAGTTTCTTCGTCGACGTCTGCTGTAGACGGCCATCTTTAATTTTACCACTCACCACCAGAGTGTGTGTTGCTGATCTCAAATTCTACTGTTCGCTACTATGAACGCTGATATCGGTGTGGAAAATTGTGTTAGTAATCGCGTCGTCTGCAGGGGTGCGCTGGTATCAGCGAGTTTAGTTCTATCAGCTGTCATTAGGAGTGCTGGAATTTTTATTCGGTTGTTTCGAAACTCAAAAAATGCCGGAGACACGCAGTATAATTCCAGCGACCTTTGGGCCATCAGTCGAGTTTCCTGCTACAAGACTATGACGGCATCTAGGAAAGGAGGGGGTTCAATTTCGAATACATTTCCCTCACTCGGAAAAAAATTTGGACAGGCTGCAATTTATATAAAAGTTATGTGAAAAATAAAAAATATGAATATGAAAAAATTTAAAATGGCATATAAAACAATTAATGAGATCGGCAGGCACTATATGCGCGCACCCACCCATTTATATGCGTTAAAATTATATGTAAAACATTAGCAGCACCTATTCTACTATATGTCTATTTTGGTCTGAGTGAGGAAAGCAATTAGTTTAAGCCCTCTTTTAAGAATAGTTAGTCATAAATTCAGATATGTTTAAGATATAGCCACCAAATTCATAACATAACCATCGCCCCTTATGGCGAATAGGGCAGTAGAGTAAATTACACATTAAGCTCTCGCATAAGCATAATTGGCAGTCATTTCTCATCCACCGAATCTGTAGTGGCCGAATTAATAACTGAGGCAACATCTCCAACGACGAACAGAATGGCATGGTCAAGCATGCCCTAATGCCACTTATAAGCATAGTTGGCCACATTTCCGAACTGTTTAATATATAGCCACCAAAGTCATATCATAAGCATCACCCCCGACGACGAACAGGTTAGCAGGGTCAAGAATGCACTATACACACGTATAAGCTTTTTAAAGTTATAGCTATCAAATTCATATCATATGCATTACTCCTGATGACGAACACGATGGCACAGTCAAGAACGCCCTAAGACCCTTATAAGCATAGATGGACACCATTTCCGAATGAAGTTCGAAAACACATAACCCGTGTCACACATGTAAAGACAATAAAGGTGTACATATAAGTGCATGCAAATTGCCGATGTATGTAAGAGTGTACGAACTGGAATAGCACATATGCACATCATTGTGCACAGACATTACAATCACCCACCACCACCCTCATGATTTGCTACCAAGGGCGTCTGTTAACTTGGATCCCCTCAGCCACTGCTAGCCTCCCTTCGTCCACGGAGATGCAGGCTGTGTGTGTGTTTATATATATGTATATATAAAATGAATGTTAGCATGAGTAACACACACAACCATTAAAAATCAAAGGTATATACAAATGTGCTGCGAGGATGATGCACATAGTCGCGGGTATTAGTAAAATACATATATAGTAATATAAACAAACACTATCACCCCAACACAAGGGGTGGCAGCCCGAGGCGTTGTTATCATAGGCAACCCTTAACAATTAGCCATGCATTGAAAAATTAAGTGAGTATAGTACAATAGCACAGATAACAAGATGTACGTAGTAACGGGTTACATTAAAACATGTGCGCGTTAATATATATAAGCACAATCATCATAACATGAGGGTTGGGGAAACCGAATGTAAAATATATGCCACCCCCCTGTACGTAAAAAAAAATGAAATAACAGCCACATAATAAATAATATAGGATTGGCGTATACGCAAGTACATATAGAGCATAATGTGATTGCTTGTCATAATATATACAAAATAACCGACTGCGCCTCAGTCAATGTTGCTATAGCAACGAGAATAAAAAAAAAATGATAGACTGCTCGGCGACATGAAAAGGATCGAATGTTCTCAACGACCTACCTCGAAATGTCTACAATGCAACAAGTGCGGTACTAGTAGCCGGGAGAAATTTTGGCATCCGAGTCCCCTCATACTCCCTAGACTGAGGCTCGGCACGGATCGGTCTGTAGCGGAGCGGCAAGACAGCGGCCCGGCTGTATGCGCGGACATGAAAACATTCGGCGAAACCGGACGCGGAGAAGTTTGACTGGCGACAACAGATATTGTCCATTTCATATAAGTGGTCTCAAATTTGACAGACAATGTGACCAACCTACACACTATGTAAATAGTAAATGCTCTCGCTCCTACAGTATTGTATCAGCTGATTAAATGCTGCGGTATCTGTGTTGTTAGGTTGGCTATTTTGATGATATCTTTGGAAGAACATAGTACTCGGAACTAAAAGTTGTAATTTAAAATCTTAATTATACTTACAAAATTTATGGTATAAATTGTGTTTCTAAAGCAATACTAAATTTTCTTGTCTATTAGTAACGGGACTTTAAAAACATGTTCACCATTTATGACAAAGTATGTCGACACATACGAACAGTAAACGTTTTCAGCCAATGGCTAGCCATATTTATGTTTCCAGTTTCCAGTTTCTCATCGTGTTTATTATACGAATACGTTATTGGTTTTGTCGGCATATTTAATCGTTAGTTAATTATTTTTTATTTGCTTTTTCCAAACATAGTTGGTTGTAGGTACAGTTGTAGTGCGTTTTGTTGAGTGAAATATAAAATTAATCGTCACGTCGTTAAAATAGCTCGTTCCACCATTTTCCTAACCGCCTTCTACGATGAGTTAAAACGAATATAATTTCCGTATATAAGTTTAAGTTTGTTTGTATCAGGAAACATGCGCAGTGTTGATTTTAGTGAATGATTTTGCAAATAAATTATGTAATGCTAGAGACGAACAAACGTGATTTTAGTGAAGTAAACTCGCAAGTATTGCCATAGAAAAACACGTTTTCAAGAGGTTACAAATATTACAAACAGTAAGTTTGCGTGTTTTGTAAATGTATCTGTAAACCGTTAATATAATTATTGAAATGCACGTGGCCTGAAAAATGCCGCAGTTTCCACAATTTTGTAGTGAGTGAATAATATTTGTTTGTCTACATCATAAATTCGAGTGTAAGGTTAACTTCGGTCAGAGTGTGTGCATGTATATATTGCTGCATCTGTACGAATACGAACAGCGACGTATGTATCGCGTTTTGTGTTTTCATTAAAGTTATAATTTTCGAAGTTAAATAATTTAAATGTTATTTCTATACGATCAAAATTTTCCACTGCTCCACCAAAACAATATGCAACTCAAAATGCCACACACCCATGCCGAAATCACATAGTCCCGACCAACACAGCACGACACGACCAAAATCGCAACCATGACACATTTCAATATGACTACTTGGTTTTACAGCACGATCGGCACCACGCCTCTTGCATTTAACCGAACTATTTAGAAGGCGCTGATAGGCTACGTTAGTCTCAAAGGCAGTGAACAAGAGGGAAATTGTAATACATAATGGTGACAAATAGGCATCACTAATGCATACAAAAGTAAAATTATTATTTTTAATATTTAGATACAGTAGTTTTCAATTTATTGTTCTTTTAAGATGCACATTTACCATTGTAGGGAAAGCTTGCAATACAATTTAATTTCACAATGCTGTGCATTCTGTGCGTCGTGCCGCATTAAATCATTTCTAATCCAAAATTGCTGGCCGGACGACAGAATCGGTCGGGTGTACGACGATATATCTTGTATTTAATAGGCTGTTGGTCGTCGTGTCGTGCGTGTTGGGGCTATGTGATTCCGGCATCATAAGAACATCAAAATAATGCCGTCTCACGAAAGACGGTAAACTAAAGGCGCCTCTCCCCCCCCCCCCCCCAGCTCATTTTTTTCCTTTTTCCCCTGAATAAAATAAAGACGATACCCTAATTGAGCCCACATTTCATTGCTATGAACATTTATCTGTGTTATTATAGATTAAAACTCTCACACTCTGGTTCTGGAGGGTTTCAAAATGTAATGCTTACTGGCCATACAAATTTGTACTTTGTATCACTTGTATTTTTTTTAGAACGTATATAAAATTTGTCAAGCTTGTTACACAGGGATACTTGTTAGCAAATAAATTGAAAGGTTTTTCCTGTTTTTAAAGGATGTATTTGAAAGTAACATATTGGCATGTAGGTTTCAACGTTGGAGTCTTTCATAAACGTTTTGAGCATTTTTATTTTGCAAATTGTAAGAATAACAGAGGAATATTTCACATAAACAAGATTTACATTGGAAAGACAACTTTTTGATATCAAGTAAATTGCAACATGCTTGTCAAACAAAATCCTTCCAATTTAAGCACCCAACGAAGGTGCTCCAGCATAATAAAGAAGTGTCTCATGCAGCAGCAGGAACTGCGACATTCCAAAATTTATCTCTAAGGAAAATAAACTTTATGATATCTTCAATCTTGGGTAGGTGGAGCATCTTTTTAGTATGTAAGTAACATGTTCGTTTGATATATTGTTGCAGTAGGTCATATCTGCTTTTCTAGAGCGCTTTGTAAAATCTCTGAACTGAAATGCAGTTTTTCATTAGGTACCTGAGAACAAGCCAAGGGCTGTATTCGCAATTTTGAGGAGGGAGGTGGTGTGACTGAACTTCAGTGTAAATATCAACACTGAGTTAGTCAGAAATATGTTTTTATTCGCAGCATGACAATTTTATTTGAGAAAAGTTGTTAAAGTATTTTGTATGTAGACCTGCAATACTTGACATTTGAGTTACTAAGTGAGAGTTATTAAAATTACTGAAATTAAGTCACATTTGCTTAAATATTATTTTGGTTATCTACATACTTTAAACATCCTGAGAATCATAACCACCATGAAAGTACCATGAAGTACAGAGTTTGTTGTCATATCATACCACAAATCTAAATTATGTACTTTTAATGCAATAGTAGGCATAGCCTGTATGTAAGAATATATACTGTCTTTGAAAAGAAGGTTAGAGGAAGGGGGCGGTATTTCGGTATTTGTTCATTTGGGGGGGGGGGATCTTGGTAGGGCCTATTTGGTGTTCGTGGAAACTATGCCAAATGTTCTCGATTACAAGAACAATCCTCTGGTAAGTGTGACAAGATTAGTTGTCATTAATATATTTCGAGTGCCGTATATTAAAAAACAGTAAAATATCTTATTCATTTGACAGTCAAAATACAATTTCATTTTCGTGGATCATGGTTACAAATTTCTTTACAAAGTAAAAAATTATCAATTTATAGACTTATTACATGGCCTCTTAGTCATTTACATAAAATATTTATAATCCAAAAAAAATGGGATTGTTGCCAACCTGCAAATGTTTGAACAGCCCTTCACAGCTTCTAAAAGTAATTTGAGAGGAGGCACATGTAGTTTGTTTACAAAAACAGGCAATCATATGTTGTTTGTTTACAAATACTGGCAGTCACATGGTGTTTGTTTGCAAACAGAGTCACCTTCAATGACAGTTCAGATGTGGCGGAACGATACGTAGCCACCCAGATGCCAATAGCACTACCTTCCTAGAACTATCAAATTTGAGACCACTTATATGAAATTGACAATAGTAGTTCTCTTGTGACAGTTTGTGCTGGATAATTTTGCTACCGTCTGCGTGCGCTGTTCGACAGAAGTCAATTGATTTTCTGTTATTGAGGGCAAATGTTCTGTTAAAATATTCACCAGTATCGAATTAAAATCACATCAGATAAAAGCAATAACGATGGAGGTGTAATACATTATGTGGCTTTATGCTTCAGCAGATGAGGTGTTTCGTTTCCACATTTGCATAACATAAAGAAAAAATAAATGTATTACAAAGGTTTTCACGGGGAAAATTGTGAAGGGGGGGGGGGGAGAGGAAGATATAAATATTGGATGAGACAATTTACGGCGCGGCGTATGAAATATCTCGAGGATAATGGATTACTCAGAAGACAAAAATATGTTCACACAATACACCAACATTGAGGGGTTTGAGACTGCATATGGTCAAGCATGGTAAACACATGTTACAGTACAGCGTTGTTTCTTCTAACAAAAATACAAAAATCATGCAAATAATATCACATATATTTGTACAGAGCTGTCATCTATCTAGCCAATGCCGAATGTATTGTCCTAGCATATTCATAGTTGTTGTCACGATCTTTTTGATGGTATAGAATTCGTTAATTGTGTCACGTATTACTCTCGTGTAGAAATCAATCGCAATACAACCTTTAGGTTTAGGGCTGCGAATAAATTTGCAATAAAGAATAATAAATATAAAACATATTTAAATATAATAATGCTACATTAAATGACACCCGAATGTTTAGAATAATCAGTGCTATACAATAACACAAAATAGAACTGAAAAAATAACAAATTGCTATTTATATTTATATTCCAAAGAATAACGTGATCTATGAAGTTCAAGCTAAACTATACATGTTTAAATCAACGTTTAAAACTCTTCCCCAATAACTGAATTTAATTTAGCGCAAATATAGGCAGGTTAATCCCAACCTACACTGCAGATAATCATATAATGTGAAACAACCACTGAATGTATTACTTAAATTGTAACTTACAAATTATTTGTAATGAAATAAGCAGTTTGTTATTCACTTTAAATAAGTTCATATTACCACCAACAGTGTTCTGGTTGACCTATTGGCTGCCCTCTGTGACGCTGTCGGTTGAGTGTTGAGCGTGGGTGGTTCTGGTTTCGAATCCCTGGATACTAGTACCCAACTGAATACTTGAATTTACTTTTAATAAGTACATTAATCTACTAAGTGGACTTGCAAGATATATATATATTTAATATTACAGTTACGCTTGTATTTCAGTTACATTGGTAAATAGCGAATGTAAAAATATAACATGCTATCGGAAATATCTTTATTTTACCATAACTGTAATACAAAGATTATCATTTATATTATATCTTAAACAAATAGGCTACAACTTGAAATCGAACCTGCACTATCTTGAGCAAATACGTGTCAACTTAACTGCAACCCCAACAAAAAAAAATCTACGTAACGATAGTGTTAAATTAGAAACTCTTTGTCTAGCAGTTTGGCAGGCATATAATTTTAACCAGTTAATGTTTTAGTTTTTAATACTTTTCAATACGAATACATATTTTCACATGTTTTGTTTCATAATCGAGAACTTATTTTCTCTTAGTAAACTTTGCGTTTGGAATAACATTTACTGGCATAAGTCATATACGAAAATTTATTACCGACTGTTAAGTTAGTACAAACAATTATGTTATGATAAAGGTTACATAAATAATTTTG
Organism: Dryococelus australis; assembly: GCA_029891345.1. Taxonomy (NCBI): domain Eukaryota; kingdom Metazoa; phylum Arthropoda; class Insecta; order Phasmatodea; family Phasmatidae; genus Dryococelus; species Dryococelus australis. The sequence goes on from CM057000.1 coordinate 76,286,725, forward strand.
CAGCGATTACACCGTACTGCGGAAGCCAGCATTATTTGGAAAAACATCTTTACAGGTGGCAATTCTTTTGCACATGAATCGGAATTCTATAAATAATACATAAACCGACATGCTAATTAAAACATTTTTATATAAACTCTCATTGATTTACTATAATTTGCGTGGGCTTTATAATTTGAACACCTAGCAGACCACAATTTCACATAAATTACCGTTATACAGCCAGAATGCTTACACGCAGTTTAATTGGGTAGAAATTGCAAAGTCGATGGATAATTACACACTGTATAGTGTAATATGTCATAGTGGCGGCATGGTTAATAGTTATTATTTTATTTCTTATTTTATAACATCTGTGCGTAGGCTTTCTTTATACCGCGGGGCAGTCCACTATAAATAAAAAACACACTATCACGACTTTGAGCACATAAAATTATACAACGTTTCTTTAGTTTCAAGTGAAATGCACTGGCCTAAAGTTACTATTTAGTTATACTTTGTTTAAATCTACGAATAAAAGATTTTATGGGACATTGCACTGCGTGTTACAAACTACGTAGTATTTCAGTTGTATAATTTTTATGATATGTGGTCGTTTATGGATATTGTGATTGTGTTCAAGTGTATTTTTATAACACTGGGGAAAACTTTTCTGTGCCTCTGCAAACGTCCTGCATCCGCCGTAATTGATGTTTGTGGAATAGCCGATAGCACGGCCAGATAGCGCGCGCAAATCGTCCACCCTTGTTTGAATTACCCCGCTTCCCGCGCTCAGACATGCCAGGGCGTCCCCCGCTATAGTGCGTGACTTGTAAAGACTGTGTTCTTTTGCTTGCAAAACAACATGCATTTAAACATTTGTCGCGTAAGAGAGACGACACTGCTAAGTGTTGATGCAAACATATATAAAAAATAGTCGTAAAACAAATAGTTATAAGTATTTACCAACCAATGCTTATTGAGTGATCATCGAACGCTGTACGTCACATTAGTCTTAAAACAACACTGTCGCGAACCCAAGAGGCATAGGAGTGTGCCACATCCTTGCCCCCAAGGATGTGGCTAGGTGGACATAAACAGTCCTCAGATCAAAAAACTCAAGAACAGTAAAACCCTCGTTTGAGCATAAAAAGAACACGTACGTCAAAGGTAGACTTACGAAAAGTGTTAACTTTCAGAAAACAAAAAACCTTGAGTTATTACAGGGATATTTATTGTGATTAATTCTTTGTTTTTGTGTACCTTCATATTTTGCTTGCACTACAATTATTTCTTTGGTTATTTAACTTAGATAACTATAATATCTTCTCCTCAATAAACATATACTTTGCATAAAACAGATATACAAAACTGTTATTTCCACAGGTATAATTACTAGGACAATTCTTAAGATTCAGTTATCATTAAATTTTACTTTTGATCAAAATATAGGCCCACATGCCTCCATTAATGATTAGAGGAGTAAGCTATAATATAGATTAAATGTCATCCGCCCAAAGACGATTCATCAAATATCCAACACTGCCAGAGTGCTTCGAATATTTACTTTAGAATAATTTGTGTTCATATTGCTAAATGAACCTGATGTTCCACCAGAAAATATAAGTGCGGGCAAAATCTAAACTTTACTATAACTATCAAATATTTTTCTTTCTTTCTCTGGCCACATGATCAGGAATTACACAAATATTCTTATTTTTCATCACAGGCCTATGTAACATAATTTAAAAGCCAAAATTATTAATTGCATCAGTTTCAAAATTGCCTCTAATTTGCATAACTGACAGGAAAAAAAACCCACAAAGGATTTTATTTTAACTTGACTGATATACATTTTCAGTTGGACAAACAGAAGCCAATAACCAGTTAATCCGATTTTTATAATGCCAATATTAATTATGTTTCTTTCGCAAATTATATACAAAATTTATTGCTAAACGAGGCCAACACAATATGCCTCAATATTTTACAATTCCAGGAAATATTGTAAAATTAAAGAAAAAAGTGATTATAAAATTGTATGGCTGAATGAGCTCTCAAATGCCATTTGGCAAAATGTACCTCTGGGAAAAAAAATCCCATTTAAAATTATACTAGGTTTGCTCAGACTGATTTTATTTTAGAAATTAATTTTAAAATAGTTCGAGTTATTCATTATGTAAGTATTTTCAATTTTTTTTCATAAAATCGTTACTCACCAACATGGGGCCTGACTCCTAGCTCAGGACACCAAATGTGCCTCTATTTTTCGCCATAAGGGCTATGCAGCAATTTACTTGTTTTACAAAATCATTACTAAACTGGCTGGGTGATCTTCTGGGCCAGTGGCAACCCGACCCTGATCCAGAGATTGCACTCACATTATATACAATCTCAAAACCAGTTCGAGTGATCAACAACAACTGGCCGATATAAAAATAGATGGCCATATATAGAAAGTCTGTCGAGGGTGAGCATTTCCCTCTATAGGGGAAGCAGAAACATGTCCATTTATGGGGTGCACACATGATTCCACATCACTAAACTTCCGCTGTTCAGGAAGGCTGCAGGATGTGAACTCACGAAGAGCGTGAACGCCTGGTCGGCTGGAGGGTTTGAATAGTTCCTCGAAGCACCGCACGACACGTGCTCAGCAGCGCACAAGTTAGCACTTGGCAGTGATCCCAGCAATGCTCCCAGCAAGCAATTGCTATGATGGATGCCGAATCACTGCTCGTCACCCGCCCAGCTGACAGCCAGCGCTGTCAAATGCTGCCATTCACCCGGGTTGCGACGTGATCAGGTACCAAAGGAACAGCAGGTACGTGGTAGAGGCCACGTCTTCCCCAACATTTCGGACATGTAGAAAAAGCAATTTTTTTTATCGCGTAGATCAACGGTAAATTTTTCAAGCAGCTCATGTTCAAAATACATAATTTCTCCGGGTGAAAAGTGTGTGAGGCGTCACAAGTGATAAGGACGACACTACTACGCACTGATGCGAACATAAATAAAAATAAAATCTAAAGGAATAATAATAAGCACTTAGTGTCCAATGCAATCGCTATTTACACGTGTATTGGGCGCTGTTCGCTGCTTTTGACGATGCAAAACCGGACCAGGTAGCCCTGGTTAGAATAACAGAACGGCAAAATATTTCTTTACGAAGCGACTGAAAGGAAACCATCAAATTCAGAGTACATCCAACACTCGCAACATTAGCAGCGGAATGCGTCCAACCCGTCCGATGTTGCGCGATCATCTAGCATCTCAACAATCTGTACTGTAGCCGGGAGACGTCCAGGCATGTCTGAGCGCGGGAAGTGCGGGTAAACCAAGCAAAGGAGGACGACATGAACGCGCAGGTCTGGCCATGCTATCGACTATTCCACAAACATCAGTTGCGGCGGGCTCAGTTGTAGGTAAGGCAATGGAGGACGCAGGACGATTTCAGAGGTATGGAAAAGTTATCCCCAGTGTTACAATATTGCACTTGCCCTCGATATTCATGAACAACCACATATAAATATGATACAACTGAAATACTACGTAGTTTGTAACACTCAGTGCAATATCGCGTAAATTCATTTATATGTACATTTTAACAAAGTATATCTAAACAGTAACTTTAGACCCATGAATTTCATTGGAAAATATAGAAACGTTTTATAGCTTTATGTGCTCAAAGTCCCGGTATAAAGAAAGCCTACACACAGATTATATAAAATAAGAAATAAAATAATAAAAATTAAACAATGCCGCCGCTATGGCATATTACACTAGACACCTACTTCACAAATCCCACCCAATTATATGTACATGTACGTATTCTTGGCGTGATTAACTGTAGTTTATATGAAATTGTGGTCTGCACATGCCTAGGTATTTACTTATAAAGCTCACCAAATCACAGTATATTATTGAGAGTTTAAATAAAAAGGTTTTAATCATAGGCCGTCACGGTAAAGTGAGCACTTTTGAAGCGCTAGTTACTTTTTCCTTTCAGTCATATTTTATCCATCAACCACCTTTTTAAAATAAATATTGCCATGTAAGTAATAAACATAGTATATATATATAATATTCCACCGCACTCGGGAGTTAACGCCCTAGGTTAAAAATAAAATTAATTTATTGACTAGTATTCCAAATGAGAGAGCTTTCAAAAGTGCTCACTTTACTGTGAATGACCAATACCATGTCGGTTTATGTATTATGTCAAGAATTCCGAATCATGTGCAAAAGTAATGCCACCTGTGAAGCTGTTTTTCCAAATAATGCTGGCTTCGGCAGCACGGTGTAATCGCTGCAAAAATATTTCTGTAGCCTTTATGATAAAATAATGGTTTGTGCTAATTTCACAGTCAGTAATAAACATTTCTGTATTATTTATGCCAATAAATGTTATTTCAAATGCAACGATCATTAAGAGAAAGTATGTTCTCGATTATGAAACAATAAATGTGCAAATATGTAGTCCTATTTGAAAAGCATTGAAGACTAAAACACTAACAAGTTAAAGTTATATGCCTGACAAATTACTAGACAAACAGATTCGAAACTAACACTATCGTTAAGTAAATTTGTTTGTTGGGGTTGCAGGTAAGTCCACACGTATTTGCTCCAGAAGGTGTAGGTTCGATTTCAAGTTGTAGCTTATTTGTTTTAGATATAGTATAAAAGATAATCTTTGTATTACAGTTGTGGTACAAATTAATATATTTTCGATAGCGTATTATATTTATACATTCGCTATTTGCCAATGTAATTGAAATAGAAGAGTAACTTTAGTATTAAATACCTATATATTGCGAGACCACTTAGTAGTTTAATGTACTTATTACAAGGAAAAGCAAGTATTCACTTTGGCACTAGTATCCATGGTTTTACTTGTAAAATAACAAGACAAAATGCAAATAATTTATATTTACAGATGTACAGCACACAATTTCTTAATTCCGTGACAACTGCGTTCTCGCAGATTTCGTATTGGAAGTGATGTTTCCCATGAAAGGTGATCCACACGGACGAACATGAATCACATCCTTGCCCTACCCGGGATTCGAAACCAGAATCACTCACGCTCAACACTTAACCGGCTGCACCACAGAGGGCAGCCAATGGGTCAACCAGAACACTGTCGGTGGTAATACGAACATATTTAAAGTGAACAAAAACTGCTTATTTCATTGGAGATACTTTGAAGTTACAATTTAAGTAATAAATTATGTGATTGTTCCACATTGTAAGATTTGCTGCCATGTTGGTTGGGATTCGCTTGCCTATATTTGCGCTAAATTAAATGCAGTTATTGGAGGAAGAGTTTTTAACGTTGATTAAAAACATTCATAGTTTAGCTTTAACTTCATACATCACTTTTGTCGTTGGAATATAAATGTAAATAACAATTTGTTTTTTTTTTTTTTGTCAGTTCTATTTTGTGTTTTTGTATATCACTTATTATTCTAAATATTCGTGTCTCATTTAATGTAACATCATCATATTTAAACATGTTTTGAATTTATTATTCTATACTACAGATTTATTCCCAGCCCCAAACTAAAGAGTGTATTGCTATTGATTTCGACAAGAGAGTATTACATGACACAATTTAATGGGCCAGGACAAAAACTGCTTAAGTCATATTTCGTCGAAAATTGTGTGTTAAGACCACCACTCCGTTCTACAACCAACGGTGGATGTTGTGAAGGCAAAAGTAACCCAAGTGCAAAAAGGTTGACTGGTTGTAAATGAGAAATAAAATCAACCTCAAGTCAAGAACTGCCCACGTACAACGCACATGGGCATTTCTTCCTATGAGGTAGGTAGCTCTGGTCGTGTGATCCGAGAGCCAGCGGACTGCTGTGGTTGGTAGCTTTGTTCGTGTGAGCCGAGAGCCAGCGGACTGATGTGGTTGATAATAGCTATCAACCACATCAGTCCGCTGGCGGACTGCTGTGGTTGGTAGCTCTGTTCGTGTGAGCCGAGAGCCAGCGGACTGCTGTGGTTGGTATCTATGTTCGTGTGAGCCGAGAGCCAGCGGACTGCTGTGGTTGGTAGTTCTGTTCGTGTGAGCCGAGAGCCAGCGGACTGCTGTGGTTGGTAGCTCTGTTCGTGTGAGCCGAGAGCCAGCGGACTGCTGTGGTTGGTAGCTCTTTTCGTGTGAGCCGAGAGCCAGTGGTCTGCTGTGGTTGGTAGCTGTGTTCGTGCGAGCCGAGAGCCAGCGGACTGCTGTGGTTGGTAGCTATGTTCGTGTCAGCCGAGAGCCAGCGGACTGCTGTGAATATGAGTGAAAGTGAATCATGTGAAAGTTCTGCTGAGTATTCCAATAATGAGCCATTCAATATAAGAAGAAAATGGAACCCAAAAAAATTGGAAACATAATGAAATACCAACTAAAAAGGCTAAAGGAGAAGGGCATGTTGGATGGAAAGGGCAACTTGTTCCTAACAGATTAACAGTACCAGACTTTAGGTAAGTTTACTATTTATGCACTAAGTTAGGCTAGGTATGTCTGGGTAAAATACTTTAGTCTATAGGCTTAATATCAATAAACGTCCACTTGAGCTACCCTTTTACTGTGAACTAACCTAAACCATTTAAAATCATGTACCGCACTTAAACTACGTTTCTACTCTCAATAACATTCGACTTGGGGAAACTGCATTACTATGAACTAAACACTGTTACAATAATATTATGCATTTTGTTGTGTTTGGGGTAGCGTTTAACGATCCTACTTGGCTTATTTGAAAACTCATAAAGCCTGTATTCGATTGTTTCAGATGCAAAAAAAAAAAAAAACATGCTTCGACAAATTGACTGAGAGAGATAGGCAAACAGTTCTTCAAACATTCAATGGTTTAGGTTCAAAGTTGGCTCATGAGGTCTATCTTCAAGGTGGCATACGTACGTTACCTGTTAAAAGGAAGCGGCCAAACGCTGTCGTCCATAAGTAAGCACCTTATTACTATTTTATTAGTAAAGAAGTTGAAGAGGTAGGCGTTTGTCGCAAAGCATACTGTAGCAGCCATGGTGTAAAGGAAGGAAGAATCAGACGATTGGCAAATTTAAAATCTAGGGATGCTGTGCCTATGGCAATATCACAATATACCTTATGCATATAGTGAAGAAAAACTCGATTTAATTAAAAGTAATACTAAAAGTTTTCCCACACACCAGACACATGAAAGCTCTAATGTAACATACTATCTCTCCAGAGAGTTGAGTGTTGGTAAAATACACCGTCTCTTTTTGGAAAAACATTTCCCATGCTGTTTTGGATAAGTACCGACCAAGAGAAAGTTTGTTGTGTGCCCATACACGTTTATAGAAACTACTACATTGAACATTTCAATTTAAAATTTGGTAGACCCAAGACCCCGATGTTTGTAATCATTGCGAAGAACTGAATTGTAAGCTCAAAACCAAAATGAACCATCAAGAAACAAACACTACTGAGCATCGCCTAAGGCTTCATAAAGTAATGGCCAATGCCTTTTACTGTAACTTAAAAATATCACAGGAAACTATTACAAACGATCCAACAGTTGATTTCATGCAGCATTTACCAGTACCGCATTTGCCTGTGAATACCTTAGACAGCTATGGCTGTACACCTTTGGACTCCACCGTTACTATCAAGGGGGTGATCAAGCCTATTTTTACATGTGATCCGAATGTGCCGCGGGACATGGTGCGAACGAGGTCATATCTATTTTAAACCACTTTATACAGAATAAAATAGCGTCTCAGTGTACAAACCTTAGGATGTTTAGTGATGCAAATACAGGACAAAACAGGAACTATGCAATGGTGCGATATCTAATGATACTAGTTAAAAGATTTAAAACTGTTGAACATTGTTTCCCTACTCGAGGCCACTATCATTCCTTCCATGCAATAAAGATTTCGCAAAGCTTGGTAGGCTTAAAAAGCTGAAAGAACGAATAGGTGTTCCTGGGGAGTGGGTATCATATTTTGGGGAAAACAACAATATTAGTGTGTTCCCAGATATTCAGTTTTTTGAATTTGCAAAACATTTTGTGCCTTTAAAAAAAACTGTTAAATCCAAAGGTGAAAGTTTTGCTGTCACCGAGTATAAAAGGATTATGTACACCAAATGAAGTAACAGTGTTCAAGTATCTCAAATATCCGGCAGTAATGTATGGACTTCATTTAATTTACTTAAAGGGGGTTATTCTTTTACACAGCCAGACATCCCAAAACCTGATATGCGTACAAACAGAATGTACAATGGCATATTTTCAATTCCTAACAAGAATGAGAAATTGAATGACGTAAAAAACTTTACAGTTACCTAACTCCGAATGGAGATGAGTTCTACAACAACATTAGAGAAAAAGTACTTGAGCCTGGTCAGGGACCAGCATATGAAGAAGGTGTGCTAGAGTAGGAAAAGTAAGCATGCAGGTTTTCTTTTTTCAACTTAATGTGTTAATTGCTAAACAAAAAGTATATTATTTCATTTTGTAATCGATTAAATACTTTTCACTTTGTTCTTGTTATAGGTCTAAGATACAATCACACAGTACATTCTGTGATTAAATGTAAATACCTTTGAAATGATTTTACCAATTAAATTTCTTCCAGCATGACAAGTTATATTATATAACACACACAAACAAATGGAATGAATTTTTATACACTCTCCGGTTTGAAGAAAACCTGAACTTATAGGAAATAGTACCCATGTCACAGGCCCAAGTCAAGAACTGACCAAATACGCATAATATATATATACATTTTTTTCACATATCCTAGCATGTACGGGTGAACATTAATACACTTATATGTTTGTAGCATAAATTAGTACTACCAAGAAATATGACAAGTTTATTGAGACAATTTTAAAAAAACCACACAGTTTTTTTTTTTTTTTTTTTTTTTGTGTTTTCCCGACAATTGTCTAAACGTTACACAGGCACATCTTGACCTGACTCATTCAATTCAAGAATCTATACCATCAAATAGATCGTACCAACAACTATGAATAAACTAGGAAAATGCATTCGGCATTGGCTGGATAGATGACAGCTCTGTACGACTTTATGTGCTATTATTTTCATGATGTTTGTATTTTTGTTAGAAGTAAAACTGCTGTGCTGTAACGTGTGTTTACATTGGTTCGACAGTATGCTGTCTCAAACCCCTCAAATTTGGCATATTTTGTGAACGAATATTGTCTAAGTAATGCATTCCCTTCGAGATATTTCTTACGTCACGTTGTAAATCTTCACATCAAATATTTATATCCTCCGCCCTCCTCCATATTTTAAAGGCGAAAGCATTTGTAGTACATTTATTTTGTCTTCATTTTATGCAAATGTGGAAACGAGACAAGTAATCTGATGAATCATCAAACCACACAATATATTCCTCCTCCGAAGTTGTTGCTTTTATCTAACGTGATTTTAATTCAATACTGGCGAATATTTTAAAGGAACATTTGCACTCAATAACAGAAATGGAATTGACTTCTGTCGAACAGCGCACGCAGACGGTAACAACATCATCCAGCCACACACTGTCACAAGAGAACTACTATTTGTTGTCGGCAGACAAACTTCTCCGTGTCCGGTTTTGCCTAATGTTTTTAATGTCCTCGCGTATACTGCCGGGCCGCTGTCTTCTTGCCGCTCTGCTACAGACCGGTCCGTGCCGAGCTGCAGTCTAGTGACTCGCTTACCTAGACGTCTCCCGGCTAAGGCAACCAGGTGGTCGGCCGACACTGAGAAGAAGGTTTTGTCGAATAAAACAAGTTTTGTTTGGTGAAACCAAATTATTTGTTTGTACAGAGGCAATGGAATATTTTGTTGCTGAAACCAAATTATTTTGTTGTTCTCATTTTACTGGCCCAAACAAAGATTTGGTTGGTGGAACTAAAGATTTGTTTGGCTCCACGTACATTAAAGAGTTTGGGCTGATATAAAAAAATCACGGGATCGACCGAGTTTCGAACCTAAATCAGCTGCGTCCGCACGCTACGCCTTAGCAGTCTCAACAGGTAGAGCTGGAATAATTTGAAAAGGATATACTGTAAATACTGGGTAACGTATGCAAACAATTATTCCAAGTTTTATCGTTTTTACTTTTCAGTTCCCTGTTGAATTGTTTTATTGATATGTTTATACGAATATTAACCACCAATAGATGCACTAACAAACGACGCTACTATCCTAATTGTCACAGAAAATATGTACAAATACTTGAGCTGTATTATCGAATGAAGGCAATCAAATGGATTGGCCAAACAAATATATACATTTGATTCAACAAAATATTTAGTTGACAGTCTATTTTTATTGCCCAGCACAGAGATTTTATTTATTCAAACACATATTTTGTTAGTCGAACTAAAGAAATTATTATTTTTTTTTTTTTTTTTTGCTTTTCAGATTTTATTTGCTCAACAATATATTTTGTTACGGCAGCTAAATATATTTTCGGCCCTATACAAACAAATATTTTGTTCGGTTTTCTCTCAGTGGACGGCGTGCTAGAGTGCCACATTCAATTAAACAAGTTTTTATAGACATCAAGCAGGATTGCAATACGGCAGTGAAACAGATGTATGTGCTAAGTAGCCACAATGGGCTTTATCTCCTACAAATATCTGTTAATTGCAAATACTTGTAGCCTACCAGACATTTATAAATACATAGCTGTAGGTACATTGCCATTCGATAACAATTAAAAAGATATAAACATAATTGTTATTTATGCATTTATTCCTATTCTGTACAAAATCACAAACATTTATAATATTTCGTTCAAAAACTTTCAGCTCTGAGTTCTTCGCCAATCGAATTTATCTTTTCGCCTACAGAAATATATATGGCTCTTTTTACTGGAACCAACAGCTATAGTCTATGAACCAAGTAATTGGGGTCTGCAGATAATAAGTAGCTAGAATTCACAAATTCCTTCACAAGAAAGTTTACGAGTAGTTGGCGAGACACATCTGGGCCAGAGTACAGTGTTCAAATTTGTGTTTCTTCTGACCCAAAATTAAGTAGCCCTTATCTCCAGCATCATGTTTTTGCTTTTTTCACTTTTGAAGTTAGCAGTGCATGTTTATCGTTTCAAACCTCCGAAGGTCTTAAGAGGAGTGTGAACCTGCGCATCAAAGATGAAGAAGCGAGGGAGCGATACGGGCGACATGAACACGCACGCCTAGTGCCTTATAGCTCCTACGCGCAAAGCGTGTAGTGTTTCCGTCGTGGTCCTTTACTGTGCAAATTAGATCTGTAACAGCGGTATTTTATTACATGCAATGAAAGCCCACAGATTAAACTACGTCTGTATGTTTGTACTTTTCTCTTGCCACTTAAGGAAACTGCATAGGAAAGGTTAAAAATATTATATTTGACCATTTTCACGAATTTTTTTCTCCGTGAATATACTTAATATGTTAAAAGTAAGAACATAGAGGCATGGATAATTGTTTTTTACGTTTTCTAGCAAAAGGTTGTGTTTACACAACATACACATATACCGAGATACGCGAATACGCGCAAACAACGCTTCCTCAAAAAATGTTTCACTTCACACTCCTCCTAATGGCTCGCACTCTTCGTAGAAAATGCCTTCAACACACGAACTTTCTTTATCACGTACTGTTTTGTAACACGATACAGGCCAGGGTAATTTTATGGGTGCCTGAATCAGAGTTAGTTTACACGACCCAAAATATTGTAGCAGATGCATTATTTGTTTAAAATTGTTATCGACTACGAATATACACTGCTATGTATTTATAAATGTCTGGTAGTCTGCAAAAATTGACAATAAACTGATATTCGTTGGAGAAAAAGTGCATTCCGGTTACTTAGCATGTAAATTTATTTCATTACCATATTCCAATCCTGACTGATGTTCAGAAAACACTCGCTTAATTGAATGTGGCACTCTGGCCTTCCTATCCCCTTCTCTCTCCCCGTCACTGCACACTTGTACAGGGTTTGTATGATATCATCACCAGTTTGTGTATACCTTGACTCAGTTATTTCCTGAACCTTGCAGTTATTGCATAATGATTTGGTACTTAAATACATAGATGTAACATATCACTTTTAATTGTGTATCATGCAGTATTTTTACCTGTGAAAAAATTGGGCTGTCTAGGGAATCGAACTTGAGTTACCTTATTCTCAAAGTTGGTGCACTATTTCCAGCACTGTCAGGGTAGAATTACATTTACTGTAACTGACGAGTTACTTTCGTGGTCGGTTATGTATGTCATGCATGGAAAGGCAAGGTAGTCATTGCGGCCTGTGCCTACGTTGCATTTCCGTCGATAACTACGAGATGCACACGTGATTTCTAGTTCTTATATATGTAGGAAACAGCTACACTAGTTTTTTCTTGTTATGTTTTATGTCCACTAAAAAACAGAGTACTTACATAGTGGAAATGTAAAGGTTGCAATGCTCTCTTACTACTTGTAATTACAAAGTTCATACATTTAAATAATATTCTATATAACTAAAATTTTGTGGCGAGAGGTTTATGGGTAATTCGTTTCATAATGTGCTTACAGTTATAGTGCTATCTATGGTTCGTATTAAAAATAATTATATATTTATACTATTTAAAACGAAATAGATCGTTACCTTGTACTGTATAACTGAGTTTTTCTCTTGAAGGGAACTGCAAGTGTGTTACTCGATTGGCTTGTCATCTTGGAGCATGACGCGTCTCTCTCTCTCTCTCTCTCTCTCTCTCTCTCTCTCTCTCTCTCTCTCGGCTAGTGTGTGTATGTGACATCCCTTCGACTTGGAGACCTGCACGGTTCTCACCTGGGCTGCCTTACAGATTATCCAGATGCTAGTTGATCGCGCAACGTCGGAAGGATCGGACGCATTCCGCTGCTAGTTTGTGTGTGTTGGATATCCTCTGAATTCGATGGTTTCATGTCCTCGGTTCGTAATGGGATCGTTTGCTGTTCTATTGAACTAACCAAGGCTACCTCACTTGGTCTTACATCGTCTAATGCAGCGTACAGCAACCGACACACGTGTAATACGCTATTACCATGGATGGTACGTGCTTATAGTTTTACGTTTTATTTTATGTTTTCTCGCATCAGTGTGTAGCAGTGTTGCCCTTATCATCCCTGTGTGCTTCTCAGCTTCGCGACAGTGTTTTCTCGCATCAGTGTGTAGCAGTGTTGCCCTTATCATCCATGTGTGCTTCTCAGCTTCGCGACAGTGTTTTCTCGCATCAGTGTGTAGCAGTGTTCCCCTTATCATCCCTGTGTGCTTCTCAGCTTCGCGACAGTGTTTTCTCGCATCAATGTGTAGCAGTGTTGCCCTTATCATCCCTGTGTTTTTCTCAGCTTCGCGACAGTGTTTTCTGGCATCAGTGTGTAGCAGTGTTGCCCTTATCATCCCTGTGTGCTTCTCAGCTTCGCGACAGTGTTTTCTCGCATCAATGTGTAGCAGTGTTGCCCTTATCATCCCTGTGTGCTTCTCAGCTTCGCGACAGTGTTTTCTCGCATCAGTGTGTAGCAGTGTTGCCCTTATCATCCCTGTGTTTTTCTCAGCGTCGCGACAGTGTTTTCTCGCATCAGTGTGTAGCAGTGTTGCCCTTATCATCCCTGTGTGCTTCTCAGCTTCGCGACAGTGTTTTCTCGCATCAATGTGTAGCAGTGTTGCCCTTATCATCCCTGTGTTCTTCTCAGCTTCGCGACAGTGTTTTTTAGACCAATGTGACGTACAGTGGTCGATGCTCACGCAATAAGCATTCGTAGGTAAATGCTTATAACCATTTGTTTTATTACCATTTTATATATGTTTGCAACAGCGCGTAGCAGTCTCATCTCTAGTGCAACTAATTGTTTCAATGTGTGTTGTTTCGCAGCAAGCAAAGGAACACAGTCATTACAAGCCGCGTATAGTGCAGGGTCCTACCGCACTTGTTGTATTGTAGACTTTTTTTAGACTGGTCCTTGTGTACATTAGTATTTTTTCATGTCGCCGATCATTAAGGTTTTACTAAAATGCTTGTTGCTTAAGCAACACTGATATCGCTATTATGGGTTTTGGTACGATGGGATATTTTTTAAATACAATATAACTCTTTACGAAATTATGCTCGAGATGTACTTGCATATATGCTGGATTTTTTAATTTGTTATGTGAATGATTTTTCATGTAGAGAATTGTTTCATATCTTTGACATTCGGTTCCCTCAACCCTAAAGTTATGCAAATGTTGTTTATGCGTATCACTGCACACATGTTTTAATGCAACCCATTAATCCTTACGACTTGTTATCGGTACAGTTGTATAGACTTTTTTTTCAATGTATGGTTGGTTTTTAAGGGTTGCCCATGCTAACAAGGCTTCGGACTTCCAACCCTTGTGCTGGGCTGATGGTGTTTGTTTATATTATGCATTTTACTGTTACCTATGACTATGTGCATCATACTCGCAGCTCATTTGTATATACCTTGGATTTCTACGCATATGGTTGTTTTGTGTTACCCGTGCTAATGATATTTATGTATAAATTTTCGAATTTTATATAATTATAAAGCATGGATGTCGCTTGATGAAGGGAGGCTTGCAGTCGTTGAGCGGATCCAAGTTGACAGACACCCGTGGTAGCAGACGATAAAGATTATGGTGGGTGATTGTCGTGTGTATGCACACTGACATTTATGTGTGCTATTTCAGACCCTACACCGTTAAATGTATCGGTGACTTTTATATGCACTTGTAAGTATATCTTTACTTTATTTATATTTATGGCCAGTAGTTATGTGTTATCGAACTTCAAAGGCTTGGAAATGGTGTCCAACTATGCTTAAAACAATTCTTAAGGCTTACTTGCCCTTATATCCTTTATTGCATTGAGACGTTATACCTGTGATATGAAGTTATCATCTGTTGCTTTAGCAGATAGGAAATGGCAGACATCTATGCTTATAGGAAGACTTAAGGCATAATTAACTTCACTGCTCTGTTCGATGTCGGGAGCAATGCATACGATTTTAAATTTGATGACTATGGCTTCAGCAGATTGGCAATAGTTGTCAAGTATGCTTACAAGAGGGCTTAGGGCATACTTGACTCCACCATCCTGTTAGTTGAAGGGGGCAATGACTATATCATGACTTTGGTGATTATAGCTTCGGTGGATAGGAAATGGTGGCTAACTATGGTTATAAGATGACTTAAGGCATAATTGCCCCCTCCACCCTGGTCATCGTCAGAGGTGATGTATATGTTATGAATTTAGCGACTTTAACTTGTAGAATGGGAAACGTCGGTTAACTATTCTTATAAGTGGGGTTAAGTTATAATTGGCCTCTCACCCTGTTCTTCAAAAGTGGTTATGTTTATGTTATTAATTTTGTGACTGCAGCTCCAGTGGATGAGAAAGGTGAGCAACTATGCGTTTAAGAGGAATTAAAGTAAACTTGCCCTACCATCCTGTTCGTCATAGGAGCTGATGCCTATACTTTGAATTTGGTGATTTTAACTTTGGTGGGCGGGAAATGATAGCCAACAATACTTATACGATGGCTTAACATGTATTTTCGCGTACAGCCTTTCTCATCATCGAGATAGATACCAATGGTATGAATTTGGTGGCTGTATTTTAAACACTTGGGAAATTGTGGCCAACTATGATTATAAGTGGGCTTAGGGAATGCTTGACCCTGCCGACCTGTTCGTCATTGAGGTGATGCCTATGATATGAATTTGGTAGACTATATCTTAAAAAGATCTTCTCATAAGAGGGATTAAATTAGTTGCGCATTCCGTCTAGTTGGCCAGGAATATAAATAGAACTGCCGGTGCTTATTTTTTATATATAAGTTTTATGCGTATAATGGCATCGGCGCATGTGTGCGTATCCTGCAGATCTCATTGATTTTGTGCCAATTTTATATTTTGATGTTCTTACATTCGATTTTTAATATAATTTTATATCAAGTTGCAGCCTGTCCATTTTTCTTCCGATTCATGGAATGGGGATATATCTATACGTGTTCGACAGTAAACACCCTCCTCTACTAGGTGCTTCTATCGTTTTGTTGTCAGGAGTCAGCTGATAGCCCAATGGTTGCGGGGACGATCCCACATGCCTAGGCATTTTTTTGAGTTCCAAAGCAACTAAACAAAAAATTTCCAGTGCTCCTAGCGACAGCTGATTGAACTAAACTCTCCGATGCCAGCACACCCCTGCAGGCGATGTAATTACCAACAGAAGATGGCCGCACCGATACCAGCACTCCTAGCTGTGAATGGTAGAACTCGAGATCAGCACACACACACACATTGGTGGTGGGCGGGTTCAATCCCCGGCCGGGTCACCGGATTTTCGCAAAAGGGAATCGTGTCGGGCGTGCCGTTGCTCCGCGGGTTTTCTTGGGGACCTCCCGTTTACCCCGTTCGCTTAGTCACGTTCGCCCATCCATTCTCAACATCGCGTCTCCAGACAAAAGCGACGCATTTATTTCTTCAAAACTTCCAGTTCACAAGTGGCAGTATTATTCTTGGCACGGTACACTTACAATTCATATTAAAATACCTAATGTCCTGCTTGTGGTACTTGCTACATCTGTGGGCGTAACTGCCACATATACCAGGGGCGTGTAGTGAGTTTTTTTTACAGGGTAATCAATCTCTACTAACAAAAAGCAATTTCCAACTTTGCTTACCCTTCACATGTATTTAGTGTTTTGAAATTCCTAACATTAGTTATAAAAAGGAAACGAAATGAATGTATAACAATTAAACTTAATATTATTTAGACAGCATATTAAAATTATAAGAAAACTCCGGTTTTCCCGAAAACAATTTCATCCACTTTCCAAGGAAAAATGTAGGACTGAAGGACGCAAACAGAACGACAGCTTACCCTGTCGAAGGAAAGCTGTTGGTGACGGAGGAGATCGAGAGTGTGGTGTGTTGTTGCTTGCGAGTTCGATTCATCGCTAGTCGCTTTGCATCACACACGATATAAGCTATTCACGGTAAAGTGAACATTTTTGAAAGCCCTCTCATTTGGAATAATAGTCGATAAATGTGTTTTATTTTAGCATTAGACGTTAATTTTCGAGTGCGGTGGAATATAAACACTCTGTTTATTACTTAAATAGCAAAATATTTTCAGAAAGGTGGTTAAATGATAATATATGGCCGAAAAAAAAGTAACGAGGGCCTTAAAAGTACTCACTTTACCGTGAACAGCCTATAACAAGCAAATTCCAAACTCACTTACCTTCAGACAAAAAATTCATTAAACAATTCTTCATGCTAGGACTTTGAATGTTTGTACGGTATATTAGCACGCCAACCTGCCACTTGAACGTCTAGGTTCGCTCTACGGCGGATCCGAGTTGGAAATTTTAGTATGTGGAAAACATGGCGGATATTGCCGATCGCTGGCGGGCTTTCTCGCTCTGCTCCTGTCCCTACGACTTCCAAGTTCCGTCGCCTCTTCGCCCACACATAGCCCTGCCTCATACTTTATTGAGACTGGCCGTATTCTGCAGTATATCCCCTCGCTCCCTCTAGCTGGTTCAAGCGGCCAGCTGCACTAAATGTCTGAACGTTTCGGGAAGAAACCGTAAGATCGGAAATTCTACTGCTACGAGAGGACAGCGCGTTAAATTAGACGTCCAGGCCAGTCGTGGTAATTTGGGCCAGTAAATCCCTGTTCTCTGCCAGTTTTTTTTTTTTAGATGAATGTAATACGTGAAGAGAAACTGGACTAGTATTCCGCCGAGTGGGAATTATCGACTGTTATGTACTATTCCCACTTTCGGAGAGCAGTACTCCTGCGCTCCGCTTTGATGTTATCTGTTGAATATATCGCTACGACGCGACACTCCTACCTGAATTTCGAGATATGCCCCTGCAGCAAAGCAACTCACGACCCGGAACACCGAAGTGTACAGCTGAATGTTTTACTCTTTTGAATTGTACTCTTAAGGTTAAATTATATCAGATGCAATTTTTGCTCGTAATTTGCGTGCATAGGTACCTGAATCGAGGGCAGAGTCAAGCGATATTGCACGTACGCAGTTCACGAGTTTCCCGCTAGGTAACACTATCATCGCCTAAATGGTACAGAAGCTACAAAACGTAACCAAAAATAAAGGTGTACTCTGAGCTATACGCTGTTGCCAGGGTGGTTCCTCGGCTCGCCATAGAGGAAATATGGAGGATTCGCGCACGTGAGTGGATGAAAGAAATTTATCGCCCCGGCCATTTATGCCTCAAAACTTTAAAATCCCGTATAAACTAGTACAAAATACAGACATGAACCTTTTCACAGTTAGAAATACGTTTCATTCTATATTTTAAAAAATATTTTATTTTTAAGTTTATATATCTAATTCTATACACTCGTTGTAAGTAACTTCATACGAAATAACATTTAAGGAGGTAGTTAAAAAATTATCCAAATTTTACATAAAGAGTATTTTTAACGCATTTGTTCTATGCACAAATGTGTCTATATACTTGCAATTCTTAAACTACAGCAAAGTAATGGAATAATTTTCGCAAAGTTATACCACTATATTTACTTTAACGTTCGTAGCTATGCAGCTTTTTACAGTGTAGGAGTGCATCGTAGGATACAACTTGTGTACAAATATGTTTTACATTTTTTACATTTCTGAAAGGAGTTGTTTTATTTTACAGTAAAAGAACGAGAAATTTTTTCATTTCCTTTGACGATTTACATAAACTAACTTGGATGGTTTGCAGGTTATTTCTAAACCCGTATTTTCTTCTTTTGGACCACTGCGACTGCCTGGGACATACCACGGAACAGTAAATTTGTATGACGTAGCCTATGTGACACCGAGGCACTAAACAGGAATTCATTTAGCGAAACATATCTGAGTTTCCGCCAGTATGAACAGTGCACTTTTATTTGGGCGTTAAGATCTCGCGTAATTTACCGTATCGCAGTCAGTATCTATGTATGCATGCCAGGGAATATTTATGTGAACATATATGCATTTCAGGGCAGTGATTTCTTTTTAAAAGTTAATGTTTAGCAATGCTCAGTTAACCGCAAACTAGCTACAATCAAGCGTTTCGTCTATGTCAGCACAACGATTTTCAGTGCCTCAAAACAAAACAACATTGGATTAACATACCTTTTAATTTATCATCAAAGCTTGAATAAATTTTAAAGCGCGAGGAGGGTGACCTACTTCACATACATAATTGTATATAGTCAAGTCGAAGTGACTGCTAAATTTAAATACAATCGCATGCAAATTATTTATTCGCTTGCCAAGTTTTCGTACAGTGTTATCAATACAGTTGGTAATTTGAAGAGATTTTCTCCGACTCTAATACAAATCTGCTATGCAGCTGGTCTCTGATGTCCGTCTACGGCTACCAGAAGTTCGGTATTTGTACGATGATATTTCCTAAATCCTAACTGGGATTCAGTTAACAGATTAAATTTGCTTACTTGCAAATAGATTTTTCAGATTTGTCAATAGGAAGTTTCGACCAAATATAGGAAAGTTCAATTTATTTTTAGGGGGGTAGGGATGATGAATTTAGCGAGAGATGTAGAAACTGAATGAAACAAAGAATTTTGCGCAGTGAGAGATTTTTAGATAGTGAGTGTTTTGGGGTTTATAAATGGACTGCACCAGAAAATTATGTTCAATATGCAATGATTCTGATCACGAAGTTAACATGTCATTGTCCCTACCATAACTACCTCCTCTCATTTGTATGTCTGGGTATGTGTGTCTGTGTGTGTGTCCCCCACTTTCCATTTTTGAACGTGTCGACCGAATTTAACAAAACTCGGTTTGTATATAGTACATACTTAGAATACCTGACTATTATAGTTTTAGAAAACACCAGGCACTTACTTTCAAAATGGTGGCCATATTATTATTTAGGTGGATATGTCATATCTTGGGAATTGTTTGACTGGTTTATACCAAATTTTGTATGCTGGCAGAGCAAAACGTAAGCATTAAATTTTGAAATGCACACTATGGTTCTGCCGTAATTTCGTAAGATAGCCTAACATGAAAAAATTAAGATTTTACATTATATATCAGAAACTATCACAGCAATTCTCACCCAGTTCGGCATGTTAGGTCATACTATGATAGGTCAGGTAAACATACGTAATTAAACATTCTAGATACTTATTTTCAAAATGGTGGCCAAACAAATATTTTAGTTTTACTTGGCATATCAATCATACCATTCAACCAATTTCGACTGGAGCTTCGGTAGCTTTGCGGTTAGCCTGCTCACCTCCCACAAAGGCAAACCAAGTTCAATTCCCGGCCGGGTCACCAGATTATCGTAAGTCAGGATCGTGCCGGGCGATGCCGTTTGTCGGCGGGTTTTCTCAAGGATCACCCGTTTCACGCCTCTCTTCATTACGGCACCACTCCATAGGAATATATACATATCAAAATGAGAGCGATATATATAAGATAGTAATATATAATAAAGATATATATTTAACTGTCTATAAGATAGGAATGTACATAATTATATATATAAGCTAGGAATACACATATAGCGTGTTTTCTTCTGGGTGAAAGTGTCTTTTGATTTTCTCAGAGTGCTCCCAATCGCTACGGTTTATGATTTTTCTGTGTATTCAACATTTTGGTAAAAACTATTTATCTTCATTTTGAATGATAGATTTTAAACAGATGGTAAGTAACTTTAAGATCCTTTTACCATCATCCAAGGATAAGGTTATGAGTTTTCATTACAAACTTTTTCTAAACCTGTCAGTTTGTCGAGCGGTCTAAGACGTTGTATTTCAGCTCTAGTTTCTTGTAAGGGTAGCGTGGGTTCGAATACTGGGCAATGCAATTAATTCACAGACGTATATTTGAGACAATCTAGATGGTCTCATTCGCACTTCGTCTGTCGTTCGAGTAAGAGTTATCTTTCTCTAGCTAAGTTCAAGTGACTTGAGACTTAGCTACATAATTTTTAGACATATAAAAGCAGAGTGTGTGTCGTCACTACAAATAATCAAAAACGTCTTTATCTCATTGTGAATGTATAGTGAAAATGACGGTTTGTTGTTCTAGCAGTCAGATAATTTTTATCAGCTAATGTGACATATGAAATGCTTAAATGAATTGCAGCACTCTACACAGTTATTGAACTCGCATACCTAATTAACTAAAAAATTCCTTTTGATGTATACACGATATGAAATAAAATGGGTTTACAAGAGAAAAAGAAAAGGTGTATCCAACATTGAAAGATCTATAAGTGTAAAGACGAATGGTAGTTTGATGGATGAATTCGCAGGTTAGATAATGAACAGGCTGATTATCCTTCCTATAACACGGTATCACGCAAATTGCTTTTTTACCAATCCATACTCAGCTGACCTATAGTGAGATAGTTGAAATGGATTACATGCAATAATTTATTGTTCTGTTGTGAAAACAGTATATAAAATTGCACCATGCAAGAACGGATGTAATTTCGCCAACGACCGTGGTGGAAAGGATCGTCACGAGTGAAATCATGTACTAAGAACGTTTGCTCAGCTAAAGATCTTATTAATGGTTGAAGACTTGCCAGCTGTAAGACCGACAGCATCGACAACAGCAAGGGTTTCTGAAGAGTCGCTGCAAGCATTATGGTATCAATGTTGTTATTGTGGAAATACTTTTAGCCAATGTTGTATTGCGTGCCTGCATGAAATTAGTCATTGCTGGTATATGTATAAAGAGAGAGATGGCGCAGCACACTTTTTGGGGTTATTTCTTCTAAAATTACAACAAAAATGCTCTACACTATATAGTGTTATTACGCCTAAAAATACAGGAAAAAGTTAAAAACTCTGAATCTGAAATTCGATGAAAAAATCGTGAAAATCATGGGGGAAAAAGCCAAAATCAAGGTATTTGAGGGTTAAACATAAGCTCTTAAAGATTTTTTTTAAAAGGAGCTCTCAAAAACGACTAATTTAAGGAAACACAAAAAAAAAAAAACAATTTTTTACCAAATTTTATCAATTTTTGCTAAAAAAAAAAAAAAAAAAACTGCACAAATATACAAAAACCAAAATTACCAAATTTTCACTATTTTTTATTAAAATCGCTTCTGCAACTTTTTTAAATCTTATAATTAAATTTTTTCTTTAATTAATAGTAGTTAAAAACAAAATGTCTGCAACCAAATATTCTGTTACAGAATAGTTAAGTAATAAAAATAAACTAACTAATGTAATATTTGGTTTTTGGTTATTAATAGAAAATTTAAATAATAATAATCTTGTTACAAATATTGGAGATATTATATACAGAAATGGAGAACAAAAACTCGAAGAATTTAAATCAATAACAGAGCCATTTTGCGATAACACTATGGTTTTTAAAGATAACAGATTTTTCAGACTGTGAAGGAAAAATTAAAAATAAGCAATTTATTGTAAAAAAAAAAAAAAAAAAAAAAAAAAAGAAGCCTCTGGAAGTTTTAACAATGTTTTAAGATCTAGAAATTATAAACTTAATTTGGCAAGTTAAAGTAAAAACTCCATATTTATTAGACTCTGATGTACAAACAATTATTGGTGTTAAGCAAATTATTAGCACACGCACAGAAAATATTAGAAAAAAATGAAAACCCATTAGCTATTCCTTATAAAATAGAGTTAGCAGGTGTAAAATTAGAAACATTATTAATTGAGTTACCAGAAATTTTAAAAGAAATTAGAATAAAAAACATTATTATTTATTGGATTTGGTTATAACACAAAATTTTGGGGGGATTTTTTAAATTAAAAAAAGAGATATGAACCTACTTAATAAATGATTTTAATATTTGTGTGCAAGGAGAATATAAAAAATAATTAATGTAATAGTAAATAATAATAATTCTGTTGGAAAAGCCTGCTTAACATATATTAATAAAAATTCGAGAGTTAAAATAAGCAATAAATTTATTTGTCAGTTAACAAGCCCAGGAGTTAATAAACAACTTGGTGACTTTTAAAATTGTCCAGATAAAAGATTAAAAAAAAAAACATTCACTTCTACATTAGCTAAAGAAAATGGTATTTCAATTTTAGAAGCAACAATTTATAATTATACTAACACAAGTTTCCATACAGAGCAAGAATTGGATCCATTGAAAGATTGTTTAAAATGAATAAAAACAGTAAAAATTATTTCCAAAAGCGCCATTTCGTCTGTTTCTTTATCTAATATGTGAATAAAATTAGTAGATTCTTTACGAAATAGTTGTTGTGTTGTTTTTAATAATATTTTGCAATGTGTTTCTTGGGGAAATAAAAATACAAAAAAAAATGAATTGGAATACAATATAAATTGACAGAAAATAAAGAATAAAGAGACAAATTAATTAAATCTGTTTTATATGAATTTAGTTTTAATTAATTGCCAACTATTTATTTAGATATTTTACAAGATGAAGAAATACTAATATTATAATCATTAACCAAAAATGTTTTATTAAAAGTGGAGAAACATATTTTTCTAAATCTAATACTTTATTTTCTACCATCTCCAAGGATATAAGTATAGAAGATTTGGGTTTAATAAAAACTACAAATATTATACCGTTCGTATGTAGAAAAAGAATAAATATTTGCAATAAACTACTTCCTTATGCTATCACAGAAATAAATATTCTTAATACTCCTTATCTGCTGTCTTCTAAAAAAGAGAACAAGAATTAGAAGAAATTTGTACCGAAAAAAGACAATTAGAATATTTAGATAAAACCAAAAGTATACAAGAATATAAAAATGTGCTAGCAAAATAGCAAAAAATTAAAGAAACTGAACAAGAATTGGTTAATTATTTTAGTAAACGTTGGAAACATATAGATGTAAGAAAATATTAAAGAAAATATCAAAGAAGAAATAGAAAATATAAAAATGGAGGAAACAATTGTGAAAAGGACAAATAAATTATTCTAAACAATTATAAATTTTAAAAGGTGGATTTGATTTAATTATTTCCAATATTTCCATAAAAAATACAGTGGAAAGGAAATATATATTTTAAGATTTGAAAACATACAAGATTGTTTTTTCTCTAATTATTGGCTGGAGAAAGAAATAGAAGAAAAAAAAATTGTTTGAAATTTTAAAATAAAAGTTAAGTTAGATAAAATTAAAACAACACCAAATAAACATAGAGAGACATTATTATTTGTTGCTTAAATTCTTTTTATTATTTAAAAAATTGTTGGTATTATTATATTATTTTATTTAAAATAATCTAACATAATTTCTGTTTGTGGTTTTTCTATGCTTTCTATTTATTTATGTATTTAAAAATATAATATTTACCAAACATAAAGCACGGTTATATATATATATATATATATATATATATATATATATATATATATATATATATATATATATATATATACATTATAACCTAAATAATTGTAAAGTAACAATCACCATTTTTTTTCAGTATTTTTAGTTATGTAAACTTCTACATCTTGAGTCCATGGAGCAATATTTTTAGGTATAACTAGTTTGTTAATTTTCTTATTTAATAACTTTATAAAATAAATAAAAATGACTCCTAAAAATTCTATCTGTAAAAAAGATTTTAAAAAATAAAAATTGATTGGATATTCAATTGCAGAATACGAAAGTGTAGTACACAATTAAACAATTAAAAATATTTTATCCACACAAAAAATTAACGTACAATAATGGAACACAACCAAATAAAAAAAAAATTAGCAATTGTGTTCCGAATAATACACAACCAAATCATAAAAATAATTGGCAACTTTATTTAGAATGGTACACAACCAAATTAAAAAAATATAGCAATTGTGTTTCGAATAGTACACAACCAAATTAAAAATATATTTAGCAATTGTGATTTTCGAATAGTATACAAACAAATTTTAAAATAATTTAGCAATTGTGTTTCGAATAGTACACAACCAAATTTAAAAAAATATATTTTAGACGAAATAACCATATTTAGTGTACTGCATTTTTTGTTGTAATTTTAGAAGAAATAACCCCCAAAAGTGTGCTGCGCCAGCTCTCTCTTTATACATCTACTATTGGTTGTTCAGTCTAGCATACAAGTCATTCCATTGTGTTAAGTGCGATGCTGTGTTTACTCGTAGTGATATCCTATATAGACATAAGAAGTGTAAAGGTACTGTTTGTCGATCTTCGGGAAGCGAGCGCAAGTATTGTAGAAAGTCTTTCGAGACTAAATTTAGCGCCAGACAATATGAAGATAGTAATTGTCCATTTGCCATCAGCTATAAGACCTACGTATGTGTTAACTGCAATGCTGTATAGGCGAATAAGTGTACCTTGACTGCTCACAATAACATTTGTACTATTACCATAAACAATAAATACTTTCGTTGAATGAAGAATTTGTTTGCGTGTATGTAAGTAATGCTATGTATTTTTGATAAGTGTATGAAATAAAAATAAATGTATGAAAGACTATTTTTTTTTTCATTAAATTTATCATCAATATACATTTTGTCCTACGTGTTGTGTTTAATGTCTTGTTATATACAAAACAAGTATAAACTGCGAGGATACAAGAACAGTTTAATATATGTTATTACATGTTTGGTGTAGCTATTGATATTGACTTTAATGGCAATTTAAATGGTAATTAGAAGAAACTAACGAGGCTTTTTGATGAAATTTTTTTTCCAATACAGTAATATGTGAATAAAGGAAGGGAAACCTCTATTAATGTTAAATGGGATGTTATCCATCTTCAGTAGCAATAGCTTTGACACTAAATTGAGTGTTTGAGATCGTATCTGACTGAATATAAAGTATAAGTCTGGATGATGATGATGATGATGATGATGATGTTGATGAAATGTTTTTTCAGAGAAATTCACTGGACTATTTCATAAGAATGCTTGTATGATTGTTTTGTTGTCATGGATGGTATGAAGGAAAGTGCTTGGTGTAACAGATATGGTATAATGGAATGGATTGTAGATATTGAGTGTTATGTTCTGCTCAGGTATTTGAGGTATTAAATGTTAGAATGTTTTGTCTAGCAGAATAAGTAGAAATTGATGATTGGCATGTTTTTTTTAGCACTGAGTATTCTATAAACTCGAATATTATAAGTTAAACTTTTTTTTTTCGATGGGTGGTAGTCCTAACAAATGGATCGAGGTTTAATATATCTTACCTGTTGATATGTTAGCTTTGCTGGTAATGTATCTTTGCAAATGGATCGTATGGTGCGATAATGTGGGTGGTCAGAATTTGGGATATTTTGTTTGGTAATTGGTATGTTCTGACTGTATGGTAGTATGTTTATTATTATATGATGATATGGCCTATATAAATGGACAGTGTGGCATGACACAGTCTGTGATTATTCATAGTTAAATTTTTTTTTTCTGCTGGAATATTTGATTTGCTGGTTTGGCGATATGGTCTGTTGGAATGAGATTTCGTTAAGGCTTTTATCGTTGACTATGGTAAACTGTATAGGCGTTGGTATTATTTGTATGTGTGTGTGTTCTGATATTACATGATTAAATGTTTTATCAGAGAAATTCGCTGGTCTATTTAATAGAAACGATTGTATGATTGTTTGTGGTCCTGTATGGTTTGAATATAAGTGTTTTATAACCGATACGAAGTTATGGAATGGTTTGCAGGTAGTATTTGAATATTTTGGAATATTACAAGTTAGAATATTTTGTCGGTACGAATGTGTATAAATGAATTTTTGGTCTGTTATTTTTTTAGCAGCGACTATGATATGACATCAAAATATTACGAGATATTTTAAACAATTTTAGATTGGTATATGGAGGTTTG
This sequence comes from Dryococelus australis, assembly GCA_029891345.1. Taxonomy (NCBI): domain Eukaryota; kingdom Metazoa; phylum Arthropoda; class Insecta; order Phasmatodea; family Phasmatidae; genus Dryococelus; species Dryococelus australis. The sequence goes on from CM057000.1 coordinate 76,313,542, forward strand.
AGCTATATGGTTGTTTGATATGACATTAAGTTATGATTGGGCATTGGGGAAAAAAGCTGGTCGACATATAATCAATAATAATATTGTGATATATTGTGATATGTGTGAGGTCTCCGTTTCTGTAAATGAAGCATTGACATATCGGAATGTATTAAAAAGAAGAAATTATTATATATTTCTCTGACAAATAAGTGATTCCCTCAAACAATTGCAATATATTATGGATTTTTAAAATGAAGCGTATAAGTGAGTGGTTTGTAGGATTTTAGATGGCTCAAACATAACTATTACGTATAGTAAATGCTATCAAGTAAATAAAATTTCCTGGTATGGTGGTAACATGTTTTTTGAGGAGAGTTCAAAAACGTTTGTCTATAGGAGAGATGAAATGGAATACTGATAGCGAATGTTCTGTAGTAAATGGAATATCTGGGATGTATTTAGGTAAGGGCTGGTAGGATGTGCGAACGTATGTCATTCCGAATATATGTATAAATATATTATTCGCCTTTGCATGTAATACGACTAAGGTATATATATTGTTTATATCTTGTAATCTAAGTTGTATATTGTAAGGAGTTCCCTTACAGTTAGTACTCACTTATCATTTCGCATAGTATTCATTTGATCATAAAATGGTTCACATATTAAACTAAATCATCATTGAGCGTATTACTAAGATTTCCATGTAAATTATTTTGTTAAATTGTTATAAGATTACTGTTGATCTGTGTAATCTATATTACATGGAGGACAATATTTATTTTTGAAGAAGTGCAGATATTGTGAAGGTAACCAGGCAGAGTTTTTGTTTTTGCTTGGAATGGTTGATGTGAACATGAATTGAGAGAGCACTATATGGAGACTGCTGTAAAAAAGTTTGCTGAAATAAGTATGTAGTTGCAACTAGTGTCCTGCCGAACCAAATGATTTGTTGATGAAGATGATGTCCTGCAGTACAGGAGAGTATCGTCCACCCCTGATGACGGCTACATCTACGTGTTGGACCGCTGTTGCTGTCCAAGTTTCATAACTCATGGTTTGGTGAACCTTTGACTCTGATTGCAACCGGATCTTCATGACTTCGTGTCTGCATTACATCAACTAATGCGTATAGTTATCTTTAAAGTTAAATATGTACCAAATTTTCATAATGAACTTTTGTTCAAACTTCTCCAGACAGTGATTCATCGAAGTGGCTTAGTCTCAGAGATCCTGATCATTATTTGATGTGAAGCTGAAGTCACACAATCGAGAGTTTTCGTTGTTTTGTAAGTGTGAGTTGCTGGCCGAAGGCACATGTAGGAGTGCAGTTTCATGGACCATATGTTCGAGCTTAATATTTATTTGCATTTGTTCGTTGTTTAGCTATCGTGGAATATTTAGGGAACATCCTAAATTTGATTTCTAAAAGTAATCATATTCGTATTATAATCTTATTCATTTTCTGACAAGAGATAGTAGTTCTTCCTTCTTAGATTTTTTTTTTTAATTGTAGGATTGAAGAGTAGTTGTGACATGTTGTCCTGTGTAGTGTTAGAATTGTCTATTTATAAAAAAAAATGTAAATTTGATTTTTACATGTGCTTCCTGTAGGTAGAGCATATCTTAAGGATGCACTATTAAATAATTACTAGTACAAGTTTCTGCTATTATGATCCCAGTAAGCATGATGATTTAAGGTGATAATTCTGAAGATAAATGTTTTTTATACTTTTTCTTCAATATAGTTAACAAGTTGATGTTAACAAATATACATGTGAAAAGGCGCCCTTATCTCTACATCCATGAACTACACTCTTATAAATAATTATGTACGAAACTCTACAATATGGAGATACTTAGTTTTTAAAGAGGTTTGCATTAATATTATTAACAAGTAATCCATTATAACTTTTATCGTCTGTTTAATTAGGCATGGCTGAATTTTATATATGGTTGGTATGATTAGGTAAACCAGACTGGTAGCAAGCAATGAAGGTTTAGGTATATACTTCATTCTTTGTGTATATGTGTGTGTATGAGTTTGCGTGGAAAGTATGGTAAGAATAGAAATTTACTTTTTTTACCATAGAAATGTTGGTTCGCATGAGTCGTTGACAATACGATCAGTGACAGTCATGCGTCTGCTGAGACGTTCGCTTAGGGTTGTGTGCGATGTGCGAGCTTTATGTATGGGTTGTATGGATACCCTCGCAAGCTGTCATTTAGGTTAATGTGATATGGTTGGGTGGTGGGGAACAAATGCCTTGTCGTCGACATGCACCTCCCCGAGCAGCAATGTTGGAGCTAGTCTTGCCCTCCCCTGCCCTTCGCCTTCATCTCCTTTGCAAGTTGTTTGGCCGTATTCGCGTCTAATGTTCGAGACATGTAACCTCCCGAGAGATTTTAATTGGGACATTTTAGTAGTTTGGGTTGATGTAGGAGGGAGTTTTCTTTTTGATGGAATAGCTTTGTGTCTGAGAGTGATAGGCTTGTATGGCTGTTAAACAGGAGGGTAGGAGGTACGATGACAGGTGCAATGGTTAGTATAGAAGGTTGGGATTTATGGCTTGAATATTATGTTGGCCAGTTTGTTTATAATATGAATTTTATGTAGGCTCATCATTGGTAGAGGTATTTTGGAATTTTTGCACTGCATGATATCTCTGCATGGTTGTTATAGATAGTTTGTTTTGGTAATATGTTTTGTTAGTATGTCCGACTATAACTTTTTTTTTACGATCTCTTGGAATGGCTGAAATGGATAGAGTAACATGGTGGTATTGCCAGTGGTGTGGGCTAACAGTATGGATTGTTTTTTTTTATAGCGAGTACATCTTTAATGTATAACCTATCAATATGACTTGGTTGTACAGTTAATTTCTTATATGGTTGGTATAGTCATTATGTTGATTGGTATGACCTGATCCATGTTCGGTCGTTTCGGCAGTATGACAAAGTGTAGCTTCGATGGTATGAGGATAATGGTTTAATTGTATGATTAGTTTGTAAGCGTATAATGGTTTTATGGGATATTTACTTATTATGAAAGGGGTAGAATGCTAAGCTGGTATGGTTGGTTAGTATAATTGGCTGGTATCTGAGAAATAAGACTGTATGTGTGTCATATATGATTATATTAATAGTATTGATCTTATGATAGTATGGTTGGAGCTTATGTATGGAATATTTGATTGGCTTAGCTGTTGGTATGGCTTGTTTATATGTGTAACTGGTGAAGTTAGATGGCAGTCAATATAGTTGACTGTAATAATTTATTAGTATGTCTCAGGTATGGTGATTGATATGGTCTGTATCGTTAACAGCATTAATAAGGTATGCTTGGGTTGAGCGAGCGATATGGTTTGGTCTTTATGTTTTTTGTTTGGTATGGTTATCTACTGTGGTGTTCGTTGATATATTAAGATGGTATGGTATGTTGTTATTCTGGGTTGTATGGCTTTCGACATTGCATGGTTGAGGCAAGCTAATGTCATGGTGAAAGTTATTATATATATATGTTTTAGTTCTCAGTACCAATGGGTTATCATTATGGTTGTTAAGTATGCTGGAGGTATATTACTTGGTAGGTTTCGTAAGTGCAGCTATTAGTATGGGTGGCTGGCATAAATAACCAGTTTGTTGATTGATAGAGTGATTTATATTAAGGTCTGGTATGCTGGAGGGTTGTCACCTAAAATGTTTTGGTTGGTGGTGTTAATGGGTGGTCTAGGAGTGGTATGAAATGAGTAGTTGTTATGTTGCATACATAATGTAATATTGACATGATTGAATTATGATGGGGTTATGGTTGGTATAGTACCCAGTACTCCTGGTCAGCAGGGGTTACTTATATTTTGATTTCGTATGTCTGATGTGTGGTGATCAGCATTTTTATATGTATGGATAACCATCCATAGAGTGAATATATATTAATGTCTGGTATGATATTTTGGCTGGTACCTGATGGTATGACAATATGTTGACTTGTAATTATTTTTTGCTAATGCCGGTGTGGTCTTAGATATGATTGGATTCTAATTTGATTGGTGTGTATATTTCGTCTGATAATGGTTGATAGAGCAGATGTCCTGCAAAAATGTGGTGATCTATCTATTGAAGAGCATTAAATGTATGCGAATAAGAACAAAAATAAAAAAAAAAATTATATATTCATAGTAACGTGTATATCTGCTTCTTTGAAACACTTATTAATTCAGCGATGTTTCAAATCAAATTTGTGCAAGTTCATGTCATAGGAAGGCTATAGTACTCACTCAATATGGCCAATGATAGCTGTTAACTAATCATCATTGCCCTGCCAGTGAATAAGTTATTTTTATGTGAAAATATATTTCGTCCTCATGTTATCTTTGCTGAGCTTGAACTCATGGTCACACTTAAAGATGGCAATTGTCAGACCTACCACTCACAAGAGTGATTATTTGACCCTTAACTTTTGACCTTTTGACTAAAAATGACTCCAATATGACTCCAAATATCTCATAAATGACTCCAAATGACTCATAAATGACTAAACGACTCCTAAATGACTCCAAATTACTCTTTAAAGACTCTTTAATGACTCCAAAAGACTCCTTAATGACTTCAAATGACTCTTTAATGTTTCCAAACGACTCCAAATGACTCCGAAATGACTCCAAATGACTCCAAATCGATGTCAGAACAGGCATGACTGACTCGCAGACCTGTCGGAGATTGCGTGATTACGAGGCTAGGTGGCTTAATTTTCGTACAAATGTAAACACGAATTCAATAAAGTAAAATATGAAGACAAAATATTGTTTTCCAAAAAATAAAATATTGAATATCGAATATGTTTTACAAAGTCTTGCCTAGAATGTTCTTTACGATAATTTTTATATACCTTTTTCTGCATGGAAAAATTACATCTTTAGATTCGTAAATAAATATATACCCTGATGGTTCGCGCACTCTAGCAGGCGATGAAGGAACTATGTAGATGGTGGAGTTGAACAAGTGGGAGTAATTGGTTGGACGAATGAGAGAGACAAGAGAGAAAGGAAAGAGAGAAACAAAACAACAAAAATGGGAGGGTTCCGAGAAAACCTATGGAATGATAGAAAGACAAGAGAGAAACTAAATAGAGAAAGACAAGAGAGATGGAGGGAAAGAGATGGAATGAGAGAAAGGAAGAGAGACAAGAGAGGAAGCGAGAGAAAACATGGAGCGTAAGAGCATGAAAAAACAAGGCAGTATGGTGGTATGACATCACCATCGTATGCACTTTGAAAAGACGAGTCCGGTGATATATAACACTTAACACTTATGTCTTTAAATTATTTAATTACAAATATATATTTAAATTTAAAAACTAATATTTAAAATTAATTGATTATGACGTCACGATCGTATGCGTCTTAAAAAGGCGAGTTCGGTGATATATAACACTTAATACTTACGTATGTCTTTAATTGTTCTAACTATAAAAAAATTATTTGAATTAAAATAATTGTTTTTTATCGATTTCTCATATACCGCATTGTTTTGGTCTAGAAGGAGTAGGAGGCCATCCAAAATCTAAAGTCGGCTCGTTTTTGCCTTTCTGCAGCTTTGGAAAATCGGGGAATTTTTAAGGAAAAACGGGAAATTTTTAGTGAAAAAAAGGGAAATTTTAAGGCATTTTGGGCGAAAACATATGATGTGGGTGTGAAAATGAAAAATTTTCGGAAAAAACAAATCCAACATGGTGGATAGCACCGGAGCCGGCTCCTGGCTCCTGCACCAGATTTACCATTACCCCATTACTAACATAATTTTCTGGTACAGCACAAAACTCTCATTATTTAAAATAATTCTAACTGCGCAAATTTTATTGTTTCATTAAGTTTTTATATCTCCCGCTTTATTCAATATCCCCACCCCCTGAAAATAAATTTAACTTTCCTATAGTCGGGATGCATTGAAACAATACAAGAATGCTGTTCTGTGTTGGCGACATTCTGAAATCTGATCGACCGGAAATACACCTGCACTGATACCACTGGTCATGTGGGCTGATAATATTTCAAAATGATAACAGCACAGTGCAAAGCCTTCTGAACGAATTACTTGAGGAAACACGCATACACAGATAATTCACTAAAAACACTTTGGCTACTTATTGTATACTTCTGACGAAGAAAATATATGGCTCACTATTATCTCTTAATTTAAAGCCGCCGTCAAAATTATAAGACTGAGATTCAAAAGGTAAAATGATCCAAGATGTGATATCACTAAGAATTATTGCTATATGCCTATACATCATATACACATGTGTGACTTAAATTGTTAACTTATACAAAATACTAATGTAATTACTTTGGTGTAGTAGATAGTATTTTTTTTTACTTCTATTTAACTCACACAATGAATACTGTGCATTGTTGCAACCAATTTCGAAATTTACAGTCGATATAAATCAAGGTTTTTTCTTTGAAAGTATGCCACACTTTACTGTGTCATAATTATTATAGGACACGTCTGCGCAAAATGGCTATTTTATAAGAACTTATATTGCCATTAAAAAATAAGACATTTAAGGAAATTCTTTCTTCATGTAAAAATACGAATCTTTTAATTTTTCGAACCTAAACAACTATCATACATTTCCGAATGTCTTCACTGCCGTATTTGTAGGATGTCTAAGAAAAAAAATTTATAATGGACAGTCTTGCGAGAATCCTGTGGGACTCATTTGATGAAATGGTGTTATTCGATGATGCATGTAATTGAGTTACATTAGCAAATGGGTAGCAATTTATCACACACACACACACACAGGGAATAACTATAGCCTATACAAATAACAAATCTCCAAGAAAACAAGTTCCAAATGCCACACAATCAGAGGTGAAATAAGATGAACTTTAAAATAAACGTGTGTATTTACTCATGAAATGTATGCGTAACTTTACTATTTGGTATGAGTAATATTCAAAGACAGCTGAAAAGTTGAAATAATACAATAATGTTACTAGGTATTCAAATGTAGGTACACATAGATATTAACAATTATGTATGCGTTTTAATATTTGTTTAAAAAACAGGAAAAATAATTTTATCATATGAGTATTGGCTAGAACAAACCTAACTGTTCAAATCTTCATAGATATATTTTTATGTTATTTATAGAAACATCTACATTAAATTTGATTGTGCACAAAGTTTACCAGGAAAATGATATTAAAAAATACATTTGTTTTGATTTGCATGATGTTGGATTGCGTAAATAAATACGAAAAATTTACTAACACTAGTGACGAACCTATACGCTGAAAAATACACGATCTGTAAGTCTTGGCACAGTGCATCAATGCGAATTTTCTTAACGTAACATTAAAAATTAATAGACATATCTAACTCTTTCATTCATATCTAACAAATTGTTATCATTTTCTTTCAATCGTTGTTAATTATATCTTTATTCAACTGTTGGTTTTCTGCATGTCTGAGGTTGACGACTAGGAATATATTAAATAAGGAAACATTTCTGTAGCAATTTAAATTCGAAATTATACGTTTTCAGCTGTAAAATTACTTTCAATCAAAGATAAAGGATAAATAGAGATTTGGTGTGCTTTATATTTTCAATATACGCCTAAATATGGGTAGTTTGTAAAATAGTTTTATTGTTTTTATTTCAACGAACAAAAAAATATAATTAATATAGCCTTCACTTTTAGGGCCAATTTAGAGGTGACGTGCTTGGTAAATTTTCCAAATAAAAGCCTTGGAATTTTAAAACACAGAAAATAAACAGTTTGTTTTGACTTGTAACTGTGAGAAATAAGTTTCTCTGTTCTGGTAAGCACGGTGTCCGAGTACGACGGGACGGGAAATTTTATCTAACAATTTGGAAAAATTCTTCCGGATGCATGTGTTTATGTTGCAAAGTTAAATTTGTGCATAGAAAAACGGTACTACTGAATTAATGTTTGCATAATACAAGCCATTTTTTTGGACTGCTTGCAAAATTATACACATGTGTATTGCGTTTTATTTCATTTTTTCAAAGAAACACACTCCAAAAGTATGTGTGTATTTTTACCATAATAACATGTGAAATTCAATTACTGTGTAGGAGAGTAAAAAAAAAAAAAATTTTACTTTTAAGGTGTGAAAATATACCTACTTCGGTGGAGACTATCTGCAGCATACATTTCTGTTAAACAATTTTCTACTCACCGAGGTAGACACTAGTGAAGCACCCGACAGCTAAAGCTGGGATACCTACAGTACATCAGAATCTCACTACATCTCATTAAACCAGCATAGCTTTTTCAATGTATTCAACGACACTTCCAACAAATCGAACACCAGTACGCAATAATTCAAGATAGTAAATGACTTCTATTATAATATTAAAACACTGAAGCAGGATTCAGGCTTCCAATTTCATTACTAATTTATAATGACCAGAAAATTTCACAGATTCATTTGGGGACAAGCTGGACTTATTATTTATCTACATTGCTTTCGGGATTCGGCCATTTATTTATTTGACACGCCATTGAAGGCTCGTGTTCCTATCGCAAATCCGAAACAAAAGATGTGTCTGATCACAGCCAACCAATAAAAATGGCATTGACAACCAGCCTATGAGAAAACGACAGTCGCTTTAAAAAACGTACATTCCACTATGAAGTCTAGCCCAGAAGTCTTTTAACTAGAGAGTTGTTCAGATCTGTAATAATTTTATTTCCTTCTAAAAAACCCATTTGCTATGAAACTATATACTGTAATACTCCTGCATTAAAATGACAAGTAAACCATGATCTAGGTCCTACTCAGATTATTATACGATAAAGATGTTGCAGTTACTTCTGCTGATTTTCTTTTAAGTCCCTCAAAGTAACGGCACGTTCATAGTTAGTACACCTGCATTAAAATATACGCATTTTTACGTCAGTTTTCCTTCACCGCTTATTTTTTTCGTTACATCCAGAAATGAGTAGATAATATCGCCTCAAATGCAGAAACCAAAACTATCTAAAAAATTGTGATGGACATGTGTGCCATGGATGAGAGGCGGATTTTAACTCTCTTGGAATATTACGTGTTGTGAAATATGGCTAATATCGATGATCGGCAGCAGAACTGCAGAACAGTAATGCTGAAATTCGGTGCGGGCTGATGCCACAAGAGTATTAAATCGGTTTAAAAAAGTAAAATACATTAATATGTTAAAAAACCATATTAATATACAACCGTATGTGATTGGCTGGAATCAAGACGAGCAAATTCATTTGAACAACCACTAGTAATGTCGTTCACGTTCTCATGCACTCGTTTTTATTTTCACGAATTACAGTCCATTTACGGTTACTTCAATCTTTTCTGAAGCCCTGCTATAGTTCTATTTCTAGGATATTCCTCCGCCTCATGCGAACAAACCTTAACTTAGTCTAGAAAATGATACCAAAGCGACAGTGTTCGTGTGCACTCTGGTTAATATAATAATTTGCATAAGGACAACTTCTTACTTGGCATTACCAAGGCACCTACATTATCCCTGTATTTATTTATATTAATTACCAATTAAATAATATCGTTTATAGATAAAATCAAATTTTAAGTTCGATTGAACAAAAAATAAGGTATTTTTAAGTTAACAAAAGTATTAAAAAGTTTGTGATTCAAGAAATATTTCGGAAACAACCAAGCACGTATTGGGGTGATGTTACAAAGGTTTAATTCAAAATGTGTGAAGAACCGGCGAACATACTACATTCATAAACCGATTATTACGTTGAACGGTCGGACCGCAAGCACGGGACTTGGAGGAGTTTGTCTGCTGAGTTGATCAGGCCCTTCACGGAGAGTGAATGGCACAAGCGGCTTGAGGGAGGGCAGAGTGAGTCTGCTGTCCCCTCCACGCGCCTAACTCTGGCATCACTTGCTCTGAGCTGACCACGCCCCCGTCCTAAAGCTCCACCCAGAACCGCATTTTCAGTCCTGCGAGTTCAACAATGATCTTGGGGTTTGTATATAGGTACCACTCTTATGCCCAGTTGCACGAACACCTTTCCCGATCCGTGATAGAATGATCTTAGTTCCGAACCAGGTTACAGTTTGATCTTAATTTCAATGTAAATGTGTTCCAGCAACGATTTTTCATGATTCTGGACCTCCGATTCGTCGACCTTGGTTCCAAAGTGAGCGATCGAGATTAAGTATGAGACAAATTTTGCTATTGGTTCGTAATATATGACGTCATGGAAGTAGGCGTATTTTTCACTATAGATAGAACTAGATGTGCTATATATTATATGTTTTAAGTGAATTATTGTTTATATTGAAGTGCATATAATGTTGTTTTAATTTCCCAAGAAAACAATCGAACGTAGTTCTATTGTTGGCGTATTTTCAAACTACATTTGTCGACGATAGCTGCTGATCTCGGATCGAGATATCGAACTGCCAGTTTCGGTGGTTCGAAATGAATTTCATCCCGATCTCCAGTCCAGCTCTGAACTCGAATGATGCAACAGTTTTCTGTGTCGATCTTAGATCCGATCTCAGATCGAGTTTCGAACCACGATGGTGCAACCGGGCATTAGCGCCACAACTACTGGCGGGTGAATTTACGACGAGCGGGCTGCGGCCGCAGCCTAATGCCGCGCTAAAAACATTTAGTCTCCTTATAATCGGTTGCGATTTTGCCGATGCGCCCCCAATAATTTTATAACAGCTCGTACACAGCCGGACCGTCAAAAATATCAGCTGCCACCAGCCGAGCCGGGCCGGCGGCCCAAGCGTAGGCATCTAGGCAGGCAAGCCGCCAGCTCAGGAAACTGCGTACATCTGATGGCGTATCCGTGGTAGATAGTATTGTAAGTTACAACAAGGAGGAATCACGATACTATTTCTCTACGGAATATGCCCGATCATCGGCCAAGCCACTGAAGGCTAAAGCAGGTGAATTCAAATGAATATAACGCACTGTGCTATCCGCATATACCGTGGTATAATAGACTTAAAAAGAAATATAATTTTCTTTTATCTGCTCTGTGTTAGTCTCTTTTTAGATTCTCCCAGGTCTCGGTCAATGAAATACCTACATTTATTAATGGTAAAACCAAATTGCATGTAAGTACATTTTAAACATAATTACTCTGTTAAACACAGACAAGTGGAAAAAATTGAAGAACCAAATTTTAGTGAAATTTTTTATAATTGTGGAGTTTTGGTTAAGATAATTGATTATGAAAAGATATAATTATTTAAACTTAATTGGATTTAACAAACGTATTTGCTATCTTCGCCATACCATGCTTCATAAAATATGAGAAAAATCTTACCGGAAAAGATTTCCAGCCAGTTCAACATTTCTAAAACTTAAAACTGGAGGAAGTCTACAATCATCCTAATACTGTTACTGAAGTAAAAATCAATACAGTCAGATGGCTGGGGTATGCAGATAAAATGACATAAGTAAGATAGAACTATTAAGTAGGCATATAGTGTAAATCTGGGCGTAGACGACCCTGACTCCAAAATAGTACTGTAACCGGTGTCAGGGCAGCATCAGCTAAACTTCAGTGCCATTATCAGAACGTCCTGCAATACAGATAATTCTGAAGTTATTTTGTTGAAGTAGCTTACTTCTGTGAAGAAACAAAGTGTTCTAATTGAGGGACTGTACATAAATAATCGCAATCAGAACCACGACAATACAGAACAGATGTGCTAAAGTTCGTGATACTGCGCCAGTATTGTCAGAGAGGCCAAGGTCGTACTCTTCGAGGCTGCACCGAAGAGTTGGTAAATGGCTTTTAAAATAATATTTAACTTACACGATGTAAATTATATATCTTGAAAACTATTTTAAAATATTGGTACTGTTACAGTCATGTATAAGCATACTGAGATAGCACGCATGGTTCGCATGTTTTCCCGCTTTCATCCACAGTACCTTTCCTACGTTGTTTCAGGAAAGGGTCAAAAGCGTGGAAAGTTTCCAATATTGCAAAGTCACTACGCTCAACGTGTAATGTGTGAACGTAAGAAACTACACCGGATGTCCAAATAATGTACGGGTGGCAGCACTTCTACGGTGAAGGACATGGCGGAGGTGAAATGGTTTTCTTTCGAGCAACGTAAGCGGATTTAAAACTGTTATAAGGAATGCAAGTATGAATGTGGTGCAGAGACGATGGGGGAGTGATTAGATATTGCGCGACAGTCCGAGTCCCCTGTAACAATGACACATGACTAGACGGCCAGTTTTAGAAGGACAGAACTGTGCACGATTTGAAGAAAGGACGGTGCGGTAATAAGAGAACGACAATGGATGAAGGAAGTGTGGCGACTGTGTTGCACTCATTCACACGTTCCTCTAGGAAACAGAAGTCTGCGCGGCGAGCTGCGCGTGAGTCTGGTAGAGTCTATCCGCCATTTCTTCATCCTTTTTTAATCAAACCTTTGAAATATCGCCCCATGTATTACGTGTTTAGTTATATCCCATATATATATATATATATATATATATATATATATATATATATATATATATCACAAGCGTTTTATACTTGTGTACATAAAGTTACTTTTTTCTGTCTGTTAAATAAAAATGTTATTCATATCTTATCTATGAATTATTTAGCTTCATTTATAAATAATTTGAATAAAAATCAGGGAGAAAATAGGTATATTTGTAACACCTAGTGAGAAATAGTCCATATACAAAATATTGTTACTCTGAGTGCGCACGAATGCGGTGCGTTGGCCTCTGGTGTAATTTTTCAGGCTTAGTTAAGCTTAATTTACACGAGGCGGAGGAATATCCTGCAAGTAGAACTTTATCAGGGCTTTAGAAAAGGTTGAAGTAACCGTGAATGGATTATATCAGTAAATCATATGTCCATGGCATTTTAAAGCAGGTTAAGTTGCGTTCTTACGTTATATCACACTTAGAATGAAGACTACTCAGATAGGTGTGTTGAATTTTGTGAGTGGGTTGTGAACATGTGCAACAACAACGAACATTTTACTGACGTGACTGTTTTGTACGATGAGGCAATCTTTAAGTTTAATGGAACTGTCAACTGCCCCAACTGTGTGTAATGAGCTGAAGAAAGCCCTGCACTATAACAGAACAAGCAGTTAATCTTCCTAAGCTAAAATGTACTTCGGTATGTCTGCCAGGAGACTTTTGGAGTCATTCTTCTTTGATGGAATGGAGACAGATGAACGTTACCGTGATATGTTGCAGGAAAGCAGTGTGCCAGTTGTTCGCCAACTCTACCTATATGGCAATTGTTTCTTTTCCAGCAGAACGGTGTACCACCACATTACCATAGAGTTGTAGATGCTCCTGGATGAAACATTTGTTGGGAGGTGGATAGGCTTACGAGAAAGTGTTGACTATCGACCTGATGTCCAGATTTAACGCTGTTCGAGTTATATCGGTGGAGAACTCTAAAAAAAGACTGGGTAGGCCACAAAGTGACGGACACTGGATGACATGAGAGATGCGATTGTGGCCGCCTGTTAGTCCACTCCCTCGGAAAACGTAGCTATGGTTTGTCTTTCTGTTCTACAGCGTTGTAGACAATATCTTGTCGCTAATGGTGGACATTTTGAATGTAACTGTTATTAACATTCACACATACTCAAGTACAAGCAGTATTATCAGAGTGTCTTTAATTGTTTCTCTATTATTCCCGGTTAAAAAGTGCAAAAATTAATTTGCGACATTTAGTATAAAATATGTAACTCGTGGTGATTTGAACAGGTAGTAATTGCACATAAAATGGTGTCATCATACTCGCACATTAAATTTACAGAAAATTAATTAAATAGTATAGAAATATATTAATTATATAATTCACCTCAAAAGAAAAAATACATTTAAGGAATTAGGAAGATTTTGATTTTAAAAATTATTTTATCTGAAAATATTTATTATTAATTTTATTACTATTTTTGGGCACATGCATCTCTTTTTTCAATCATTATGTTATACTGTATTAGTTTAATTAGGTAATTTACAACATTATATGTAGTATTACATTAACCTTGTTATTTAATATCGGTAAAGTTGTATACCATACACACCATCAGTATTGAAAATGTGTAACACAACAAGCATTAATATATTGTGGTTATACATATTGATAGCGGCCATTTCATGACGCGTTATAAATCAGTACGGGAGGAAACAGCATACAAGTATATGTTTGGTTGACGTGGGCCATTGGACATGGCACTCTTCCGATGGGCCCTGTAGGACTCGGAACCAATAGTAAGTATTCAACACTCTGGCAGCTTCATTCCGTGTGTGGGGGGAAGGGGGGGGGGGGTAAATGAGTTCTGCCTGTGGCGGCAGCAGGTGACCTAGAGGGTGTAGAGGATTGTGTGTGGAGTCAAGATTGGTACCATTTTATATCGGGAGATGGTGGTATCTCTACATGTTAATTATGACTAGAGACCAGAGAATTTCGCGGGTACATTTCTAGACAAGTTGGAATTCGCACACTTGTTAGTGCATGTTACTTTTGTAATTGATCGGCGTGTTGTTTGACACCTCCTGGAGATAAATGAGTCGATAACAAACATGAAATAAATTGTGCACCCAACCACTGCCTTTTACTAGCACAACAATCAATCAATAAACAGTTGATATCTATAAGAGAGTATATAAAACTGTGAAGTCTAGCCTACAGGTCATTGCACTCGCGAATTTCTCTGGTCTGTAATTATGACATACTAGCTATCAAAAGAATTTAGTAATTTCCCAACTAATAGTAAAAAATATAAATTGATGTAAGATCTCGCTAAGAGAGAAACTATAGTAACTAAAGGACGTTTAGATTTTAAGAAAGTAATTTTGTAACACATTTTCTGTAGTGTTTGTTTCATCGCTGTACTATATCTAATTCACTTTTAACAAAGCACTTCTGAAAGCCATGCAAAACCTCTCTTTCTTGTCCTTTGTGTAGCTTTTCACAAGTACTTGTAACAATAAACAATGCCTTAGTATCTATTCGTCGATAAAGTGATACTGCAAAATTGTTACAAATGTTTCACATTTCACTTCCAACAAGGCGTTACAGCGCCGAACCAAGTCTCACAACTCGCTGTTCACATTACTGTAGACGGAACTAGCTGTCAGTTATGTCACAAACCTCATGCAGTAATGAGAATATTATATTTTTAGCCGTCTTTGGGACAAGCCATTAAATCAAGAAAACCAAAATTTTGTACACACAAGCTCTTAACGGATATAATTACACTATCATAAATTATCTCGCAAAAGTTGTATGATGGCACCTAGCATAGGTTTACATTACAGCCCTCTACATTAATAGGGGCAGGAAAAGCCTGAAATAAAAGCCAAGGGCCAAATGCAGCTATGATAACCTACAGCCAACAACATCTGTGAACGTTCTGTTCAATATAGCCTCTTAACACCTTAATATTCACATACGTTTATCACTTCAGTTATTGCAAAAGAATGAGTTTTTGTTCGACTAGTACTTATTGACATCTAACGGAAACTTACACAATGGAACCAACGAGAATAGTTGATATGGCTCTATTGTACAAGAAGCAACCAATTATAAATGTATAATGTGTCAGCAGCGGCCAATCGTATTACCACCAGAATAGTTACGTCCGTGTAGGCGCTCGTTCCTGTCCAAGCACAGAAATGATCATTGTAGTATTTGCTTCTCTGCTGTCCGCCGTAAATAAACTAGTATACTGGGGATGACACTAGGCAACTGCAGTCATACTTTAATGAGATACACTTTACCACATAAAATGATGCGGTATGCCATCGCCGAGCTGGAAAGTGTGAAAGGCTGAAGTAAACGTGGTTCACGATAAAGTGAGCACTTTTGTAATCAACCTTCAGACAATTGTAATGGGATCTCTCATAACCATGCACCCAGTGAGGTTGACGGAGGGAAAGTAATGCCATGCCTTAACATCGACTAAACAATTTCTGCACACCATTGTAATTACATAAATGAATTATTTTACATTTTTTTCGCATATACATAGTGTAAAAAATAGCAAATGTGTAACATATGTACTTCTAAAATAGTATCAAATGTACAATTGACTGACTAATGGATACAGCGATCAAGCTAGTGGCAATGACAATGTTAATATTACATGTAGCGGGATTTTCATACAAGTAGATCTTAATTCTTGGTCTTACACGCCATGCTGAATTACCGGTTTCTAGTGTATATCAGTTTTTTAGGGACACACTTTGAAACTAAAACTTTATCTCTTTGGCAATATACACCACGTTGTAGAACAAACATGAACACTGAACTTTAGTCAATTAACTATAACGTAATTAGTGCAGCATAAGTTTTATACTATAGTTTATTCGCGGTTTTTTTCACACTTTTTGAATCGAACCTTAGTAAAAACTCCTCATGTATGGCATGTTAGTATGTTTCCTAAATAATTCAGGTATCACATGCGTTTTATACTAGTATTACCACAAAAGTACCTTAATTTTGGTTAAATAGAAATTGTACCTATATTTTTCTATTAATTATATTCCATTTATTACAAATACGAATAAAGACACAGAGTATATAGGTATGTTGGTAATGCTCATCAGTAAGTAATAGATCTTGTACAATTCATTATAACCCTGAGTGCTTACAAATGTGGGGCATTGGCACTCTGGTGTAATTTTCTAAGCTTTGCATGAGGCGGAAGAATATTCTCTAAGTAGAACTTTAGCAAGGCTTCAGAAACATGGGGAGTAACTGTGAATGGAGTATGATAGGTTTAATTTTGCCATTTAACAATTACCAAATAACGCAGGGACATGATCTGAAGGCATTTGTGAAATGTTGGAGCTTTGATACACAATATTTAGTCATTTAACTGAAATGAAATTTATGACATAGAACTGGAAAATTCGACATATCGGATGAGACCGAGTCTTAAATCATTTCAGTCTCCGTAATTTATTGGACGCTGTATAAGAAGTGGGTATAGTTATGTACACTATATATACTAGAAAACTGTGTCCAATGTTAAGGCCCTCGCGTGGTTCCTTCCATAGTTTTATAAACAGCTGTTGCTAATAATATTATATACAGTCCATTTACGGTTACTTGGAACTTTTCTGGAACTCTTCTTAAGTTATACTTGCAGGCTATTCCTCCACTTCACGCGAACGAAGCTTAACCGAGTCTATCAAATTACACCAAAGGGACAAATCACAGCATTTGTGCGCACATAGTTATATATAATACTTTGAATGAAATATTGTTCGTACTAGGTATCATCAACCCAATTTAATAAGAAAAATTTTCTTTGCACATGACATATTTAGGAAACAAACAAAGACGTCGTACATGGGGCGATATTCAAAACGTTTGTTTGAAAAAGTTTGAAAAACGGCGAGTAGACTATACAAAAACCTTTATATTGATCGTGACGTATGACACAGCTTTATAGTGATACGTTGGTTGTAAAGATTAATATGACTGTGTAATGTATGCTTTGAGGAGATGTTTGAGAAATGTTCAGTTTAAGTACATACGTGGAGGTGGTTGAATGTGTGCGAGGCGCAGCAGTACTGACCTGAATATAGGAGTGCCGATGTCCTGGCGGTACCAGAGGATCAGAAGCACGGCATCCCCCGGCTGCTGTAGAGTGACGTCACACGGCAGGAACACTGTCTCCCCCACCACGCCCTGCACCTGCGCCGCCCCTGCAACAACCACGCCACCTCAACACCTCCCCTCCTCTCACACAAACCACATTACTTACTACAACTATACGCCTCAAATATTGCAGCTTTACTACATATTACAGTATGTTAGATGACATACAACATCGAGTATATAACTCAATTCTTATAACAAACTGTAACTTTAAAATATTAGCTTGTCCAAATTTATCTTTAGTTTTACACATTCTACACAAAGATTTGTACAAATTTTAATTCCCAGCAATTTATGAGGAAAGCAGAATGAAACATGGAGCTATGGGAATGCAGATAACTCAGAAAATCGGCAAAGTGTGAATCGTTACCAACAATAAAATAATGAAAGAACATAAGAAACACAGCAGTGTTACCAACTAATAGCAGTTAAATATTTAGTTTATTGAGGTCGAAGTAATACTGTGTTAAGATACTACCAGCTACACACTAGCCCTAATTCACAAACACCAAATATCCATAGTAGAAGGAAACAGGGAAGTTGGGCAAAACAGGATCCGGGTTCAGAGCCGGAGCCGGCCACCATCATCTTGGAATTTTCCTTTTCCCTCAAATTTACATTTTTTCCCACAAATTTCCCCCTTTTCCCTTAAAACAAAATTAATTTCATTCAAAATTTCCCTTTTTCTCTCAAAATGTCCTTTTTTTTCTTTAAAAAAAAAAAAAAAAAAAAAAAACTGATAGCTTCAGATGCAAAAAGCAATCCCCCAAAAAGGCAATTTTTGATCCATCGGAATCATTTGTGGGATCGTTTTTAATAGCAGTGCAGTGGCGGCCATACTGGTTTTATTGACATAGTGTATGCCAAATCGATACCTGGGATCCGGTACCGGAGACAGAACTGACCTTCAGCCATCTTGGTTCGGTTAGCCATATTAGCTGACATACTGTATCCAGGTGACCTTGACCTTTTACCTCGACCCAGTGACCTTTGACCTTGAACCCAAACATTTCCCAAAAGTACCAAAAATCACCCAAAATGCCACAAAATTCCTTAATATTTCTAAAAAAAATTAACAATTTATTTAAAAAAATATATAAAACCAAAAATTTTAGTGTTTATGCTTAGAGGAGACAAGGGACTAGAACCGACCAGTCAACATGTAATGACATTACTGAACCACCATGTTGGAACCAGGTGACCCTACAACCTTGACCTTAGATAACCGTGAAAAAAACTCGAGAAAATATTGGTGAAAATTGAATAAATTCATACAAGTCAGCGAGCACACTACATAACTGACTACTACCGCCACCTTGGTTCCATGTGACCTTGACCCTTGGTCAAAACCTGGTGACCTCTGACCTTCAAGCCAAAAAGTTGTTCGAAATCCTTAAAAAAAAATCTCCTAAGAACATACAAAAAATTCTTGAAAAATATTTTTAGGAACAATTTTTTTTATTATTTTGAAAACTAACATCTCCGGATGCTGTTGGCTGGCTTCGACCCCCTCACATTTTCTCATTCTGTTGAAAGTACTCCACCCGCCATATTGATTTTTTCGTCTGTCCTTTGTTTAAATTTTGATCACCTGATGACTCCGACATATATATTAGATCTGGATGACCTTCATCTTGACCTCACATCTGTGACCTTGACCTTTATCTATGACACTAGATAACATTGAAACCAAAAATAGATTCTAAAATCTTTACAAAATCCGAAAAGTTAAAAAAAAATTAAGAAATCAAATAAAGACTTGTTTTTAATAATTTTTCGATCAATTTCACAATCTTTACATCAATCAGCACTGCAATCAGTACCATAATTTGGAACATAATTAGCACCACAATCAGAATCGCAATAAGCAATCCACACCAATTCACACACCAATCCACATCAATCAACATACCAATTCACACAACAATCCTAACCAATCTCAACCAATCCACACCATTCCTTATACCAATCCACACACAAATACACACACCAATCCACACCATTCTATACAACAATCGGCATACCAATCCAAACATCAATCCACACCAATCCACACATAAATTCATAACAAGCCACAAACCAATCCACACAGTAATTCACACCAATCCAAACCATCCACACGCTAATCCACACCAATCCTTTGCAATGTGCTCCAAAATCGCTCCACAACTGCTCCACCTGTTCCACAATCCGCTCCACAATCCTTTCTACAATCCACTTCGCAATCCGCTAAACAATCTGCTCCACATGCTCCACAATCACTTCACCTGATCCACACGCTCCACAATATGCTCCGCAATCCTCCTCCGCAATACACAGCGACCCATGTAAATCCTTCTATAAATTCCAATCCTTCGATCAATCCCTATCCTTCGATCAATCCCAATCCTTAGATTAATCCCAATACTTCGTTCCATCCTTTGATAAATCCTTCATTTTGTCCCCCACCCTTATCTATAGAAATTACAGTCGTTTGACAACTAACTCCAAGTTTGTACATGTTGACAGAAATGATGTTTTCGCATGTAGAATAACACATATGGCCTATTTATGGTTTACAGTCGTATGCCAAGCTGGGCAAAATGGCCAACAGCTGGCATGCATCCGGCACCATTAATGGTCACGAAGTGATATCCCTAACTAGCCATACTCTGCCCATAGCTGCCCAAGTGTGGTAAACAAAAATGGTCCAAGCATGGCCACTATGATTACAACAGCAATGGCCCATCCATGTACCACTTCACAGCCACCAGATGGCCTATTGATGACTAGCAATGCTTCTAGAATATCTCAAAAACTATATCGTAAAAATATTAATTTTTTCGTCATTCTCAAATTTTCATTGTTTTTTATTTTCGTTTACTTCACTATCGAACACATTACACGACATGAAAATCTTATGCCTTCTGGAGAAGTAAAGGCTGTGCGAAATTACGACCCTTGCGTTGACAACCGAGCATGCTAACCATTACACCACTGTGTATTCTTATGTTTAGATTAAGATAAACTAATTTAGAATATATTTATACTTAAATGATTAACAATCACTTATATAATATAAATTGCACCAGTTATTACTATAGCCTTAAAATTTACCATGCGAACAAATCGGTTTTTAAAAAGATGGAGATAAACAAAAAATACTGCTGTTAAAAGAAAACGTCCTACCTGAATCGCGATATTAAAACAAAACCTTGCTTTTAATGTATTTTTTTCGCAGTATGTAAGTCACCTGGGTTTTATTAATCTATTTTGAAATGCAGGTGGCATATATGAATATTTTAGTGATGTGAAACAACAAAAGTCATTGAATGTTATTTTTCTAAAGGTTGTTCGATATTGTTTTTTTATTATCATTTTAATTATACGCATTCGTATATAAAAATTATTGCAAATGTCAAATTATTCAATACCAATCACAAAGTCACATCTAATACTGTATTTACAGCATTTTGTTACATATATTTCCAACGCTATATATTTACAAATAATCTTATTTTTATCATATGATCTATAATTATATTAGACACACACTCAAATATACATAAATGTGTGTGTAGCTTGAAAAAGCTATTTGCGAAGAGTGGTAGCCATAAAAATTCCCATAATAAGCTAAATTGCACCAGTAATGGTCCAACGATGTACCACTTCACAGCCATCAAATGACCTACAGATGGTTACCCAAACTTTCACCAGAAATGCGTATAGGTTATGTGCGGCCATTGCTAGACTACAGTTGGTAAGCTACTTATGGGCCATTAGTAGTTCACCTACTTTCAACCATCAGTTTCATTTCCAACAACATTCCATCAGTGTGCCATAAATGGAATGCCAATTGTCCTGGTGCCAGCAGTTAACCATAGCAGGGCCAGTTGTGTAAACCATAAGTTTACTGGGCGTAATCCAGCAATGCCATCAGTAAAACCACACTCGGTCGACTGTGGCTTGCTACATGGGTTTTCAGTAGTCAACTAGCCAAGCATTTTTATACTATAGTCATTATTATCATTCCATATTCAGTTCTTTCCATTAATAGTCGAATGTTCATAGCACTACTTTAAAGTTGCGAGATATAGAAGGATACGACACGCAAGAATAAAAACACTATTATATTATAATAAAAATGTATTGCTATTTTATATTTACAATTCCCGAAGAAAGCTGTTCATCACATCATCAAATGTCATTCTTTCAGTTTACTAATAATTTAATATATCTCAACAATGCCCAAGAATTACCCACATTTTGCAGGTCAATCAAATATATTTATCTAACAACAAGTTCATTCGAGTCTTCGGGAAATAGGTAGCCAGTATTCTCGGCATCTTCTGGTATCATCATGTCGCTTGTTGCAGCGAATGTTTCGGAGAGGTGTGTCAGTGCATTGAGGAAATCGCCATCATCGTCTTCAG
The DNA here is from genome assembly GCA_029891345.1 of Dryococelus australis. Lineage (NCBI taxonomy): Eukaryota > Metazoa > Arthropoda > Insecta > Phasmatodea > Phasmatidae > Dryococelus > Dryococelus australis. The sequence goes on from CM057000.1 coordinate 76,335,608, forward strand.
CACTATCACTCTCATCATGTCCATTTTCATCAGGGCTCTCTTCGTGGTCATCTTCACCACCTGTATTTTATTCTACATTACATTTGCTCTTCTTTGTAGCAGGAGTTATACGCTCGATGGAATTTAGAGCCGACGACCGTTTATTTTGAAGTTCGTCGACTTCACACGAAAGTTTTGCATGTATACATTCCACCTAAACCGACTCTGCTACACTCATTCCATCTTTAGCTCTTTAGCATTAACTGTCTCATCATATTCGCCTGTTGAATCGATACCTATTTATGCAGCAAGAGGTGTTGCCTGCAACACTTGCTGACTCATGTTAGACGAATCCTTGCAGATCTCGGTATGTTCTTTCAATGTATCGCCTTGCACAAACTGCATGGAGCCAGTGCCGTAATGCTTCTTCACGTGTAAGAGGCTCTTTGTAGAGGCCATTTTGTCATGCTGGCCAGTATTTAGACCATAGGTGAAAACTTGATCACAGAATATGCACTGGTGGCACTAGTTAGCGATGATGCAGATCGTGGTTCCATATCGTTGAGGTTAAAGGTAGGCCATCGTATTCGCAATTCATCTATGTGGTATGACTAGGGATAGTGAAATTTCGCGAAAAGATTTCAAGACAACTTATATTTCAAAACACTGTAGGTCGTTTGCCTACCTTTTTTTGGTTGAATAACTTCATGACACTCGTTAAAATCTGCACTCAAATAACGTAGGAACCATGCCGACGTTGCCGAATTCTGAGTGGCCCGGTCAAATATGAAAACACTGTCTCAAACAGACAGCAACTAATGGCCATAGACAAACTCCTGCTGGGTGTTTATAGTATTGAAGTCTACCTTGTACTCATAATTTTTTTCGGGAAAAGAAACTAACTCTAGGTGTGACGAGAAAACGCTTTCAAATCGTTGTTCATCTCTTGGTGTCAGAACATGAAATGTCATTTTTCTATATAAATGTGGTTCTTTTTATAGCAAAGAGTCTAGTTTGTGCCCACAAAAGAACTCCCGCCATCAAATGTTTATGAAATAAAATTTGGCAGCTCTGAGAAAACCCATGTACTCTTTCACCACAGAAAAAAACATGCAGATAATAATGTATACATAAATAGAGAAATATATAACAATACTTAATTGATTTTATACATAATTATGTATTTGTATATAAATAAAATATTATTTGAAGTAAATTTTATACATAAATATATATAAATATGGGTATATAAAATTATCGCACAAGCATGTTTAAGTATCATATTGTTACATAAGTATCTGTGTGCTTTCTTCTGGGGCGAACGAGAATGTGGGTCTTCTCAGAGTGTTTCCATATTGCAGAGTGGATTTTTGAGCATATTGAGGAGCACATTGAAGAGCATGCGTATCATGTGGAGCAATTGTGGATCGGATAGTGGAGTGTATAGGGGAGCATGTGGAGTGATTGGGCAGCATATGGAGCAATTGGGGAACATGTGAAGAAATTGAGGAGAATGTGGAGCAAGTGAAGTGGCTGTGAAGCAATTTTGGAGCATGTGGTGCAGGTAAAGCATTTTTGAAGGACCGTGGAGAATGTTGAACAGGTGAAGCGAATGTGGAGCATGTGGGGTGGATTGTGGAGTGTATTGCACAGCAGATTGTGGGGCAGATTGCGAAATCGATTGGAAGCAGATTGTGGAGATTGTTGGGTGATTGTAGAGCCGATTGTGGAGCATGTGAGTTGATTGTGGAGCAGATTCCGAAGGAGTGGTGTGGATTGGTATGTGGATTGGTGTGTGGATTAGTTTGTGGATTTGTATTGACTGTTGTGTGTATTTGTGTGGATTGTGTGTGGATTAGTGTGTGGATTGATGTGAATTGGGGTGTGGATTGGTGTGGATATCTTATTGTGGTGTTGATTATGGTGCTGGTTGCCATTGTGATTACAGTGCTGATTGTGGTGCTGAATAATCGAAGTATTGTGATATTGGTCGAAAGATCGATGAAAAAGCTAGTCCTTCATGATTTTTTAATTTCATTAATATTTTCTTTGGAATTTTTTGGATTTTATAAATGTTTTCACATTTTCGTTTTGGGTTCAAGGTTTATCCAAGGTCAAGGGGCATGGAGTCAAGGTCACAGATCTGAGGTCAAGGAGAAGGTCATCCAGATCTAACATGTTGGCTGGAGTCATCAGTGCCACCAAGGGGATGAAAATGTAAATAAATGACAAACAAAAAACAATATGGCAGGTGGATTACATTCTACATAATGAGCAAGTGGGAGGGGGCGGTGGCCTGCCGACTAATGAGCCAATGATAAACATTGGAAAGGGAGGGGAATGTTAACACACTGAAGTTGTCGGGGGGGGGGGGTAGTGTAGTTGAAGGGGCTGCAGTAATGTAAGTTTTTAAAAAAGGATTTTCTTTTTATATTTCTGAAAATGTTTTATTTATATCTATAAATTATCATGAAGCATCAAGCTGTGTCTTGACTAAGACAAAGATGGAGGGTGTCTTGTAGCAAGAAACAATGGAAAATGCGATTATTGTAGAAGAACAATTTGAAACATTGGCTAACATGAACAATCAGAGGATGTTACTACTAACCATTTTGTCCTAGAAACTGGTATTCGCCTCATCTCGGAATTGCACATTATATTGTCAGAACTAAACACACTCTTTTGGAACTTCCTGTCTGAACTTGGGCTAAGATGGAATTTGTGAATAATCGAGATCTTTCGCGATATGATAGCAATGGACGAACATGTAAAATGTCTGAAATTACAAGTAACAAGCATATTGAATGTGGTATTTGAGCAAAATGAAGAGAAATTGAAAAACCTGGAAGGATGGATGAGATGTAAATTCAATGCCTCCATTTCCCAGCTGGCCAAAAACTGGATGTTCAGAAACACAGCAGGGACATATTGGGTGTGTGCAGTGAACATTTGGAAATGATCGAAAGTCGTTTTCGGATGCCTGCGACTTAAGCTTTAAAAGAGATTGGCAATAACCATTTTATTTAGTACACTGACATTGCTAGCGAACTGCATCGAGCGATTCAGCCCGATCGATCGAAGTATTAGTTAGTCAAGAGAGATAGACTTTCGCGCGACCTTGAAAATGAAGAAATCGTTGAACCCATTACTCGCATTCTCGATGAAGTCACAGAGAGGCTGGCGGAGCAGTCGTAGTCATGAAGACAGAAATTGACGATGTTGCTGAACCTACAAAGGGGCGGAAACATGAGCCGAGACGATAAATCGGATGTGGATTTGCTACACAAGAAACAGGTATGGAAGAGATCCCTCGAACCCAATGTTGTGGTTCGCAGCTACCTATGATCATACACATATTGCAATAATGATATGTTGTATTGTGTGTACAGCCATGATGATAAGTGGCTTCCCCGTGAAAACAAAATAGTTTCTACCAAGTGGGATCATACGTACATGGTTTCAACACATATGGAACCCCTGGGTTTTGCAAACCTCTATTTTGCAAGGAGCATAGGGAGTATACGGACTGTGAACTGTTAGAATACAAACTTTGCACGAACTCACACATGCACTATACCTAGATAACAATCCCGAGACCAATGGTTATATGGATGAAGATCATGAAAAAGCCATACTTACAGACCTCTTCAGCGGACTAGTATTAAAGTGGGGAAATTTTGAAGATAGGCGACAGCAATAACAATGACAATGTATACTGAGAAGACCCAAATGAGCTACTCGAAACGCTGCAACTGCTGCTTGCCTCATTAAGGGTTGGAAATTACTCCCACGCCAATATGATAATTCCGATCATCGACGAACTGAAGAAGGAAGACTACGTACAATGAACCGATGGGGTATCGCCCATGAACTGTATGCGGCTGCGTGATGCAACTACCATCGGTGCAAGGTCGTGATGTGTGGGGTGAACGATCTACTTCGAGCCGAACTCATGAAGATAATACTGTTTGCCTGGCACAACACCAGCTACAAATATATGTTGACCACTATCGATGCATAAAATAAATTCGCTTGGGCCAGATCTGTCAGGTCGAAGTATGCAGTCCAGGCCAATATACACAATAATTCTAAAGTAGTTTTACAACTTTGAACATTAATAAAAAAATTTGGAAGGACATACAATATTGATTTCGTTGCACAAATAAAGCCACACACTTCAAGTTTTATTCACACATATAATTTATAGTTCAATGTGACTTTCATTGGTTATACGGCAGATGTCCAGTCTGAAGTCAATTTACTCCCACATACGATGTAGCCTTTCTGGTGGCATGTCAGCTACTGCGGCCAATCTACCGATCTGGGAAATGGTTGTCGAGGAACTCGTACACATATCCGAGGGATTTGGGGATTTGGGGTCTCACAATCTTTCTGGAAGTGAATGTGTCCTTCCTGGTCATCTTCGTCAAGATGAGGAATGAAAAACTGTTGGAGCATGTCCATGTACACAAGGCAGGTAATGGTCGCTTCCATGAGGAAGAAGGACCCATAAACTATATCTTTGCTGAGGGCACAAACCACATCCACTTTCAGACTGTTAGGAACATGTTCCAAGGAGGCACAGGGATTTTCAGTACCCGAAATAATGCAGTTGCGGTGGTTGACTGTGCAAGTGACATGGAATGTGCTTTAGTCACTGAAAATAATCCAGTCCAGAAATAGTCCAGTGCCTTAATTCTACTGCAAAATTTCCATACAAATTCCTTGTGTGCACATTTATCACAATCTGAAATCGTCTGCACTATCGATACTCAACATGGGGTTAAAAGTAAACATCTTTGTAAAACATGCCACACAGTCATTTGTGAAATCCCACTTTCCTGGAATGCACATCTCGTTGACTTGCATGGACTTCAAGCGAAACTTTCCCAAAGCTGTTCCACGATATCGTCAGAAATATGTAGCCTGCCAGCTTTCACGTTATGAGATACAGAACATTCTGTATCAAAAAAGTTTATGTGCCAGGAGTGAATTCTTGGCCTACTGGGTGGTGTTTTGTGATACTGGGGAGGAATTTCCTTTGCACTTGTGTCACTGTCTTTGTTTCTTCATACCAAAACACACAACGAGCTCGCTCTGCGTCTCTGGAAATAGATATCTTTATCACACTGGCTGAGAGAGCTCGTGGTGGCACATTTCGTACAATGGTCTGTGTACATAAAACTTGAAGTGTGTGGCTTAATTTGTGCATTGGAATCAACATTGTATGTCCTCCCAATAATTTTTTATTAGCGCTCAAATTTGTAAAGCTACTTTAGAATCATCCTGTACAGAACAACCAGAGCAAGGAATTCTAAAATGCAAAGTTCAAGGGCCTGATGAAGAAACATAACATAAAACATTATTCTACGTACAGCTATCTCGAAGCATCTATCATCGTGAGGTTCAACAAAACTCTGAAAGGCAAGGTTCAGAGTTATTTCGCTGCAAATGGCATTTACAAGGGGTTGACTGCACCCTCGAAACTCATACGCGAATATAATTCTATGGTGAACTTTACCACACACATAAAGCCCGAAGACTTGAGAAACAACCCCTTGCTTCGAATCGTGTACACTATTCCAAAGAGGAGGGTTCCTCGTAGGAAAACCAAGGCCAGTGACCTGGTGCACACGTCCAAACAGAAAGACATTTTCGAGAAAGGTTTTTATGGCGATTTGAAGCACCGAACTCTTGCATGTGCAACACAAACAGACTATAGATAAATGACCTACTATCTCGAAGAACTGAATAATTTTCCCGTCCATAGAAATTCTACATAGAAGACATCCAGCCTACGAAGTTTCCAGATTAATACTTGGTCGAGAAGGTTCTGACTCAGGAATTACAGCATGCTGAAATTCCTGAGTCGCCGATGCAAAGATCGAGAGGTGAACATTGAGGATTGCAAATAATGATGCGACAGTGGCGCTGAAATTGTCGCTAGTTCCAGTAATGAACATTGTAGTCAATGCTAGAATTTTTCCTTGGGGGAGTTCTGTATACCTTCCCTTTTCCGTTCCCTGATCACCAACTTACTGCATCATCATGACGGGCTTAGTTAATAAATAGGGTTGGTTATCTACCCCTCCGATGATTCTATGGGCTCTTCATCTACAATACACGTCGAGGCTATGTTTTTATCAACAGCAATTTGAGTTCTTCAAGGCACAGCACATAGGCTTTTGAAATTGTCAGTTAATGTTCAACGTAAATTTTTAACATTTAAAAATTATATTGATAGTGGCCTGTGAGAACAGAGTCATATTGCAGGGAGTTGTGCAGTGATTTTATAAATTTTGGGAGCTGTAGATTTCTTCATACATTGTGCAGTATAGTGTGTGTGTGTGTGTGTTGGTGTGTGTGTGTGTGTGTGTGTGTGTTAGATTGTGTGGGCCTGTGGAAAGTTAGGGATTTTCGAAATTGTAGTTTCTTTGCACTGTCTAAATTCCTATCTGGCATAATTTAATATTTGCTAGCTGTGTGTTTGCCAGTTGTAATATTTTTAACGTTTTTAGTTTTTTCAATACCACACCATTCGGATACCCGGGCCTTGGTTTGTTCTAATGTGTTCTTCCACAACTTTCCTGCTATTACGTTTTATAGATTGTGTCGTCTAGTAATTTTACGGGCTGGGTACTTTGGAATAGGGTTGAATTAACTACTACAAAGCTCACTTGAGGATTTTTAATGTATGCTTTAAAGATTTTATTATGTATTATTTAGGTAAGGAATGCTTTGATGGGCCCTTCTGGCTGCCATTCCATGCACAATAATCCTGTGTAAGCTGGTCATGGGCGGCGGAACCAGTGGGTCAGAGGGGTCAAATGACCCCCTAATGATCAGCTGTGAGGGCCAGGTTCTCAAAAGGAATACTACATTAGGCACAGAATAATTAAGTAGAAAACCCTGACTGTGTATCACAAAGTGCTTTACACTACACCAGTTCGTTTTTCATCTACTTAATGTGTACCTTTCTTTTTACGCAGATAATAACTATAAACTAACTAACCATATGCCACTCTAAAGCCGAAAGTTTACAGAAACATGATTAAGAAATAACATTGACGTTGGCAAACAGTTTCTGTCCGAAGCCCACCGAAGAAACTAAATTTTCACTCGGTATAGCAGTATTTCTGCGGCCGACACGTTTGTAATCGCTCTGCCGGATCACCTTACATTCCCCAACCACTGCTACTCAATACTCTTCCTTTCAACCTGCAATGGCTACACAGACTGTAAACATACACTCCGCAGCAGCTGGCAACCTGTAACTGGCAGCACTGCACTGTGAGCCTGTACCACCCGTCAGATTCGACTGTTTATTTTTGTTATGATTTCTTCCTTGTTCGCGGCAGGTTCCGGCTTGTAACAAGCTGACGCTCGAGTTTGCGTTGAACTGGCAGTCAATACTGCGCGTCCGCACCATCTGCCAGTGTCTTTTAATGTTTGTTTTGTTGTATATTTTATTCCGGCTCCGAACTCTTGTGCGTGCCTATATAATTAATGCAGACGTAGTCATATACCAATAGACCATACAATGAAAAGACAACAGCAACAGGTAACCGATTTCTTTCAAAGAAAATCTAAATGTGTTGAAAATTGCAACGATAGTGCTAGTGATGTAAATATTAGTGATAGTGAGTGTAAATATTTCTGTAGTGAAGATAAGGGTGCAGTACTTATAACTGATTGTAAACTAGACCCAGTCAGCACTAGCAGTAACTATAGTAAAAGTGATGCTGTGATTATTCGTGATCGTGAATCTACATCTTTGTGTACTGAAGATACGGGCGCTGTTCTTCTAAGTAATTCTAAATCAGACGTAGCCACCGCAGACATAATTGGAACTTCAAGTTCACCTACTGTACGTGGTAACTGTACAACTTTATCCCAGCCTTTAAGTATACATGATCCAAATAAAATTATAAGTGGAGTAACTCGTTATTTTAAAGCAGAATAGTACAAGAAATGGCCCTGGCTTCATTGGGATGATACATTATGAACTGTAAAATGTTTTGTTTGTTTGGGAGTTAAAGAGCTTAACTTAAAAGTTACCACTAGGTCAAAAGTTGACCCAACCTTCATTGTTTCTGGATTTTCCAACTGGAAAAAAGTTTTCGAGATATTTTCATATCATGAAAATAGTGAATCTTACAAAGGTTCCGAAGAAGCTCTTTTAGCTTTAAATCAAAAGCCAGATTCAGCTAGGTTATCTGTCCAATTTAGCAAAGTAAATGGAAAAAGCTCAGAAATCTCTCATTACAATTGTTTTGAGTATCAAATTCTTAGCTACTCGTGGTCTTGCATTAAGAAGCAAACAAGAAAAGGAGAGTAATTTGTATGAGCTACTTGAATTAGGAGGAAATGAAATATCTGACATTAAAGATTGTTTGTTCAAGCGGCATAACTGGCTTTCCCATGATGTCCAGAATAAAATATTGCAATTATTGTCTTTAACAGTAGTGAGCAATTTGAATCAAGACATTAAAAAGAATAAGTACTTTGCTCTTATTTTACATTAGACGACCGATAATTCGATAAAAGAACAAATTTCCTTTTTCTTGCGACATGTGAGTGATGATTTTGATGTATTTGAAGATTTCATGTTGTTGTATGAGACATCCTCAACTACGGGAGACACTTTAGCAGCTATTATTGAAGATGTTTTGTTGAGACTGGACCTACCTATAGAAGACTGTCGAGGTCGATGCAGTGACGGTGCTAAAAATGAGTGGCCACATGATAGGCGCCCAAGCTGTAATTTGTTCCAAAGAGAATAAAGCTATTTACATACATTGTTTCAGCCATTCTTTAAACTTAGCTCGCATACATGCTTCTAGCACCGTACCTGAAATTTCGAATGTTTTGGAAAATGTCCATACACTTGCGAAATTTTCTAATGAATCTGGCAAAATAACTGCTATTTTCCTCAATTACAAAGCAGATGGTGATCCAGATTTGGCAATAAAATACTACACTGAAACGTCTGTGCGATACAAGATGGACTGTACGATCCAAGTCTTTGAAAGTAGTGAATTCTCAAAATGAAACAATACTAAGTGTACTTGACAGCTTGAAATCAAAAGAATATGTTGCAAATGGATAGTCTGCTTTCTTTGAGAAAACCAGTAGTTTGTTTTACCTCGAAGTGTCAGTAATATTTTTTGATATTACAGAGGAATTTGCTAGAAATCTGAAACCTCAGATATCAGCATCACATCCGCCTTGAGGCAAACTGGAATAGTTATAGGGCATGTTACTGATCTTAGAACGGAGAAAAAGTTCGCGAAGTTGTGGGAGAAAGTTAAGAAACGAAGGGAAGATATAGATTTACAGCCAGTTAGCATCACTCGTGTCCGAAAACTTCCAAAGCGCTTAGAACACAACATAAATGCATCACTACCAGTACAATATTCAAGTCGCGAGTAGTTCTTGAGACAAAAGTACTTTGCCATTATCGACAGCATTAAAGGTGAAATCGAATCACGTTTTCAACATTCAGGAGTAGCTATTTATGAGGCAATTGAAAATGTTCTTGTAAAGTCATCGAATGGGTAGAAGGAAAACATTAGAGATCAAGTGCTACAAATATGCGAGCACTTCAAGGGGCATTTGAATGTCGAGAGATTTACGAGGCAATTGGCTATGTTGACAGAACTTACTGCTGGTAGGAAAATAAATAGTGTTCATGATGTGTTAGATTCCACGAGAAAAGAACAGCCACAAACCCGAAGATTATTTTCAGAAGTGTGTACTTGTTTAAAGCTGCTGCTTGTTTTACTAGCAACATCGGCAACAGCTGAAAGAGCTTTCTACGTCCTAAGACGTTTGAAAATATGTCTGCGGTCAACAATGACTCAAGAACGTCTTAATCACATCGCTGTACTGGATGTACATACATCGGGATCTGGTAAAAGGCGTTTCCAACTTGTATATTGCCAACAAATTAATTTATTCAAAAGAATCAAGAAAATTAATTTTTAACTACATCCACATGTAAACTGTGTTAAATACACAAAAACTATTATTTTTTTATTAATATGTAAAGACACACTTGAGCAATATTTTCAAATATGATTTTTTAAAATTTGAAATTCTTCTACTTGATGGTGTATTGGTGAAGTATTTATATGATTTGTATAATCTGATTTCCGACATTTGTTTATAATCGTTAATAGACATCAGTTTCAGTTAACATGTTTAAAAAATGACGTGTACATCCGTGCATGTATTATGCAAGTTTTCAGTAAGCGTTGATATTAGGGATGTTAGTATAGTCCATTCCCCATTGGAAGCAACTTTCTCGGAGCCCTGCTAAATATCTACTTGTAGGCCCGTTTCGTATCCTTCCGCCAAATGTAAACAAACATTGTCATGTGACTGCCATGTAGCATCTGTCAAAATCAATGTTTACATTCCATTGTTTGTACATATGTTTGTATACTTTCGCTACAACTAAAAATAAACATTGAAATGTGACTTTTACTTTCATACCTGTCAAATGTGTTGTTTACTGTTTACAGTTTTTCAAAGAATTCTGTCATATTCCAAAAACCATTCCGTACGAATATTCACAGTTTAGTCCTCTAACATTATTTAGGTCAGCTTTATGACGTTTTAAAAATGCCTAAATTGACGACAGTTCTTACTGTTATTTTACATTAATAAATTTGTTTCCCACAACATAGCTCAATACATGTAATGCACGTTAGTATTTTGCCGCGACTGTGCTTAACACTGTTACAACTGCGAGGTTAAGGGTTGTACTAATTATCCTGTAGTTATTGATATGTGTTGGGTTATTTATTTAAAAGGCCGGCCTTAGTTAGAATAAATATTAAAACGAAGTAACAACCAGTCAAACGAAAAAAGGCACATTGAATTTAAGCACGCAACTCGTGTTTCTCATTTTTATCATACAAACTTTAAAAGATAACGGTGATCATGCACACAAATAAGCCTACAATAACTTTTATTCCGCTCATATTTCTATATATTGCTACGTAATGTTTATTAGGTTTATTGAAATTTATCGGGCTAAACTTAGTATTTTTCGTCCGGGATTGTGGAAAATTACGTTACACGGCTGTGTTTCAAACCCCCTTAGGGCGAAGGTACAACGTTGTAATAAATAAACAGACGTGGATATAAATAATTAACTTCGTCATAAAAACAGTTCACAGCTAAAACGTATAAATAGTGCTAATGAAATATTTGAAATCACGCACACACAGGACCAGCGTATCGACCACGATGCACAAAGGCACGCAATTTCACAGCCGCAATAATTAACGAAATACACGTCACAGTATATTTATTACTTCCGTGGAAACACAGATTTATCACAACATCGTAACCTGCCTAGGTAGGTTTAAAAATCATAATGTCTACAAACGAGATGTGGTAATTTAAAGTATTTTTCGGAGTAAGAATAATTTACGTTCCGTTTGGCAAAAAGCAACACACCATGTCATGGCTCGCCACGTCTGCCAACTTCACTTGGTAACTGCCTAGCCATCATATTTAAATATATTAAATTAAGCATTCAAATATTAAAATCTTACTTCGGTTCTAAATTACAAATTCAAAAATCATTATTTTGCTGAAATAAGTATGACATATGCTACAATTCAAAACATGTACAATTTCTAAGCATTTCCCGAGTTTGAAAGAGACGAAGAAAGAGAGAGAAAGCGACAAGCCTCGCCCAGAAGACAGTGTTTCAGGTGCTAAATATTTAAATTTCTCAATAGGCACCGTTTAATTTACAAATAGTATTCTAAAAAACTAGGTTAAAATAATATTTTTACTGTGAACTATTTCTCACCCGTCGTTGCCAACACGTCGCTGCTCTAGCCGTTGTTAATTCATATTGAAAAAGAAAGAAATATTACAAGTTATAGGAGGTATTAAGGTAAAGTTTCATTTATTCAATAATACAGTACTCTAAAGTTAACCAAAGTGTTATATATTTGTGGAATACAGGTTATTGAAAAAACAAATTGACATGTTATGCCTAGAGTGTTTTTCAAAGGTTGATTTTCATAAGTCGCTTCCAATCGGGAATTGACTATAGATTTTTCTTCCTGTAATACTGCGATACTTCCCAGTGCTGATTTCAATTTATTTATTGCACAATGTATACGCAAAAAAATTCCCAACCTTGATTTTTGACCTTGCCCCCCCCCCCCCCAATTACGAACACCTTCAGCCCCCTCTGAAGCTGGTCAATATCCATTGATTTGATATATTGCATACACGTTAGTAGTATTAAAGTGCTTGAATTTAGTCATTTTTCTCGTGTTACACTCGTTTAATGCTGGTACAAGGTTGTTCCCTGAACATGGGCTGTAATGTTGTTTGAATGCCCAGTTCTTGTTAGTGATTACATTTATCACGAGTGGTATGTATTTTTTAATAACAACCTTAGTTAATTAAGGTGAAGCTGTTGAAGAAGTGTCAAAGTGTTAAAACATATTTATACCAAGCTTTCATATGTCCTGGCACTCTATGTGTGTTTTAGTAAGAGCCATATATGAATATATTCAGCAATGTGCTGGCTATTCAATTAAGTGAATAATTGCTTAACTCTGAAGGATTTAATTAAGGTTTGTTTTAGCAAAAGGCATTTATAGATATTTATCGTTTTCAGCAGCGTGCTAGTGATTTGCCTAAATAAAGCATCGTCTAATGTTTAAAAGGCTCTGTGTATTTTGGTATGCGCCAATTTGTATATATTCTTGCGGTTGGATGTGCCACAGGAATTTTTATGCCGTTTGAAAATTGATGCCATTGTTTTTAATTGGTTGGTTTCATATTTGTGTTTGGCACTAAATAAATGTATTAAAACTGTGTATTGGTTTACAATTATTTGTACTGATTCATTGCAATGTACACGTGTATATGCATTTTTAAATTGCACATGTTCACTGTGCTGTAATTTATCAAATTAAATAAAATTTTTTGGAACATGTATTTTATTATTATTTAATCAATTTTGGAAAAAAATTATTCTCATTGTAGAATAAATGTATTCCTTTAAAAAATTGAAATAAATAAAAACTTTGTATGTTTAAAATAAAGCGAATTTAAAAATGTGACAATTTGCATTCTTGGACTTCGTTGCCATTCGGGCACAGGTCGATATAACCGAACTCTAAGCGCGATATAATTTAGTATTGAGCAACATGTGTGCACTCTGGTGGTCGATGCTGGAAATACGAGTTACCAGTGCGCTCTAGTGGACAATACTGAACACGTGAGTTATCAGCACTCTGTAGGGAAAAAAATGACGAAAGACAATGGACAGGTGATCTGGTATTTTGAAGTGGGGTCGGCAGGAGTCAGTTGTCTGCTGGTCTTCATGCTGGGAACTTAGTCGCTGATCACTCCACCTGCCATCAACCCAAAACCTCCTGCACGTAGGATTTTAAATGTTTCTCCTCGAAAGTTTTTCCAAATGTTCCTAATTGTTTAATGGTTTTGGAAGTTCTTATTCTTTGCTAAATTTTTAGAATTGTAATGGGACTTTTTTTATATTTTATCAATTTTTCCAGTTGGCTTATCCCAAGGTCATGATTAGCAGGCCATGGTCATGGGCACAGGGTCAAGGTCAATGTCACTTGCATACAATATGACGAACGGGTGACGTCACGACATGGCGGCCAGCCAACGCCTGTGCCGGGTGCTATTATGCCCAAAGCAACCAAGTTATACTTCCATCAAAATTAATAGGTAACATTCATTTTGGTTTTGCAAGCTTCATAAAATCGGGTTTTGCCTTTGATTAGAGTTTCGCATTAATTATATTTTTTAAGGATACTTAAATTTATAACTTTACTGTAAGGTTGCATAATTGTTTCTACTAGTAGACCTGTCGACGACAGTAAGTTAGTAATTTTATACTGTGGCCCTCCTAGCTGTCGCCCTCCGGGTCATATAATCACACACACGCACACACACACACACACACACACACACACACACACACACACACATATATATATATAAAACATCCTTAAATCTTCTTTTGTATCATGCTATTTACAATTATTCTCATTTATTCTTATATCCCACCGCCAAGGGGACGTTTTATTAAAACTTGTTAAAATTCTTTAATTAATTATTTTCTTTCAAATTATAAAATACCAAAACAACACACAGAATTAAAAATAATATAAGACATTATATTTTTTATATTTAATGTGCCCGGCAATCCCCGCAGGAGGGACAGATGACATTAGCCCGTTTATATTAGATAAACGGTTACCAAGGTGGCCATGGGACGGCAGTCATCAGGACTCTTCATCTCCCTCCTGTAAGTAAAAGCTTATTATTCAGAGTACACCCAATTAAAACATAACATTTTAAAGTATAAAATATAATATTATAAAATGATAAAATCATATTTATTAAGATCAACAGTTTCAGACTATAAAATATTAAAATTTTAAATCAAACACATTAAAATCCCAAAAAGTTTAATACTCTGAAAATTTAAAATGTTAAACATTCAAGAATATTATAAAACATTTAAAACTTTAAAAAGTTGAACCATAATATTTCAGAATCAGGAAATCAAATTTAGCTCAATTAAAATTCAACTGGGTAGTCAAGATCACGAAACCCTAACACTCTCTTTCCCTTCCCAAAACAGGGCTTTCACAGTTCCATGCCAACCTTCCCAGCAAGCGTGGCGCTACCAGGGCCCTTGCCTAGTTGCCTAGGCGCGTCACTGGCCTCGCCTAGCGTGGCAATCTGCTACTACCCTGTACCCCTCACCATCAAAACATATTTTATCTAATAAATCATAATTCATGCTTTTATCCGCCCCATACATACTAAAAACAAATGTCTGGATATTTCTAACATTCTCCTTATATTCATATATTGTGCATCTTCTCAATGGCTAATACTCATATTTTGTACGTAATTTGTCTACTAATTACCTACATTCATTCTCATACCTCTTCCATTCTAGCAGAGGTGATAAACCTTTTGTTCTTTGTCTCTACATTCACACATATAACTGGCTATATTATTTATTTTATATAAATAACTTTTTATCTGACATTGTCCAGTTGAAACATTCTTCATAATCGTATACATAAAAACCTTACTCTTATACCAACTCCCTAATTCCTTTATATTATTACGTATTTCCATACTACCTTCTAGTTCCTTCCACTCGCTATACCATATACTAATTGCACTCAGTTCTAATATTTTCATAACTTCTTTAACACTATAAATCATGCCATTTGTACAGCTGACCCAGCGTTCCCCATCTTGTGTAAAACCTTTATGATGCATGTGCTCAATTTGTATTTGTTAATTTGTATATTTCCTTCTATACAATTTATTTCTGTTTTCAATCCAAAAATCAATAGGAATATCCTTTTTTAATATTACTGTCTACGGGTACGAAGATGTATATGTCATCTCGAATAAACTTATTAAAATATTTCTCTGTAAGACCCTTAAAATTTTAAGTACAAAAACTTTTCAGGAGTTAAATACACTGCGAAGTCACGTGATGTCAGATTAATCAGCCCAAAAATTGTTAAATCACTTGAACCGGCCTTCCTTCCGCCTCCTGCTCACAAGGCGGAAACTTGCGTCCGGAAATTACTATTATAGGCTGCCCGTGCTTAGTTAAGAACTCCTGAAGGCCTGCTCGTGATCTATTTTTATCCTCATTTTGTATCTCGTATCTTTACGCTTCGTGAGAAATTCACTTTGCCACGAGCCTGGTAACATTAATCATGCATCGAGCAAGTAAAACTTTGAAACTTTAAGCAACGTAAATATGTTCCTGTTATATTTATTCTTCTTTTACGCGAATGAAATTTCAAAAACCTAATGATATACAGTTAGCGACTACAAATATAAACGAACTATTTTTAGAACAAATTTGTTACATGAAACTACTTTTCCTACACTGATGCCAGCTTTGGCAAAATGCATTAATTTACGCACAAGTGATATTTTTTTTCAAAGGTTGGTTTTAAAAACAGTCTTTTCCGCGAACAATCTCGCAAAAAAATTGATTTGGAACTACGAAATAAGTATTTTCGTAACTAAAACCAAATATACAGAGTTCCTACAACTAATTAATGTGAATTTTCCGTCAGGCTTTGCTGCCACAAAAAATTGCAGCCAACTGATTGTATGTTGGTGTGAAATAGTCAGTTTTGTTTCAAGTTATACCATGTTTATAAGGTCACTCCATCATCCACTTATCTTCCTTTCCTTCATTTTCCATCCCATAATAATGGTAAATTATTGGTGGAGTGAGGGCTCCGTCTATTTGAGATAGATGGTTATACCAAGCTAGTCTGTAATAAATTCATTATTTTGTCCGTTATATTATGTATATTTAGCATCTCGTCGATATCTTGACTCCTTTGATGGTCAAGGAGAGTACAGCCTGCTAAAGGCCGAAGTAATTTAATTTCTGCAGCCTCAGTTCGCCGGAATTCTCTTGGACATAAAGCATACAACTCGTTATCCTTATGTTAGCGTTCAGCTTATCATGGTTTTATAAAAATTTTAACAAAGTAACAGGTAATTCATTTCTCGTTACGCTCCTTTTTATTGTTCCTAAGAACTTGTGGATATTGCTTGGTTTATATTCTACATCTTTACGTCCAGAAGGAAAGAGAAAACATTCCGAATAATTAAAAATGTGACCTGTTCTATTATTATATCATCTATCGTGCTATTTACTTTAATAAGGCCAGTTCCCTTGAAATGTAGCATTTGTGTATTTTCTTACTGAAATTTTGCTGACATAATCTTCTGCGATAGTAAACAGTTAATGAAAACTTTTTGAAGATTATTCTGTGTCAGCAAACAGAGCTTTATTATCTGCGATAAGAATTCTGCTCAAGCGGAAGGCATAAAGCTAACTGCAAATTAATTGTCCACCTTCGTATGGCTTCGTGAATGTATCAATCAAAATCTTAGGAATAGACGACAATGGGCATCTAAGTCTGACCCTTCATGGTGTTTTACATGATTTCTCGCTATCTACTTCACATGTATTTATTTTTACGAATGTTCCCTCATGTAAGTCCAGCTTGAGTCTGTCTGCAGTATCTACGGCTGATAACAGCAACATTAGCTTTATTCTTCGAGGTTAATTAAGAACTTTAGGGAAAACCTTCTAAGAAAGATTTGCTCGTTTTGCTGCAAGTATTTTAACGTAAAATTTTAACGAGCACTTCCAGCAATGTTATCAGTACGTTCGAAAAATTCTTTCTCTTTATTACATCCCATTAAATAGGTAACGTTTAACCCCCTCAGTAAAATATAAATTCTATATAACTGTAGGCGTTACATTGAACAATTTTTTTTGTCGGAACTGAACTGATACTAATATCGGGAGCATACACTAAAGCATACACTAAATCTGAGGCAGGCCACTTATTCGTCTTCTGTGCATGTATCCAACATTGACCTACTCCAATGGAACACAACTGTCAAAGACACATGGTCAACAGTGATGAACGTGATTGTTTATATAAAAAAATTGAATGACAAGCAATATATATGAATGAAATGCTTCTACCAATTTGAATATAATCAAACTGCTCTACAAATTGGTTAGATGACGTATATACATATCACAAATCATTTGATTACAAATCATCTTTCTAACCTAAAGTCCAAATCATGCCGGTTTCGCTAGATGTGTTGGTAGAAAAGCAGTTCAGTGTCGGGACACTGATATTGGTTGTGCGCAGCCAGCGAGATCGGTCTACCTCATCTTTAGTCTATGAACTGGAGCAGTGTTGGCGCTTCACGTTATTTGCAGCAGATAAACGTAGTCTCAATAACGGAAGATCTCTCCTATTCACGGGGAGCCTCTGTTACAAGACACTGGTTTTTGCCCTGTACAGCAGATAAACCACTTCCTATGCGACGGAGCATATACGAGCCAAGCGCCGGTCAGCAGCCATGTTGTGAAGTCACCCAACCACCCGTGACCTTGAATGACCTTGATTCCAAAAATATATATATAAAAATCTTCGAAAAAATTATTTAAAAAAATTCTAAACAATTCTAAAAAATTTAAAAATTATTTAAAAATGCAAATGTAGGAGGATCGGGGTTCGATGACAGGTGGATCGACTAAGCTCCCTACAATACCAACCCTCGCCAGGATGGCTGGTGTCCACCCACCTCGTCAGCCATTTTAGATGTCAATAACATTGACCCATGACCTTAACCCAATTCCTGTAACAAAAATTCCCAAAAAAAAAAACCAAATAATTTCTAAAAAATTCTAACAAATGCCCAAAACACCCTTGACATTTGACTAAAGACACTAAACTTAAGACCCAAGATCAAAAACCCAAGACTCAAGACTCAGAAGACAAGACTCTGGATCAAAGACCCAAGACAAGACTCAAGACCCTTGACTAAATACTCAAGAACCTTTACTCAAGCCTCAAGATCCTTTACTCAAGACTCAAGGCCCAAAACACAATATCCAAGACTCAAAACCAACACCTAAGACTCAAGACTCAAGACCCAAAACTCAAGACACTTTATTAATTCAAAACACAAGACTCAAGACCCTTGAGTGAAGACCCTGACTCAAGACCCTTGACCCAATGCCCTTGATTATTCATATATAGTTATATTTGTTTGATTTCTTATAGAGTCCCTTCTGCTTCTCTGAAAGACTTAATAATTCAGTGGTGTAAACAATCGATTGAGAGTCTGTTTTAGATCAAATTTATAACAGTGCATGCAGTAAGAGGGCTGTATTTCGATTTGAAGTATTATGCGTTACTCGGGTTGTTTAAAATCAACTGAGTTCTATGTGGTGAACAAATAAAATGAGGCGAACATTTTTGAGGAATGATTCGCAACTAGTTTGTTGGCCTGGTCAGTTGGTCTGTTAAGTTGGTTTAGTAAGTTAGTGTGATATTTTGGTATGGGTGGCTCTGGTATAAATTTTTTGCGATGTTTCTGCGAACATTTTCTGCGAAGAGATTAGCTATAACTCTTAGTAAGAGACTTTGTGACATTTATCATAATTATTTGATTGTAAAGGTGGGTGGTATGGTAGGTTGGTCTTTTTGGTTGGTATAGCCAGTTTTGCAGGTACTGGTCCCATCAGGTGTTAGTCTTGTGCTAAGTCAGTCTGGTTCCTGACCAGACTGACTTAGCACAAGACTAACAAGTTTTGTATGGAATTAGTGTTGGGTGGAGCTAGTCTTGGGCGGAGTCAGTCTTGGGGGGGGGGGGGGGGTTGGGCTGGGCGGAGTCGATTAGGTGGAGTTTGTCTTGCGTGGAGTTAGTCTTGGGTGGATATGGTCTTGTGTGCAGTCTGTCGTCAAATAGTATTGTTTATCATTAAAAATTGTATGTACTGCATTTTTCTCGATTTTTCGAGTTCACTGTCATTGGGGTAAGATCAATATCGATTGGTTAATTCAACATCTCCTCTGACTACTAACTCGATAATTAATACACTAGCATCATCTAGGTATTCAAAATTAAAACAAATTACAAACAAAAATTTCAAGATGGCCGCATATGATGGAATGAGCAAAGGTGAGGGAAGTGGAGGCCTGTCGGCTAATAAACAAATGAGAAATATTGGTGGTGGTTCAAACGAGTGTGAGTAATCAACCAAAAAAAAAAAGTTTTGGAGGGGGGAGAAGTAATCACAAGTAATCACCAATGAGAAACATTGGTGAAGGGATTGGAGGGGAACCAATGAATTAACCAATGGGAAACATTGTTGAGGGTCAGTCGTCTGCTGCATGTGATGCTGAGGAAACAGCCGGAAATGAATGTTTGTTATAGAAATGTTTTCATATTAAATGAAAAATAATTTTGTTACAAATTATTGGAATTTTTTTTACTTCTTGTTTTTATCGAATTCTCTATTTTTTATAAATGTTTAGAAATTTTTAGAATTTTTAGGAATTTTTTAGAATTCTTAGGATGTCTTTGGGTTTAACGTTAATGGTCAAGCATATTGGCTCACGGGTCTTGAATATTGAGTTTTGAGTTTTAGGCCAAAGGTCTTGAGTCTTAAGTCAAGGTTATTGAGTCAAGTTCTTGATTCGAGGATTTTGAATCGAGTCTAGAGTCTTGAGTCAAGAGCCTTGAGTCAAGGGGCTTGACTCAATGGTCTTAAGTCCAGGTTCTTGAGTCTTGAGTCTTGAGTCTTTAGTCTTGAATCATAAGTCTTGGTTCTTTGGTTTTTCACTCTCGAGTCTTGGATTTTTATTCTCGGGTTTTGGGCCTTGGGTATTTTCTTGGGTCTAGAGTATTTAGTCTTGGATCATGGTTCTTGAGTCAAGGGTTTTGAGTCTTGAGTCTGTAGTCTGGGTCTTGGGTCTTGAGTCTTGGGTATTGGGTCTTGGGTTTTGGGTCTTGGGTCTTGAGTTTAGAGTCTTGGGTCATGTCTCAAGTGTCAAGGTTTTTTTTTAGGAATCTGTCGGAATTTTTTTTTATTTTGTTGCAATTTTTGTATTTTTTGAGACTTTTTTGTTTTCAGGGTTATTCAAGGTTTAGGGGAATTGGGTCAAGGTCATGGGTCAATGGTATTGCCATCTAACATGGCTGACGAGGTGGACATCGGCCGACCTGGCGAAGGTCGGTTGTGTCGGAAGCTTAGACGATCCACCTGTTATCGAACCCCGGTCCTCCAAAATGTGCATTTAAAATATTTTTTTATTTTTTCAATTTTTTTAAGATCTTTCTATGCATTTTTTGGAATTTGTTTTACAATTATTTTTTTTTGTTTTTCGTCATTTTTTTAGTTCAAGATTATTAAATATTACGAGCATGGCGTCAAGGTCAAGATCACGTGGAATAGTCAAGGTCACCCGCATTCAATATGGCGGTTGGGTGACGTTACAGCATGGTGGCCGGCCGGCGCCTAACTCATACTTCTGAATCCTTTGTGAATGATTTCTCCAAATTATTCTACTCGTTTTATAGCATATCGTAAAGAATAGATGGACTACTAACCACGAAGTCCCGCCAGTGTTAACAATTACTCCTGGCTGAAGAAGCATACGCAACAGGCTAAAGAAAATTACTAGATAACGCTTTGGACAGTGCAGTTAGCTGTGAACTACTCGTAATATTTATGTGTCGGGACAGCGCGAAAAAAATTACGCACAGGCGTATTCAGTATACTTCATACGTACTTGCAACATTTTTGTTACTGGCCACATGTAGTGGTGGCAATACTCTTTCTTACCAGACTGGGCCAGTGAGGATTTAGTTACGCCGACACTGAACGTCCGTGTTTCGCGGGCACACACCTAAGACGAGCGATTTTTATAATCATCCGCCCACGAAATTGGAACGGCGCTAAAATCGTTTTAGAAAAGGACTAGTCAGAAAATCTTTTCGCAGAAAAAAAAAAACAATTGAACAGTTTCCCTACCTAAGGGCCAGCAAAAGTACGCTGTCCTAAGATTTAAAAAATCGATATAAACTGGGTGTTTACTCACTAATTTGAACAGATAAGTTCCTCTCACTCGTGTATTTATTACGTATATTCAGTTCGCTCTTTGGTTAGCCAAGTGAAGTTTTAAATTTTGAATTTAATAATAATATATTTGTCAATACATCATCCTCAACGGGTCGTTCGACTTATCATTGCAGCCAAAATTAACCTAACGTTCTTTCTTTTTACTCAATAACTATCCCTGTACACGTCTTGCTTCCGGCAATAACCGTTCTTCTTTAAAATTTTATGTGCTTTCTTTGTTCAATCTATGCTGAAGAATTTATTTAAAATCCCCCTTACTATATTATTGCTAGAGAAATATTTTCCTTTTCGTAAGAGCTGTCAGTGAGTTAGTTTAAGTCTTCCAAGCAATAAATCCGAGTGAGAAAAACGTAAGTAGAAAAAATGAAATTTTGCCTGTTAAAACTCTAGGTTATTATTAAAATGGCATGCATTTACACTCACGCGAGTGTCTGTGTCACTCTAAATAAATTACTCTTTTTTTAGCTTGTAAATGAACAATTATCTCACCATTCCCACTCCCTCTATACAAAAAAAATTAATGTTATACTATTCTGGTGTTTTACATTTTATGATAAATAAATACTTATTTTTAAACTTTAAAATTAAATTTATTTCTTGACTTCTTTAATATGTTTTGTTTATAAGAATATGAGTCCTCCCACCCTCCGAATTAGTATAATATAGGAAAAATAATTCTGTCAAAAATTGCATGATCAGTTTAGTTATTCATGTATGTTTCAAAAGAAACTTGCTCTTTTCTGATATTTCTGACTCCCGAACAAATTTTATGCGAGCTACAATACACGCTTTAAATTTAAGTAAGTAGTAATGGTTCACGGGTTAAAACATTTAAAGAGACTTCAATTTTCTAGATTTTCAGACTGCTTGTAATTTAGTGACACGATATTAATTTTAACTAAATAAACATACCAAATCATTTGAAAATTAACTTCCATTTTTTTTAGCGTGAATATAAGAATTTTAATTATAAATATTGATTTGTATCAATTTCGGAAAGTTAGGTTTACACAGTTTGTTTAATCTTAAATGTTTGTTGTCGAAGTCACAGGAGTAGCATGTTGCAATTTCTTGGGAATCTGACACTTCGTTCAGATGCAGACTGGGCTATCTTGACTTAAAGTTTATCTAAAAAAAAAATTAAAATTGAAATACGGACGAACCACATGATACATTTCTAAGAAATATTATTCATGAAATTCCAATAACAGCAACAATTATTTTAAGCTATAGCTTAGTGTATTAATTCTATTGACGGTTGAGACATGTACGAAAAAACATACAAATTTAAAATTCCTACATTTAGTTAAATTTACTTTTGAAAATTCATGTTCCTCCAGTGTTATACATTTTTCGAACACTTATTTTATATCGCGAAGAAAAATAACGTAAAATGATGACAATCTAGACGGAAAGTTGAGACTCTTTAACGGCCTTTACTGAGCTCTTCTGAAAAGCCTTTTACTGTCATAAGTGTTCTTAGTTTGTATCCTTTTACCTCGCCATGTGCCTATTGACTGGTGTGCTTGCGCCAATAAAGCGAGCCTGTAAAACATAAATGTGCTACTATAAATCCAGATGTTATTCTTATGATTATGAAAGAAAATCCAACCAATTAAACTCGCCACAAAATTAAAGGTTACACTTTTAATAAGAGGTGAAAACGCGGGACCACACTTCCTAATTCGCTGCTAACTTTACAGGGAGCAAGACAATCAGTGTCTACGTCAAGTCGTATGCGACTACGTAGAGGATATTTAGTTCTAGTTTCTTTTTATGGATTGCCTAGTTAAACGCGAGTTATCCACAACATGAGAAGTTGACGGGACTGCAAAGCGAAAAGTTCCAGAATAGTTACAAGTCAGCAGCTGAACTTGGCTGTATGCCTGGTACACACGAAACAAAATTCTGTATGCAAATCCGTATTTTATCAAGAACTTCAACTGAATGGGGTTTTAATGACGGAACTCGTAGGTTAGCTACGAACGCCAAACATACAATCACTACACACAGCTGGTGCGGTTTTAATAAACTACTTCTAAATTTAACCCCTAAAAAAATCCACGTTCTTCAACTGTGCGTTTTTTAATAGACACGATACGTGGCATACTCGCAATAAAGTTAACGGCAATGGAGAAAATAATAACTTTATTACTATCTAAAACGTTACTTTTTTGCAGGCTTTAAATTTAGTTCATGTAGTTAATGCTTATTACATGAACATAAGAAAAAGGCATATATATATATTCCTAAAATTTTAGTTAAAATTGATTGGCGAAGAATGAAATCATAGGCCTATTGTGGTATTAATTTTGCCTGCGGTTGAAGATACGAGTAAGTGAGATTTAAAAGTGCTCAGTCAACCGCCAACAGCTTAAGGAAACTTTTTTCCTTGCAAAAAATTGGAATAATGAATGTGGAAAGTTGGCACCCATAGTGAATAATAACTTACGGCAAAATAACAGCAGTTCTTTAAAATTAAATTGACCGAATCATGGGAAAAAAACTTTAGTTGCTTTATGACACTATAGTTTCATATAGCAGACAATAAGTGTGGTGTTTGTAAAAGTAAGACGATAAGATTATTTTGACCTAGTAGTGGCAGCGTTCTTAGCGCGTGCTGTAGAGATGAGGCAGGCCCGAGTTTTGCGTCCTGCTATGTCCTCAACTTTCTTTCACTCGCCCATCGGCAGTTTACAGCTGTCGAAATTACGCAGTCGGCAGTAATAAATGTGTTTGTTTACTTTGAATTTTCAAGAAACTCACCATTCTACATTAATAAATTACTTTCAGTAACTTTGAATATATTCTTTTTTCACTAAAATATCTCAAAGCACTACTTGCATAAACAGTGCTCTAACCTCAAATCCTTCACCCAACGAAATTACTCGGAAATTTACCTCACCAGTTAATGCATATATCAAGAAAGCGTGAGTGGTAAAGTTTTTTTCCCTATCACCCCGGATGGTAGCGTTCCTACAGTTGTTCAGTAAAGAGTTGAAAACATAGGGAGGTTACAAGTGACAATATTCATTTCCATTATTGCAGCTTGATGTGGTGTATTATTTCCATTCTATTATATCAGGTTAAAAATCTCCATTATAATAGAGGAAGTATACTAGAAATTATTTACAGTGTTTTCGAAGGTGATATTGGAACAAAAGATATAGAATGTTGGGACATGGAGAATAAATACTCCGTAGTCTACACCATTCTCTTTGCACGGCATATACAAGTGCAGAAACTGCAATTAAATGAAAATAGGATTTATGATTTTCAAGCGGCTTCGCTAATATTGCTGCTAGCATCGCAGTTGCTCTTTACAAGGTTTTAGTGGCAGTTTGGCAAGTTTAATGATGGATTTATACAAACTGTTTCTGTGATAAAGTTACGGAATAATCAGAGACTATGGCGAAAGGCAAATATATCATTTTGGGATAAAGTATGTAGATAGGTAGGGCCTAAGTGTGACAACGAGGGCATTAAGGACGTTGCAAGTGGCTCACAGAAGCAACTTTAGGGACGGAATATGCCATGGCTTGTAGCGAGGAACCGTATCAGCATTCGCCCGGGTCTGAGCTAGGGAAACCAATGAAACCGAAATAAGGATGTCCGGATTGGGATTCAAACCCTGGTTCTCTGACACGCGAGTTCGAGGGTTTACCACTGTTCCACGGTAATTGTGGAAAAATAACCAAGGTTCAGAAACGACCCAGTATAACGTTATTAACCAAAACCATTTTGCTAAGGGAAATAAATTTGAATAAGAAAACTTGAAGAACTTCGTTTGCAGAATTACTGTTCAATAACATTCAACCAACGGAGAATACATTCACAATAGTTAACCAACTTGCGTCTTCCAGGTATGATGCTGGTATGACAATGTTTATATAAGCTCTAACTTATTCGCTGGAGTATCCCTAGAGCCGTTCTAACGTCAGAAGTAGTTAGGATTATTTTCAGGAGGTTCTAGTTATTCTGTACTTGTGTTTCGTAAGCAAGACTTTTCATATAACCGCCTTAGTTGAAAATGAAATGGGGTATATAAGAACCAAGCTTCTCTTATTGACTCCTTGTGGAAAATCAGGTGAAGGTAAAAGCAACATAAAACGCGAGTAGTAGGATTTAGGTAATTTGGGAACAAGGGCAATGGGCTTAGGATTGTAGGATTCGCCAGGCCGCCATCTTGTTACATAACCGTCCGCCATTTTCCCTTTTTCCCCTCATTATTTCCTTTTTTCCTTCAAAATAAACCAAAAGACCCCAAAAATTTCCCGTTTTCCCTAAAAATTTCCCTTTTTTCCCTCAAAAAAGTTAGAAGCCCCAAAATCGATACATTTTTATTACATTGCAGCTGGCCAATCACGTGCAAGCACTGAGACATCACGTCTATAGTCTGACGTACATAAAAATAGATATGTGTTTTCAATTAATAAACGAAAGTGTTTTATTTCTAGCTAGCGTCTATGTACCTTCTTCTAGCATGTCTACTATCCAGATATCAGGAATATGATGGCCTTGGTTTCCAGATCTGTCACTACAAGCCACTACTCCAAGGGAGCACAATAATAAAAATCTAATTATTTTGTCAAATTTCAATGTTATTACTTAAATATTTGATGCAATGGTCTATCACTGTATGTGCATAATCAATGATATGGTAACTCCGGTATATGTTGAAATGAAGTGTACAAAAAATTTGAGTGTGAATTAATATTGTAATACACTCTAAGCAGGTTGGATGCAGCAGATTTGGAGCGAAGAGGGAAAATGCTGAGGCAGGTCTGAGGAGCAAGGGCAGTGTGGAAAGAGGTGTTGGCCAGCAGGCAGGAAGAAGTGTGAAGGGAGTAGGGATGGTGGAGGGGTTAGCAAGGGAAGAGGGTTTAATATTATATCTTCCTGGATTTTTTTATAATTTTTCCCTGAGTTTTGTTTTCTAGGTCATTCAAGGTCATGGGGTGAAGGTTGAGGTAGTCTGCATCTAATGTGGTGGTGTAATCTGTAATGTATTATGCTTGCTGACTTTTATGTATTTTTTGTCGAGTTTTTGTTTTCAAGGTTATGGGGTTAAGGTTAGGGGACAGGGTTCATGAGTCACACGTTACAGTTCAATTACTAATGGGCATTGGCTTCCAAAATGGCAGACAAGTGTTGTATACTAAGATAGTGGTCACCTACCAAGATGGCGGCTGCCTACCAAGAAGGTAGTCTCCAGTAATGTATAAACAAATCAACGAAAAAATCAAGATGGCGGAATGAGTATAGGTGAGGGAAGTGGGTTCGAGGGAGCCAGTCGTCTGTTGGGATGGAAGGAGTGTGACTAATTGGTGGTTTGGGGGGGGGGGGGGGGGGCTAAGAAATATAAGTTTTTGAAAAAAAAATTATAAATTTTTTAAACAGTTTTTTTATTTAAAAATTTGGAAAATTTCGAGAGAAAATAAAGAAATTTCGAGTGAAAAAGGGAAAAATAGCCGCCGGGGTTAATGACTTTTTAACTATGAATTTATTTGGCATAAAATCTTATAAAAATAAATTTTGAAACAGTTTTTTAGTTTTTTAAACGATATTTTAGTACAATTTTTAATAATAACATTGTTATAAATTATTTAACGATTTTTAATTTCCAAACAATTTTTACATTAAATTTTTTGTTATGAATTTTTTATAATTTTTTTGCAATTTTTTTCGGTTTTTGGGTACAGAGGTCACCGGGTCAAGGTCAAGGTCACGGGTCATGGTGGGGGTCTAAGGTCATCAGCATATAATATGGATGCAAGGTGGCTGATGCTTAGGTATGAGTCCTATCCTCTATAGCTGGTATCGATTTGGCGTAGGGTATGCCTATAAAAATTAATATGGCCGCCACTGCTCTGTAGGTCCGAAGAAAGCCCCCTAGATTAATTAAATTAACAATAATTGGATTTCGGATGCTTTGATTTTGCACGAGGGGGGCTTCTACCGGTTTTGAGGGCTTCTAACATTTTTTTATGGTAAGAAGGGATATGTTTAGGGAAAAAAAGGAGATTTTTAGGGTAAAAGGAAAATATTCATGATCTTTTGATCGATTTTGAGGGGAAAATGGAAATTTTGTTGGGGGAAAAGGGAAAAAATGGCGAACGGTGAAATAACAAGATGGCGGCCAGGTGAATCCTACAATCCTATGACCGATGCCCTTGTGCCCATCTTCCCTAAATCGTACTACTGACGCGTGCTGAGCTCCATCATATTGAACCCACATGTGTTGACGAAATTCAACAGGGAAATGTTCCAGTTACTCTGGAGCGTATCTATCAAAAACACAGAGTACACAGATGCACTAATGCTGGGAGGGAGAAGATATGAGCTTTTTAGATAATCATTGCCTATGCCCGCTTACGTGATCACTTTTACTTTATGGCTCATGACTCTTACGATTTTTAATCTTCGCTGTAACATTGGCAAATTAATGCACAGCTGCTTTTGCCCACGTAATGCCACCAGGTTAATTTATGTAGCGCGTATACATAAAAGGTGATATTATGTATATGTACGTGTAGCCCAGGTGAAATGGCAGGCCCGTAGACAGCAGTGTAGTAAGTGTATGGCTAATGCAGATTACCCCAGACAAAGTCAGATGAGCGCAACTATCACACCTTTCAATTTTACTAGAGTACCAGTACTTACAAATCATTGGTAGGATTACCATTAATCAGGAACTCAGTGACCATGGAAGAATTTCTCCGTTGCTCTCTCTTTAATTAGTCTTGGCCTTGAGAGAGGTCAGAATAATACCAGATACTAAATAACCAAATGTCACACTCGACATGATTAACAGGAAACAGTCAAAAACAACTTCTACTGTACGTGAAATACTCTCCAAGTAAATATCACTAGCACACAAATATTGGAATACTGAAAAACTCCCGCTAACATTTCAATCTCTCACTGAAGACATAGGCCTAATTACTCATAACTCCACATACCAGTGATATCTGGTAAAAATTAGCAACATAGGTTTGTGAGCATAAATAATTTAAAATTTTGATGACTTCGAGAAATAAATACATACATTTAAGATCGCAAACAGAAATAACTTTCATTTACGTGACCGAACTGAGATAGCCCAAACCAGTGACCGACTCCATAATAAAAATAATACTTTATCAAATTAATATTCTCCATGCTTAGACTTGTTAGAAAGACTCAACCCAACCTGACTTGAGAGCAGGAGTCACTTTTAAGCCTACTGGGTTATTATGGGCGTAAAGAAATAAGAAACTTGGGTGACTCTCCAAAATGGCATAAATGATCGGCGTAATTTTTACTAAACTTAATCTTCGGCCATCCACTATAAGATAATACGTTTGTCTCATAGATCCTATTACGTAGAAGATGTTTAGAAGTTCTGCGCTGTATAGGGGCCCGGGTTTGGTTCCGCGTCTTCCCTCACTTCGGGCTTACGACCCCAGGTACACGGATATACAGTTCTTTAATGTACCACAAGTTACACTCGCGGGAGTCAAACTAATTAATTATTCCCGCGTAGGAAGCGCGAGCAGACCTCTTCTGAGTTTCTTAATAAGGCCGTCTTCGCCCTTATGCAGTCTGCTATAATAAGAACCGGAACTCTTACTTTTCCCTTAATAAAATTACAAAACACTACCGGGCCTGCGACACTCGCTGCAGCCCGTCTGACGTTAGGAATCAAGATGACTAAGCCCCAAACCAATGCTTAAAATAGTCCTCCAGTCACGGTATGGCTACCCCATTGCGTAACCTCGTTAATATGGAGACTATCAACAAATGCTCAGATTTACGGCCACGTGACACTAGACAAACATTCCAGAACTGGAGATACATATTACATTGCAAATATATAGAAAATTACAATGCACAATAAAATAATTTGCAAAATAATTTATGCTGAATGCAAATAGAGTGAGAATAAATGAACCATGAAATTATATTCAAATGATAAGAAAAATAATATCAGTTTCTTAACTCTGCATAATAAACAGTACGTATTGTTGCGTATAAATAATGTCTCAAAAAGGCAGGCATTACATCCCTTGTCACACAGAACATGGATCGGTGAAAAGCACATGTCGTTTATTGTTAGAATCTACCATACAGCGCTGCAGTAATCACTGAATTGAACATGAGCGGACAAAAGAAGCCAGCAGGAATTTCTTGAAATGACCTTCCTACACGTGGTAGGAGTGCCTTAGCTGTTCCCGCAATATTTTGCAATTAGTTCTGGGGGCGGCACGCATTTCACGTGACAGGCATTACCCAAGGAAGTCTCCTTGGGCGTGCGCAAGATCAAGAACTGCTTATTCCAAGTCGTTATAGTCTTTTCGCAATGGCTTCAGATTTCTATAATCAAACATTTTAAAACCAAATGTGAGATTTTTGTGATATTTTTAATTATGTCATGTATCATAAGCATTTCATACTTCTATTAATATTACAGTCTCCTATTTGTTGTCAAGTTGTACCTAAATTTTAGCTAAAAATTATATTTCATATATAATTAATATGAATAAAATAGAGAGAAAATAAGTGCGATGGTAATGCCTAGTAAAAATAGCTTTTATGTGAAATATTTTTTAACTGAGTTCACAATGTGGTGAGTTGTAACTTTGGTGTAATTCTCTAGGTTCAGTTAAGCTTTCCGTGCAAGTCGCGGGGGAATATCCTGAAATCAGAACGTGAGCAGGGCTTCAGAACAGTTAGAGGTAGCTATGAACGAACTATAGTCTGTGTAGTTTTTCTTCCTCCTCAGTCGTGTAACTCTAGTGGAAATTGCCTCGTTTCTCGTTAACGTTGGAAAAAGTCTTAGAAACGTGGTAAGTGGTCTTTAAACACCTCTGCTTCCCGATTGTTTCAATTTGTTTGGCCAGACACAAATACCAAACCTGCAAGTTCAGCAAACATATACTCCATTTCACTGAGACTATTCAAGTGCAGGCTTCAGCATGTAAGCAGAAACTGTGTTCTTAACACTCGTAACTCAAGATTACCAACGTCGAAGCTACACATCACATCGTCTAGTGCATAAATGGCGTTTAACTTACCCTAATTCGATTCGCGGCAGTGTTGCTCCCAGATGTTCGCATGCGGCTATCATGCCGGACGACACCGCTGGTCGGCGGGTTATCTCGGAGATATCCCGTTTCCCCAAGAATTTTCACTACGGTGCTTCTCCATACTCACCTCACTACACCCTCATCAGCTCTCAATACCTCTGTGTTAAGAGCCACTCAAATCGCTTCACTCCGTCACGCACTTTCCCCAACCTTTGGTGATCTACTCCTAGATGTTGCCGGGATTGTCTGCCCTACGTCCTGCAGCGTTCGAGCTAGGGGTTTTCGTTTATAAACTCTCGACTGGGATCTTCCAGTATCTCTGTTCTCTATATCAAATTGATCGTTTTGCTCTTCGCTGTCATACCTGAAAGTTCCATCACATGAACGACCTGTATAGGAATTAAACATGGCAGTGTACCGGATATAATGACTGTCTTAAACTTAAATGAAGAGACCCTCAGTTTGTTATTCGAGTAGTACACGTCATGAGGCCCTCACGTGCTAGTGCCATCTGGTGACCTGGTCGTTACGAGAGTAAGCAAAACAGAAGCTGAAACGAGAAAGAGGCGCGTGTTTGGCTTTCTAAACAGAGGCAGGAAGAGAATAGACGCCACGAGATCGATAAAGGATGCGAGAGTTCATGGAGAGGAGTTTATGAGGGCTGAGAGCGCGACAACACAGGTACACGATTCATGGACGTAAGTAGAATTTGCACTCGCATCAAAGTGAGCTAAGACACTATAATCGGTCATTTTTAATGAATATTTGTGGTTCTGGCGCAATTGCCTCTTAGTTCATGTCTTATGATGTCTTACGAGTAATAACAAGGAAACCATTCGAATAACTAACAATGTGGATGGTGATTTGTGTAATGTTTATTAGTATCGAGAAGTATTGGAAAAGTTAAAGTAAAAGGTACAGAAAGTAACTTAAATTAATAAGGCGCCGTTATTTGCGCAACCAAATGAATCGAAGCTTTCATTATTAAATTGTAGTGAACAGTTTTTAACATGTGAGTGTTTGGTTTTATTGACTGGCACATTACAAAATTCACAAACCATTGACTCTGACAGAAAATAATGCATTGAACGTCATTATTTAAAACGTGGGCAAAGAATAAGAGATGATTTTACACCGACCGGGAGCAGGGTCAGTGATTCAAAAGATCATATTTGACTATTGTATTTATAGCTGGAAAAGCTTCATGTGAGCGACGAAGTCCAGTAACATTTTGAGTGTTGATTCTATGGTACAAAATCTAGGGCTCTACGATATAATTTTCACAGTCGTTTCGATACATGCTGTTTATATGGATATCGATGCGATGTATCACTTCCGTAAAATAATTAAAATCCACGAATATATATAGCAAACATCATTTACATTACTATCGAAAAAATTTTACACCACTAATATCGCTTCCACTCATACTGTTATTGCGAACGTCAATGTCGTAAACACGTTTAATATCAGCAGACCCATCGATCACACCTGTATCGTTAATACTATAATAAAAACAAACATATCGAAATTTGAAATAATTGTGGCGGAAATATTGGGATGTTTTTATATGAATTATTAACAAAAAATATAAATATATCGACATTTTAAATATGTATATTTTTAATACTGTATACTGGGCTATGGTAAAAACCGCGATTTTCGGATTGTACTAACATCGTGGAGTAAGAAATCGCTGTTTTAACATTTCTACAGTCTACAGAATACCAAAATTATTGGGAATATTACAAATATAGCAAATAACCCGTTGAGAAATAATTGCTCTCATCTATGGACGCCAGAAGAGTTAATCTGTTTAAAAATTATATATTTTGACTTTTATATTGTCAGACACTCCAGCCGTAATTATGACATTTCGTAAACGTGATTGTCATAGGAAGACTAGACGTCTTCAAAGACTAATTTCAAATACATAGATAATAGTGAGCTGATACTGCAGTGTCCTGTGGTGTGTCACATAAGCTGTTCGAAGTAGCGACCGGGGTCTCACGTACATAACGTTCGCCGCCAATGATGCGCTTTCTGATTCCTTGGAAGATTCACACGTCACTTATCACCAATGAACCAACTCACAACATACTTATCTTTATCTCAGAGCTTGTAGGAATTAAATTCTGCTTTTTACGTCTCATGACAACGCATACGCTGCACTCGCCCTTAAGCAGAGCGCTCAGCTTCAGTAAAATAGCTGCAATTTAAAACTGTTCAATATTTTTGAGCAGAGTCCGCTCACCAACATCATTTCTGAAATCGTTCTATGTCTGAGTGGTAGTTTCCGTTTTAATTTCCGTTTCCAATGCGTATTTTTTAAAAGTGAGACGAGTCTACAAGAGAAAGACTTCACGTCAGTTCAGTGGCTTGCACGTAAAGGCTGACCAAACATTCGATGCGAGTACCTAGGTCGCCCCTATTGTCTGCGCGCTACATCTAGGCGTTCTGGTCAGTTTTCCCCAGCTGTTTGTTAATTCGTTTTCTCCGTATGTTTTAAGTTTTACTTATTGGCACCTTATACTTATTGTTCGACAGAAGAGCGTATTTGCATTGGCATGTCACATTTTGTATACCTGTGTTCATGTATGTAATATTGTCTCACTCATTGTACATGTTCATTTTGTGTGAATGAATCTTTATCAATCAAGCAAGCAAACAATCAATCTAGGCGAGTGTAACTGTGCTTGGATTTGTAAGAAATGTTGGGGGCGGGGAGAGGGGGAGAAGCCTCGGCGAGGGGTAAAGTAACTGCGCATGCACCGAAGACCTAGTGCCGTCGTATATCGGAGATAAACATTATTCGTAGGCGGTTCACGGTAAATTGAGCAGCTTTGAAAGAACTGCTTAGGTTCTACCATTGAGTAAATATATACACTAAAGTGGCCATGAGATAGGAAAAAGTCTGACCAGTTTTATGTGTTAGTTCCTTTAATGACCTAGAGGAGCGAGAGCGTTCTAGACGATGTCATCCGCGCGGTGTTGCCAGTTCTGCAGCCGGTAAAAGTGTGTGATAACCCTGGCCTCAACTCTCCCACGTGTTCGTTCAAGTTCTGCCAAAGGCGAACGTGTCACATGCGAGTTACAGCATTCGTTGAAGCTATGAATACCCAGCGCATGATCTTTTAATTCTAATCTATTATTTTACTATACTTAGTTTAGGTGTTCATGATAAAATACGAGTACTGCTATCACTTACAATTACAAAATGCATAGTAATTATGAATGATGTGATACATCATAGTAAACTTTTGGTTCCGAGTAGAGGACTATTGCAGATCTTGGCGCAGCACAATAAATTACCTAAAATTCACGCAAATTTTTCACTTTCAAGCAACAATTTTTCAATTTCTTCTTAAAACACAATTCATCTCATCAATTTTACCCCCAAAATCAAGATAACGTGACACAAATCTTCATTCTCAATTACGCGGACTTTTTTTAAAAACATTCTTTGTTCACTCTTTGATCAGCGGTCCATTTCCAGGGTGAATGAGACTAAATTTAGGTCAAAAAGGGTAAATATTTACTTTGAATTTGAAAGCCAAATCAATTAGTCTAAAATAATATCACAAGAAAAATATGAAAATTCTTGTAATTTCATTTAAAAAATATAATGCTTTAGCTTGAAAATGAGTCTTTAAAGAACCACACACAGAGTGAACACAAGCTGAAAATAGATTTTGATTATGACCTTAAGTATGATTGATTTTGAGTTGCGCTTTGAAAGATTTGACGAGGAATTAGAAATTTGCTTGAATTTAGCTTGAAATTGGTTGAATTTTTGTTAAATTATTGAGTTGTGCCAAGATTTGCAATAGACCTCTACTGTTACGTTGTTATGTGAAAGGAAATGGACAGGAAATAATTGCTCAATAGTGGACGGACATGAGTACTAACTTGTCAACAAAATAAAAGTTAACTTTAAAAGTTACTTTTTCAAGAATTTTTAACTTAACGAGTTAGTTTTACAACCAAATAACTTGTAACTTAAACTAGTTACTTTTTCATCAGGAAACGAACTTATTTTTAAGTTAAGTTATAAGTCAATTTCGTCCAGAAGCTTTAATTTCACATTATTTTGGTAATGTTTTGACAGAGAAGAGGGCAATCGCCACAACAATTCGTCAGAACAGCTGGTGACATTCATATCTTCCTTATACGAACTCAGTGGTCAAAAGCCTGCTCCAACTTTCACTGATGTGATACGCCAAGCGGAATCTATAGTTTCGAC
Source organism: Dryococelus australis (assembly GCA_029891345.1). Taxonomy (NCBI): domain Eukaryota; kingdom Metazoa; phylum Arthropoda; class Insecta; order Phasmatodea; family Phasmatidae; genus Dryococelus; species Dryococelus australis. The sequence continues at coordinate 76,370,433 of CM057000.1, forward strand.
AACTATGGTTTCCGTAAAGTTACGTTGTGTGCGGTTTAAACACAGCATATATTTAAGGGGAAAGTAGAGGAAAGTTAAATGATGATAATTTTGAAATGCTACTGCCACTTAGCTTCAATAAACCATTTCAGGAAGAAAATTTTAATTGGCAGTGAATGTTAAACGCGGATTAGAAAATACTTTTTGTTGTGGAATTTTTAATATGTTAATAATTGAATTCATTATTCTGTAATCTTCAAAGCTTTTGAAATCAGTATATATTACAAACGATCATCTGATGTGAAGTGATTGGCAAATGTATATAGTCAATGTAAATAAAACATTATAACAGTGTAATTTTTAGGTACAGAAATAAATAGCATTAAAAAATATTTTAAGTAATATAGAGATCAACTCCCTTTCACTAAATAAAATTATCGCATACCTCTAACAGAAAAAAAAATGTTTCCTAACTTTTACAGAGTTAAATTTTTGAGACAATAACTTTTAACTTGGCTTAGTTACTTTTTCCACCTGTTAACTTTTAATCAATTACTTTTTCCAGGCACTAACTCTTAACTTAACTCAATTAAATTTTGGCACATCAACTCAAACTTAACATAAGTTAATTTTTAAAGGTAACTTACCCATGTCTGATAGTGGAGGAATATATGTTACACGTACGACGGTCTACAAGGTGACGCAATATTTACAGTTTGGGGTTGTGATCTACTACAAAGGTGACTGTTCGTACAAATGATCAGTACGTTCAATGTGTCGATTTAAGGGTTACTAACGCTGTGTCCAAACCTAGGAATGCACCTATGCATATAAGCATACCTTGATAGTGCGGCGATACATCCAGGAAATTCTGCGACCATGCGATCTCCCTCTTCTTGGTGCAGGTTGGCAACCGAATTTCCCAGCACGATGATGCCCGGCCTCACACCACATGGGTATCTCTGGCCTGCCTTAGTGATGCCAACATGCTATCTTGGCCAGCAAGGTCCCCAGACCTCTCACCAATTGAGAACGTTGTGGACCAGATTGGACGGCAACTTCGGCCACTGGGAACTACGACGGACTTGGAGGACGAGTTGCGCCAGCTGTGGTAGGATCCTTCTAAAGAGAACATCCGACGTGGGTATGCCTCTATGACTGACCGTATTGTCGTCTGTATCCACGCTAAGTGTGGTCCAACACCATACCAAGTGCATACTGCAAGTGTTGGCCCTTTTAAACATGCTTGCTCTGGTACAATATTTAGATATTTTCTGCATATATACTACCATGTTTAGTGCCTGTACTCTTAGGTGTTCTTCTGCGACTGCGCCTCCAGGGTGATCGAGGTTTTTACTAAGTGTATAAAAACGCTTGATTGACTGTTTTCCTGCCTAATATGTGAACAGAAAACATTTTTCCATAGAAATAACTGTACACAAGACTAATTTCAGAAGTGCCGAAAAAATGCACTCATTCGTGAGACAGAGTACATGATTGGTTCATATCACGATCGTCAAGCACAAAGCATACAGTTTTGTTTATCATGATAACAAAATAAGTTTTCGTTCAGTTCAGGTACAGTAGGCCTACACATAAAATGTTTCTTATTTGCAGTACTCAAAAGCATATATTAATAGGGGTCGGAATACTCAGCGATGTTGAGCGATGGACTCGAATCATCAATTGGCCCGGCCTTCCCTGCCACCTTGTCACGCACGGCCTCAAGGAACCGTGTGCGTGATTTGAATCATGTGAATGACGTAGAACAGAAATACAGCAGTGCGGCGCGGCAAGTGACAGCAGCGTATGCATCGCGCGCTCTCTGCCGAGGGAAGCCAGTCGCGTGGTTGCAGTGTTGTCAGCATTCATCACCCGGAGCTCTGTGTCTCCGTCGCGTCGGCGTGCTTTTGCCCGATCACTTCCAGCGCCTGCTCTCATTTACTACTCCCCTCCCCGCCTGACAGTGTTGCCATACGTGCAACTGTAATACGACTAGTACAACTGGTACGTCTTTTTTTTTTTTTTTTTTTTAGAGTTGTACGACGCGCGACTGAACATACTATAGTGCTTGTCTGTACAATTATTTCAAAAGTTCTTCTATCATTAAAATTTTATTAATTTTAATTTTTGAGAGTAAAATTTAATCAAAATATATTTGCAGCACTGAAGTGACCCATAAAAAAATAAAACAAAATCGATTTAGGCGATGTAGGGATTCTTGACAATACTATTTATTGTTCGTCAGTAGTTTGACATGTAAACAGATAACATCCTTACGCAGATTTGTATTATTTTTTTAATGATTAAGTTTTATGTGTAGCCTTCCGTTTAATAAGTTATCATAAGTATGATTTTTTTTTAACTCTCAAATAATTTGTAACACGTAACGAATGGAGTTGTGAAAAAAATGTCAGCGATTGACACGGCATCTCTCAGCAGTTAATTGGGAAGTCCCGTTCAACCTCCACTCCATCGCACAGTTCCAGGCGCACTCAGGAGAACACGAATTCCAATTCCCAGCCCGGCCCATATCTGCTTACCCTGGTTTACCGAAGTCACTCCACGAAGAAACTGCAGTGGTTCCTCACTACAGAAAACTGAGCTCTTACTTCCTCGTTCTCGACAGCGCGAGCCATTGGTAGGGGCCCGCAAATTTTGCGAGCTCATTTCACGTCTAAGCTAAATTTGACAGTTCTGTTTACAAAACAAAACTTTTTTTTTTCCTTTTTGCGATCAGTTCTTTGATAACTAGTTAAAAAATGTATTTTGGTAATTTAACATTACCGTTTTTTCTAAAGGTGTAAAACTAGTATTATGTCTTCACAAGTTGGTGCTGAAGATTTCGTTTTTATTGTGAACATAGAAGTTAATAAACAAATTTGTGAGTTTCACTGGACAATGTGCTGTATTCTTACAAAGAAATTTTTTGGAGACTTGTTTGAAGAGAGTTGTTTGTAAAATGTATACATCATTTTTACCGAGTTCATACACTACAGCCTCTGTAAATTTCTCCAAAGCCGGTGCCTTCGTGATGAGCACTTTATGCTGAGTACTAGGTTGTGCTTGAATCGCTCAGTCTTTTTGTACAAGAAATTCTCTGGACCACAGTCTTGCACAGTAAATGAGTGGCTCAGTCACAAAAAAAACTCTGGGTGTGAGTATTGTGGAAAAATGGCTGTAAGTTTTACGTATATACCTGTGCGTTAGCGAGTAATATTTTCTTGGAGATATGGGAATGAAATGAAAGTAACGAAATTAGTACTGGACTCTTATTGCATAAATCGACAGACATAAACTAAATATTTCGTAGGACATTAAAACGAGCGGCCTGGTCCTTCATAGTCGCGTTATATACTGTGCAAAATATTTCGCCCTCTCTTGAATAGCCGCCAGTCGTTGCAGACCCCCGCCGTGGCCCGCGCTTGCCCGGTGACAACTCAGAGCCTTGCTCGCATCGTGTTCCTGTACCACCATATCGAACGAGACCACTAATTTCAATCGTGTTATTAGCCACGAGGTTATGGTGCTTGAATGGATCACCCTTCAAACATTACATCCCCGTTTCCTTCCCGCTACCTCATGCGTTTAAATGACGTTTTCACGACCAAATTACGAGTGTTTGAAGTATGTCCCAGTAGTGGGCTTAAACTCGCGAAATACCTTGGTCTGAGGCCATTTGTTCTGACTAGAATGGCCCCGCTCTCTGCGAGACATTATCTACCGCAGTCCAGCAATCCGTCCATCCAGAAGTGACACTGCCTCATGAGCCATGAAATCGTCCAACACGGCGTAGGATCGTTCCCCAATCAGCAAGTAGTCGAAGGCGTGTGTGCTGGATGCCAGCCGTGCCAACACGATGCAAGCGACAACACGGAGGCGCTAATCAGACACGAGGGCCTTTCCACGGCAACACGCAGCGAATGGAAGAGTGGTCGCATCTACGTCGAGGACACCGCAACGTCATGTCACTACTGTGTAATTTAGCTCTCTGACTCAACGCCTCGTTGACAACGAAGCAATTTGAGACGGGCCCACTGGCTCAGATAAGCAGGGGTGGCAAAGGAATTGCCCATAACACATATTAAAGAAGCATTGAAGTATTCGTTTTTAATGATTTCGAAAAACCTCGTAAAGTATAATTAAGACATCTCAATCTGTAATGTAACACAGACACTACTGTACGCGAGTATAGCGTGTTGTAATTCGCCTACTTGCTTCTTATATCAAGAAGAGGCACGTGATTGTGCTCGCCGTCAACTGGTTAACGAGTGAAGATATTTGGGCAGCTCTTCACAGCGAGGTCTTGAGAGTCGATGAGGGTGACTAAGGTTACTATATGGAGCAGCACAGGAATGAAAGGACAGGGGAAACGGGAGATCCTCGAGATAACCCGACGACCAACGGCATCGTCCGACACGATTCCCACATGTGAAAATCACGGTGACCCGGCTGGGGATTGAACCCGGTCCGCCTTTGTGGGAGACGAGCCGGCTAACCGCTCGGCCACCGCAACCCCGCAACTGGTTAACTAGGTTACTTCGCTCGCAGTTCGTCTGATTGAAGCTAGCTTAACTGGACTGGAAACGGGGGTAACCCGTCAATGCAAATGTGCTGTATCTTGGACCCTGGGGACGTGTATTATTAATATTCAGCGCGACTAACCGGACATAACTAAACAACAACTACCAGGATTTCTGTGAACATCACAGTGAAACAGCATACATAAGTGGCAAAATTTTGGGACTAGTTTGACTCTGTCCACCTCACTGTGGCTAACTGGCTAGTAAGTCATATAATGGTCGTTCATAAATGCACTGTACACTGAAATCTGGTATGATGAATAAAGTCATAACACAGAGCTCCAGGGGAGAGAAAAACGTAAATCAAGAGTGCCTTTTGAGGTACCTATTGTGGATCTCCGCAGGTAAGGAAATGCGGATTTAGTCCACTTACGGTTGCTTCCAACTTTTCTAAAGCATGTCCTGCTAAAGTTCATATTTCAGACTGTTCCGCTGCCTCATGCAAACAAATCTTAACTAACTCTAGAAAATCACACCAGAGCGAAAACGCACCGCATTCGTACGCACTCACTTTCATGATATTCTGCTTAAAACCTATTTCTTACTACGCACTACCAACATGCATATTTTCTCCCCATTTTATTTACATTAAATATAAACTAAAAATTGTTAATTGTATACAGAGGATAAATAAAAATTCAATTTAAACAAAAATGAGGTACGTTTATGTTAACACAAATATAAAACGCTTGCGATTCGCTGCATATTTAGGAAGCAACGAAACACGTCATACAAGGTGTGATATTTCCCAGGTTTGTTTCAAAAACTGTGAAGAAACCGCTAATAGACTATTATTTAGTTTTCGGCGCATCAGAAATATCTTATATAGCATGAGGGCATGTTAAGTAACAAAAGCCGGTAAAATCTGTCAGATTTGGCAAGTGATGTCTGGGTGAAGGTAGGTGTGTGTATGTACGTTACATTTACGCGTGCTAAAACAGATTTTGTTGAACTTTATGTAAATGGTAGATGAAGTGGGAGGGGATATACCATACAAATTGTATAATTTAATGAGGATGGGGCACATCTTAAGAGTGAAAACCACAGCTTTAATGATTTGGTAATGATAGCGGTTGACAAAAAACGGGTAGGGAATTATAAGCGTTCATGTTAGATGAAGTACTTGGCAAACATGCAGCTGAATTTCTTTAGGAATGCAAATGACCATGAAAACGACGCGATGGCGAGGGTACAAGGATGGTGCAGGAAGATGGGTAGTCGTATCTCCAGAAAAGAAGGGAAAAGGCCGAGAAGGCCAGTCTGCTAACATTATATAAAGCCTGTACATGAAAAGCATGTTTTGAAAGCAAGCCTTTGTTGACGGTGGAAAATGTAACGGGAAAATAGTAAAAATAAGTAATTAAAATTCATTGGGTAAAGCGAGTAAAGTCAATACAAAATTGGCGTGTAAATCTGTATCTTCCGAAACAGTGGGCATGTTTGTGGCAGTTTTAAAAGGGGGAGAAGATATATTGGTGGAATTTTAATGATGTTTATACATGTTGACATAAAGCCAAGAAAGCGCCCAAAATAAATATTTTATCAGAAATTGTGCAATTTTACGGTGTTTTTTCTTTTAGATATTTGCCAGTAACTTGAAGCCAAATAAAAAATTAAAATATCAAAATAATTTGTAATTTTTTGAAGGAAAGCTCCCGTATCATATTTAAAAGCTGTCGTTCAGACGATGTGAAACTGTCAAATCAGCACTCTAAGTTTTAAATACGTTCAAGCCATTTCAATTACAATTATTTGGCATTTTTTGAATGGGAAAACACTGGGAGTCATCAACAATCACTGTATCGTAGCAGTTTATCTCAGTATAAAACTTTTGAAAGCAATAGAAAACTGTGGAAATGTCTCACTGAAGAAATACACAAGCTTTTATTGTCTTTGACAGCTTAGTATTGTGTTAAGTTGGATTTTCACGGATCCAGTAAAATATTCGCTGCTAAATGTTTGGAGGAAAGTAATGCACAGAAGCATATAAACAACACGAACTACATTGGCTCACGACATTATTCGGTCACTGGCGTGTATTCTGAAAGACATTATAAAATTGTAGTACTGTATAGCTACTAGTAAACACAACCGTTTGCAAACATTATATGTATTATCTACCATCACAAAAGTTGACAAAAAACGATTTCTTGTACCAAAAAATTATAAGATATGTCTTCTGAACAGTTTCGAAAGAGTAATATGCATCTCACTCAATATTCGGTCACCACAATAATGTTCGGTCACCACATTAATAAACACCACAAGCCGAACCCCCTCAGAACTTCAGTACCTCGTTGCATACCTTTTTTGTCTTATTACTTCTTTCGAACGCGTCTGCATGTTGGAAATCATTTTCTTGGTGTAATCTTGGTCTATGTGATTCCATTCTTCCATCAGTCTCCTCTTAAATTCTTCTTTTAAGGTAACAGGTGTCCTCTTGAATCTGGTGTTAAGTTCTTCCCATAGATTCTCAATAGAGCTTAAATCAGGTGATTGGGGTGGCATTTTAGTAACCTTTGAACAGTTATGGAGAAGCCATTCTAGCACCAGACACGACTTGTGTTTCGATTGTTGTCCTGATCAAATTTGAAAGTTTGTAGAATACCTACCTAATTTTTCAGCACTTCTATGCAAACTGCCTTTATGGATTGCTAAGTAGTTATCCTTCTTCATTGTAGCTTCGATAAACTCCAACTCACAGACTTCAGCTGAGAATATGCAGCCCCAGGCCATAACGCGGCTGCCAATGTGTTTTACTGTTGGCTGCAAATTCTTCTTTGGGAGATACTCATTCGTTTTCCTAAACACCATGATCCTATCATCTGTCTGAAAGATGTTGCACTTGCTTTCGCCAGCGAACACCACGTCATTCCACCACTAGTTCCTTCTTGGCATGGTCTGTGGCAAAGGCAGGTCTTTATTTCTGCTAACTTTATTTACATATGTTTTCTTCCTGGCAACTCTGCTATTATATCCATTCTCTATGAGTAATCTTCTAACTGCTTCTGAGTGCACAAGTGTTCCTCATTCCTGAAGTAACTCTGCAGAAATTTTCGGTGCACTTAATCTTGGAATACGTGTTATTTTACGTAGTACATACCATCTCTGTCATTTGTTAAGCTTTCTTGGTCGCCCTTTCTATGACAGAGATTCAATTCTATCTTCTTTTACAATTTTTTTTTTTTTTTTTTACAAAATCGCAAAATGTACTTTGAGGAACATTTACTATTGACGAAATATTCCTCTAAGATAACCCCTTAGCATAATGGAATATGACGAGTTGTCGTTCCAATGTTGTATTGCACCCCTTGTATTGCACCTCTGAAGGCAGTAGTAACTAGCAATGCAGAACGGTACATGAGGTGTACACGCGCCTTCCTTCGGTCTTGGCTGTGGTAGAATACACGGTCATTTTTTCTGTACCTACTGCTGGCGTGTTCGACCAAATACTAAAGTGAAATGATGTGGCTCAGCTCTAAAGCAAATAATGGCTTTACACCATCGTTTTCCATTTATATTATGTGCCTCTAATTCATTACTGCTCATCAGGTATTCCTTTCTATAGTTGCATCACACAGTATTACTCAAGCACGTATGGAATGACAATATTCGATTACAACTTACATAAACACATCCGACTGAATATTATTATGTTTATCTGTACGTTCCACAATGCTAAATTCCCGATCTTTCCTTTCGTGGCCTAACGAAAGTTTGTATATTGCATGGATATTTATATTTCAATGACTATAGTATCACTGCAAGCATTTTTCTGTTGCGCCGTTTTTTTAATACAACCTGCAGCTATCTAACTGTAAATAGTTGGTTTTTATTAACTCCCAGATTTAAGTTTTTGAATCTGCAGGAAAATAACCCAATTTTGGTGTATCACTTCATCTGCAAATATCAGGATATAATAACTCACAGATTAAGGCTATGGAATGTGCAGGCATTTGGCCCATAACATTAAATTAAATCCTTATCTGAGTAGTTATAAAATGTAGGTTCACGTGATCCTCTATGCTGGATGCGGAACTGCGGTGGCATGGTGGCTATCTTGGATGATGTCACACAAAAAATTTCTACTCTGCCATTCCTTGTCAGCAGCATCCATCTGGGATTTCCCTTCTTTCCTTGAAATTTCATTTTTTTCCCTTGGAATTTTCCTATTTTCCTTATTGCCAATCTTATGCTCTATATTTTCTTCCAGTCTCTTCATGATCTTACTTTCCGATTCATTTTCTCACGCTCTGGCATTCCTTCCTGTCGCTCTCTCTCCCATTCCTGTTGTCTCTCTATGTTCTCTCTCGCTCGTTCTATCCCTCGGTTTTCTCATATTTCTTCTGCTTTTTACATTCCTTTTGCTTTTAACTTCCTCCATCACTATCGTCTACTGTATCCTTAATTCCCGCGCCCACCGTCAGTTGGCTGCTGTAGGCGTCAATCTTTGATTCCCACCAGAATGTGTGAAGTTCTTCCGTTTGTAGTTAGGAGCGCTGGTATAGATGCATCCATTTTGTGTACGTTGGCCCACTCGTCGCCTGCAGCGGCACGCTAGCATCGGGGAGTGGCTAGCTGGAGCGCTGGGAATAATTTTTTTTAGTTGGTAGTTGTTTGTGAACTGAAAAAAAAATGATGGAGGCATGAGGGATCATTTCGATGACCCTTCAGTTGCCAGTACGATGTCAAGACCACAGAACCACCGTTGCATGAGGAAAGTTAGGAGAGGAGATAAAGTAAATTCTCGCATTGGCCTAAGCAATCCCCAGATAATAAACTTGTCATCGCACTACCTTATCCGTGCATCTATATCTTCATAGCTTTGCCCTCAGCCCAACTAACTCCAACATATCATTACCTCCACACTCATCCTTGAATTTATCAATCACCCTTGCATTGGCAGGCGCGTAGCAGGGATGAGTGGGAGGGAAGACACTATTTACGGATGTGGCTATATGTGGTGGGTCTGAGGGGATCTCCCTGTAGAAGTGGGACTATAGATTTCTAGCACAAAGGATTCGGTGTCAGTGTAGATGAGGCTCATGTTACTAAAATATGATGCCTGCATGACATCGTAGTGGAGGCGATATATGAGAGTTTTCGAAAGGTCAAGTACGTTGAAGCCACTGTAGATGGGCTAATCAAATTTAATGTTCCATGTGCTGATGTTTACGTCTATTTTTCATGAGCTTACCATAGGTAGCATTGTTTATTAGCCTGTAAACGTTCTTCTCAAAGGTGTTTGTGGCTGCCATGCATTTCTCAGTATTCATGTCGATATAAGGTTTCCGCCATGCCTTCTGGTTGAATTGCAGTACATGGTGTATCAACTTCTGCCATAGCCCATGACTCATTGCCTGCTTGAGGTTAACATATGGACACTATAAATATGTTTCCCCTCAAGGGTAGTCATGAGCTTCGGATGTTTAGACCTGGGTAGGTACTTGTTCACCAGCAGGAGTGGAAGATCTTTATGGACCTTGTGCAGCCTCTACTAGCTATTCCACATCTACCTCCAGTATGTAGCCTACATCTCCATCACCCGGCACGGACATAACATTAATATCTGTACCGGCCCATTTTAAATTGCCGTATGGCAGTCGTAGGGACATCCCCATTAATATAAATTATTATTATCTACATACTGTTGGTAGGTAGAGAGCCTGCTGGCATCGTATGTGGAAGGAACATCCTTATTATTTGTCACTGTGGTATGCTTGATGAACTAGACCACCCCTCCCAGGATACCAGCCTCGATAAACAGGGGGATGTCTTAGTCGATAATGAGGCCTAACTCCACCTGTGTTTTCTGCAACATTGCATCGAAGAAGAATCCGGGGGCACTCACTGACCAAACAAAAATCGAGCCCATATGTTGTCTAACATAGCCCCTGGATGTTTTCGAACACATCACACAGAAGCAGCACATCAGTCTTCAGGTACAGCTCTGAGTAGTCTCGCAGAATGTAACACCAAAATGCCGCCTAGACAGCCTGTGCATGGCGGTAATCCTCTTTGGATTGGCAAGCTTCCACCACAAGTCGACATAGTTGTATGGGAACACTCTTTTCCGAGTTACTAACTCGAGCTGACCATGGTTGAAGAACATCGCTGTAGTCTTGAACTCGGATGATGGCAGGTTCTCTGTAAGTGTTGCAAGGCAGGCCAACATGAATCTAAATGTGTCTCTAAATTGAATTGTGAATTTGTAGCAGAAACTTTTGCTGAAGGTAATAAGTTTTTTCTCTGTGTGCCAGTAATAAATATGTCCTAAGTATCATAGTTCAACTGCTTAATCATAAAACTTGTGTTGTATGTCAAGTTGTGGAAGCAGATTGGCAGTCTCTTGGGGTAGAGGTGGAGATGTTATATTTATTACATATCACCCAATAATCGCCGGTAAAATGGTCATGTACTTGTGGTTAGCACATGTGAAGGGGCCAGAACAGGGCCAGTTTGTAGCCAGCCTGTTCGCTACAAGTCAGTACCTGCATAGGTTCGGACTGGCTATACATGTCCTTCACAAGATTGCCATCCCTCAAAATTTCCTCCAGTCAGGAGAAATCTGTCAGGAGAAACCAGTTCTTCTATCGATAACTGTATAGGAACCACCTTACCATTGTCATCATGTGCATGTATGTTCATGCTGACCCCTGGATTGTTTGTCTTAAACAGGGAGGGGGAACTCAAGTCCACTGAAATTGAATAGCATCTCCCAGTCATAGTAGCGCTGGTTGACATGTTCATGATCCCAGGTCTCGACAAAAGTGTCAGGATAGCCCATTAGAAGCACTGCTGGTCCTGGTTTTGTGGGTTAATGATTGCCTTCTTGACTTAAAAGTGTCCAGGCAGGGTGATGTACGAGGATGCTCTCGATGGGTCAAGCTTGTTGATTCGCAGCTGAAGCCATTCCACAGAGGTGAGGGTCCAGCCACATCCCTTCCCATGTACCTGTCCTCCTCCTGATATATCTTGGCAATGGCAGCCATCACAGCATCCTCAATGTCACTAACATCGTACAGGGATACTTCTTTTGTCTTAAAGGTATGCTGGTTCATCTCATCCTCGTGTGGCTCCAGTTTGCCATATTCACATTCGAGGAAGATATTAAATTTATTTACTCCCTGGTGGTCCTCGATCTCCTGCTGCAGCTACACTCCTTCATATGCTCGAGGTAGCTGCAAATATCCACAGCATCTTGCGAGGTATTCTTGGCTATGTATGTTTTCATTATTCCCGAAATGTAGTCTCCAACTCCACAAACCCATACTTGTTATATTTTCTGGTACCAGTGACGATGTCTATACAGCGAGATTGGCCGTCCGCAGCAATAGAGCGAGCTGGAACAATTGGTATGGGCTGCGGTGCATTGGATGGCCCTGACTGGGAGTTAGTTGCTGCAGCCTCATGAGCTCTTTTCGTTGGTGGTGGGGTAGGTCCATTACATTTAGAGATGTGTGCACACAGATTGTAAGCATGGGTAAACTGCCTCCCACACTTGTCCCATTCCAAATATGTGTGATCAGGATTCGCTCAGCAGCTGCTCTTATGTGTTCAGGCATTAGTGGCGAGTACAAAATGACCATTGCAGAACTTGCAGCAGGTCAAGTCATCCTGCCTGATTAGACCTGTGCCGCTTGTAAGGTATCTGGTAAGTTTGTCAGCTCGAGGAAATGATGCCCCACACCTATCACACATATGTTGTTGCACAGACCTGAACAGGCTGAGCCGAAAAATTATGCTCGTGGTGCTGTCCATTTTTGCAGACTGTAAACACCTGGTCACAGAAATTGCACTACAGTTCAGGTGGCCACATCGTAGGTGTGTTAGGTAATGATGATGACGATGACGAAGAAATTGATGATGACTGCCAAAATGATGATGATTCTAAAGAAGGTAAACATGAAAATGAGGAATGTCCTGAATTCATCTTGACTGTGCATGCAATGGAGAAAACCCAATGACGAAAAATGGCGTCTCGAATGGCTGGTCTGACGGAACATGCTAAGGACTGCTCGATGCAGGATGACCAGGAGATAACCTACGGGAATGAAGTATACTGCTAAGCAAACCTGGAAACACAATAATTCTGTGCCTCACAAATAGCCTAATGCACCCATGAGACATGTCGTCTGAGAATCCACACAGTATAGGTAACATACAAGAAATAGGTTCACTCGGAGTGTTCCCAGTCTCTTCTCATGCATCATTGTATTCTGTCACAGTGCCATCCCTACCTCTCCTTTCAGGGCACCACATGTAGCAGCCAGGCACATTCACAGTCAGTTCCAGCTGTAAACACTCACATGTTGGCACACAAGAGCAAGCCATATCGATCTGATACCCCTCTACACACAAGGGATGTAAATAAATCACTTAATGTTATTACTACATGAACTGTAGTATGCTATGTTAAGAGTAGGTTGTATGTAAGAAACTTCATCAGGTTTCACTCGGTGTGCCCCCACTCTCTCCATGCCATTGCATCCTGTCACAGCGCTTTACCTATCTTGTACAGCAGAGACTCAGACACTATATGAATGCAGCACACGGGCCTAGTACAGTCAATGTGTGCATGACAGTAGATACATTCAGTCTGGGAGTGTTTTAGTATTTTCTTGTCCCAAGTAAAACACCTAGCTCCGATCACCACTGTCACTTGAACATTTCTCCTAATATGAATAATATCAGAAGTCTAGTATGATACAGGTGTGTGTGCTGCACATGCTGTGCTGTGTAATGGTAACAACGTACAATAAATGACTGTAAAATGCAATGAATCTAGCACAGGCTTGTGAGCGGACATTAAGTCCTGAAGGGAAGGCACTTTTTTTTAAGGCAATGCTCTCCATGGCCCCGCCTGCAAAGGCATGTGATTAAACAGATTGTCCTCCCCACCCCATAAAAGTTCTTGGAAAGCAGTCTGCCAGAAGGATTCATTGAGACCATTCATCCCCCTTCCCGACAGACCAGAAAATGGCACTCCTGCTCATGAGCAGAAGGCCTTTGTCGTGGCCTGCCCTCCCCTATGTGCTCATTGACTGCAGTGACCCTCCCCCTGTATGACGATGGCCATGACTGGTGTGTACACGCAGATAAAGAGCTAGTACAGACACACACATGCACTAATGTAGCTATCCAACAAGTGACAATTACATAAACTCTCGCCTGGTCCCACACACATATATCATTCTTGAATCCCTTTTAAATAAAATGAAACGACCAAGATGTGTGCATCGACACACATTCTTGAATAAACAGAGTTACATATATTGTGCATAAATAGTGACATACAGAACAAGTGTTAGACTAACCATTCTCTCTCTCTCTGTCTCTCTCCCTCTCCCTTTCTCTCTTACGACATGCCTACAAGTACAGACATGACGGCATTTGAAACAAACAATTTTGTGTTGACACACATACTTGAATAAAGATATTTACGTACAAATATGTGACATACATTAATAAATAGTGACACACAGAATACTTGTTAGACCAGCCTCTCGCTCTCTCTCTTTCTCTCTCTCTCTGTCAGTACATACATGCCGATGACATTGGAAATATATGTGTTTAAACACATACTCGACTTGATTAAAATTTTGTAACATACAGAACACTTGTTAGGCCACCCCCCCCCCCCCCCCCCCCCACACTCTCTCTTTCACGCACACTCACACACACCACACACACTACATAATGCAATTATGGATATGATGGCATTTGAAATACACTACACAAACAAGAACTTGTACGCATGTGTGTAAACATATATTTGAAGGAAAAAACTATCTCTCTCTCTCTCTCTCTCTCTCTCTCTCTCTCTCTCTGCATATCTACTTACAACCACTTTTGATTTAAACAACTGCTTTACAAATATATATATATATATATATATATATATATATATATATATATATGTCTACTTACATTCACACGTGATTAAAAATAAATTGTTTTACAATCAGCTCTCTCTCACTTCATATCTACATAAATTTAAATAACAATCTACACTTTATATTCATTTTAATACCTAATGGAATGTGTGTGTGATTACACTTATACTTGGAATAAAAAATTACATACGGACCACATGCTAGAGGACATCAGACAGTTTGAGTATGTGCAGGTACTCCTTTACATCGGAGGCGGGCATTACAGCTAGTCTCGGAATAGTCATTGCTGCTGCTGCTCGCAGACATGGCTGTGCAGGTAGAAGTAGACCACATGTCGGACAATTGGTCCGTGCATCATCGTCGTTGTTGGCATGAAAGGGCTCAGCTATTGCTGCCACAGGGGTGCTAGACATCTCGGCATCGTTGCGATGTCTGCGGGCGACTTGGGGGCATCTCCACTGCACCAGCAGTGACAACAACTCAGCCAATGTGGCGACGTCCGGGACCATTGTTGTCTTTGCAGACCTCTTATGTCTTGATGTTGGTGATGATGATGTCACAGATGTGGAGACAATGGCAGGCAGATGTGTGACATCGTCTTCGACGACGGGAAATAGTGTCGGACTAGCTGTTACTGTAGGATTGGCTGCTATGAATGCAGGGCTGTATTCGGGGAAGTGCAGGAGGGTGGCGTTATGCAGACATACATGGGCCAGTACCTCATCTTCAGTGTATGGCAGTGGCATGTCTGTGTGCATATAGAATACTGCACACTTCCCGAACATCGTGCAGGAGATTAGCTGTTGACCAAGCTCATATGTCACCAGGTCGTTTGCTAACAGGCAATTGACAATACTGTCACACTCCTCCATGCACGACCACATCGCATCACCTGCCTGGTAGGTGAATGTCACATAGCTATGTCATCGCATCACCTGTCTAGTAGGTGAATGTCGCACAGCTATGTCAAGGCATCACACTGGTATAGAGTGTGCATTCCAGATGGAAGGTCATCATCTTCACTGGACCACTATTGCCACCATGCTGGATACAAGGGTCTTATATGATACAAATGCTGTGGGTGTGCGGGAGAGCACGACGTCAGAGTTACTACTTCAGAACTTAGGCCAATAAAATCAGAATGCATGCAACAAGATCACAAATAGCTTCCCAACACTTTAACTTGCTGCGACATGTTAGTTCTCCCTGGATGGTCACACTGTCTGCGTCCATACTCAAGACTTCAACATCCATGATGTACTACCCACACATGTAAGATATTGTAGTCTTATTTATTTATGTACAGAGCAGACATTGACCATGCAGGGTTGGATACATATGCTTCCACAGATTGCGCTATTGTCTATTATGCATAAGATGAAGTCCACTTTCTTGTTCCCATGATGCAGTTCTGTAATATCTTCAAGATCTTTATGCACTGCAAGAATGCATCTACTTGACTGTTTGGTTGGTGATTGATGATGCCACACCTATCGTACTTGTAGCATGCTAGAATGTGGCTGTGGAAATTATCACATGCATTATGATATAATGTTTGTTGAATGTATTGTTCATGGTGATGGTGGTTGTCTACTAAAGGCTGTGCTGCCAACTGCTGGTGAGATGTAATACTCGTTGCTCCTTATATGTCCGCGATGGCATGCTCACATTACTGTAGTCAAGTAAACTTCGCATGTTAGCAGGGAAGACACTGTCTTCCATGTAACTCCTCTATGCTTCGTAATGGTCCTGTGATTCTCGTCTATATATGTCTCAGTTCAATGGGCAATTGCACCATTGTTGGAATGGTATAGCTCAAATTCAATTGAATATATAACCAACATCTGATGTATATTGTATTTATTTGCATGAGCCACCATATCGATAATGGTAAAAAGCAGTTCTGTGTCCAGTCACAGGTAACACATGGGACATGCAACAACACTGAGTAGTATCTAGTATAAAATGTGACTTCCCCCTTCACTCTTGTGACACACGGAATGTTCAAGACTGTTGCAGCTTTCCAATTTCTCAGGAGGTTTGAGGTGAACATAGCCTTACCCATTTGTAATATCACCATACTTTGTCATGTTAAACAGATTGAATGTTATGTATATGTTTGATGTGTACATGTGTGGAGAGCTAGAGTTTAACTGAGGTGAGTTGCTGTTTCTTTCTATGAACACACACACTTTACAAGCATTCCAGCACTTGAATTTTCATGCTGTTACTGATAAGCTTGATGCCACCATATATACTATGTGCACCATAGTCACGTTAAGCAGTTTCAGTCTCCAAAAATAGTTGAACGTAATGTGTAGGTAAATGTATCCGGAACTCTGGATTTAACATGAATGCTATGCACTTACCATAGGGTGTATCACCAGCCAGATGCCCAATGCTGTGTACTGCTTCCCAATCACCACGTATGTCAGTAACCAATATTGCTTTTACCATTCTGCTTCACTGTAAGCCTGTCCATGACGGCAATTAGTACTTGTGTGCAAGGAAGCGAGACAGAGCAAGCTATATGTGCGTGTGCAGAGCAGTCATGAGTAGTACTGTGGTTTAACATTGGTGTCAGGTCGGTATTTATATTGTCTGCTGTTAGAAGAAAGAAAACATGCAATTACTATTCCCTCACGAATACAGTGGTATGTGCCATCATCGACACACTCCATAGTCCACGTCCTTAGCAGCAATGTGTTCAAGCATGAACATGCCCAGCCTAGCCTGCATATGTCACAGTCATGTTTAGTTTTTGTGTACTGAGCTTTCAAGCTTTTTAACAATGGGCAGCTGCACTTTGACAGTAGATTAAATAGTGTGACATTCACAACACTATAAATGTTCAGCCATCTCTTCTCTACTCCGGACCATCCACAAAGACCACACCATCTGCTTCTGCAGTCAACATACTGGTGAGAACATCATGTATTTTATTGTACTCTACATCGCCCTCGTGCTATCTGAACCAAGATAGTGTTTCTCCAGCAACATATTCGTTACACTACTTTCCTTGTCGAGCGTTCTCCATGGGAATGGAGGTAGAAATGTATATGTTATTATGCTACTGTCTACATGCACTATGCAGATGTGCTTAATAATGAACACACACTGAAATGCAGCCCAGAACGTTAGCGAACATAACTGCAGTCTGATGATGACTGGCATCTAAGGGCTAATATGTTTGTATTTTATCCACACTGTTGTGAACATTGTACATGACCAGCCTATCATGTGCTATTAAGGCATATGCCTAGATATTGGCTGGGAAATAATCTGCAGCTGCCATTTCAATTTTGCAGACAACTATGCCGGACCTTAGCCTATCACCCTGTTTGCTAACATAAAAAATAGCAGGGACAAAGTGTTAATGAATTCTCTGTTTTATAGCATCAGTGTCTATGTTTACCCATAGTACAATCTCTGAAATTCGGCATATATTTTATATGGTACCATATACATACTATTGTTGAAATCGATGTTTAAATATCTATATGGGTAACACCCAAAGTTGAGGAATACCTTAACATTCTTTACATTTGCATGATCTTATTTCGAGTTGTCTGCACCAAGAACATTTTGTTTGCCTATTTGAAACACAACTATTATGTAGTCTGCTTTCTTTCTTGTGATTCTTGTTATGACATTCCAATTAACACTCACCAAGTGTAGTGCACTCTGGTATATTTCTAAACTCCATGTACAAAATGCAATATTGACGTTCCTGCCTTTTTTCACATATGTAAAAATGTGTGACCTTTACCTTGACTTTGATCCAGAGTACCGTTGACCTAAAAAAACACTAACAAACCTAAAAAAATTCCAAACACTCCCTAAAAAATTTAAAAAATAATTCTAAAAAATTCTAAAATAATTTTTAACAAATGTATTATAAAAATATATTAAAACATTATTATAAAAATTATTAAAAGGATCTACAGAAATGACCCGTTTTTTCCAGAGATTGCTGACAGGGATCAGCGACCCAGGTGCCAGAGATCAGCGAACAAGAGCCAGACCCATCGTTTCAAGAATTACAAAATTGATTTTAAGACGTATAAAAAAGTATTATTAAAAAATTAAATTAAAGAATCATGTAAAAATCTAAAAAATGGTTAAAAAAATAATTTTTATAAAATTTTCCCTTTTTTCAATCGAAATTTCCCTTAAGAAATAAATTAAAAAACCGTACATTTTCTGAGATCTCCCCCCACACTACCAATTACTTACCTCTGTTCGACTCCCAGCAGACGACTGAGTCCCTCGCCTCCACTCCCCTCGCACGTATTCATCCCCCCATTTTGATTTTTTCGTTCGTCATTTGTTTATATGCTACTGGTGGCAGCCATATTTGTTTATATATTACTGGAGGCCGCTATATTTGTTTTTCGTTCATTTGTTTACATGATACTGGTGGCAGTCACCTTTGTTTACACGTTACTGGGGCCACCATTTTTGTTTTTGTTCGTCATTTGTTTACATGCTACTAGTGGCAGCCATCTTTATTTATATGTTACTGGAGACGGCCATATTTGTTTATCGTTCGTTATTTGGTTACATGCTACTGGAACTAGCCATATTTTATATATGTTAATGAAGACCGCCATATTTGTTTTTCGTTTGTCATTTGTTTATACATTACTGGAGGCCACCATCTCGAAAGCGACAGCCACGTTGTTAGTTGACAGCCATTGAAATTTTCCATCCTATGTTTAAAAAATACTTTTTTTATAAATGGTATAGCTACATGCATGATGCATGGCTGACTATATGCTTAAATTATTAAATATTTTAATTAAATATTGTTGTTATTAAAAACTTAAAGACCAACAGGACGATACGAAATACAAAATTAAGAAAATCGAATAATTTCATAATAATAATAAATTATTTTGTAAATAAATTTTCAGAAGAAAGCACTTCATCTCATCATCTGATATAACCCCGAACCTTAACTACTCTTATGATCGAAACCACCTCTTTCGTGGTCGAATAATCCCACGTTGTTGCCTATCAAACATATATTTAAGTCTGTCTAGAAGTTTGTTGGGATCTTCGTTAACATCTCGTCAGTATACTCGATGTCTTCTGACTTTTTCCCATTACTTGTCGAAGGAAACTCGTTGGGGAAATGTGCAGGACCGTCAAGGGAATAACCATCGTCTTCAACACTATTGCTCTCGTCATAGACATCAAAAATGCTATCTTTATGATCAGTTACACTTCCTGCTGTATCCTCAATATCAAGTTTACTATTCTGTGTAGCAGGAGTTGTATGTTCATCAGTATTTAGAGCTGAGGACCGTTTATTTTTAAGTTTTTCGACTTAACACGAACATCTTGCAAGTGTACCTTCCGCACAAACCGACTGTACTGCACTCATTCCGTCTTAAGCATTAACTGGGACGTTATAATCGTCTGCGAAAACTGTACCCATCGATGTAGCAGGATGTATTGATGTAGCAGGAGGTATTGATGGCATCACTTGCTGGTTACCAGTAGACGAACCCTCTCGACAGACAGCGATGAACTGATCAGACCTACGCCTGTACTTTCCCCTACGTAGCAGGCAGTCCTTAACGATCGTCAAAAACCCATTTTTCTCTTTCCAGCACATGGCACACGTATCTTTGAAATCTTATATAGTCATGTCAGTACTAACATGGTCATCGTAAATGTAGCGTAATTTCGTATCGTCCATGCGAAACAGCACCAACATATTTGCGTTGTCATGAAGCATCTGTTTGGGTATGTGCGAATAAGTCTGACCGAGGTACACGTAGCTCACTTTCGGGTGTCGACCCATGCTGAAGTATTCTTGAATTCAAGTTTGTTTCTCACAGGCAATGTCGCCGAAGAAAAATATCGAGTTTCGTGGTGCTTCGTTCGGAGATACGACGGCTTCGTTATCACTGCATGGGAAATAACCCATGCCTTCCACGGCCTGCAGTACTCGTACCAATCACCGGTATTTCGGTTGCTGAAGCGATTTCGAATAAATGTACACGTTTTCGAACCGAAGGCCATTCAGTTCTTTGGCCCCAGTAACATTTAAACAAAGATGACTGCCACCAGTATCATGTAAACAAATGACGAACGAGAAACAAATATAGCGGCATCCAGTAACATATAAACGAAGATGGTTGCCGCCAGTAGCATGTAAACAAATGATGAACGAAAAAATCAAAATGGGGAATGAATATATGTGAGGGGAGTGAAGGCGAGGGAGTCAGCCGTTTGCTGGGAGTCGAACAGAGATAAGTAATTGGTGGTGTGTGGGGGAGACCTCAGGAAATGCAAGTTTTTAAATTACATTTTTTGTAAAATCTTTTAAAACTAATGTTTTAGTGAAAAAAAGGAAATTTCGAGCAAAATAGGGGTAAATGGCCGCCGGGGCTAAAGGCTTTTTAATTAATAAATTTTTTAATACAATTTTATAAAAATAAATTTTGTAATGATTTTATTTATTTTTTAGATAATTTTGAATTTAACTTTTTAGTAATAATTTTTTTTAAATTTTTATCGATTTTTTTTCATTTTTTAAAGTAAATTTTTTGTTATAAAATTGTTTGGGATTTTTCCATTTTCAAGTTCAAAGGTCATAAGTGCTGATCCCGGTCACCTGGGTCTGGCCCTGGATCGCTGATCCCTGGTAGCATATCTGGAGAAAATGGGTAATTTCTGTAGATCCTTTTAATAAAACTTTGAAATTTTTTTCAGTAATTTTAAATAATAATTATAAAATAATTAATTTTAATTTTTTTAGAATTATTCAGAATATTTCCGAATTTTTGATGAGTTTTTGGATTTTTTAAGGTTTTTAGTGTTTTTTGAGGTCAAAGGTCATCGTGGTCAAGGTCAAGGTTAAATGTCACACTGGTAGGGGTGTCAGGTCAATGGCATCTAAGATGGCGGTCGGGTGACGTCACAAGATGGTGCCTCCCTGCATCGGCTCCGATCCCTGCTCCCCTTATGACCAACTTCCCTATTTCCTACTACTAATGGTTGCTGAAATATGTTATTTATTTGACGTAGTTGAAAACTACAGATGTCAGATCAGGATCACACGTTTTCAGGGGACTTACGTAAAGTTCCACACAAACGCACCTACACATGCACAGACCAGAGACAGGAAATTGATCTCAGAAGCCCATCCTTCCTTCGAAAAGTGGGCTAATAATAAAACCAAAAACATAAAATTTAAGTCTATCCGTTAATTTTGATATAGCACATGTCGAAGTTTATCGTGTCGCTTGTTTTAGCACCAGTATCTTAGGATTATAATTATTTTAATTTAGTACGTCTTATACCGTATTCCTGGTTCTGTTGTAAACTAAGATGAAAAACGTTATGTTGTCACAGCATCACTTCAATTTACGTCTCTAATACAACACAACGTTTTAATGGCTATTCAACGGTGTTGTTTGTCTGGTTATGATAAAATTAATGAAAATGTAACATTTGACCTTTCAACTGGTCTCAATGGAATATTTAATCCAACTTCTATCTGTTCTGGCCATACAGTACACCGTCTTCAAAATATTTGAAAAAAATACCTTTTCCATATGACTATATATTTTTCATAAAAATGTCAGTAAACATGAAAAATTCATTTTTAATTATCTTACAGGTGAATAACACGATAAACGGTCACAAAAAAAAAGCATACTGCCATTAATTTTAATCCACCTAACATTTATGGTGGAGAATTAAACACGCATGACGTTTTAAACAATTAAAATACCATTAACTGGGACAATTTAAATCGCCATGGTGGCTTCTGGGCTCACAGAACAAAGGATTCCGAACGCTACTATTCAAGCGCTGAAATTTATTGTGCGCTGCACTTCTCTCCCACGACAAAAATTTAACCACACAATTATCATGCATACTTCGAAATTATTTACAGCCTTAGAAACACGGGCGTTGTAAATAATAAGGCAGCCGGTTCAACTAGTTAAACTTGTTATCCATCCAGAGGGTGTTTGAACTGTCTCTCTGTACTACAACACACTCAAAACACTTTGATAACTGGACTGAACTCTCCCACTCACAGACAAAATAACGATAATTTATAATACTCATTCATATACTAAAGACTGTCAGAATAACATTTTCAGACAGTAACCAGTGTGTTCGTTTACGTATAGATTTTTTTTAACAAAAACATATTTTTAAAGGAAATCAATATTTAATGTGAATTGAATACAGCAATGTTGCCTTAAAGTTTGGCTGTGGGAAGTGCATTGACATTTAAAACACGTATTAATATGATTAATGAGCTCACCTATGTTGAAAATTGCGTGGTATGTACAGATCTAGTGGAAAGAATACAGTATGGACTAGGAAGTTGTTTACTATCGCGCAACTGACATGCATATTCCATCTCATATTCCGTTTTACGGTCTCACTCCAATCGTGTGCCAGCGGAACCCATGTGTGTTCGTAGCGATTGCAATCGCGATTACTGTATCTAGTTGGGGTTGAACCGGCATGCATTTTCACTCCAAAATGGTTAATTAACTGATCATGAGAGATGCGAGTATTCATAAAACAACTGATTACCGCAAATAGGACATCACATTTCAAAGCGAGACTCGCCCTACACTATATGCCGTATATACACACTTTTTATTTGATCGAACCTTTGAAAAAATACACCCCTTTCATAACATATCTGGCGACTTCCTAATTAAATCGTATATTGTTACGAATTGACTACGGCGTATCTCAGTTCGTGAGGGATGGACGTTTTAATTAAGTAAAAGAACAAAATTAATTGGCTTATTATTCGACAATGGTACGCTATAAATAAAATTAAAGCTAACAAAATAAAACTGTTTTCACTTAAAATTATTCCTTTACTATTACCAGCGAGTGTAATTGTTACGCTCTAGTTACTTAATATTCCCTCTTTAAATACAAAGATACATTCAAAATGTCTATTTTGATGCATTTACATCATCCAATTGTCCGCCACCCACTCCCGGAAAAAGGCCCACTTTCTTGCACTCCAGCAGGTCAGTCCAAGTCTGTGCTCTCCCAATAGTCGCACACTGCACTCACCTGTCGTCTTTCAGCTCGTCTGCATGGCAGCATTTAGCACTAATGGCTACTCATGATTTCCGATTGAGGCGTGCCGTGATTCTTATAGCTGGGATGACTCGGCCCAGAACCTTGAGTGGTGCCGATCAAGGTAAAGAACAGATAACTCGAGCGAAGACTACCAAGTCATTGACTCGTTCAGCAGGCGGGAGTGACGGCAGTCTCACAAGCGACAACCTAGTAACCAGGCAGGTGTGGCATAACCCCACCCCCTCCCGCTTTCCCCAGCCAGCACTTTACATCGTCGAGGAGGTGTCTACAACTGCTTAGCCTCTGCAGGAAAGGGGACAGAGGTGAACAACCCTGTGCGTTGACGTGGCTGTTCCAACAACATAACAGAATACTTTTATACTTGTGTTGGAATTAAAGTAAGTATTATGTTTTATGATTAAACGTGACTTTCACTTTTGTTTTATACAGTCCAACTAAATATATGGTGGGATGAAGAACTAGAAGAGATGAGAAGAAAGATGCAGAAGATAAGAAGAAAATTGAAAACAAGTCGAGACGAAACTCAACACCTGAGGATGGTTGGTGAATACAGAATTTAGAAGGTGACGTGAAAAGAAGAGAGCACCTTGGAAAAGTTTTGTATCCGAGAGATGGTATAAACATATATGGGAGCTGGTCTATAAGATACTCGCAAATAAAGTTAAGCGTAATCAGGTCGTGAAGAGAGTAAGATTCCCGGGAAGAATGATGATAAATCTGAAGGGAAATGCAGAAGAACTCGTTCAGTCTCTCGTGCCAGAGGACAACGAAGCGAGTGAAGAAAAGTTACATCATATGAAGTGATAAAGAATGATAAAGTTACCAGATACTCTGTACACTGCCGATTTTGAGTTAAAAGTACTAAACAAAGCAGTAAAGGAGCTGAAAAATAAGAAGGCACTTGGACACAGTCAACTAAGTACACCCCAGGAAAACGAAGGGTTTTCTAGTACTGAAGATTGATTGTTTTCCCCAAATACTTGGTAGAATTGAATTCTCAAGATCTTATATAACGGGGGAAATACCCAACCAACCGAAAATCGTCCAGATACCTTACATTGCTGTTGTGCTGGGAGAATTCTACAAAACTTAGTAAAGCAAGAATAATATATATTTAGAAGCAATTAAGGACTCCGTAAGCAACAATATGGTTTCCTGCAAGGTAGGAGCGCAGAAAGAGCTGCACTTGACGATGTTCGAAAGGAAAGATCCTGACGACAAATCTTACGTCTTGGGAGTTTTCCTTGGCAGGAGTGTTCTGACAGTTAAAAGAGGTGCGCCCTGGTAAAATGTACGCGATATTAATTGATTTATTCAAAAACAAAGTAAGTCAGTAAAACGTCATAAATATATGTCTAAGGCATATCCACAGTGATCGGTCCTACAGCCTGTCTTATTGAAAGTTTCTTTTTTACTCGCTACTGCATTTATAGCTAACATAAAAAAAATGAAATATTCGCTTACACTGATTATGCTATTGTGATTATTACAGCATGGAGCCAAACTAATCTGGAATACAAAATAGAATAAACATTACAGAAGATAGAAACATGGGAAAGAATAAACCAGTTGGAATTCTCTGCTGAGAAAACCACTGCAGTGCTACTAAATGTAACATTTTAAAGATCGCCTACGGCAAGATTAAAGGCTGCGCAGTGAAGATAAAGAGCACTGTTAAGTATATTGGGATGGTATAAGATAGCAAGCTACACTACCGGGACCACAAAAAAGTATATAATTGATTTGGTTGTAGGTATTTCACGAAGATGCGAGGGCTGTCCGCATCATCGTGGAGACTTGGATCTAAGACTATGATAAAATTGTATGAGAGTGTATTCCTGGGAATTGCATTATACAGATCTGCAGTTAGGTATGAAAAAGCAAGATAAGTGCAGACGCAGACTTCCAATGAAGGCACAGAAAGCTGCCTTTCTTGAGATAGCAAAAGCATACAGGAAATCTACCGAAGTACAGCAGTTGGAATAATCCCCCTCGATATTTTAGTTATTTAACGAGGAAGTTTAATTAATGGAACCAAGGGAATATCTGCGCCAGCAGCGAGGAAGAATAAGTCAGAAGAAAGACGTTGAAACTTTTGCAGGAAAGATGGGAAGCCTTGGAGAAGGGGAAGACAACCTGCAGTATATTCCCTGAAATAAGGGATAGACTCAACCATCATTGGGCAACGACTGATTACCATCTGTCACAGATGTTAACAGAACATGGTAATTTCAAAGCCAGTCTACACAGATTGTATAAGGTCGATTCCCTTTCTCTGTAGGATATACGACGCTGAATACACGATACAACATGAGCAACAAGATTGTCCTAAGATTGAGGACTTATTAACTGAATACTGTAGTAGACATTATATAGAATAAAATTAACGTTAATTGCATTATATAATGTATAACGAGGAAAAGGCAGAAAGAATGGAGGAATATGCACGTAAAATATCTGTAAGGTTAAACGTACGATCTGATCTGTCTCTTCACACTGCAAACCGACCTATCCAACCAACTTCCCGGGTGCGCGAGTATAATTAATATCATTAAAAAACGCGTGGCCCCCGCGCTCTCGTAGCCGTCCCCGACCTCTCAGGGCGCCTATCAACCAGCAAGGAACATCATAAAAAGAATAATAATATGGCAGGTCCTGCCCTCTCGCGAGACACCCGGACTTCGCAGTGGGACTCTCAGACAGTGAGTGTAAAAAAACAACAGAATTCCGTAGACCTCGTCTCCAAAACGCGGCAAAACGTCCTAGCCAATCAGGCACTCCCAATACAAACAATAGACAACATACTTGTCAGTTTCGTGTGTCCCGTTTATTGCACCGCAATAAAAATTCCAACTTGTTGCCATTAACATAATTCTCCACACGCATGAAAAATAGTTTAATTACAAATGAAACAATAATTTTATTTTTTAATGTGTAAATAGTGGCCCTGGTTTCCCTGCCTTCTGGGCGCGTAGATTCTCTCCCCTGCAATTAAGAAATGCGAGACTTTTTTTATCTGTCCCAAGAGTGTCATCGAAATAACCCTTCGCAAGTAACGTGTTGGCAATCATGATGCTATTAACTATATCTTTCCTACTTTTGTCATCCTCTGTAATCCAACATAATAAAATTAGAACTACACTCTTAACATTTTCCCCAATACATACATTACACTATGCTAATCGTCATGAATAAATGAAAATCTATACCAAGGTTCTATGACAAATATTATAAAAATTATAGCTAGGTGGTAAATTCTATTTACTACAGTTCAGCCATGACATAAAATGGCCTGTCATAGTGTGGCGGAAGCATACGTAGTGAGTAGCCTGAAAGTAGAACATCATCAGTGCTTCAGGGAAGTTGGAGGTAACTGCAAACAGACTACAACTACGGCACCGTCATGTTTAAACGTCGAACACATGGCGCGAGGGACGATCATTTATTAGATCATGTGAACACAGAAAATATTTTTTGTTTTTTAAAATATCGCACTAAATATATGGTCCACATACATCCACCACTACAAACAAATTACGTAAGATTTACTTTTATTTAGGGAAATAATTTTGAGGTGCGATGGTGTGATAAAGGGAAATGTTCATAATTTAGAAAGTTTCGTATATTTCCACCTCGCTGCTGTGGACCTAACGACCTTAGTACTTTACTAAAACTCCAATTCTTGCTTCAATGGCTTTAATAGAACAATAATTAACCTACTTAAAAATTTAAGTTTTTAAACGAGACTCTAATACACAGAAATGCTTATTTAATTCGTTGTCGATTCTCCACACTATTGTAACAATCAGTGGTTGGATGAAATAAATTTCCGAGTGGTCTCAAATATTTTCGTATTGCCTCGAGAAATATAAAGTATAGATCAATCTGTATCGTCGATCAAGCAGTCTCTAACCGGAACAGTTTTACTACAGTTTGGATGACCAGAGGTCTGAAATGGGCTACAGGATTTTATCGCTAATAAATTCATATGAATTGAATATTTTCCACTAGTTTTATACGCTGAACGGCTGGAGGTGTAGAAGTTTCTGTAACAGACTGTAGTCCCACAGCAGGAGTGTTTATGTTACGAAGGCCTGGAACTGGACCACGGGAGCCCGGGACTGTACCTTACTTGCCGGCAGGAAATTCGCTAAAAGCGCCTCAATATATAATATTTGTCGCGCTGTTTACGACCTACCTCCCAAGGTTTTTTTTTTTTTTCATGGCAGAAGGGTTGCGGGGTGTTGCCATTACGGGCGGCGGCCGTAAATAACGCCGGGCACTTGGGAGCCATGAGCATGTATATGGTGGAAGAGAAGAGGTGCTGGGGTTGGGACACCAGCTGACACGTGATAGCACCGGCGCGCCGTGCAGCGCCCCAGCTAACAACTGAACGTCGCTGATTCCCGAGCTGACAACACAAGCTTTGTTCTGCTCAAGTTGAGAAGCTCAATGCCCTTATGCAGTTTAATAAATATGCCCTGAGCACGGTATCTGGGCACTTTAGAAAGCTCTGCTTAAGATCTACTTGTATGCACATTACATAGTCTCCCCCATATGTACAATTAACATTGCCATTAGCCTCGTCACTTTATGCTTGCGTCGGTCTAGTGAAACTGTGAAATTATTACAAAAGTAAATATCTTACATATTCGCTGATTCTTACAATTGCATGCATTAGAAACCACAAAGAGCAAAATAAATAATTTCAGTATTCACAAATGTTTACCGAGCATTTTTTATTAAATGTTAAGACACGGAACTACTTTCTCGCTGTTATAACCAACTTTACTGGGCGCATGGCAGTCAGTGTCTTCGTTAAAACATATACAGGTATATTTTTCAAATGTTGACTTCAAAAGTGCTCACTTTACCGTGAAAAGCCTTCAAAAGTTTTCGCTGCCAGACAGCATTGTTGTTGCATGTGTATAATATTTCTCCATAGATTTCGTATGCAAACAAACTGGATAGTTGCAATTGCAATTCTCATATATATACAAAATTGTGTAACGTGTTGCGATTAATATTTCGTGAGTACCTATATAAACAAAAATTATTTTCCTTGTACTAGTGTAGGAATTTAAATAAAAACTTTCTCCCAAATATTGTTTAATGTTCCGTCATAAAACTGGATTTTGCCAAACGTCAGCTTGCACAATCACTATATTTAAATGTGACAGCTAAATCGAAGAATTTATTTTCATGACAGTTATATGTATTTCATTCTTACATCATTAAAATATTTACCAAAATAATTTTGTGTGTGAAAGCTAAATGCTAAACACATTTGTATCTTTACTCTATCACTTGTAAATACTAAGTTATTGGAGGATGTGGGTAATAGTATCAGAATAAAGTAGTTCTTATATTTTGGCTGGGGCATTAATATATATGACAATTCATACCACAGAAAAATTTTTACGCGCACATGAACAAGACTTCCCCCTCTTACCACTGGCTTAAGATCGGGATCTTTGGAACGGTAGCGCGTCTTGCGGTGGAAATGTTCCCTATACTCTTCCATAAGGAATCCCGTTTTGTTCCCTACGGGAGTAGAACAAACTTTGAATAAGCTTGGTTTACGGCCAATTTCGCGTACTCGAGAGACGCATACACAACAACGCGTAGAGAAAAGAAAGCGGAAAATGTTAATGAGGAACTTTCTTGTCCTGTGTTCAACCATTCACGCACGGCTCGAAGTTTACTTTGAATTTTGGGAAGTAGTAAATTATCAAGTAAATTACAGTCGAAAAGGATTTCTTGATTGTGAAAAAAAAAATGGAAACATTTATATGAAACGAATAAATTATAACGTCTGTGTCTCTCCTACAATCTTACTATTTAGCTGAAGCACTTGTGAACTTTACAAGAAATGAAGTATCGTCAAATAGTACTCGCCCACATTACACAGCTTGTTCCCACACAACATGTACACGGTGACGTGTGCATAGTGAACAAGTAGTATATAGTGCATGAGCTCTGGACCGAGTTTAATAGAATAATATTGAAAAATATTATGTAAAACCAAATAAAATAAAATATGCAAGATGATAATAATTATGCCGAATTATGAGATTCACGTACTTTTATTTAACGTTGTCGTAACCGAATTAAAATTAGTATAGACTTTTTCTCACATCTATGTAAAATAATATTTCCGAATGATAGTATAAACATTATAAACAAAATATATTTTGTATGCTATTACTATTTTTTTAACTTCTTATATTCTTTATATTTCAGTTTACCAATTTTTCATTAATAGTTTATAAATAGAAACTTTAAAAATGTAGCAAAACTTTAAAATTATTGCTTTGAATATACGAGATAGTTTTGCAGAAATATTTATCAACAATACAAATATTGCTGTTAGTATATTATTAATTATATCGTGTTCACTAAGGTTTTTATATAACCAAATACATTATTTAAATTTGCATTTAAAATATCCATTTTATTATTTATTAAAAACTAATTTAATGTCGAAAACGAAATATTATAATATAAAGTTAACATGCATAATATTGAGTATTACAGGAAGATATTTCTAACAACACAAAGCTTATAAAAGACACACCGTTGGCTCAGTGGTTCCTACTCTGACTTCCAACGCTGGGGTCCCCAGTTCCACCCCAGGCCACGGAGGGTGGGATATTTTCGGCCGGGATTTCTCATTTGTGAGGTATGGTGGTCACAGGCATGATTGAGAATGGTTTCCCGAGGCACACTGGCTTCCTCCGTATTCATTCACTTGCTGATTCACCCTCATGTCATATTTTATGATGGCTGGCCGGGAACGAGACGCATGTCCCTCGGGTACGGCTGCCGGCTTCCATAGTCGTCAGCTTTATCATCCACGGTGACCTTGTTGTAGGATTGCCAACTGTCTCGTATGGTACGGGTTTTCCTGTACCATCCCATATGGGTATAGGCCGGGACATCATCCCGTCTATCAGAATTGCTCGCAAATGAACCTAATTTTAATAAACGAAATATCAGTAATCTATCCCTTCCGTCTTTCCAAGTACATACGTTTAATCTGACGCTCCAACCCAATAATCACAGATGGAATTCGCCAATAAGTGCATTTGTGAAAGAATGGTTTACCGAAATATGCCCAGTATCTTTTTTTAAAGTGTGTGTTGTCGTCATCTATACTAATATTATAAAGAGGTAATGTGAGTTTGTTTGTTTATATGTAATGGATAATCTCGGAAACTACAAGGCCGATTCCTATAACTCTTTCATTGTTAGGAATATACATTCTTCCAGATGGACGTAGACTATGTAAAATTAAATTTAAATTCGTTGAGAAAATTCAAAAAATGTAAACCAAGTCAGAGAAAAATTAGATTCTTGGCTGCTTTCTAAGTATGCGCTGTCATTGTTAAAGACAAATTGAACCAACTTTAGAATATATTGTGTATATTAATATAAAAACAATTCGTAATTAGTCGCAGGTAGTCACGGGTAGTCGCAAGTAGTCGCGAGTGGTTGCAGGTAGTCGCAGGAATTCACGGATAGTCGCAGGTCGTCACGGGTAGTTGCAGGTAGTCACGGGTAGTTGCAGGTAGTCGCAAGTTGTCGCAGTTAGTCGCAGGTATTCGCAGGTAGTCGCAGGTATTCGCAGGTGGTCGCAAATATTAGCAGGTAGTTGCAGGTAGTCGCAAGTAGTCACGGGTAGTCGCGGGTAGTCATGGGTATTCGTGGGTAAAGGCAGTTCAAGATGAAGTGAGCACTTTTGAAATGAACCTTAGAAGAATGTCACTGGCGCTGCCTACATATATTTTAACGGGCGCAGTGAATGACATTCGCCCAGTAAAGTTGGTAACGATGGATAGAAAGTAGTTCCATGTCTTAACATCGAAAAAATAGTGTTAGGTAAAAATTTGTGATAACTTCAATTATTTCTTTCCCTTTCTCGTGTTTTCAATGCACCGAAGTGTAAAAATTAACATACATGTCAAAAATATTTACTATCCTAATAAATTCACCATTTTACTTTACCAACGTATGAATAAAGTGATGAGGCCCATAGCAATGATAATTTTACATAAGGCGGAAGAATACTCAACGTGTATAAAAGTAGATCATAAGCAGGGCTTTCAAAATTGCTCATTTTACCGTGAACAGACTTTAGCCGCAGGTAGTCATATGTAGTCACAGTTAGTTGCAGTTAGTCGCGGTTAGGCGCAGGCAATCATATGTAGTCACAGGTATTCTTAGGTAGTAGCAGGTAGTCGCAAGTAGTCGCATTTAGTCGCGGGTGGTCTCAGGTAGTCGCAGGTAGTCGCAAGTAGTCACAGATAGTCGAGGGTAGCCACAAGTGGTCGCTTGTAGTCGCAAGTAGTCACAAATAGTCGCAGTTAGTAGCAAGTAGTCGCAGGTATTCGCAAGTAATCTCAGATAGTCGTAAGTAATCGGGGGTAGTCGTAGGAAGTCGCAAGTAGTCGCAGGTAGTTGCAAGTAGTCGCAGGTAGTAAAGGGTAGTCAAGGGTAGTTGCAAGTAGTCACGGCTAGTCATAAATTGTCGAAACGACAATAGCTGTTTAGATAAATCATTGATTTTTTATATATCATAGAAATGGTACTTTACTTTTTGGAAAGACATACCAAAAATACATCTTACCAAAAAACCAACAATAACGCGGCTATAAAATTATTACCGATAATAAAGTAAGAATTTTACAAGCCACACATACGCGCGCGCACACACACACACACACTCATATATACATATATATAATGTTATATTTCTAATTGAAACAGGTATTTGATGACAACGTAATACAAACAGTCGCCAACGTGACGGTTAGCAACGTGATTACGACAGTTTTGATGTCGATGCTGCGAACATGTGAAGAAGACGTAAATCCTCTCCCTTACTCTATGACGCGAACAGCCCCTACTTGTCACGATAATAACGATAATTAGGAAGTTATTTGACTGAGCACTTCCTATTTTTCATAGCAGTTTCCGCACTAGTGCGTGCACGGTATGCTAGCACAACTGCCACGGCGACTTCCAGAAGAAATTTCATTCTTGTACGTCACTTTGCAGCGATAAATAAGAAACATGGCTAACGGCCACAACTCTAAACTAGCAAAAATACGGAAACATATTTTCTTTTTATGATAATTCGTTTGCTTAACTGCAATAACACGGCGAAAATATTTTTTTGAGATAGTGTGTTCATTTTTAATTTTTAAATGTCTGAGACATATCGTCTTGTTTTTTCCTGCAATTAGGTAGACACTATCACAAATTATTTTTGCACGTTTCTAAACTGAGAAATGATCCGTAATCAGTGACTTTGTGTGCGTGCAATCATTATTTTGTAAAGGATTCCGTGATGAAAAATTTAATTGTATCTTAACAGTTTCGGCGCGATGGCCGTATATCGTACGGACAATCTTTGGGTAGTATTTGCTTGGATTTATTTTTACATTCTCATTTAATATTTATATTTCGGTTTTGTAGGCAGAAGTCATGTAATTGAAATACCATACTTAATAAAAAATCATATACGCAAATGCTACCATTAGTGTTATAAAACACACACACACACACATATATATATATATACATACATATATATATATATATATATATATATATATATATATATAATATATATATATATATATATATATATATATATATATATATGTATATATATATAAGTAACTTCTAAAGCTGGAGTGATACTGCTGTTCATCAGTGAGCAAAACGTACCGACTAAAGAGGCAGTAAAATTAAGCTAAATACATTAAAAAAGTTGGGATCCACATCCACATATGTATATTTAACTACATCATACATAAACAGAAAAAACGAGGGGCGTCGTGGTGGCACACTTGACTTGCATTAGGAGAGAACCCAGGTTCCATTCCCGGCAGGGAGTAGATAAAGTATGAGAGAGAGAGAGAGAGAGAGAGAGAGAGAGAGAGAGAGAGAGAGAGACCACCAATTCCCATATTTTCAAACCTCAGTTCAAGCATTCACTTTAAATGGTTAAATCACACGTTTTACAAAAAATATTAAGAAATCTAGGTGTTCCAAAAACAATATTTATATAGAATAAAACCAGAGTATTTTAACTAAAAGTTTACTTTCATATCATCTCAACGAAAATTTGAAATAAACATACCAAAACGAAAATAAATAGTTGTGACTGCAAAATTATTATAAAGAATTATATAACTAAGAAAACTCAAATTCATGCATTTTCGTCCCATTTTTCAACGTTTTTCGTCCTTCATAAATATAAACTGATTTTTCATCCAGAAGTTTCAGATTTGTCTTTTGAATTATTTTCACGTGTCCTTCATGTACTGTACATAGATTTTAAAATCATCATTCAAAATACAAGATATTTCCTTGCCAAATTTTTTGTTAATCTTAAAGTTTGATACTGTATATTTTCTATTAATCTCAAGATAATTTTTTTTTAACTCTATTGAGTTTTTCGATTTCTTGAGTAGAACACACAATATTTATATTGGACAAATTTAAGACGTGTTTATAAAATATAAAATTTAATATGCTGAGAAAATCCTAGTAAACAAAAACACTTAAAACATAAGTGTTAATTGAGAAGAAAAAATATATTTGCAAAGTGTTGGTCCACAAAATCTACAATGATTTTTCTTCCATGTCATCTCTCCTGATTTCAGTGTTGAGTTCGCAAACAATAATAAACGATAATCAACAAAAATTATTTTTGTAAAGAGTTTTCTTTCTAATAAGTAAGAAAGGAAAAACTATATAAATTAAGTAATAAATCTCATTAACTATCAACAGTAATTCATATAATTTAAATACCATAAATATTAATTAACATTTCTATGATATATAAGAAGAATAAAAATAAAATAACAATACTTATTAACAATCAAACATAGTATACTGTAGTGAGCACATGATATCTTCGCAGATGAACAAACTAGTTTTCTTTCAGGAAAAAAAATATTTTTTTTTTGTTTTACATACTGCATATAGAATTTTTGAACCACTTTACCATTTTTCATGTTTACTTATATTACATTTTTATTTTCAGTATATTTCTTATACTTCAAACACCAAGCGTTATTTGTTTATTAATAAAATGTAATGTAATAATGAATACATTTATTTACTTTTATGTTTTACCAATATTCCTAGTATTTTCGTTAAACAATATTCATAATTACAAATTTTATTTTTCCTCATTTTAAAAGTAAAAATTTGACCTTTAATGATGTTAAAAGGCTTAGTATAATCAGTTTTTGTCCCATAAAGTCAATAATAATCCCATTGGGAAAATTTATATTTACAACTAATATTTTATAAGTAATAAATTCCATGAAAATATTAAATAATTCGAGGTCATTACAAAAAAATGTATAATTATTCTCATTACATTTTGCAACTAAAAAAAATTTTTAATTTTTATTTCACTTATCAAAATCTAAATTTAGGAGTGATTCACAGTGATTTATAAATGATGTATGGATATAATTAAATCAGATTTTAATATATCTTTAAATTGATTACTTATTTAAAGGATAATTTTATTTTGTGAATTCCGACTTAGGTACAATATTAACACACGTATTGCTAATTTTACTGTCTAAAAATATTTTACATACAGCATATTTTCCATGTGTAGGAATAGCCATATTATTTACTCCTGTATTTTCTTTTGAAACACATTATTTCGTATATAATAAAACCTTACTAAGCGGTTGTTGTAATGCAGAAACCATATTATTATATCATGGTCTATGTCAAATTTAAAGTACAAATATTCAGAATAGATTAAGTGACAGTATTGTGATTATACTTAACATATTTATTTAATGCTTCTATAAATCGTTCCCCAAATATATATTTTAATGAATAAGAGAAAATTACCTCAGATAACTTTAATTCTTTCGAAAGAGATGTTATACCATGAAACATTGAAATCGCAGATTTCTGAACCAAAATTCTGTATTCTATAACAATTATAATATGTATATACTTTTTTTTAGGGAATTGATTATTTCTGCTCATAATTTCCCTCCAATTGAATTAAAATAATAAACAGCATTATTAGTTCTGTAATAACAAACCCACTGGGTGCAAGTATTTATTAAAAAAGCTGAGTTAACGATAGCCCATTCATTTTCATATATTTTAGTTGGTAATTCATCTATCGTATAAATACATCTAAAATGTTTGCAACAACTGCTTCCCCAACAGAATTATTTTCCATAATTAAGTTATGTCTTTGTTCTTCTTCTAATCCTTTGTGTTCATTATAGTTTGTTATACTAAACAGTAAATAGCACTTGCATCGCCAGCTGCAGCACCTAACAGTATACACTTAATATTGGAATCTAATAAAGTAAAGATCCAACACGATGTATTCCACTTCCTCTCTTTTGAGTGATTATCTTCATCATTGCGGGCAGTTACTATATCAGTTTCTACTGTTTACCTTCCCATAATTTTTTAATTTTATTCTTAACCTGATTTACCATTAAATATTTATCAATATCTAGTTATTTCAGTTGATGGGTTGGTATATCAAAAGTTATGCTTTCTTTCTTGATTTATATATAAAATTATAATATAGATTTTTTATATGTAATTATCAGACCTTTCTTCCCGGTTGTAATTTTCTTTTTGAGAACATAGTACTGCTACCAGCGAAAGAAGCTATTTCTCACCAGTTTGATTATTTTCATCTAACATAATTTATTTTGCTTTTCGTGCAATTTTATTAGCTTCATGCCTAGATTCTACATCTGTATGATCTCCATAAGCAACATCACATTGTTTGCAAGTTATCTAATATATTTATTACTCTGTCTCCTCTTTCCAATTGTCCATCAAATCTTGTAAAATGACCACAATAATTATACCCAGGGAAATATAAGTTATTTAATGCCCAATTGATTATTCCATCCCATAATGCTCTGAATTCCAAAAAGAATGAGGAACAACATTTAATACTACCTTTGGGGTTGTTAACAACATTTTTTTTTTATGCTTACCATATTCATGTTGATTATTCTTTCATTTTAATAATTATTATTTCTCACAGTTTCTTCACCATGTAAAACTAAAAGATGAACAACTAGTACCCTCAAATCATTGGATCTTTCATTCTTTCCATTTATATTCTAAGTTTTTTCCTATGTGAATAGGATAAAAAGTTTTGAGACTTGAGGGAGACAAACACTTCCTCTAACAGATCAGACTAGGGAGAATTATAATTTTTATAATAGTAAAATAGAAATCGATATTCACATAGTATATTGATTTTCGTTGCCTTATGATGGCTACGTTTATGAACAATCTAGTTTGACATAGAGACATACTGTTGGAAATTATCCCAAAGAAACTAATATTGATTTTTCTAACTTTTTACTTTTAAGTTTTCTAAAGTAGAATGATTAAAACATGGGAAATAATTTAATGTGTTGAAAACCCTTGAATAACATCAGCAACGAGGAATGCTTTATTGAGATCACTAGTGAAACAATATTAATTAGAAATGAGCGGTGGCCACAATAAACTTAGAGTAAAATCAGTTCAAAGTGATAATGTGAATGAAATTATTTATCTGTTGATTTATCTGTTTCGTTTTCTCAGAAATAATAACGAAATCTATTGTAAAGGTGGTTTAAGGTTAAAGGATGTTCACAATAAAGTGAGCACTTTTGAAATTATCCTTACAGAAATGTCACTGCTCCTACCTGCATATATTTTAAGGGGCGCCCTGAGTGACATGCGCCCAGTAAAGTTGGTAACGATGGAGGGAAAGTAGTTCCGTCCCTGAAGGTTGAATAAATAGTGCTAGGTAACCATTTGTGATAACCTAAATTATTTATTTCGCTTTACTTTGTTTTTTAACGCTTCGAAGTGCAAAAATTAGGAGAATTGTAAAATATTTACTTTCCTAATGGTTTGAGAGTTTAGATTGACTTGCGCATGAATAAAGTGATGAGGTCCATGGCAATGTTAATTTTACATAAGGCGCAAGAATAGACAACATGCATACAAGTAGATCTAAGCATGGTTTCATTTTACTGTGAATAGCCTATACCTACTTTTATACGCAATTCTTCTAATAACAACTGTCTATATATATATATATCGAACGAAAAGAGCTGATAGGTCAGTTGAGATTGATTATACAAATAAAGGTAAAATTATCATTCGGAAATTATAAATTATGTTGCCTGTTGTAGAATACGACGAAAATGGAGATAATACGATTATACAAAAGTTGTACACATATTATAAATCACCAATCAGTTTTAATTACTGGTAATTGATAAAAGTTGAATACCTCAAAGTTTATATATTTTAAATTTTAATACAAAATATTGGTTAAATAATTTGCAGTTTGATGTGTCTGACTGTGAAATAGTTGGTTTATAAATTAATAGATCATTTAATGCTAATCAATATTTTCATTCATCTATGATTACTTAGTATTATGTAAGATATATTTACGATAATGATAAATGGAATGAAATTCTTTCTATAAAGAACATTGAAATTCAGACTTTGGCCAAGAATGTTGTCATAAAATAGAATTGACCTATAATGACTTTAGAACTTCTAATTCAAAAACTGATACAATTTTCTGAAATAATAAACTTTTATTATAAACCTGTTTTGATTTCTAATGAGTATTATTTCTTTCTTTTCTAGGATAACGCTTTTTATTATTGACTGTTCATATATAAAACTATGAATGTTATAGATAATAAAAATATCAAAATAAGTGATGAATTTAATAAAACTTTTCCAAACCATACTACATGTAATGAAGTATTGATTAGTCAAATATTCATACTTACGATTGTTTGAAAGAAGGAATTACGGAATATAATTCATAATTTGATTTCTCTTAAAAACCAGTGTAATGTTATTTAATCCTTTGCCCATTACAATATATATAAAATTTCATGCAGGTATAAAGTTGGATAGACAGAATATAACTTATCATCACGCATTTTAGAATATTGTAATCTATTTGTTTTCGCTTACTCTTATGTAATTAAATTTCTTTGATTATTCTATATAAGTTTTACACAAATATGTTCCACAATCACAAAATAAATCTCAGTTTTTTTTTTTTTTTTGTAATATTATTTTGAATGCACTCACTTTTATGCAGTTTCTACTACAGATATTTATTCATTTATGTCATAAATATTTATATATTCCTTAATATGGTCTTCATTTTTTCAACACATTTCGCGTGGT
This sequence comes from Dryococelus australis, assembly GCA_029891345.1. NCBI lineage: Eukaryota > Metazoa > Arthropoda > Insecta > Phasmatodea > Phasmatidae > Dryococelus > Dryococelus australis. The sequence goes on from CM057000.1 coordinate 76,409,242, forward strand.
TTTCGTTTGAACATTTTTTTACCATTTGTATTACTTATTGTCTTTGGTATTTAATTTAACGTAAAATTCGTCAAATTTTTTCTTTCCTTGCTTTTTAAACATTTCAGTTGTGTTGTTATACATTTTATATTGCTCTTTACATATTAAAACTTAAAACAATTCTAATAACCTTTATTTTGATTTTGTTATTGCCAAATTACAGTTTTTAATTTTTCATCGAAATGACATCAACTTAAATTTTCATTAGAATAAAATATTTCTAGTCTATTTTACCTTGAGGTAAGGTAAGTAAGTGGGCTTAACGTCTCGTCGACAGCGAGGTTATTAGAGACGGCTATTTTACCTCGAATTAAACGATATAACTATGTTTTTTTGGATCTCCAGATTTTTTGATATTTTGTCTAAAACGAGTTGTTTAATCCCCTAAAAAGGCTATGAGTTAGGGTTGAATTTAGACGTTGGTGGTCTCGCTCTCTCATATATAATCTACTGTCCAGCGAATGCCGGGATTATTATCTACTACAGGCCATTGTTTATTTCTTCCCCATTCCTGTTTCTCTGAGTAGCTTGGCCCATTTCTAATGATTTTGGTGTCAACGAGACATTAAGCCCAACCTATATGCTTACCACACATGAAAATACCATTTTGAAAGATTTAGCAAACTGCTGTATATTCATATAATTTTTAAACCTTCGGTTGTATCAATAAATAATTTCTCGTCCTCTTAGAGACCAATACACAGCGTTTTTTTGCTTATGAACCTGACGAATATAATTAATACAATAGTGAATATTGTTCCAATTATTACGTAACTTATCTTTCCTTCGATATCTAATTCATGTTCGATATCTAATTCTATAGCTAAAACGGTTAACTTTGTATCAAGGGAACCTGGTACGCCTAATTGTTAGTCGAAAGTATTGAATAAGCAGGGAATTAACTATAGAATCTTGATAGTGTGTATCATACATCCACGGTTACTTCCTACCTTCCAGAAGCCATGTTCAAGATCTACTTCAATAATATTCCTTCACTTCATTCAAACAAAGCTAACTGTAGGATCTTGATAGTGTGTATCATACATCCACGGTTACTTCCTACCTTCCAGAAGCCATGTTCAAGATCTACTTCAATAATATTCCTTCACTTCATTCAAACAAAGCTAACTGTAGGATCTTGATAGTGTGTATCATACATCCACGGTTACTTCCTACCTTCCAGAAGCCATGTTCAAGATCTACTTCAATAATATTCCTTCACTTCATTCAAACAAAGCTAACTGTAGGATCTTGATAGTGTGTATCATACATCCACGGTTACTTCCTACCTTCCAGAAGCCATGTTCAAGATCTACTTCAATAATATTCCTTCACTTCATTCAAACAAAGCTAACTGTAGGATCTTGATAGTGTGTATCATACATCCACGGTTACTTCCTACCTTCCAGAAGCCATGTTCAAGATCTACTTCAATAATATTCCTTCACTTCATTCAAACAAAGCTAACTGTAGGAAATTAAACCAGAGGGCCGACACACCGCGCTCGTGCATATCCTGTGTAATAATATTTGGCATAAGAACAATTTCTCACTAGGCATGATCAACATTCCTATTTACTCTCAGTTTTAATTCCCATTAATTACAAATGAAATACTATAATTTAAGGATAGAATATGATTAAGAGTTCATTTTAACTAAAAGTCCAAGTATTTTCATGTAAACACGAGTATTAAACACTTGTGATTTATGGCATATTTAGGAAACAACCAATGACGTCATAAATGGGGTAATTTTCCAAAGGTTTGTTTCAAGCGTGTGAAGAAAGCGGACATAGACTGTAGCGTGTTCGTAGTGTTTCCTCACCTGCTGCGAGAATCTCTGCCACGCGGCGGAGTGCGGCTCATAACTCTTCACTTGTGGCAGTTTATTTCCCCGGCCACGCTCGGGATACGCTATCAGAAGGTCGGGCACCCGGCAACACATCATACCTCAAGCCCACACCTAGTCGCGAATATACAACATGTCTGTCGTCCAGAGAACCGAGAAAGAAATGCTTCCCATTGCACGCCGCCAAGAACCGTCGCTGAGGAATGTCCGTTATTATTTTGTAATTCCGTCAACCCTACTTTAACGTATTAATGATACCAACACACTAAACATTTTATGTTGAAACTGTAGCTTCACTGCAAATCAGTGGCAAATTACTGACTATTACGGTTACTGAATTTCTCTAATTTAATTGTGATTTCCACCGAGTTACTGAACATCACATTATTCCCACATGTTGATTCCCACGTCGTTATAACAATATAATAGCGTCCTTTTAACACAATTTAAGTAACTAGTTTTTCACCGGATAACGTCGATTAGACGGATTTACAACATAATATAATGTAAACGGATTTTATTTTTATTGGTTTTCCTCTCGTGAGTCTGCCAAACTGTTTAAATAAACGGCGCTATAACTTGTGAGGGACAAGTCTCGTAAAAGGATAGAGATTTACGTGCTGAATGATTTCACGCGTGTCTAGTCCACCTCTCACCATATCACTTCCATACAAAGAATTGATTTGTTTCTGCCCAGGCCACATTGCTGCGTAAAGGTGTATATCATATTCTAATAGCATGCAAATTGCAAGTTAATTCTGATTCGTTCACTAAAAAAACACAAGTACCAAAACGTTTCTTAATACACCCGTATTTTCTCTCTAGTAGCATGGCCCTTTTCTTCAAAGGGCGTGTCTGTTTCTTGATGTACACATAGGGAATAGCAGAACTATTCAGATTTTACAACTTTAACGACATCGTGGCCCGTAAATTTTCCTTCCGATGCAAATAATTATGTTCGTTTACTAAAATGTTTATCTTACGTGCATGTCAACCACAGTAAGTTTCGAAGAAATTTTGTTTTATGTGCATAAGTTAAACGTTAAGTCTGTATTAATTAATCATTATTACATAAATACGATACAGTATAATTGAGATAGTACCTTATCACGACACAGTCTACCTCCCGTGGCGCAGTCGGTTGGTGAGCCACTCTCTGGCGTGCGGGAGGCTCTGGGCTCGAATCCCGTGCAAGGCACGGGGGTTAATTTAAGTTAGGTTGTACGTTAGTATGTAGGCCACCCTCTGCTAAGCCCTCAAGCGTAAACCAGGGGACGTTGAAATGCCCTTCACAATATAATACAATTATTACGACAAATTTTGTGAACCTACTTAGAGATCGGTTTGCATAAAATTTTTGTATGTTAGAAGTATGCAAGTTTGTGCAAAAGAACTTTTTAAGCTTCGTTACATACAAATTTGTCACACGTGCTAGTGTAGTTTTGTTATTCTTTCCGTTCACGATAGGTAATTTCTTTTTAACGATAGAGAAGGCTTGGTTTTTTCTTTTGAATATTTTCAGCGGTACTTTATTTTATCTGGAAAATCATTTCATATTTTCTTGCTAGACAGTGAACGCGATATTATAAAATTATAGTTGCATGAATGTGCGCTACTAGAGGACATTTATTTTTTAAACAGTTAAGGTAGTCATTGTTAGGCGTTGGCAGCAAATTAATAATTTCTAATTACGTGCAAGACTGTCTGTATCTCAGTTTAAGTCCGGACGTAATCATGTACGGAATAAGCGCAACGTCGTTACACACAATGAAAACAAAACAAAATCACGGTCATTTATAAAGTTTACAAGTCTTACGAATGTTACCAGTTACACGATTTCAAATCATTTAAACGGCCGCAAAGAAGTTTATATGCCAGATTTTTTGCTATGAATGCATTTGGTATATTATCAGACTGTAATAATCCATATTTGAAAACTTTTACTTCTCGAACATAAGTTAGCTAATGGAACGTATAAATTTAAAAATGATGACAAGAGAATATTCATGAGCCTGTATTCGAATTTGGTTCACAATATATCGCTACGAAAATAAGTTAGTACAAAACGTAGTTCTAAAACACATTTGTGATTTACTGCTTGCCTTGTCTCGCGAATTTGTGGTGGAAGCCAACAAAGTCTGTACAAAGAAGACAAAAACAGGAAATAGTAGCTTTCTGTAAGTATAAGGTTTATATGTACGTTTTCGGAACGTATCTATTCGAGTCGAGAAGGCGAGAAGCGAGAAAAGTAAATTGAAACTCACTATGTTGAGCGTTAGCTAGCTTATTACATACAGCTGGTAGATTTTTTTTTTTTTTTGCCCAGTACAAATCTTTTTACAGCCTGTTAGTGATACAAGCAGCGCTGCTGTTCTGCTGAATGACATCTGCTAGCGACGACAATATTTCTTAAGTAAGACATTCGTATATTCATTTTTTACTGCGTAGAAGAGAATATTTTCGAGTGTATTCAGAAGTGAATTTTATATCTGAAAATAATAAATAATAGTAATAACATGAGTTTGTGACACCGTAGAAAACTCGTCATAATTCCTGCGCATTATTTATTTTACTGTGTGTGAATATCTCACTTCCAGTAGCACTGTACGTTATTCCGTCAACAGCGTAATATTTGTTTAATTTATTTCTAAAACTGTCTTTGCACTTCAACTAGTGTATAGACCTATATATCTGCTTCAAGCGGAGATTCAGCAAGTTGTAATTGCGGCACGAGCGCTGCCTCACAACAGCGCGGCTGAACGACATGGAGCGTTTAGCGCTACAACAGAGCTGTGCACGCTGAACGCGGCCGATGTCTCAGATCTGATGACGAGTATCACGTGGCACAGTGATATAGCTACAAACACGAAATACGTCAATATTGCGTAATTTCTACTACAATGAGAACAAGACATTACCAATATCACTTATGAGCCTACTTCCCTCTACATACATTCAAGGAAGATGAGTAATTTACTCAAATCTTAGATGATATGTAGGACTTAACATCTCATTGAGAACACTGTAATTATAAATGTTATCAGAAACATACAGTATGTAACCTAAATAGAGATGATGCTTTATCGTCGGGAAAAGTTGACTGTTTGTTAAGATTCAAGGTACTGTACACATGTCCGACAGTTTTCCTTCCTTACTGGCTGCCATGCATGTACGATGCTACTTCCCCATTTAATTTGACCTATGAGGTTTCTAATTCTATACTGCAGAACGTTCGTGATTGGTATGCAAACAACTTAGCCGATTCAAAACTTGTTCATCCAATCATGGAAGAATAAACTGGTTAGGGTGTTATAGATGATATGTTAGCTCAAAATATTTTCGCTATTTCCCATAATCTCTAAACATGAGACTAGTGGCACAAGTACGAATACACGCATGCTTGATGTGGGATTCGAGATAAGAAACACACGTATCGGTAGCCGACGTGCAAGCACTCTACACTATACATAGAGCTACTGATTTTTCGCGAAAAAAATATGAGTACACGGTAAACTTCAACACTATTAGAACCCGACAGCAGCTTGTCTATTGCCATTGGTTGCTGTCTGCTTGAGAAGGCGTTTTCATATTTGACCGGGCCACTAAGTATTCGGCAACATTGGCACGGCTCCTACGTGATTCGTGTGCAGACAGTTAACACGTGTCAAAAAGTAGTTGATGCAAATCAACATAGAAAAACGACCCTACAGTGTTTTGAAATATAACGTCTTGAAATCATTTGGTGAAATTTCACTAGCCCTAACTATAGGGGTAGGTTTCGGAGCATGAATATCGGTTGTAATCAGTCTTCTGTTTTCGTAGGTAGGGTATGGTAACTTAAAATATGACAAAGTCTGTCATTTTGAAAACAAGTGTCTGAGCTACTTAAACCATTTCAGTCTTCTTGGCATACCATAAATCTGCTTGTGTACAAAATCGGACTAAAAGGTTGACTAGTCATCGAGGTATTTTCTCGTGTTGCGCTGTCGTACAAAAAAGATTTTTAAGTGATCTGTATGCACACGTATGATAAGTCTTAAATACGTTATCAGCAGAAAAAATAAGTTTGCATGAGACTCGTAAAATTGTTTCTTAGGTGACATATCAATCTGATATTTTATATCAATACCATTTTCAAAATATGTGCCTGACATGTCATCATTTGTGTACATTATTTAATAAGATGTTGTGGATTAATACTCGATAAATTATATAAAATATTTTTAATTAATTCAGTGCTATCTTGTAAAATGGCGGAAAAGAAGTTCTGTACGGACTAATTTGGTATTGATATTAGAAAATACTACAAAATGGGGTCAAAAGAGGCTCTGTGTAGACATGTAGACACATTATTTAATGTTTGTAATATATACTGTTATCATACAAAACTAAGTTGAAATGTGTTTCATGAGTTTGTATATACAGCATAGTAGCCAAATATGTTTGTAAAAGCTTTAAATGTCAGGTTGCACTACCTTCCAAAAAGGCGAATTAATAAAGTTTTAATTTTCAAAATTCAATGCTTACATCATGCACTGTCATGATAACAAATTTGGTTTATATCAGAAAAATTTTTCCACAGATATCGGAAGAAGCTTTATTTTTTTATTGCACTATTTTCTAAAATGGTGTACCAATTGCAATATCACTTTCAAAATGCCATATTTATATCATACCCTATAAGCGTACCAGATTTGATTCCAATAGGATAAATTGTTCCTGTGATACAACACACTGCCATACATTTTAACATTCCCGGCAATTTAAAAATAAGTTACCGACGTGGTCGAAAACTATAAAAGTACGAAGTTCTTACAAAATACTATGTTTATCTGGTTTGGCGAAAAAAAGTTCCTGGAATTTGAAAGTTATTAGGAGGAAATACATTCCAGAGAGATGTTCGGGTGAATGCATAAGCTTAGTTATCCTTCGAAAAGTACGCTAACAAAACAAAACGGTACAAGCATTTAGTGGCCACCAGCTTAATAATTACAATTTCAGCAAGATGTCAGTTCACAAAATTACTTCCAGTAATCCTCTGTGAAGATTGCAACATTGCTATGGATAATTAAATAGGTATGTGTGGACATCTATGTGCACCGAACGTGTGGGGTAAATCGTAGCAGCGGAGCCGTAGAACATTTGGAGAAAAAAGTTATACGGTTATCCACTGGCTGATCACGCATTTCTCATCATGCCTGCACTTATGCCATGCCTGAGTAATGTGTGGGAGTGAGTTATCTTCTTTTCATATTATTATTCCATTTATTTTCGTTTTTGTCTATGGCTGTCGGCTGTGACTCGTAACATTTTCAGTCTCTCGCCTTATTTTTCACCTTTCTTTTGTGGCACTATCCTACCTGCCTGCAATACATATAGTCCAGGCACTTAAGACTCTTTCTTCGGAACAAAATCGCGGAGAGACGATTTTCGGTACAGACCTTCACTGTGATGTAAGGATTAATATATCAACAGCGAACAGCCATACAGCAATAGAGATGTGCTTGCTGCCTTACACTGTAAGAATGTGCAAAGAATTAATTTTTCCTATATATCTCATTTAGTATTGCTTTTACGGTAAAATCTTTTGAAATTTAAGGTGATTAAATTTACTACAAAAAAGTATAAAGCGTTTTTGTCGTAGACATAATAGTTTTCACGTAATAGCGGTTTGAAGGTGATGTAAAATGTTTTTGAGTACAATATGTTGTTTGTCCATGCTATTAACAAGTGGCATCATGATTTTTCACAAAAATACTAAGAATGGATGCGAATAGTTACATTTGTTTTTATTATGTTTTGTTATTACTCATACTGAAGTCAAAAGGAAAGTCTCATTATATTATAGGATCAACACTCAAAACAATACCTAAGTTACTTGTAGGGCACAAACATTTTAAACTACCTTATCTTAAGTGAATATACAAGATAATAGAGCTTTACACACAACAGTAAATAGGAAAATATGAGTTTGGAACATGGGTGTAGGGTGGTCTCACAACATATTTTGGAATAAATGTCTGCATTATTCATTTCGTATACAAAAATAGTCTTCAATTTAAGATACAAAATATTGCTGTGTTGCAATTTTAAGTACAATATCGAAGTCCGAACATATATTTTCTCTTCTCTGTACAGTCCGCTCACAAGCTCTTTGCCCCTGCTACTCTACTATCACGCAGTGTAGGTACAAAGAGCTGCTGAATGGACTGTATATGTCATGTACTGTTGAGACAAATTAAATAATAAAGTTTCATTATTTGACTATACAGACTCTATATATATATATATATATATATATATATATATATATATATATATATATATATATATATATATATATATATATATATACAGCACCGACCGAAAGTTCAATTGGTGGAGAATTTAGGCACAAAGCACCACTGGCTATGTCCCCACAAATTATTGAACACTGGAGGCCGGTCTTGCGACAATAACATCGCGCACCACATCTTATCACGAAGTTGTAGGATATCGGTTTCAGTAGAACATCTGGAACATTTGGCATTGAAATGATCATAAGGTAGAGCTTGCCGTTTTATAACCTTCGTCCATAGTCGGTAGATAATAACTGTCTATTATATTAGATTTCTTCAGTTGAAGATATACCCTGAAAGAATTCTCTCGAGCAGTACTTTCCGTTGGAGGCAGTGACGCTAAGTTACTCACTCACCATTTCCCTTCAGGTTTAGTAAAATATTTAAAGTAATATTTGTACAGAGATGCAGTACCTACTTCATACGTCGCTGCCCCGCATAAGGCTAGGAAGAATGATGCGCCATAATTATCTATACATTGTTTTGGAATATTTGGCTCTTTGAACATATCTGCACCAGTCCACAGGTCTGCACTGCCTTCATTTTTGCGCTACTGAAGAATGGAGATATTGGGTCACATCCTGTCAACCTGTGAAGACACAAAATATGCTGCTTGCATTCAAAATATGCTGCTTTTTTTAAAATCTTCCTGATTAATATATCTTTGTTTTTGTCGTGCCGTTACCTGGTCTCATGAAGAAGATGCGTTTTTAGGGAAGAACCATATAAACACGTGACGCTAAAAAATCCATGTCTTCTCCAACGACGACTGTATTTTTCTTTAACAACCGTTGAATCGTTGTATTCACTATTAGGACGTCAGTGTCGCCAGGAGATCGATGCGTGACAAAACGTTCTTGCGCAACTAATGGTTTCAGCATATCGCGATCAATTTGCTCTTGTTGTGATAACGGCCTAAATTCTCCACCAACCGAAGATCCAGTCGATGTTTTAGGGAAGGACATAGTTCTTGATAAAGAAAACTATAGAGTGCTGAAAATGACACACTGCTAAGTGAAAGATATTGTTTCGAGTTCATACGGATTATTATTTCATTAACCGTGTATGTATTACAATTAACAGTCAAAAGGAAACAAAAGAAATTCTTGATATTAAGTACTGCTAATATAATAATTAATTTATTTGTCATAACTACATGTCATGTATACAGAATAAAAAACGTATGTTCTAATCTGGTACTCTAACTGCAACAGTGCAATTTTATGTGTTGTTAATTGAAGCCTTTATTTTTTTATACAAAATGAACAATGAAGAACGTTTATTTCAACATGTTTGTTGTTTATGATAACCTGTACTATCTGATATACTTAACTTTTAAAAAAAGGTAATTAAAAACGCGCGTACCCGATGCGTGACTTAGGTGTTTATTAAATGTTAACCCTACATATAAGAACTTGTAATTGTAAAGGGCATTTTAACGTCCCCCAGTTTTACGATTCAAATCTTAGCAGGGGACAGCTTACCGATTAACTTACAACCTACCTTCAATAAACACCCATGCTTTGCCCAGGATTTGAATCCAGAGCCTCCCGCACCCCAGATCGGCGGCGCATAAACCGACTGCGCCACGGGAGGTCGGCAATACGAAGAACCTTTGTTTGGCCTACGGTAAGTAATAACAAAACAAAATAAACATAAATGGGAATATTTGCATGCATTAGTATTGTTTGTGTGAAAAACTCGTGATACCAATTGTTGATAGCGTGAACAAAGAGCATATTGGACTCAAGAACTTTTTACATCACCTTCAAACCGCTATTAAGGGAAAACTATCTCTTCTAGGAAAACCAATTCAATCGTAGGTATTTAAATTCTCTTCGAATTTTATTAAACATTTGTTACTTTAAAGGCAATATTAATAAATTAATGTCAAAAAATGTTCTTTGTACATTTTTTATAGTGTAGAGCAGCAAGCACACTTGGGATCCAATACGAATTTTCATATAACTAAAATCATTTCTCTGCGGCTTTTTCCGTAGTTTAGTCGATTTTATTTCTAAAGTGCCTGGACTAAAAGGGTAGAGCGAGGAATCTTGGACTGCTTTTAGGCCCTTCCTCCCCCACAGCCAGTCGTTTGGTATGGTGTCTTGTCATGAGTCATGTCTCTTATCCACCACCCTGTTGTATCTGAGGCCAGCCTCATTTCCCAGGTTTCTTTGCCAGGTCTTCGTCATTCGGATACGTAGTCGTTATCCATTGCCAAACTGATTTCTTTCTTCATTCTTCGTACGTCTATTAAGAAATGCCAGGTTATGTTTTAGTGTTTGGTTCTATACTTCTCTCCTGTGGCGTGACTGTCTCCGTCTGCAATCCAGTTACCTTTATCAACAAAGGAGCCCCGGTGGCTGAGCGGCTAGACTGCATGTCTCCCACCAAGGCAAAACGGGTTCAATCCCCGGCCGGGTAACTCCCGGATTTTCGCAAGTGGGGATCGTGCCGGATGATGCTGCTGGTCGGCGGGTTTTTTCGGTGATCTCCGTTTCCCTCGCCCTTGCATTCCAGTGCTGCTCCATTCTTACCTCATTTCACCTTCATCAGCTCTCAAGACCTCGTTGTTAAGAGCCACTCAAATCTCTTAACTCCCAACTCAACTTTACTAATATACTCTTCAAGTTCGGTATGCTACAAACGCGTAGGTTAAATCATGACATAATGAGTCCGGTCCCTCTTCTCGTTTGTTTAACTGCTTTCTATCTTACAGACATGCCGAGTAGGGGGGGGGGGATGTTCCTAGGTTCCTCAACATCTAACCAATGAACTGAACCTTCTTATCAAACTGTTCGTAAAAAAATCGTGTAAATATTTTTATGACTTCATGTTGGACGGATTCAAAAGTTATGTTCGAGAATTCCATGCCCTTCCCTTATCAAACACGCTATGTGTTGGAACTGCGGGCACTCCTGGACCACGTGACAGCTGAGGTCAGCGGCGAGACAGCATGGGTCAGAGGTGACCGCATAGGGTTGGCTCTGGGGACCATTAGAGGGTCTGGCATCTGCAGGGCTGCCAACTGTTCCCGCTGGGAGAACTGGGGCAGCTCGGCAGTCTCGCCCCCCTTCCCCGAATCACTCGCCGGGACCCCGGGCACCAAGGCAACATTCCGTATTTCTTTCAGGAAAAACACCTGGGAAGGGAAGTATTTTGTGAATAGGAAGGAGGGGATGTGAAAAAAAAAATGTATTACCTCAGCTACGTACTGGTGAATTAACATTTTACGTTAAAAATAATATATAAGGTCACATGCCTATTGAGTCTAATATATCGACTGTTTCGGTTCTCATTAAAATCAGGCATATTATCCTGTGTCGTTTAGTGGCGTAACGCTCCTGGATTGTGCGTAAGAATTCTTCAATTTGAATTCCTTCCCCTCCAATAGAGGTCGTTATACAGTAATTCAGTGGACTATCTCTTACCATGTATTTCAGTGGAGTCACAATTCTGTTCATAGCTCTAAAGAAACCTTTCTACAATGGCCGTCTGTATTAAAATCATCACTATTTTTAGACTAGTATTTTTCAATTCGTCATAACTAACAGAAGAATGGAGAGTATGTGTTAATGGTGATACACTGTCGTTTACATTGTAGGCCAAATATTAAAAATACTTTAGCTCTGCTTGCAAATGATTATGGTCTATGTCATGTAAAAACTGGCAGTGTGTGTTGGCATTTGTCATTTTTATCTGCTCAATGTGGTGAGTGCAAAAATATTGACTGTGCGAAAATCAAAGTCAATTGTTGAAAGATCCTTTAGTGCTATGAACAGAACAATTACTCAAGTGAGAAACAGGCTAGGAGATACTTTACTGATTTCGTTACATTTACTGTCTAAAATAAAAGTTTGCACGTATGTAGGGTTTTCGTTTACAACATATCTACTAAACAATTATATTATTTTTGGAATCTCCTAGAGGGGCGAAGGATAATTTTTTTAATTCCTGGGATGATTTAGGGGGGGGGGGAAGTTGTTACCTCCCGCCAGCCTCTAAAAGAAACCCCGGTTACCTCCTCCACACAAGTCCCTTTCGGACACCGATGTTCCCGGGTTCGATTCCCGGCCACGGCCGTTTGCACACGCACCTATAGTTTCGATGTTGGGCACGGCACCAGACTAGGACTACATGAATATCTCTGTATTTTAATATGGGAGTCTTGCACACTGTATCCGAGAGTGTTGACTCCGTCAGAATTATCGGCCCGACACAGTGCTTCCTTACAGGAGCATGCGAACACGTTCCGACATGCACATCGGAATAGACCACCTGCTTATTTGTCGCCGAAGGAGGGGGGAGGGAGGAGTTTAGTGCTCGTATTTCAAAGTGTGTACAAAGCGAAAGTAGGCGAGCATTGTTGCTTGTTAAGTGTGTGATACTTCTGAAATTTGCAGAAGACCTATGCGTTATATTCATTATCGGATATATATATATATATATATATATATATATATATATACATATACATATATAGAGATATATATATATACATACATATACATCACTTTATAAACATGACTGATACGTGTTTCTTCCTATTTATACTACAGTCTTCAAACAGCTGCCCCTTATAGGGTGAGAAACTGCCGCACACGTTAGCAAAATGGCTTCATTGGCCAGCAACATTGGCAAGCACTGTTCACCAATCAGTGACTGGTATCTTACTAGTCAAGTGGCAGCCCAGCCAATAATGTATCTTTCTCAGCCTGCAATAGCCAATCAGACTTAAGGTGCTCTCTCAGAGCCCCGCACAATCAATCAGTGAATGAATAGGTTTACATCAAAGGACCCCCGGCGCTATTTTACTTCTGTGGAATTATCTGCTCTGTTGAACTAACGAGAACTGTGCTGATGTTCTTATAGGCTCGTACACAAAACAGAGATTTCGTACGTTTTCAGTCGATATAAAGGGCAGCATTGGTGTGGCGGTTACAGTGGAGTGGTAAAAATAGATATCTGGGCGGCTCTTAACAACGAGGTCTTGAGAGCTGATGAGGGTGAAACGAGATGAATATGAAGCGGCGGCGTAATGACAGGGCGGGGAAGACGGGAGATTCTCTAAAATAGTCGCCGATCAGCGACATCATCCGGCACGATTCCCACATGCGCAAGTCCGGGAGTGACTCCACCGGGAATCGAACCCGGATCGCCTGAGTGGAGGGTGGGTAGTCAGGTCACTGCACCACCGCGGCCCCTAGTACAGCTGCTAGAGCGCTCGCCCCTCTACAAGGCGAACCGAGTTCGATTTCCGGTGGGGTCGCCCCCGGATTTTCGCACATGCCGTACGATGCCGCTAGTCGGCGTGTTTCCTTAGCGAGCTCTGTTCCCCCTACTCTTGTTTTCTGCCGCTTCTCCATTTGCACCTCGTTCCACCCTCATCGGCTCTCAATATCTCATTGTTAAGAGCTGTCAAAATATCTCCACTCCACTCATCAGTCGCTCTAAAATAATGTAATTCAGTTAAGCATGCACTTCGTAAATGATTGCGAATGTGTAACAAACCTGCCAAAAAGGATATAATGTCATGTTACCTGGTCAATGGGTAACTGAATACTCACCGGGGACAGCATACAATGTAGAAATAGATGAGGCTCAGGTAAACAAAGGCCTACAGATCCACTAATTTTTACAGTCCCTTTTAGGTACAGACCGGAGCCATTCACGAATTGAATGACCTGTGGGCTAGACTCCATATTAGTTTGCATACTCACACAGATATTAAATGCTCATTGACTGCGTGCTTCCACAATGAAAGGCCGTGATTGGAGCTGCATTTGTCTGCCAGCTCACAGTCCTGGAGAAGGTGCCAAATTTTTGAACTCTAACTTAGCCCGATATGAATACGCGAATTTTTCACGAATCTACTTATACGATAAGTGAAAACTGTCATTGGTTAATGGTAAATCGAATATTATTACTCTTCTTTCTTCCCGTTAAGTGTATTTAAGCAAACCATAAAAATTGAACATTGCTATTTAAGTAATGACGATTATCATGTGTCTGTCAATAAATCAACACTGAAGAAGATTTTACAGGAATGTAGCTGCTTCGCGGTTAAATCAAACAAATCAACCTTTGAAACAATACTTGCCCTCGACTGCATGCATTTTATCGTACACGCTGACTAGCATACTCTCTTTACAGTTGGTAGCAATGCAGTAAAAGTGGGCCCATACTTTAACGTGGTTCTGAACGTGCGTTTTTTTATATTTGTGTACAGTGAATAAATGTATTTTTTTTTGTATAATCCACGTAAGAGAAAGGAGAAAGTATTATAATATTGTAAGCATGTTTACATTTCTAGCATTTTTGAAGGTCACCAGAAAAGTTCTTAAAGTACTCAAATAAACGCGGACAGCTTCTGAATATGATATTATGTATCATATAATGCATACAGAACTAAAGGAAAACAATTTCAGTGGGCACCAACTTTAAAATTACAGTTTAAACAATACGTAAATGCTAATAACTTATTTTCGAGTGTACTGCTCTCAGTGTTTACATAAACAGTGTGTGGGACGTAAATGACCGCCATAAAAGTTTATCGCATTTTACATTTTAAGAGATCCAATAGACAAAATCCAAGAAAGGGCATTAGTACGTAACTCTTTTTAAGGGGCGTCAGAAGTGTGTGTTGGAAGGGCCATAGCCCCCCCCCCCCCTTCCCAAAAGTCGAGTTGTAGCGGAGTTGAGAGCCCCTCCCCTACCACTGAAAAATATATTCATCGCAACTGAAAACAGAATACTTAGAAAGATTCGAAACATTAGGTCCCTTTACATTTTTATCTTCCTTAGAATTGTGTAGCAATCTCTCCTGAGAGGTAATGACGCGTACTAACGCAACTGCTCTCAAGACACCGATGTTAAGAACCGCTCTAAACCCCTACACTCTCCACCTCACAAGCGCGACTCGAGTGTAATTCCGATTCCGTATCTGGCAAACGTAAGCGCCTAGAACAATGTAGGCGTTGTACCTTGATCAGGCCAGCTAATATTATACCAAAAGGTGCTGACAACTTTCGGATCCGCAGTATAAATTAGCAGTGTAGTTTGTGATATATATATATATATATACACACACACACACACACACACACACCTGGGTTTAAAATCTGTGCTCTCGACATCACCTGTATTGTGAAATGGATCAGCAAACAAGAATGATGATCTGGCAGCGATGTTTGTAGTCATGATTATCAGAAAATCAAGACCATTCAAATTTTATAGTGTAAGCGAATACAATTCGGAGTTTAAGAATCAGATCCGTTCAATATAAGTTGTCCATTTCTTACGTTTGTACAATA
This sequence comes from Dryococelus australis, assembly GCA_029891345.1. NCBI lineage: Eukaryota > Metazoa > Arthropoda > Insecta > Phasmatodea > Phasmatidae > Dryococelus > Dryococelus australis. The sequence goes on from CM057000.1 coordinate 76,424,783, forward strand.
ATGGTCTATTTTTAGCCTTAAACACGGCGTTATATATCGTATTGAAAATATTCCAATTTACAGAAGAATTTGTGACGGTCTGTTCGGGTTTAGCTACGACACTGCAGGCCGAAATGATAGTCAGTCTTAATGACCGAAATGATGCAGCAAAAAAAGTGTCACTTATATGTTTTATTTTGTATTCAATAAATAGGTTCATTGTTCTCAAGGGCTCTGCCTGCAACCGCGGGGTTCGAATGGGGAATCAGTGCTAAGTAAATTGCTTCTCAATGCGTTAGTTTTAAAGATAAACGTTCCAAACAAAAAATACTTATTCAGCGTGATTTTATCAGAGAACACTGCCGCGTAAAAATTATAAAAATAAAAAAAGTGTTAATTTATATTATTGTAGAATGTTAAACGTAGATTTTTATGTTAAATTATGAACTGCATATTTTTAATTTATATTTTTTTAAAGTGCCAACATTTTTTAAGATATCACTTAGAATACTTTTTGTTTGAAATAGTTATCTGTAAATTAATGCATTGAGAAAAAATTTCTTTATTATTGATTTCCCATTTAAACTCTGTGGCTGCAAGCGCTATAGGCAGAGCCCTTAAGCAAGTAGTGGATGTGTAGTCTGGAAAAAGCGAGGCGGATTTTGAACATATTTAGAAGAAGCTTAGAAAAGAGGGTCATGAAGAGAACCTACAGTTAGACATTCCTTGTACCCTACGATTCAGAATCCATATCCGCCTCAGGAATTGGGGGGAAAACGGGAGGCAAAGTACCGCTAGATCATATCAAAGAAAACACCCACCTGCGTAAAAACTCATCTCTTGTAGACTAGCTAAAGAACAAGTCGCATACATCAGTCAGGTATCGAACAACTTGTCAAGTTTGAAACTGCCTTCTTAGAGCACCAGGGGAAGATATGTCTATCTACAGATCAGCTGGAAAGCATTCTCCATATAACACGAGACTGACTTAAAACCCAAGTATGTTGGCAGTACAGATGAAAATTTTTCAAGTGCCATCCATCTAGCTTTGAAGAATGTAAAGCAGTTCGCTGCTACATTACACGCTCTACTACATGAAGCTGAGTGTCTTTTAATTCTCCTTTTGGTAGTACCAGCCACATTTGTGTATTGTGAAAGGTCTTTCAGCGAACTCAGTCAACCATTTTACAAACGTTTCGTCTTCTACAAACACATGTGACGGGTGACCCGTCACCGCAGGTATGTGATTAATTTCCAACTTGCAAAACAAAGTAAAAACACTCTCAAAACTAGTGGGTTGTGACCACGTAGCACACGCCCTCGAAAAGTACTTACTGTGTCTGCCTGGTAACCTGTTGAATTGTGCAGCGAACGGCCCGTTACGCACGAACTTTCTCACACGTTGAGTCGAGGTTTCAAACTTTCCGGTGTGGCTTGAAACACTAACAAAATAAAACTGTGATGTTCTTGCTAGCTTCACTTTGCTACAAAATTCTTTAAAATATATGAGGTACCGGGAAATACTGTTAATATCTGTGCATATTTTTCACGTGCAGCAACAACAAGGCCAGGCAAAGAAGTGTGCAGAGGACTGATGTTTCAGAGATTCGTCGTAGGAGCGCAGCACAGGCGACGGCAAGCTTGGCAACCAGATTGGGATGGTGCGTGCGCCGTCGAAAACGTGACGTTTCGTTACGTTATTTCCGGCATGTTGGTCAAGAGGACGGAAGTTGAGGGCATATTGTAATCTTATTGGGTGTTTTAAATATCGTTGTGTTATAGCCACTAAGGGAAATTGGTGTCCGCTGTGTCGGTCACCATAAATGGTAACGTTTTCTGCCATTGGCTGTGAATCACTCGAACCCTCCCAGGAGTAACTGAAAGTCCCAACGATTTCTTAGAAAAACGTTTTTTTTTTTTTTTTAGGGGAAATTAATTTTATTGGTAGCGCAAGAGGGCGGAACGGTGTATTTAATGCCGGTACGCGCTGCTCTCGAGGTCAGTTCAGCGACCTCAAGGGAGCAAGCTTCTACCATTAGATAAGTAGCACTTTATTTGAACCACCAATGTAGGCTACTAAAGCGAACAGTTCACTTACGTCACTTTGACGCTAGGCAGGGGCCATAATGGCCGGAAAATATTTCAAAGTTTTAAATGTTGCGGAATGTTGGCCTTTTAGCCAAAAATCCAATACTGTTACCTTTGTAACCAAGTTTTAGTGGCTATATCGTCACCGAGACGTAAAGTGGTGGTGACCACTAGAAACCATTGGTAAACTTTTGCAACCACTTGTAAACTTTTTCAAACACTTGTAAACTATTGTAAACCTTGGTAAACACTTGTAAACTTTTGTAAACGTTTGCCAATAATCGTTGATTATGGTCTCAGCTTTTGGTATCAAGTAGGAGCTATGCCAAACTCCTTGTTTTTACGACATCTTTAAGAGAAACATTGCAAAGTTTGGGGCTTGTGCAAAAATCATATTTACCCGCTTAGCAGTTGCTCCCATCCACTTGGGATTGCGAGTAAATTAAGATATAACTATTGTTTGATGACCAGTATTGTGTTACCAAAAGGGGTTTTTCGTGATGTAGGAATTAAAAATGATGTAATAATGTCAATGATAAATGTATGTGCGACAGGAAAAATAGCCACCATTTGTAACTATGGTAATTTGGGGTCACCTCCTCAATATATTTTGTGATGGCCCTTTGCAGTTTGTATTTACTGATTAATATTGCCAGTAAGGTACATACATATAACCTATATGAAAAATGAATAAGTAGTAGCTGAATAACAGCGAAAGTATTGGTACCTGAATTTGGTTGCATTTTATTCTATATTTTTGGTAACCTGGGTTTTATGTAAATTTTTTAAAGTATTAACTGTCATATATGGGATAAGAAAATAACAAGGTTACCCTTCCATATGAAATGTAAAAAAGATAATCAATGAAGTTTTCCATGAGTAATGTTAGTAAAATGTGAATGAAAAGAAAAATTGAAAAATTGGAGGGGAAAAAAAAACACACTTCTGTGTTTCTATTACAAATCGTTTCAAACATTTAACTACCGCTACACTGTACAGAAACATAGTTTTGCGTGGCTTTTGCCATTATTAGTATTCTGATTGGTTTTGTTAGGTCTTATCCTGCCTGCTTGGTTTAGCACGCAGCAAGGTCAGACCCGTTTGGAAGAAACTTGGAGAGCATGAATTAAAGAAGTTTTCCCTGACCTTATGTCGAGGACTCAATAAAGAAGGAAAACTTTTGACTGCCGGTATCGGCACAGTTTCTAATTATTTTGCAAACATTGCATTTGCTCAAAAACTTTCAACTATAGTCAATTCACTATTATTTCCAAGTATTCTGAAAGTTCTACTATTGAGATATTCCGTTGCCTCATGCGGATGAAACTTAATTAAGTCTACAATATTACACCAAAGAGACAACGCACTGTATTTATACGCAATCAGTTAAAACATATTTTGCACAATACGCGCTCAAGCAGTGCTTACTAGGCACTGCTTGCGGCGTATTTTCCCTTGAGTTCATATTCTAATTAATTATGAATGAAAAACTATAATTTACAAAAGAAATATAAATTAAGTTACAATTTAAAACAAATAAGATAATTTTATGTTGACAGAAGTACAAAACCCATGTGATACATGACATATTTAGGAAACAACCTAATACGTCATACATGGGGTGATTTTTCAAATGTTTGATTAATAAAAATTCACGATACCGCGAATTGAGTACCTATACAACCTGAATATAGTTTTTTTAGCACATTAGATTTATGTTCTTACCTACTGTCCAAATGAAAATAGAAAATAAATTATAAAAAAATTACCATTCACATTTGAACATACGAGAGTAAGGCAGACAGTAAGTTTCCTTATTTTTGTAGGTAAACGGTTTAAGATAGGTCAAGATACAAAGCACGTCTTTTTTCTGCGACATTACTTTTTTATAGGACAAATTACCATTTGCCATAGCTTGAAATGAGGTCCTCCACTCCCTGACGATAGACAGTGGCGTCCTACTCATTGAGCCATTTCACTACTTCATATTTTACTTCGTCGTCACTGAGAAATCATCTTCCCAGTGGATTTTTCTTCATGTTGCCAGATAGATGGAAGTCCAAATGTGTCCTAGTCCAGGCTGTCGCCCGCGGCACAACCTGGCATTGGCAGTGTGTTCCCCCCTCCGCCGGGGCCACGGTGGCTCAGTGGTTAGCCTGCTAGCCTCCCACCAAGGCGACCCGGGTTAAATCCATGGCTGGGTCAGTTAGGATTTTCGCACGTGGGGATTGTGCCGGACGATGCCGCTGGCCGGTGAGTTTTCTCGAATGTCTCCCGTTTACCACCGCCTTTGGACTCAAGCGCTGCGCAATACCCACCTCGCTTCACGCTTGTCGGCTCTCAAGATCTCATTGCTAACAGACTGCGCCAACCGTCATATTAATATTTTATTTATTTCTTCCTGATTCAAGTTTAGGAGAATTTATTTGAAAATGTTATAATAGATGTTATTAACTATCAGGTACCAAATCTGCACAGAACGATGAAATGTAATGCTTCTGCAGTGAAACATTTTCAGTCCTGACTCTGATATTCATGTTATCACACTGAAACTTATAATTTATGTACAAACTTCTTAAGAGCCACCCAACTCTCTTTCTCCCGCCATACCACAACCTTCTACGCAGCGCTGGACGACGACGTAGTACCGCAGAGTAGACAAGCGCACAGAGACGGCGGTTCCTTCGATGTGGTAGTAGCCATTCTCTGATTGGCTGCGGGGAACCCTGGAGGCGGCCTTGCGTTTGACCAGCAACAGCGTACTGCGAGATCTTCCCGTATTGGCTGCACTGCATGCTAACATGCACGCTGATTGGCAGACGGGTGGCGCACCGACATGAAGCTAGACAGTGACGCCAATATGGCGGCGTGTACGGCCGGGGTTCGCTGTACAAGTGGCTGTTTCACCTCTGTATTCTTATGTACTCTGCGTGTAGTAGCACAGTCACCAGTCAGAGTGTAGCCCGCTGCACGCGACTCTCAACTATACAGGTGAACATACGGCACAACAATGTACGTCTCGTGCGCGCGCAGGTACCTAACATGGACTCGACCATGACCAGCACAACTATATATCAAACTCAGATTGTTGACAATAAGAATAGCTTTTGTTTACATTTGAATTTCCAGCAGATTAGCCCTTTTGCGAGAGTAAAAGTACTTCGTCTTTCATTTGGTCGTCTTTGGAAAATCGTCGGCTCCGTAGATATTTCTTCTTCATTTTGTCAAACAGATTAAAGTCGGCAAGTGCAGTACGGTGGAGGGGGGAATGAGTGAAGAGAGTTGGACGGCTCTTAAAATCGAGGTCTTGAGAGCCGATGAGGGTGATTGAGGTGAGTATGGAGCAGCGCTGGAATGAAAGTACGGGGGAAACGGGAGATCCATGAGAAAACCCGCGGACCAGCGGCATCGTTCGGCACGATTCCCACGTGCTCGGAACAGACCCAGCAGAGAATCCAAACCGATTCGATTTGGTTGGTGGGAGGCGAGCAGTCTGACCACTGCAATACCGCGGCTCCGGGCTGGAGGGGGTAAGCGATAGAGTGTACGCGCACACATTGGTGGGTGATGGAAGTATTCGCAGCGTAGAACCATGGAAGTCTGTGCTGGCCGTGATCACTACACATACGTAGACATAAGTGGGCAGTTGTTATTGCTACGCATGAACATTTCCATCCATCTGTTTTCAACATAGCATCATAACTTACTGCTCTCGTCTACCTTGAGCTATTCTCCGCGTTTTATGCCAGTGGCGATAAGGGCGACACTGCAAAGCAGGCACTTAAAGCGTTTAATATTCAATCCCATCCAATTATGGAAATGGCTCTAAACTAAAGTGTTTTGAAATGCAGCCTATAGTAGAAACTCTTTTCGCAAAATATGTAAGTGTCCCTAGCTAAGGTTATAAGTGAAAATAAGTTGTCTTTTTTGCAAGCTCAGAATTGTTAACAAAATTGTAAGGAAATTTTGGTTCTGTTACTTAATAAGGAATTATAGCTTGTTGCTTTCAGTAACCTGACTTCGTCCAAAGACCTGGGCATTTTTGTCTGAATTGCTACACCGCGTACTGCGAGAGATTCGCTTTTCATTAGACTGCCGTTTATGACGAGGAAGTAGCGAGATGTTGATCGGTGAACGGCTTGCACCATGTTGACAGCTAGTGAGGTAATTGTCCTGGTGTGTGCGACTACAGTTCGAGGTATAAGCGGGTTTACATTTATGTACTCTCGAGTACCGCGAAATTATTAAAGAGCATAAACTTGGCGTATCGAGTGAGGTGTTGGCTGGGCTCTGCAATTGCAAGCATGCTCGAGTATCAGCTCCTAGCTGATGCCCTCGTGATTGTACCCCAGAGCAGATAGCATTGCATTCCGTGCTCTTCCTTTGATGAAAATTAGTAACTGGCTCTATGCGTCCTTGAGGGAACGTTTAGTAAACTACCTTGAAATATTTCAGTGGAATTTCTCGGCAACTAAACATTATATACGAATAGCATTTGAGGCTCGCGCCTAGCTGGCGCCTGGACTACACTGCAGTGTGTTTCTAATACTCGTTTTTGTACGAATCTATTAGACGCGCTTCCAATGTGTCTATCTACCAAAAGAGCATACGCATCATACGAAGGCTGCTGCGTGCTTTCGACACGTATCGCATTTCAGAGTACTCCTAATCGGCTAAAAACGTATTTTTCAAGGCACTGTGTCTCAAAATATACACATCAGATAGATACAAGACTACTCAAGTGCCTTGCATTGAAACTTCCTACAGAATTTTCAACCAATAAAACAATAGGTTCGCCGCTAAAAGTCTCATAGCTACATGCAGCGCGGAGAGAACATTGCACGTCAGTTCAGAGCCTTGCGCTTAGCGACGATGGCCCACTTGATGCGCGTGGCAGTTTCGTTTTTATTGACCCCGCTCTTAACACGGGAAAAATCGCTAGGAAGGCAGGAGCCTTAAGAAATGTTTCACGCACGAAAGGAAATATATATATATATATATATATTTTTGTTTCTAATGTGTATTTGTCTAATGTCTACTTTTTACAGCCACCACTTTTTAGTATTATCATTTTTAATTTAACCAACGCCGGGAAACACTGTCAAAAACAACACTTTTATTTGTATGGCTATCCTGCGTAATTTCCTTCAAGGAAAACAAAAATTACTATGTTGCATCTGTAGCTTAGTCCAATGGCTGTTGTCGTTAGTAATTATATCTTACTCTTAGAGATCTTATTTGCGAAAAGTTCAGTTTCCCGGGAATGCACAGTGAAGCGTTGGGAAGAAAAATTAGAGGAGGGCGGGGGACAGGGGCTTCGAAGTTCTTCCATAGTATCATATGTGACCTTGGTTCGTTTCAAATTTTTTATTAGATATTGTGCGTAAGGATGTTTACAAAAGAGTTGAATGAACCGCGGGGCACCTAGAGACACTGCTAGTACGTGGCACGCTGTGTGGAGTTAGGTGCAGGCTCCGCACAGAGCCACTGTAGCTGCAGCGGGCAAGTCTGGAGCCCGCTCGCGTTCATTTGCTCTCCGACCTCCGCGCCGCGCCGGAAATAACAGTCTCTTTCACTCGGCGGCGCCACGCAATTAGCACCGCTAATTAAACTGCGCTGCGCCAGCCCGCCAAATTATTTGTTGATTACGGGCGAGTGAGGCTGGCAGCCCTGCTGATAGCTCGCACCCAGCGACCCTCTATTTGCGCTTTCTTTTATCCTTCAACACGCCGCGCCCTCGCCACTTTTACACTTCGTATTTTTTTTTGCTTGTTCACAGTCGATTGAAAAGGAAAACGTACGAAGTTAACCGACCCTCCATTACCTACACCCGCTGCCTCCCCTAGTGGTCGAGTGTAATTGTACCGCGCTTATTGAAATATCGCATCAATTTCGCGAGTAATTGCACACCACTCCGCAATAAATTAATAGCGCACGATAAAAAATCCTTCCTGAAATTATTTATTTTTACGTTTTTAATTTCATTACTCAATTTTTAACGTATGAGTTCAACTGCCTTCGAAAAGCATTAATTATACGCAGTTCGTTATGAGATATACCACTAGGAAAAGTTTGTATAAATATTATAACGGGCAATGGGTTTGTGCTGTGCCTGGTATGATGGACTATGAGATATAGAAGTAAATTCTGAAACACTTCCGTCAAAGTACACACATTAGCAAATAATAATAATAACAACTTACGCAGTGGAGTGTGCAGAAAAGTTAATGTATGGGTATTTTTGAGAAGAATACATCCGATTGTATTCCAGGCTAGCTTCAATAATTATAATTATGTTAATGTTCCCCGTGAAGTACTGTTTGGAATGAAATAATTATTAGCTGTTATTTTGAAAATATGATATTGGCAAAGTATAGAGCATAAAGGGCAATTATCAAGACATGTAAAACCAATATATATAACACTATAAAATAACATGAAGCAAATAGTCAGTGGCATACTGTTGTTAATACTATACAATCCAAACTGAAGCATGTATGTAATTTATACCGATGGCAAATTAAAGAATTAGTTGTTTTGTCTGAAATAGCACTTTAATACCAAGTTAGAAAAGCCAAAAAATTCGTTTGGTTTGCACATAATGTGTAAATTTCATTGTAATAGTGATGCTGCTGATATAATTACAGTCAGTTCTTAATAATTACATATATCTAGCTTCCACCTTTTTACAAATTTCATTTACGGTAACACTGATCGTGCGTACCTCGAGGTCTCCCTGAGAGTCGAAAACGATATGTTAATTTCGCAAGTAGCTGAGTAGTAGTTGAAAAATCGCAGCTGCTGAGATAACGGAACACGAGAAAAATAATTATGTTCTGCAACGCATGTATCTCGCTGAAGCGGTTTCACTAGCACGTAACATTCAAGCGAGAATGGTTCAAGTGACCGGGATTGAAGACGCTACTATCCGATGACGTCATGTCCACCATGACATGACATAGGGATCGGCTTCTCGTTCCAGCATTAACAATTCAAAGGTACCCGATAAAACTGCGTCCCAGGACCACATTCTTTCACTATAAGAAAAATATTAACACTGAGCGCCTCTTGCTAACGCTGTCTGATCCCATCCTTATGATGAAGCCGTGTTTCGATTTTTCTTTCGGCAGCTATGGCAATATGTGCGTTGGTATTATTAACGAAAGCAAATGACTTTCTATTATTTCCATACTATCGATACTCGAGTCTCTCTCGAACGTACTCCTCAAGGTGTTAAATTTTTTAGACTACTTAATTATTATAAATGTTTTCTGAGTGTTCGGTGCAAAGTGTACGAATAGGAATTAAAGTAACATATTCACATTCCTAACAAGTTCACGTTTTTATAGACTGTTCACGGCAAAGTGAGCACTTCTGAGGCCCTAGTTACGTTTTCCTTTCAGCCCTCTTTTACCCTTGAACCATTTTTCAAAATACATATTGCTATGTAAGTAATAAATATATTGTGTACATCCACCGCACTCGGAAGTTAACGTCTTAATGCTAAAATAAAATACATTTACTGACTATTATTCCAAATGAGAGGGCTTTCAAAAGTGCTCACTTTACCGTGAATAGCCTATACTTAAGAGTTGCTTGAATAAAGTTATTGGATTTACAGCAATATTGAAATAACGCAGACAGAAAAGTAGACTTGTATAATGGCTTTTAAAAGTACTCAATTAATGGAGAACAGACTGCATAAGAAAAACTAGACATGAATTTGTATGTTGTGGAAGACGGAGGGTTCTTCGGCTCCCGTGAGATATGTTCGTTTGTTTTTAACTACTGCCGGACTCTGATGGAGTCGTGCGCGCCGCGAGCGACACAGCTTTTGAAAGTTCGACACGTATGTGTCACGCACGACTGCACAATGAACTGTCGACTTTCCTGCCGATGCACCGCGCCTAGAGGTGAAAGCGATAAAGGCTGTTCGCTGTAAAGTGAGCACTTTTTAAATGAACATGTGAAAAATGTCACTGTCCAAGGCTGCATATATTTTAACTGGCACAGTGGCTGCCACTGGGCGTCCAGTAAAGTTGACAGAGGCGGAGAGAAAGTATTTCCACGTGTGTTAATGTTAAATTTCAAGTGTTAATGAAACATTTGTGAATACTGAAATAATTAATTTTACTTTTGTTTTTTTTAAGGCATATAAGTGTAACAATAAAATCATTTGTAAAATATTTGCTTTTTTTTAAACAGTTACAGTTGCCCGTGATCGACGCACGAATAAAGTGATCATCCTTACGACAACGTTAATTTTACATATGGTAGAAGAATACATAATGTGCATACGAGTCGATTTTAAGCAGGGCTTACGAAGGTGCTCATTTGACCGTGAACAGCCTATCCGCGTGCGTAAATGATCTAATTTGAGTTGAAAAAAACACCACCTTGTAGCTGCGTCTGTAACTATTAAAAAAAATTTAGTTTTACAGTCATATTGGAAACTACAATGAGGTAATACTCGTTGGCATTTTCTAATCTTTGTTCGCACGTGGGATCGTGCCGGACGATGATGGTCGTCGGCGGGTTTTCTCAGGTATCTCCCGTTTTCCGCCGTCCCTGCAATCCTATGATGCTCTAAACTCACCTCCCTTCATCCTTATCAGCTCTCAAGCCCTCGATGTTAAGAACCACCAAAATCTCCCCACTCCACTATAATCCTCGTATACTCTTATGTGTATTATTTGTCAGATAAGTTACGTACATTTAAATTTGTCAGTTAGTAATGGCTAGAGATTATACCAGTTCGTGTCAGTATCGTCATTTTGTCTTTTGTTGTTACTACACTCAGAGCTCATTCTCCTTTTCCACTCAGCACTTGTAATCAGGCCACATGGATGGAAAATATTTACAACTGATTGAGAGCCGTATTAGGCGTGTCGTATGGGCAGAGGTCAAACGACGCATGCGAAGCTAGAGTATGTCATTGTGACGCATGTCCTGTTATTGAATTTTCTCTTGAAAAGAGCTTGAATCTCTCATTTTAACTAAAAAACTGCGATATCTGTTCATTGCTGACAATCGCAAAGTCTACGAGTCGAACGAAGTATGCCAGAACTACGTATTTAATGAAGAGTGTATGTTGATGCGCGCGCACTTAAACATCACCAAGCGTGTGTTAAACACATGGGCATTCGTGCGCGAATTTCGCACATTCCCTTCGCAGCAGTCTACACTTCTCAATTCTTAACATGCTTGGTACACAGACTTCTATTTATTCGTTGCTGCCATAAAGAGAAAATTCTTTTATATTCTACTTCTTTGCATGAGATTACAGTCACAATTTTTCTTCCTGTTCGTTACTGGCTAAGTAGTCATCCAGGCGTTTCCAAACACTTGTCCAACTTTGAAAGTAACACACGAGCAAACATTTCTGAAGTCTAACCTGAGTACCGTAGTGTTGCGCCATCATGTGTTGTATAGGGAAGTGTGATGGTAATAATATGTGGCTTTCCAGCTTTTACTTTTGTTGCCTTTTCTTCAGGCGCGAGCGCTCGACTCCTGTTGTACCTTCTGCATGCAGCGCGTTGCTGTTCGTCCAGTTGCAACGCAAAGTGTGGCAGGTGCACAAGAGTAAATTAATGTGTGATTGGTTGAAAATGATGTATTTGTACCTTTGTTTACAGTTGGTGGTCTATTGAAGAGAGCACTGAAACCGGGTCTGACGCCTCTAGAAAAGGGGATGGGGTGCTGGAGAGGTTGCTGACCAGTATATAAGGGGCACGTTTTTGGGGATCTAGGAAAAAACCAAAAGATACGAAAGAAAAGCATAAAATTATTAAAATATTAAAATAAGAAAGCAAGATTATTATATTCTAGGCTACAAGGCCGATTTATTTAGGTTCAAAAACAATTAACAAACGATGCCTTTCTGGAGGGTGATGTAGGTACGCCAACTACACTGGTTAACCATAGCTTTGATTAGTTCTGGCAACATTTCTGGTACACAGAGCGACAGAAAAGTGTACTTATTACATGTAACTTTTTTCACAAACGACCCATGATGAAATGACCGGAGAATAAGAGCAGGTCAACCCATGACTTACAGTGCTGAAAGGACTGATGATGAACAAGTTGGGCTGTCGATGACAAGCGACTCGGGTTGTAGAGACTCGCCGACATACTACACGCGAGTTTAACTAGCCACTTAACAAAAACAGTACAACATGTTATACATACATCACTAAACTTACAACATGCCAGTCGGGTGACTGGTGGGGAGCTTCACTTCCTCGTCGATAACGCCTACATATAAATTTACTAAAAGAGCAACAGTGGTTAACAGCTATAAATACGGTCCTGGAGCACAGCTAAAACAAACACAGCAGCCCACCGCCGAGTCAATGATTTGACCCAAGTTTTTCGTATTGCAATTAGATTGCAAACCCACTTAACGAGTTATAGGAACTTTGGCTCCTAGTCTCGTGATGGCACGGCCTTTCAGGGGCGTATGAGCCTTGGAGACTCGGCTGGGAAGGCACGGAGGCAGATGAGTAAGGACCTTCAAAATGAGCTATGGAGGTTGGAGTAAGATGCGGGACTTAATCTCAGGACGCCCAGAGTTGAAATAAGTTTCTGAACTAATAAAAGTGGGACTTAGTTTCTGGATGCCCAGAGAGGGACTAATTCTCTGAATGAGTGAGTGTATAAGTATATGTGGGACTTAGATTCTGGATACCTGGAGTGGGACTTAGTCTCTGAACGAGGCGTAAATGTGGGACTTCATTTCTGAATACCCAGAATAGAACTTAACCTCTGAATTACTTAATGCAGCATTCTGCACTGAGAAGAACGGATTCGGGTCTTAGATATGTGGGGGTACTGGGAGTAGTCGGTGATATAGAACGCTGCGAAAATTTATGAGTATGAATGAATTGGTTTGTAAAACTGAATATTTATGAATATGCAAGAGAACTACCTGCACCCTATGGGTGTACTAGTGAGGGCAATACACTCGGTCCATGCATTTGGATGTTTGTGAGAAAGAGAGAGCACTACCTACATTTGTTGTGTGTATGGTGAAGGCAACACCCTAAGATCTTGGTGGGTGTGTGGCTGTGCATGAGTGTATATGTGCATGAATATTACCTAAACCTATGGTGTATTAGTGAGGACAATACTCTCGGTTCATGCACATGGTTTTGTTGTGAGTGTGTACTACCTAAACCCTATGGGTGTATTGGTGAGGGCAATACCCTCGGCTCCGATCTTTTAGTGTAAAATGGTGATTGTGTAAGAATAAAATGAATACATTTGTGTATTGTGATCAGAAGCCCCTTGTTTTGAAAATAAAAGGCCTCGGTGGCCTTTATTCATATACTGGGATATTGTTATTTTGTTTAATTTGGTATGTTTTCAATATAATAATTTTGCGAAAATATTAGTGAATATTTTAATTAATTATATATATATATATATATTTGTGTGTGTGTGTGTAAATTGGAAAATGTCCAATGATAAAAGAGAAAGTGTGGCCAAAAATTAAAATAGGACAAAAACAAAATTATTGTTATGACATTTGTGTATACACCCATCAATTCTGGGCAGCATATTATTGTAACTATCAAATCACTCTGTTTTTGAAAGGTTTTCTGGTTGATAAGTGCGTCCCATCCCTTCCTCTCTGGGTAGTGCTAGAGGTAGGTAGGCAGACATTGGGAGAAAAATTTTGATGGTTTTGAGAACCATCACAATTTTCTGCGCACTCTGCTGTTTGAATGTTTTCTGACTATCTGCAGATTGAGATGAGTGTAAGTGTATAAGTACTGCAGTTAAAGCATTTTATTTTTCTAATATTTGTTTGTGGTATTATGGCGACAGGTGTGAGGACAGCCTGTGTGCGCAAGTTGAGTAAGGAGAATTTGCATGTGATGCTGAAGGATGCTGGATTGGAGTATGGAGATACAGACACCATAGTTTTTTTGTGGAAGCTCACGAGAAATTTGGTATGGGGTGATGATGACTCTGAGGTATCAGAGGGTGTATCTGCGCCAAATATGGGTGAGCGAGCTCCATATTTTATATTATTGTGTGTTTTAACAAGTGATCTTCAGAATAAATTGCCATGTTTGATGACACTTTGTTTACAGGCAGTTATAAATTTTCTTGTTGAGTTGAGAAAGATAATTAGGCTTAATGTCTGTGAGATGTGAGTAGCATATGTAGCTTTGTTGTTTTGGGTTCCAGAAGCATTGCAATGTATCTTGCAGATAGCTACCAAAGATAAATGGGAACTGACTTATTTAAGTATATTATTAGTAGCGCAAGTCGGGTCTGAGGTAACTATTATGCAGATTCATATGAAAATTCTTTGTATATATCATAAAAACGAGGAAAATATGCAAGACTTTGTGATATATACGATGCAGCTCATGGGTAGCCCTTGTGATGAATGTCATTTGGCTGAAGTTAGTTTTCATGATTTATCTCTTCAATACAGCAGAATTTTTTTCTTCAAAGAAGCCGAGTTATTTGTGTGAGTTTTTAGAGTTAGCGACAAAAGCGGAGGTTACCCTGGGGGATGCCCATCAGGTAAAATACAAATGTTGAGTGTGTGACAATATAAATCATAATACTGAGCATTGCCTTCTTGATAAGAATTATTAGGATGTTGTTTCTCTCATTAAGAGGATGAATAAGAAGGGAGATAGGGAGAAAGATATTACTGTCCCTTATTTCAAAATATAGCGTGCATAAATTGTGTAAACTATGTAAAGGCCAGGAAACGGGGTGGATTCCTGTTTGTTTCAGTCATAGAGGGGAACGAGTACTATTAGGGATTTGCTTGATTCTGAAGCTTTGACCTCCACCATCAGTACTGCTTGTAGTAAAAAGTTAATATGAGATAATCTTTTAGGGACCATTGAATTAAGAAAAGGGGAGCAAATGGCGTTTTCTGGAAACGATGGATGGTCTAATCTTTAAAAAGGTGTGGTCATTATGAATATAAATACTAAAGGTTTTTTTTTGGAAAGTTAGTTTCTGACTAAGATAATATGATTATGGGGCTGGATTTCCTTGGAAAAACACCTGCACAGGTGGATATTTCCCAGATGTATTTATGGTTTGGCTTTACTCCAGGTAATAAAATCTCATTGGAAGGAAGGCCAATGTATGTCAGTAAAATCCAGGTACACACCTTGACCAAACAAAAGAGCAAAGAGATAGAAAACATCAAAAAACAGTTTCCTTATGTTATTTTTAAATTAGGCCATTGTATTCAGTATCCCACAGTTTTTCGATTAAATGATCTTGAGCCTGTAGTTGCCATGCAATATCGTGTAGCTCCTCCTAAGGTGCAAATTTCGAAAGAAAATATTGCTGAATTAAAACACTATGGTGTTGTTGAGGATCCCCAGTGTTTATATGCGAGTCTGGTATTTATACTCCCTAAGAAAACACAGGGGAAATGTAGGTTAATATGAGATATCGAATTATAAATAAGAAAATATATCAGGACCCTAATCCCATCCCTCATATAGATACTGTTTCTCAGCATATTTGTCACGCTCATTACTTTACTATTGTGCATATAAATTCAGCCTTTTTGCAATGTGAGTTTCAATCTGGTTCGAGAGAACGTCTTGCTGTTGCGACACCATGGGGATTATATAAGTAGATCCAGCTACCAATAGGGGCAAGTTGTTGACCTCACGCTATGTTTTGGGAAAGTATGTTTATGAATTTGCTTTTCTACATATTGATGATGTTTACTTTTCTTGGACAGAGACACGTGTCAGATACTTGGAGTTTCTAATTTCTGAATATACTTATGACTGACCCAGACAAGGTACGGCAGATAGTATCCTTTCTGATGCCTAAAAATTTGAAAGGGGTAAGACAGTTTTTTTGACTGTGGTAGGATTCTATGCTAAGTTTATCCCTTACTATACTATTATAGTAGAACCACTGAATTATATTAAATGAATAATTTGGTGTTTAGTTGGTGCCCAGAGCAAAGAATAGCTTTATGTTCGTTGAAGGAAAAACATTTGTCACGACCTCTTTAGATACTGCCTAATTTTTCGGAAAACTTTATCTTGCATGTTGATACTAGTTTGGTTGCTGTGGGCTCCGTTCTTACCCAGAGGTTAAACAGGATGTTGGCACCTGTCACGTTCGCCAGTAAGTTGTTCATCAAGGCAAAACAAAAATGTTCTGCATATGAAAAGGCATTTTTAGCTTGCTTTTTTGGATAGAAAAATTTGCTGATTATGTAGGAACCGCAATCTTTAATTTTTTTTACCGATAATCAAACTTTAAGTTGATTATTTACATCTAATAAACCTGTAGGTCGGTTAGAGAGGTAGTTAGTGAGACTGGCGCGATTTAAATTTGATGCGCATCATGTAAAAAGCACGGAAATATGGTAGGTAATTGTTTGTCTCGTATGTTTAATGAGGAGAAATTCGAACAAAAGGAAAGTGTGGGTAGAAATAGGATGGAGAATATAGAGTATGTTGACGAGGATGAAGAGTTTGAACCAAAGGAAAGAGAAGGGATAGAGAAGTTAGAAATTGACGAGGAGTCTCTCAGTAGTATTATGTTGAATGAATTCTATAAATATTTTGCAACATTTATTAAAGCTTTTTAAGGATCTTCCAGTATACCAGTAAAGAGTTCCTGAGTGTCAGATAATTATGAAAGAAATATCATTGGGTAATTGAGATTTTTGTATGTATCAGGGATTGGTGGGGAAGCGAATAAAGCGAGATAAGTTTTTTTGTACCCTCTGATATGAGAAATATGCTCTTTCCCTATTATCAAGAGTCTATGATGGGTAGGCCATGAGACCATAGCTAGGATTCGGAATTTATTTACATGGTCAGGGATTAGGGGAGAGATTGAGGAATGGGATTGTTAGCAGGAAAAAGCTATAAACAGCAAAACTGAGAGAAAATATGTGGCTATGTTTGCCTGTTTCCCCTGGGAATGGTTGTATTAGGATACTGTGGTTCCTTTGCCTTGTAGTACTTCAGGATTTAATTTAATTTTAGTTGTTAATAGTTTAACGAAATGCACCCCCTCCCCTTACCCGGTTGAGGTCTACTAAGGCAGCTGAAATATGCAAAATATTGAGTCAGAAGTTATTTCCGGTGTTTGGGTTTCCAGTGTATCTAGTTTGCGACAAAGCTACTTAATCTTTGTCATGACCACCGAGCTACCTAACGAAACTTCTAGTATCGAGTAAAGAACCCTAGTAACTATTCCTTCTTCACAGCATACGTGCTTTCTCCTGAAGGTCCGGAAAAAAATGTAACTACTAAGTAACGAGTAGAAAGTAACAAGTCTTCGATTGAGTAGTAACTAGAAGTAACGAATATTGGAATGTAACGAGACTGTACATCCCTACTCGTGACTGACCCCCAGAGAGCTTTTTCTTTTGGGATGGCTAGTAGGGAGGGTGGCCCGCTACTGCGACAGCGGGTGGAAAATAGATGGGCGGGGGGGGGGGGAGGTGGGTTTGCGGCCCCGATCACCACCCCGCCACGCAGCCTTGCCTTCTCGTCAGCTCCCTACTGTTTAAGAGACACGTTTTTGAGTATCGAGGAGACCTCCAAATCTCTGCTTCCTGTAGCATTTCTATTAATGCATGCAATAACTTTGAATTATTTTCTGTGAAAGGGTTTTTACGTTGTCTATGCCGGTTTTTCCCTGACTTTTTAGTTATAGGTTAACTATATGTACACTTAAGGAGGTAGTCATGGTCCCAAACGCTGGCCACGGCTCCCCAAACCCTCCATGCGGCGATGCATGTCTCCTTACATGAATCCCTTCCCTTGTGGGCGTATGGGGTTTGCCGTGGGACGCAATTAGCTCCAGTCCCTACCTCGACCTTACGCTTAACACTTGAAATAGGGTAGGTTAGGAGAAAAATCGACTGAGGAGATCGTCGCCGAGTGGCTTGGAAACTCGGTTGGGCAGGCGCGTAGGTGGATATGCAAGGAACTTCGTCAAGAGCTACGGAGGTTGGAGTAAATGTGAGACCTTGTTTCTGGATGCGCAAATTTGAACTTTGTCTCTGAACGAGGTTAATGTGAGAATTAGTTTCGGATGTCCAGAGTAGGACTTAGTCTCTGAAAAAGTGAATGTAGGGCTTAGATTCTGGATGCTCAGAGTGGAACTTAGGTTCTGAACTAGTGAATGCGGGACCCTGTATTGATAAAAACGGATTCGGAACTTAGACCTGTGGTGGCACTGGAAGTAATTGGTGATCTGGAACGCTGGGAAAATTTATGAATGTGAAGGAGTTAGTTTGTTAAACTGTGAATATTTGTGAATATACATGAGCACAACATGCATGCTACGGGTGTACTGGTGAGGGCAATACCCTCGGATCGTGCATATGGGTGTTTGTGTGTGAGAAAGAGACAGAGAGAAAAGCACTACCTACACTTCTTGTGGGTACATAGTGAGGAAAATACCCTTGGCTCTTCGTGTTTGTGTAGCTGTGCGTGAGTGTACATTCGCATGAGTATTACTTGCACTTATGCTGTATTGGTGAGGGCAATACCCTCGGTTCATGCACATGGTTTTGTTGTGAGTTCTACATACACCCTATGGTTGTACTGGTGAGGGCAATACCCACGGCTCTGATGTTTTGGTGTGAAATAGTGACTGTGTAATAATAAAGTGAATCTAGTTTCGTATTGTTATCAGGAGCCCCATGTTTTGGAGACAAAAGGCCTCGGTGACCTTCATTCATGTATTGGGATATTGTTTTTTTTATATGGCATGTGTCAGTACAATTATTTTTAGAGAATATTCCAGAATGTTTTAATTATGTTTTAAGATATCTTAAAATCAATATATTGTTAAAGTTTGTTTTGAGACGAAATGGTTATATATGCGTAAATTGGAAAAGGCCTAATAAGAAAAGAGAATGTGTGGCCAAAACTTAAAATAGGACAAAAAATGGTTCTTATGACATTTGTATTTCCACCACCCATTCTGCCAGTATTCCATAGTAACTCTCAAATCACTCTATTTTCGAAAGATTTTATGGCTGATGAGTGCTTCCCACCCTTTCCTCTTTCTGGATAGTGCTAGAGTAAAGTTATGGTGGCTTTGAGATCTTTCGCACCTGTCACCGAAATAATGTGCGAAATTCACGCACCTCTAAGCATGGGTTATTCAACGACTCCTGCACGGTAACTGGGTGAATGCGCCTGGAACCAAGGTGCTGTTGTGGGCATGAGGTACGACTGATCATTTGCCTTCGGCACATTTACCAACATTGACGTACCCAAAACCGACGCATCTTTTGAAGTCACATGGTCAACCGTGAAGAATGTGTTGGTTTATATCTTTATTTTCCAAAGACAAGCTCTTATGTATTGATTAAATATTTTAATTAATTTAAGTATTATTCGTTAACCCTCCAACATAGCTTTAAACAGTTTTCTCCCACTGCCATATTTCAAAATTTACTTGTGTAATTAATGCAAAACTATTATAGGGACCTGCACGAACTTAGCTGTTGACTTGCAATCAACATAATGATAAAGCCACCGCTTAAAGTCCCATAGGCACACGCTGCACGTCAAGACTGCACGCCAGTTAAGAGCCTTGCGCATAGGACCAATGGGGCACTTTATGCAAGTGGCTTTGTCACCCTTATCACTTCCGCGCTTCTCGGACTTACGCTCTCGCAAAACACGCCCAGGTAGGCAGCACCGTTAACTCAAAGTCATAGATTACTGATAAATACGGAAATGACAAAACCTCTTATGCCACACACGCCGGTAAAATATCCACACTGATCACCATATCGCGTCAGTCGTCATTGAGCGCCTTGTAACTTACTTGCCAAGTGACAGCCAACTACAAGGGACATCTCGCGTTAAGGTAGTAGTCAAGACACAAGACCCGGTTCCAGAGCCTCGCGCACCCACTGAACGGCTGAATTTGCATATAACAAATTAACATTCATTCCACTTCACTTCTGTATGCTTTCTCATCATATGCGAGAGTCTTATTTGTAATGTGAGTGAAAGAACATCTGACTTCTAGACGTACTTGAAGAGTACCTTATTTTGAAACGTATTTGCCAATTTTTCTGGTTGGTAGTAATAATAAGATATAGTGCTAAATCACTAACAACGAAAATATTTTGTGCCAATATAGTTTTCAAAAAGCTGTAGTGTCTTGCTTTTTTCGTGACGGAAGGTTTACGTGTCGTCGTTGTATATAGACGAGTCACAGACGTTTAATATTAAAGGAGCATATTTCTGATCAGCACAATTTAGTGGGAAATGAGCTCCTTTTTACAAACTGTACCCATTGACAAAAATAAACCTTCTGAAAAATATACACAACAGTTCAAATAACCAGTTAATTTCTCCAACAACAAATTTCCAGGTTACTGTAATTGAATTATTTTATAATAATTGTTTTAATGTAATCAGTTAATAAATTCTGTCTTCCGTTATATTTATTGTGTTTGTTCCGGTGTTACGCAAAAACTTCAAAGCTGATTTTGATGAAATTTTCTTTGCAAGATGCGTCTAAGATCAACTGAAATATTGACATACAAGATCATACTGTACTAAGAGCCAAAACCAAATAATATGTTTCTTTTAGCTTTCTAGAATCTAAAATGGTATTTTTCATTGTAATATCGTTCTCGCATTACACTGTTCTATTATAAACAAGGAGTATTCAATCGTGCTCGAAATTCGGTTGTATTTGGCCGCGGCGAATTATTTCAGTTTAATTTCAATAGTTCAGAGTTTCAAATTCCGGGCGGGAGCAGCCATGACACTCGACTAATAACAAGAAAGTCACAGTGTCACTTAACGGCTACTGTAAATTAATTATGTCCGCTTAAGTGTTCATAACGAGACGGGGCCACGGAACAGATAACTACATAGAACAGCGCCAGAATGAAAGGGTTGCTAGAAACATAAGATCTCCGAGAAAATCCGCTGACCAGCGGCATCTTCCGGTACGAGTCCCACTTGCGAAAATTTGGGAGTGACCCGGCCGGAGATTGAACCGGTTTCGCCTTGGTGGGAGTTGATCAGGCTAACCGCTAAGCCACCGCAACCCCATCATAAGCTAGTAATGGGCGTTCATGCTGCTAAGAAGACGGAAATAAAGAACCCATGTGATTACAGGTGACTGAATAGGTATGATGTTATGCTTGTTGAAAATAAAATCAAACTAATTCATCACTCAGACAAGGTGATAGTGCTATTCACTTTTATGTAAGTAACGCGAATCTATTTTATGTACTACATTAACTTAGCGATAGGCCATGGAGGAAGAAACAGAATGTTAAAATAGCTTGTGATTAAGTACAAAAGCATTACACGTCATGATGTTGAACTGTACCTTCATTTGAGCAAGCCTTGTCAATAAAAGACTTAAAAACGGGTATTGCCTTAAAACCAATAATAACTTTCGAATTTAATTCTCGCTTCAGGTTGACCTCATTGATTTTCAGTCACAGCCAGATAAAAGTGTTAA
Organism: Dryococelus australis; assembly: GCA_029891345.1. NCBI lineage: Eukaryota > Metazoa > Arthropoda > Insecta > Phasmatodea > Phasmatidae > Dryococelus > Dryococelus australis. Next base: position 76,446,329 of record CM057000.1, read on the forward strand.
GTTCGTTATGGTTTATCAAGATCATTTGACTAAATTTGTCGTCCCAGAGCCCTCAGAACAAAGATTGCTGAAGAAATTGTGTACAACCTCGTCGATATGTTTACACTATTTGGAGCTCCATCTATTTTGCAGTCTGATAACGAAGGAGAATTTTCTAATAAAATTGTCAATAGTTGGTTGCAAGATGAAAAAACTGATCAATGGAGTTCGGCCCTGCGCTTCGTTCAGTAAATGAAAAATAGAGTCCAGCATTCTGGAATTAAAATATCAGATTATGTAGCTACCTTTAGATGCAATGTTAAGGTAGGGCCTACTACATCTTCACTCCCCAATGAATTGAAAGTTAATATCTCCAAGTAGTCATCAGCAGTTGTAGAGAGTACATAAAATACCCATACTTGCATAACTGAATTAATGCATTTTATAATCCCAAACGTAATACAGCGCACAGAAAAAACCATAAACATTGATCCTGTAGAACTTTCCAGCTCTAAAAATACTTTTTTTTTTTTTTTTTTTTTTTTTGGCTAAACAACATCTGAAATGCAACAAACCAGATTTTTATTCAGGTAACAAAACATACAATTGAACTGACCGAACCGTATAGCTGGGCAAACAAAATCTGCCTGACAACCAAACATTTGTTTGAATCAACTGCATGAATTTGTTTGGCCATCTGAAAGTAAATGCAATGTTGGCTCAAACAAACGTTTCTCTCAGTGTGACAGAAAAATGCTGCATAATCGAAAAATAAATGTTAAATGCATGCTTTAAAAAGAACTTCTAATAAGTTAAATCCACATAGCTTCTTTTATACCCCTGCTGTCTCTAACTGCCTAATTTTTGCAGAACTACGGTTGAGGTCAAATGATTTTCTTCTTTTGTGAACAGTTGAGTCTAAGCCACAACTGAGAGTCACGTTAGTCCAACAGTAAGTCAAACTTAGCTTTGTTTGTTTTTGTTAAAAAAAACTTATTTGTTTATATTTATTTTGGCTAATTAGAATATATTGCAGCTGCAGGCGAGAGAAGTGTTATAAAATTTCGAAGCTCGGGCTTGTATAACTGTCGTGTATCAACCACTATGCGAGACACATTGTTTTGTTGTTTTGATAGTTTCGGCAAAACAGCAGCTCTGTGTTTGGCCTTGGAAACTGGTTACTTCACATCTGGTATGCTCTCCGCCTCGTGTTATCTGTATGGTTTCCATCCACGTGGCACGATAGGATTTACAATGGCTGATGGACAGGATAACAAGACGAGTTGATTTTCGACCTCGCGACTGCCACGTGCGAGTAACATGTATTGCATAGTTTCTTAGAGAGAGGCTTGATAATTTAAAACATCATTAAAATTGAACAAAGCTAGTCTAAATAACTATGTCAGCATATTTTACACTAAATAATTATAATACTTTATACAGTTTTTCAAGTATTACGTGGTCGTAAAAGCTTACCAAATATCCTTTGGTATTTATTAATGAAATAATATATTATTGTTGTGTAGCTGAGGAAAGAGCAAGCAGTTACAGACCCTGGTCCAACTCGTCTGATTTCTGACTGAAAGCCAAGCACATGGCTGAGTGGTCACTATAGTCCATTCACAGATACTGCCAACGTTTATAAAGCCCTTCTAAAGCTCTACTTCCAGGATATTCCTCTGCCTCATGCAAACAAAACTTAACCGAATCTACAAGATTACACCAAAGGGACAACGCACCTCATCCGTGCGCACTCAATGTAATTATATTTTACATAATAACTATTTATTACTGGTTATTACCAATATTCTTAGGTTCCTCTTGTTTTTATTCACACTAATTAAAAATTATAATTTATGCAAAAAATATAAGTAAAAGTTTAATTTGTCAAATAATAAGGTACCTTTACGATACTTTAAGGTACTCTTTACTGTGACAGTAAAGAGAGCATTTTTGAAAGCTATCTCAATGAAAATAAGAGCCAATAAAAGTATTTTATTTCAGCCTTAGACGTTAACTCCCGAGCGCCCTGGAATATATACTGAGTGTTTATTACATATATGGTAATTTTTTTTTTTAAAAAAGGTGATAAACGATAAAAAAAAAAAAAAAAGCTGGAAGTAAAATGTAACTAGAACCTCAAAAGTGCTCGTTTTACCGTGAACAGCCTATATAAAACGCTTGTGCTACATGTCATATTTATAAAACGATCAAGCACGTCATGCGTTGGGTGATGTTTTAAAGGTTTGGTTCAAAAAGTGTGAAGAAACCTCGAATAGACTATAACGGTCGTAGCGAAGCCAGACTCTCCGAGCCTTCGCTGGAAATGAAATCAAGTGGACTGTATTAAATACCCTGTTCTGCTACAAAGTTTCTTCAAAAGTTAAAAAGCAATTAGCCCACTTCTCTCTAATTTTTTTAAATTATATAGCTTTTCTATATGAACTGTGTTAAATGAATTTATATAACACTTACTTCAATAATTGGAAGGTAATAATTAACTTTAAATTACATTTTTTTTCTTTTTTTTTTTTTTACCGTGTTGAAATTCTCGTTTCCTGTGCAGCTTCTCATGGTGATGCTGCATGACAAAATAACTGAACATCAAGAGAATGCATAGAGTTCTGTTCCGTTGCAAGTAACCGAGCATGTTCGCCGGGACACTGTGTCGAGCCAATAAATATTTCTAATATTTACCCCTTCGTGGTATAGGCGTATCGAGAACGCACAAACGAAAATTTAATTCTTCCATAAAGCCATTGCGTATTTCCTACATTTTTTTGGAGAAGAGTCAAATGCTTAGAAGTGTTGCCAGCTTCCTATTTCATTATCGCCATATTTGCAGCCTGACACACAATAAACTCTCCATGATATGCACACGTTAACAACTTCCCTTAGAGTTTGGGACGATTACTGAGAAATATTTCACAGGAAACACTCACGCACGGAGAGTGGTTCTCGGCGAATCTGACCTTTGTGGTCCGGAGTGCATGCATGCATGAGCGAGGGTTGGCGGGAGATCCCCGGCGCCCGTGCACCAAGAGGCCCGGTTCGGCTTCGACATTGTTTTGTTTAAATACGTACTTCCCTGCCGATTTTCGATTTAAAATTGGTTGTGTATATTTGTATCTTCATTGTGTTCGTTGTAACTTTGAAAACTAAGTTGTGCAGTACAAATAACTTCACAATACAAAATTCAGTTTTCAAACACTCATATTGTAAAAATATATATATAACATTTTGACTGCACCTCACATACACATGAAAATATCATAAATTGTGTTTAGTGAAATGATTTACAATATTTAATAAATTGCATTCTTGCTCTGAAAACTGACTAGAAATTACTTTAAAAAATTCACAACATTTGTGACCATAATACGATTGCTCTCCAAACAATTAGATTAAAAGTTGAATTCAGGTACGTGTTGATTACAATATTTGAAACACCAATCAATAAGTTTACGTGATTACGTTTAGCAGTTGAATACAATCTTTACTGCACTACTAATGCACTATTAAAACATTAAGTGATTTCTATTTAAAAATCGTTAAAACATCACGTGAGGCAGTATAATTACACTATCCAACAATTATCTTAAAACATTAAATGATTGAATAATGGTTACAACCTTTAGTAATCTTTCAAAGATATTTTATGTGACTTTTAAAGATTACGATTTTTAGCAGTCTCTGAAGAAAATCATTCTATTTGATTAAAAGTGCAGGAATCATTCAATAATATTACGTGAATCAAACCAATTACCAAGTATTGCAATCTCTCAAATCATTACATGATTATAAATGATGCAAGTAGGGGCGTTGTGTAAGCCCAGAAAGCCTCCTTTTTCAAAGCGCTAAAATAGGAAAATCAATCATTTTATTGATTACAAAAAAATAGATAATATAGAACAATCAAAAAACGAGGGCGGCTGAGTCGGCCCCTTAAAGCCTAACCTTTCATTAAAAAAATTAAAGCGATATTAGAAATATTACATTGAAAATATTTTGCAACGGAGGATGTGTTCAAATGACCCAGTACAGCCTCAGCGATTTAAAATTACACAAAGAGACGCTTAAAAAATGTTTTCTCTAGGCCCCAACGTATGATGCATGGCACAAGGCAAAAATGCATACTTTTCAAACGAAGGGCAGCTAACAATCCAACACAGCAGTCTAAAAGTTCGGAGACATACAAGTGCTACTCCCCATTCTGGCAAGATGTACATTCTTTTCTTTTCTCGGGAATCATATTTTGCAAAAAAAATTTCTCCCGTATTCCCAGTTATTAGTACATAACATTTCTTTTCTAGACGAAAAATAATGATTTTGTGTGCATTTGTCAATAATGTAAGTTGTAGGCCTAATATCAGCCTATCATGTGTAATATTACAAATATATGTTTTGCAGATTTTACAAGAAAGAATTTTCTGGGTAACTGGGTTTCCAAGTTACTGTCAATCCGCAGTGCATTGTAAACGGTGTTTCTGTGGTTCGCCAGTTGGCCACAGCGAGGTTATCGCAGTCAGACTTGTTCTCTCATCTTATTTTTTTAAACTTTGCCCCTGTGATTCACCTACAGAACCTGTGTCAGTTGTGGTTCGACTAGGCTGTGTCAGCTCTACTGTTCCACTGCATGCGTTGTGAGACAAACTACACATGTCAACAAATCTCGACTGACTTCAGGCATATAGCCATTTAAATCAGCCCAGTTTACAAGTTTTCTGCTGGTTACAAACCATTCGTTTTCTGCCTTGGATGTGTTGTCACCTAAAGTCCTATATCCGATTGTATTTTGAGCTAGACTAGATTCAAAAGAATGTATATGCTCCTGAAGACACCGAACCGTGAGCGTATTTTGTACATAATTGTAGGCAAAGATCACATAATACAACACATTGAAATAATGTTACAACTATTCTTAAAGTGGCCTAATGATTACAATGTGTTTCAAATCGTGTTAGAGTGTAAAAACTCTTTCATAAGGAAACAGTCAAGTGGCTGGTACATTCATTAGAGTTATACATGTTCAGTAAGTGTGTCCGGCGCAGTGTGGGTCAATGTGTAAATGTAGATAAAGAGACTAACGTTACTGATGTTCCTGTGGAGGATGATAAATACATTTTTTACAGTGTGCATTCACTCACTGACATAAAAATTGCTGTACCTAGAAGGAAAAGTGACGAAATGAAGTTTAACTTGGCTCAGCCAATGGGAAATATTATACAAATGTCTCAGAATGTAATGTCAAATGTATTGTGCACTGTCCAGTGAACCTCCATACTCGAGTGCAGATGTCATCCGTGTCCAAAAAGAAGCTGGATTCGTCACCAAAGGATGGAGCGCTACACTTCAACTATTTGTGCAACTCGATTGCTGCAAAGCTGCTAATGAAGTCGCCTTTGTCAGGATATCAATGGAAGACGGCATAAGGGGCGTCAACAATGCAAGTCTTCTCTGCAAGTCACATTGCAGTAGAGGGATGCAAATTTGGGTCATTAGAAATGTTGCTTCTTGTCTTCTATATACTGTAAATAAATATTGCTTGTTAAGCGTGTGTAGGTGTGTTTGTGTGTATGTAACAACTTTGGCCTCTTGTGGAAAATTCGTTCGCGCTGCATGCGGCTATTTTTATGGCCATGTGTATTTTATGTAAAAGTTCAGACACATAAATTATATATGTGAAGATATATATAATGAATGTATATAAGTATTAAAATATGTGTATGATATAGTATATAAGTGTATATACGGATACATATAATTAATATGTATGAGGTGTGATAAAGGTGATAGTAACTTCAAGCTTCTGCAGATAAGGCACAAGGAGAATTATAGAGGCACAAAGTAGTTATTTGTGTGGTGGCCAACTAAAGACATGCTTTCTTGTCACTCCCGCACCTGTGCCCTTTCTGAGTAATGCAGGGGTATAAGAAATTTCCTTTCCCTGTAATTTCCCCCTATCTTTCTTTTGGCCTTTGGCTTGCTATCGGGACCACACAATTTTTCAAACTCTTTGATTTAATTGTATTGCATCCACATCCATGTAGTCTGGAGTAGTGATGTGGCGTGGTTAACCTGCCATCCACCCAGTTTCCCACCCTCCCCAGAATATATTCTGTTTTATATTATCTATCATTATATAGCAACACTGACTACTTGACTAAGAAACTGATCATCTTATTTCTATTTGATCCCTCTGTATTGACATCCAGTAAAAGAGGGGGGGGGGGGGGCACCGGATATCATTCCAATCCCGCTCACCCTGTAGCCAGACCTTTAGTCATAAATATTGTCAAATTCATGTTCTGATTAATTTGCTATTGTCCACATAATACCTGGTGCATTTCCTTTTATCTCGCCTTAGTCTTCGTTTCTCCCTTCCAGCAGTTCCTTGTCCATTGATGGGTCGTCATATATATTATCTTCAGTTCAGAGAGGGGGACTTCGCCCCCCTCTCTCCAAAATATCCCCCTGTCTCTTTATGAGATAAAATACTTCTTATATTTAGCAATCCCTCTATTTGCAGTTTTCAACGTAACTCTATTCTAATGTCTGCAATCTTTGGACATTCCAGAACCACATTATCAACAGTGTCTTCACCTCTACAGATCGGGAAATTAGGAGATGGTAATTAGTTGTAATCCAACGGTGACTATATATTTCCTTAATATCTGGAAAGATGATGTAAGTGACCATCCCCTTCTCCGACCTATCCCATCTCTCCTGCCAGATTTATAGGGATGCCGCTTTCTTCACCGACTTCTTGCCAAGGATGGTGTCCTGCCATTCGTTTCTTCCAGCAGTGAGCCTCTTTCTTCTGCTAAGATACCCAGTGGAATTGCCGCTGCAATTACTTGCAACGCCTCGGTTGATGTCGTTCTATATGCCTTTGTTATTGCTAGTACGGCTTCTCTTTGGGATCTCAGTAACAGTCTCTTTGTATGTGCCAATTTGGCACTGGGATACCGGACAGATACTCCATGTAGTGCAATTCCTAAAAATATACCATTGTAGAGTGTATTCATTGTCTTGAAGTCTAATGCCCAGGAAGCTGTAGACACTGATCTGATCTTGGTGAAGAGTCTCACTGCTTTATCCATGAGGTATTCTATGTGGCCGTAAAATAGAAGATTACTACTTAGTATAACTCCAAAATTCTTGATTTTTTTATTTTACAATTTAACAGATCTTCCATTAAATCTTAAGATTGGCGATCTCTGCATGCTCCATTTCATGATCATTGCTTTAATTTTCTATACTGATAACTCAAGATCCACCTTATTTTAACATTACTCCACCTTGCTTGAAATGTATTAAGTTATTTGCTCAAGTTCTCTTCTGTTCCATGCTGGAATTATAATCAGTGCATTATATGTATATGCAAATATTTCACATCCTTCTGGAAGATTTACTTGAAGTGGTGTATATTCCACAAGTGTGGTCCAAGGACTATTCCCTGTGGACACTCCATTGACATTCTTTTCTTTATGCAGACACCATTAACACCATTCGTGCTTACTCTCTCTCGAAAGAAAGATCTTATCACGCCATAGTGATATATGGACATTTCTTTTTCTTCAGTTGCCCGAGCACCTCAGGCCACCAAGCATTGTCAAATACTCCGCTAATATCTAAGAATATGCCAAGTACAAATGTTTCCTTCGTTGTTTTTATTTTCTTAACAACATCCAGCACTGCTCTTTCAGTCCCTCTTCCTTTTCTTAAAGCTACATTGTTTGTTATGTAATCCTTATGTAGCCTCTAAAAATGATAGCAGCCTCATATTTATTAGGTTTTTCAACATTTTCCTAAAACTGAGAGAAAGATTGGCTGTCTGTTGGATTTTGTTTTTGTGGAGTCTTTGTCTCCACCTTTATACAGAATCTTGAGAAATCCATGCTTCCATATCCTTGGAAAACATCCTTGAGGCAGGCATTCGTTCATTAATGATAGAAGATTATAACATATCAGTGGATAGGCTGTTTTCAAAATCTCTGGAATGATCCTATCATGCCCTGGTACCTCTTATTTTTAATTTCTTTCATGATTCTGTCCAACTCTTCCATCGTGTATTCAATTGTTGGTGTTGTGTCTGGTAACTAATTCGAACATCACCAATTCTCTTCATATGTCTGGGTTTCTGCATCCATACTTTCATCTGGCAGGTCAGACGTAACTAACTCTTTTGCATTCTCTTGAACAAGAATTGTTTTTCTCCCTTGTCTTGTTAGACTCGTCACATACTGGTTACATTATAACTTGTTTGCAAGAATTTTCTATACCAGCCCCCAAAGATTTTCATTTCCATTTATTAATACGAAGTTCTTCGATGACTCTTTCTTCTTCTCCTTTAGAAGTCTTGAATAAGTCTTTCTTTTTCAATCGTATTCTTCTACCTTCGGAAATCTCAGCGTAAGTTTTCTGTTGTTCTTCATAAGCATTCGAGATTTTCTGACTTTTCCTCATTTCTTCTAACTCTTCATGCCAACATTTGTTTGTGTCACTCCATGTTTAGAAATTCTTAAGGTAGCACTACAAGTGTCTTGAATCAACTTCGATACATGTTCAGCTTGGGTTGGCAGTTCTTTTGAGTATTCGTCTCGGTACCTTTAGACATTCTCCAAAAGTACTTCATTGAATCTCTTCCAGTCAATACCCCGATGTATGTAGCATGTTCTTAGAACTTTTCTGGGGCAAGAAATCATTCAAATAAATCACTATTATTGGGTAATCACAAGTCGAATTTTCAGTCTCTGTACAATATACAAAATAAGTTCAATGTGCTGGAGATACATATGCGAGTTTCCATGTTCGTTGGCAACATGGAGGTTGTTCGCCAAGATATAGCGAACAATCGCTGTGCCGCACTAATCCGTTGATGTTGCATATCATTGCCTTGGCTTCTTATTCACATCTGTGCCAGTAACAAGTTACTTCCTTCCCAATACTCTTAACCACTCATTCCACTTTTCCAAATGTACTCGGGTATAATACAAGAACTGAATCTAGGCTCATCATTATACAGAAGTACAAAGTAAATAATTATATTTAGACGAAATAGCATGGTGGTTCCATTAATATGAGTGTACCCATTCTCTCATTGGCTGTGTGAAGCTCTTAAAATGGGCCTTTTGTCTGATTGACTACTGCCTGCTGCGAATGGTTTCCTATTGGTTAGGAAGTCAGCATGTATGTGATTGACCAGGTGCTGATTGGCGAATGGCATTCCGTTATATTGCTGCTTTGTAACGTAATTTTGCCGGCATGTGCGAAGCAATAGAGTTAGCGGAATAAGCGGCTATTTCACCTCTGTATTCGTAAGCACTCTGTGATCGAGGTATAAATACCTTCGCAGAGCGAGATTCGTAGATTGCAAAGAGGTGGCACAAGCAGTGAATGTCTCGTTTGATGTGATGATAATGATATACAAAAAAAAATGTAAATGATTGACAAAATAATTATTTTGCATTTAGCCATCGCAACAGCTGGAGTACAAATAAAGTAGCCACATTTGCAGGTGTATCGAATGGCGCACCCAGTCATACCATTCTATCAGCAGAGGCAAAAATTACCGTCTACAGGAAATTCTCGTTAAAATTCTGGTCAAAGACAACACTGGTTGATGTGATAGCATGTTTTATCTTTTGTAAATTAAATCACATTTACTTTACATTATAGGTCGTATATATGTTAACTTCTTTTTTTCTTAGTAAACCCACAGCTGAAGTTTGTGGGTTGAATTCTGAAACATCCTGTTTGTGTATACAAAGAATTTTTAAGCTACATGTAAAAATTCAAACCACGGCATTTATAAACAAGAAATCCTAGTAAAATGTCCGGGAAATTCATCTAGTATTATTAAATTAAAATTATATTGAATATAACTCTGTAACTTCAGGTTAAAATGTGAGTTGGCTCTCTAGCCACCCTCCACCTCGAATATTTAAATGTGATTACAGCGAATATTTTGAGTAATTTTGAAATTATGTATTAGTATACACTGAATTTTCATAATCTAACTGTACATCAGTTCTTCGATTCAGTAACAATGCTAATGGCACTCGTACACGCTCGAAAGCCGCACATATTCTTTTAAAAGTTGAGTTTTAATGCCTGGAATGTAAAAAGATAGGAATTTAGCGTTGTGGTCAAATATGGTTTCGGCGTTTAGGTCAATTCATTTTTCGACGTTGTGGTCAATACGGTTTCCAGCGTTTGTGCTTTCAGAGTTCTGGTATTCGGCGTTGTGGTACAGCTGAATTTTTAGTTGATGAAACTATTGAGAGCATGGTATGTCTGTTCTTGTGCTACTCGTGAAGCGGGATTTTTCGGCGTTGTTGTGTTTCGAAGTTGTTGTAGTCTGGGGTTGTGGTACAAAGCATTTTCCTCCCTTTTGGCTTTGTGATTCATTTTGCTTTCGGGATTGTGGTTTTTGGCGTTATTGTACGTTCGCCGTTGTGGTATCTTTGCATTGTAATGCGGTCCATTTCTTATCGAGGCTACTCATAAACTGGCTACTGAACAGTTTCATAAATAAAATATGCTCATTTAATTCCAGTGCTAAATCACCAACATAATCAAATACACTTGACAAATATGTGTTCAAGTTACTTTCAGGTTTTTAATTATTATAACCAAATTCAGTAACATACAAGCACACTTGCAGGTTATCATTTTACAAGCGATTTAGGTTTTTGGCTTTTTAAATGGTGATCAAAAACAACTAAATAAAGAAAAAACACATAGTAGAGAAGAGCAATAACTTTTTTTTTATTTATTAGGTAAGTAAAAATTTTATTTATGGTGTTTCAAATTGTCACCCAAAATCACATTTGACAATGCCGGAAATATTTGCTTTGTAAAAACGGAAACATATAGGTTGGGAAGGGGCAGAAAGGAGAAGCAAAACAGTGACCCTGATAACTCAAATAACATGTCAGTAAAGTGACATCATAACATTGTTAGAAACATAAATGTGTTACAAATGCGTTACTAATTTATACGTGTATAAAAAATTGAATTACAGGTAGTTTATTTTTAACACTATTATTGTAGTGATACATAACACATAGAAATACTTTCCCAAACTCGCAGCCAACATTACTATGTCTAGTGCAGTCAACCCTTACATTAAATTTATGCAGTTGGAGCAGCAATTTTTTTTTCTTCAAAATTTAACTTTATAAGCTCTGTATTAACAGCAACCTCTGTACTGTCAATGGAAGATACTGTCATGGGCTGCAACTGGCACTGGCTGCCAGCTCCCATTATGTGTGACCTGGGGTGACCACCTCGATCCTCCCCTCACTCAAAAAAGATGCACTCGTCACCTCGCTGCTACCCCTCCCCCTCCTGGGGAAGCCCGGGAATGACTGACAGTGGCGAGACCTGGCTGACGTCACAGCCCCTCTTCCGCCTGATGAGGAGGTGACAAACTTGCAGAAGACGCAAGAATATTCTGGGTATTAGGACACTCGGCTCAATTAGGGAATAAGTGAAACTTCTGGATGATGGCCTACAACTATATAAATACTGCAGTGGTGCAGCAGCCAGCAGTCTTGGTAGAAGCCGTAAGGCTGAGGACATCGGTGAAGAGGACGGTCGACAACAGGAGACTACGAGGTGGCGGCGGACGAAGTGTTTGTGGATGGACGAGAGGGCGTGAAACCCGACGAGTGAAGGTTGCTGCGCGTGAGACGCTCGGGGAACTCTAGAACATTGCGGATTGGCAGGACATGGACTAACCTGAGGTGGAACTGAATGGACATGTAATATGTATTTTATTGTAAATGTTGGAAATGTCAAATACAGACACATAATTTTGATACCCTATCTATTGGGACAGATTTTCTAATTGTCTAATTTCATTGATTTCTGTGAGATAATTATAAATTGTAATGATTGAAGTCATTAAATGTAAACAGTAAGTGATATCAATTAATTGTGAGATGTCGAGTCGAAAGAACATTGTTTGTAGTTAATGAAAATAAAATTAAGTATTTATAATTAACACTTTTATTTAATTAAAACTGCCATCCCATAATGAACTTGGTTTAACCTACTGAATTTTGAGAGAGAGAAATTGTAACACTGGTGTAGGAAGTGGGATGGAGGCAGTTTATTACAAAAAAATTTAATTAGTATTACAGTAGGATATTAACTGGCAGAATAAATGTTGTACATATCGCTATATTTGTATTTGAAAATTTGGATGTTATCTAGGAAAATGTCGGCAGACATGGAAACACTTCGCTCTTTAATTGAAGCACCAAGCGGCTAAATTAGTAATGTAAACGAAAATGTAAATAGTAAAATTGATACTGTTATTGAGTCTGTAGATAGCCAAATTATTAATGTTAGTGAATCTGTAAATTGTCAAATTATTAGTGTTAGTAAATCAGTAGACAAGAAAATAGACAGTGTTAACGAACTAGTAGATAAGAAAATAGACAGTGTAAACGATAATGTAGATAGAAAAATAAACAGTGTGAATAAGAATGTAGACCGGAAGATAGACAGTGTAAATGAGATTGTAGACGAATGAATGAGCGAGTACGTGAACAACAAAATAGGCTGTGTGTAAAAGAAGATCGACAGTGTCAACGAGAGAAGGACAGTGTGAATGGTAAGATGGACAATGTTGAGCAAGAAATGAAACAGAAAGTGAGCGCCCTCAAGAAGGAATGGCAGGAATTCTTGCAGCAGCAGGGTAGACGAGATGCATGGGAGGAAGAGGAGCCGAGATTGATCACCACCGAGCCAATGAGTGCGGATAGCGAGAAGAAGGTAGAGGTCGCTGCCAGTGCAACCATAGCGGTGAATACGCAGCAATTATGAAGTGTGGGTATGCCTCAGCCAGGGGTGGGTAAAGGTGTCACAATTAAGCCCACCCCTACGATGGACAGACACCTTGGCGCGAATACCGGCACCAGTTCGATATAGTTACCACCCTGAATGGCTGGACTGAAGAGCAGCGGGCGTACTACATGGCGGCTGTTCTGAAGTTACCAGCACTGAGCAAAGTGCAGTGGCTGCCGGATCGATATCGTCTAGAATTCTCCACATTGGTGTTGGCTTTGGAGTTGCGATTCGGTGACCAGTACCTGCGACACGCCCAGCATGCCCAACTGTGAAGCTGCATCCAATGACCTGGGGGACCACTGCAGGAACTGTGGCAAGACATCGTGAGGTTGTAACACCTGTCTCTAGAGGGGTGCTAGGAGGAGTCACGAGACGTCATCACAGTCGACTTTTTCGTGGATGCTATTACTGAAACAGATGTGCGCCGAGCTGTACGCCTAGCATCACCACACAGAATGTAGGATGCCCTGGCACGACCATTGGAGGTAGAATCAGCGAAACAGGAACTAATGTTCCTGCATGCAGTACAGGCTGCTACCCCATGCTATGATGACGATGGAGGTAGCATCCTGGACGTCTTGAGCAAGTTGGAGACCAATATGAAAGACATTACAGCCAGAGTCTGTGCTAGGATTCCCAGTTTTCGTCCACCTAAAAGTCGGGAATGTTGGAAATGTGGCCAGACAGGGCATTTGAGAATCCAGTGCCCACAGAAACAACTACAGGACCCGGCAGCCAGACGTGAATATGGCAGAGAGCTTGTTAAGAATACTGGAGACGATGGTAGAGGAAATTTTGAACTCCGTAGAGGCTGCGACACCTGGAACTCGTCAACAGAGGCGACAAGAATGCTGGAACATTGGAAAGGAGGGACACTTACGAGTCCGGTGTCCAAGGATTCCCCACGAGACTATTCATTGAGGAACCAGCAAAAGGACAGTTTCACCAACAATTGGAACTGACAGCCACAGAAATGTCTATCCAAATCACAGGCAAATCAAAACTTCTTGCAACTTCCTATCTGATGGAACGAAGGAAGATCGCCATATGGTGGTAAGAAGAACTAAGATACTGGAGTCGGACCGTGTAAGAAGTCACCTCACAGTTTATGCAGGCGAGAAAACGATAGAGGTCAAGTTTACAGACGAAGCTGCACATATGCATCTTCAGGAGACAGAAGACAGCCAGGAGGCAGGATACGAGCATATCCCTGTGTCTAGAGGCATCAGGAGGAATACTCAATGGGGTACGAGAATTGCAGATTATGCATTCAAGGAAAGACAGGTAGTGTGGCTGTATGAAAGAAAACGCATTCGGGGAAACACATCTCACTTCCAAGGATGTTGGCAAGGCCCTACCAAATTTTGAAACGAGTACTTGACACTTCCTTCCAGATCTTTCGCTGGGACTCCTGGAAAGAAAAGTGTAAGGTTGGACACATTGACCGACTAGCACTCCACGAAGGCCCAGATGTTGGAGAGTCTGTTCAAAACGAACACTCTTAAGGGGGGTGGGGTCAATGTTACGGGCTGCAGCTGGCACTGACCGCCAACTCCTGTTATACGTGGCCTGGGGTGACCCACTTTGTCCCTCCCCTCACCCAGATAGAAGCGCTCACCGCCTCACTGACATCCCCACCCTCCTGGGAAAGCCCGGGAATGATATACAGCGGCGAAACCTGATTGACGTCACTGCCCCTCCTCCTCCCCCTGCTAAGAAGCCGACAAACATACAGAAGGCGCAGGAATATTCTGGGAATTAGGATACTCGGTGCAACTAGGCCATTAGCGAAACTTCTGGATGATGACCTACGACCCTATAAATATTGCAGTGGTCCAGAGGCCAGCAGTATTGGTAGAAGCCGTAGGGCTGAGTGTGGTAAATGGGACATCGGTGAAGAGGACGGACGACCACAGGAGACTACGAGGTGGTGCCGTCGAGGGGTTTGTGGTGTGAATGGACGAAAGGGCATGAAACCCGCCGTGAAACATTGCGAATTAGTGGGACATGGACTAAACTGAGGTGGGACTGAATGGACATGTAATACTGATTTTATTGTAAATGTTGGAACTTTCCAATATGGACACACAATTTCGATACAATGTCTATTGGGACCGATATCTTAATTATATAATTTCATTGATTTCTATGAGGAAATTATAAATTTTATTGATTGAAGTCATTAATTGTAAACAGTAAGTGATATCAATTAATTGTGAGATGTCGAGTAGAGATACCTTTGCTTGTAGTTAATATAAATAAAATTAGGAAATTATAATTAATTCTTTTATTAAATTAAGACCTTCATTACTTAACGAACTTCGTTTAGCCCACAGAATTTCGAGAGAGTGAAATTGTAACAATACCTTGACCACTTTTGTTATTAAATCGAAAATATTATAAGAGTGTATTGACTTAACATGAAACCAAAAATTACACATTTGGGACTGATGCTTATTGTAAAATTTAAAAATTATTTTTTTCCATTATTTGGACCGAATTTTTATTTTTACGTGGGCAATGTTACCCCTATGTGGGGCAACTTCGACGTCTCATTAAAACAACAAAGATTCAAATGTTTCTGGTCAATGTATCCAAAAAAAGGAGGTTTCGATGTCAGTCAAAATATCAAATACTATGTAGTAAAATTTGTTTAAGATATTAATGTTGTCAGAAGTATTAGTTTACTGTTTTTCTACATTTAAAATATGCTTAGTAAGATAATCTGGAAATATGAGAGCATTACAAACATACCCAGACGTGCTACATTGGTTCAATTTCTGGTCAAAGTTAACCAAATAGTCGAAGTGTCCCAATTTGACGTTACAGTAAATGAGTTGGCTTTACTCTGCAGTGCAAATGCTGCCACAGAGAAGGAAAGGACGAGGAAAATAATGGCAGACAGAAATAGTCGTAGAAGAGAGGAGATCTCAGCAGAAGCGGTGGGGAACACTTCGGACGAAGAGGAGATGTATGCTGTTTCCGAACAATCCACTAATGGACCCATTAGTGCGAGAGATACGTTGGAAGTGCATCGTAGTGACCGCGAATTCCATTGGACGTACTTTAGCAGCTTTTATGGTTACGGTCTGGCTGCAGACTTTGCAATAATTGTTAACATCCACAAGAGAGGGTGAAAAAAATGTAGCTAACCAAAACGGCTGAATTTGGGAGGAGATTTCCAAATCGTGTTACTGGTAATGCGTCATCAGACACAGAAATGGTATATATATTTTTTCTTTTATAAACAAAAAACCATTCTTCTTTGTTTTTATACTATAGGAAAAAAATATTCACATTCGACCGAATGTTTATAGTCCTTGCATGACCACTATTGTCGAAGGAAAACATTGGTTATATACTTACTGTGTCACAGATACTTTTCATTCAACTGTGATATTTGGAAGAAGTAATTTCTTCAGTATTTTACGATTTTCCAAACGAGTATGCTGGATTACTCTGAACCATACGTCAACCAAAGTTCGACACAAAACAGAACATCCAGGTGACATGAGGAATTCAGCTTAAGTCCCAGAAGGTAATATTTTCAGTAAGGTATCCATGTGAAATTATTAAATAATCATTGTTCTACACCGAAAATATAATACATATTTCCTTTTATCATGGTGCTTCACTACAAAATAAGGTTAAGAAGCTAATATGTACTCCGATTTCATTCATTTCACTCTCCCCTCTGACTATTTTTAAAAGGACCTTACCGTTTTCGACAATTATTTTGTTGCCTTCCCCTTGAGCAATGTTATATTTCTACATTATCCGGCACAAAAGATGATTCAATAAATAAACATGTACATAATAAACAGGAGTACTGTTTAGTCAAGTATGCAAGCAGCTCCTGTTAACATAATTTGCTGCCCTTATCGTAACATCGGTAGCAAAACTTGCAAACACCTAAAAAACTATTTGCAGTGCGTCTGCAGAGAACGCCGAAAACGCTAAACCAGCCAGTTTGCATACTCTGCTGCCACCGCGAAAATATGCGTACTGAATCTCTCCGCGCTGAGAGAAAAAGTTGTCTAATTCTACAAAACAACTTACTTGTGCTAGTATTGTCAGACAGAGTTACGGTTGATGTTACAGTTGGGTCTGTGATAAACAAGAATTTATGAGTGAGACACCTCTATAGATTTCTTTCTGTTGACAGTATATCATTCCAACACTGCGTGCACACATCCACTGACGTTGTTTAATTGTTATAGTCTATTCGCTACATCTTCATGCTGTCTGAATCAAACCATCGAAAAATCACCCTATTTATCATATAATTGGTTGTTTCTCCTAAATATGTCATGTTTCACAAGCGTTGTGTACATCTCTTCACATAAAATTGTCTTAATTATGGTTAAATTAACTATTGCTTATATCGTATCAATAAATTATGTAATTTATAATTAATATTAATAAAAATAGTTAGAAAATAGGTGTGTTGGAAATTCCTAGTAAGAAGACGTTGTAATGAAAACTATTATTACACTGAGTGCGCACTCCTGGTCTAATTTTCTCGACTCCATTAAGCTTCATTTACAAAACATGTGTACGAAACAATACAATGCGTTTTATATTACTTCAGCAAATTTAGACGTACTGTGTATGCAACCTGCATAGTATGTAAACAGTTAACACCCTTATTTGCAAAGTATCGTGTCAGCTGATGGTTGTTACGGGATGCATGTTGTTATGTTGACGGTCTTTGAGACGTTAGTACTCGGTTTTAAAAATTATAATTTAGAACTTAAACTATAATTATAGCATTAAGTGTTTCAATAACTCTTTTAGAATTATGTATAAAATTTTTGAGCTATAGACCCTAAAGCATGAGCTCTAGAAAATTTTGAAAAATTACAATACAGTCTCCACCCAGTGAATGCCATTGAGCTCTCTTTCGTTGTGATTAATCTAAAGTCTGTTCACGATAAAGTGAGCACTTTTGAAATTAACCTTAGAAAAATGTCCCTTCCCCTGCCTGCATATATTTTAATGCGCACTCCGAGTTATATTCGCCCATTAAAGTTGGTAACGATGGATGGAAAGTAGTTCCATATCTTAACGTCGAATAAAAAGTGTTAGTTAACCATTTGTGATCACTTAAATTATTTCTGTCGCTTTTCTCTGTTTCTTTTAAACATCTAAATGTAAAAATGAGCAGATTCATCAAATATTTATTTTCCTAATAATTTAACAGTTTTACTTGACCGACCAAAGAATAAAGTGATGAGACTCATGGCAATGTTAATTTTACATATGGCGGAAGAATACACACAGTGCATACAAGTAGATCTTTAGCAGGGCTTTCAAAAGTGCGCATTTTACTGTGAACAGCCTATATATATGAAAATTCCTTGCTGGTGAGGTTCGTATATTATATCTGCAGTTAATAATTTTTGTATACACATTTATTAGATATATGGAATAAAATATGTAAATTTACACATAAAAACGTTTGATAGTTTTACACTTTTGTATGTGTAAATGTATAAAATAAATACTGTATGTCTATTTCTAAAAAAAAAAAAAAATTATGATTACAAATATGCCTATAAATGTCCGTTTAAAATACACAGATGTATACATTTATTAACTATAAAGTTTGTGTTAAATTACTCATTTAAAAGTTTGTGTGAAATACATGAACACAAAGTCCTAGATCTCTTCATATTGCATTTTATTACCGTACTGTCAATATAATATATTGTACGTAATGCACTTTTCCAATGAGTGCATTCATTAAAATTTATATTAACATTTTGTGTGAAAATACCATTATTACGAATAAATAAAGACTGAATTTCTGCAGTCCTTTGTATATAATAATTTTGTATAAACATCAACCGTGTGTAAATTTTTACTCAGAACTTCTTAGGTATATAGTAGGATCTTAAAAGTAATAGTGTCTTCTAACTGCTGAACGGAACGTTTTTATTATTACACAATATTTATATGAGCATATTTGTGTCATTACATGTGTTTATATTAAAAATCGCAGCCATAAAGTCTGTAAAAATCTTTCTCGAAATTTCAAATTGCATTGTGCGAATATGTAAATGATAATTGCAAAACAATACATCCATATGATTAAACGTGCGGTGCAAATATTTCTATTTTTTCCTTGTTTAACTGTGATAACGCGACGTTGATTTAATTATGTTTACGGCAATTTCATTCCTGGGAAGGGAATTTTTTTTATTAAAATTACTAACACAAAGCAACTATGAAAACTTAAAAATAATAAATTATTGGTTTTAATATTAAATCAGAATGCAATATGATTTTGGTATAGCTATACCCTTACATACCTCCTTCCTTTTTCAAACAGTTTAACCAGCCTTCTCAGTAATGATGCACATATGTAATGATGAATACAAAGTTTTATAGGCTGTTCAAGGTAAAGTGAGCACTTTTGAATGACTTCTCATTTGGAATAATATTCTATAAATATATTTTATTTCTGCCTTAGACGTTAACTTGCGAGTACGGTGGAATCTAATCACTGGGTTTATTATTTACATGTCCATATTTATTATAAAATGTGGCTGAAGGATAAAAAATGGCTGAGGGAAAAAGTAACTAAGGCCTCAAAAGTGCTCATTATATCGTGAACAGCCTAAAAAAGATATACACAAACTTAAAAGTTTACGTTCATTAACTAGGGTGCTTGAGTAGGTACTCAAAAAGTGTTTTTTTATTTAGTAACCGTGCAAAGGGATTGTTTTAAAGAGCTCAATGGTCACACGGTTACAAAAACTTACTCCCTTAATTTGTATAATTAGGCAAAAAATTCGCATAGCAGGGTATAGAAACGTGTTTTGCAAACTACAAATATTATTCTAAGATATATCCAGATGATGCCATATACAACCAACGAAGTACTGCTGTTATCACTTGGCTTATATACCCCATACTATTACAAAGTCATTTTTCTAGGTTACTAACGTCGTTAATTATGGGTTGCTGCTGGTCTAATAGTTAAGATACTTTGTTTGCTACTCTGAGGATTACGAGACATAATCTTGTCAGCGCGTGTGATATGTTAGTCCGGGGCTGCAGTATCCTACTCATAAGAGTAGACAAAACCGTACATCACGCAATGTAAGTGTGCAATTTCGGGAAAATCAGAAAAGTTGTTCTAGTGAAAAATTACAAATTTATTAAAACTAGATTTTACCCGCGGCTTCGCTCGCAAGAAATATAGGACTTGAAATAAATATTGGGTTCTCTAGTCACTGAGCTACTGCGGCCCCACTGTCGGGTACTCTACCCACTGAGTTGATAGGAAATGTGAGAGCCAGCGCAAAGAACTTAAATCGGCAATTTACATCAAAATAACAAGGAATCAAACATAAATATTTCCTGCTATTTTTAATGAAAGTACAAGAAAAAATTAAAAATTCAAAATCTGAAATTCGTTGAAAAACAAATTCGAGTATTTTTGTCGTTTTCAAGCAACTTTTTCATGTTTCTAGAAGCATCAATTTTTTATTTAAAAAAAAAAACCCAGATATTTAAGCCAAAATTATGCAATTTTAAGCTAAAAACAAGCAAATTTTTCCATTTTTTTCAAGAGTGGCCGTGCAGGATTTATGTAAATTAAAAAACATCACATTTAAAGCCAAAATCAAGTAAACTTCTGGATTTAAAGGAACTTTTTCATGTTTTCTAGAAACGTTAATTTATCAAACAAGCAATTTAATTCAATCAAATTTACTCCAAAATCATGCAAAAAAAAAGCTAAAATCAAATGAAATATTAAAAAAGATAATTGATAGATTCAAATTAATATAAATTGATTCATTTTGAACGAATTCAATTTCATGTACAGATTTTCCATTTTTCAGTTCTCTTAAACCTTTATACATTATAAAAACTTGTTTCTCATCTATTACTTTTAGAGCACTTTTATCAAGAATGTTTACGTAGCGATCTGGTAAAGTAATATTATACTTTCCATTTAGAATACCATTAATTTTTTTACCAAACTTAGATTCACAAATTTGAAATTCAGAAGCTGCATACTCTTTATAAATTTCAAGATCTTCTAGTTTAGTCAATTCATATGAATTGTTTACCTTCTCGATAAGTGATTCAATATTGTTTTATTTGTAAGGAAAGAAAAATTCATTAAAAGAAAAAATAAATTTTATTTTTTATTTTTTATTTTAATAAATTTATTTCCTTATAAATATAATTGAATCAATGCTCGAAATGGAAAATAATATCATATGCAAGCAATGTAAAAATATGTTGAAGTATTAAACATTGAATGTTTTCCATGCACACAAGCTCATAAAGGTTAAGCATATTAATATATGTAAAAAATGTGTCAATGTATATCGGCGAAATCATTATGGGTTAAATAAAGTACTATGTGAATGTGAAAAATATCTCGAAAAGCATAAAAATACTAAATTATACAATACAAATGAAATTTGTCATAATGTTTAATCAACTAAAAAACGTGTAGTATGTAATGAGAATAAAGCTACATTAGACAAACATACAACAAAATGTAAAAATTGTTTTAGTAAATTTACAAAGAAATATTATCGAAACAAGAAGGTAAGTAATTAAAAACATTGTTTTCAATGTTAACAATGAATAAAACAGTGTTTTATTCCATTCAATTAGTTATATTTTATTATTCTTGGGTAAGAATCATTGTACCAAATTGCAGTAAAAAAAAAAGTTATTTAAAAAAAATTTATAAAAACAATCAAAAATGTCAGCAAATAATCAGGCAGTTGAGTTGAGCGGAAGGAGAGTGCAGGAGCTAATATTTTGAGTAAAAGAATTTAAATTAATATATTGGTGACATCTAAGGAAAGGTGATTTAATTAGAACTCTAATGCCATTCATTTTAATGAATAAATAAAGAACAACTTTACAAATTTACCATTTTCATATGCCAATGTCAAAGAACAATATTCGAAAGATAGAAATTAATTAAAATAAATATTTCCATTCTCTAATAATATATTTGTAATGCCTAAAAACCAAAGTAAGCGAGTAACAGAATGGATAACAATGAATAATTTTACAAATTTACCTTCAACTGTTGCTAATATTATTGAATTGTATGAAGAAGACAAAAAGGAATTAAAAGAAATATTTCCATTTTCCACTAATGTAATTATAAAGAAAAGACATAGAAGAACCAACAAAAATTATTTAGTAAATTAAGCTTTTAAAGGTAGGATATCAACATATTGCATTGAAAACTCTTTTAATTTACTACAGCCTAATCAATTTTTACGTTCGGTAAAAAATAAGGTATTTGAAATAATACATGATCATGTTAGGAAATTTAGAAGGGTGTAAACTATCATTAAATTATATGCCATTTATCGCAAGAAATAGACTAACCAAGTAGAATTATTTACATTTCAATCACAAAACTATACAGTATTGTATAAGTAGAAACTAAAAGGATTTACAAAACCATAAAAAATGAGTTACTTGCACATTCATCCGAATTTAAAAAAATGGTTCAGACTGGAAATTAGATAGAGCAATCGGAATACAATTAGCTATAAGTATGAATAATACATTAAATGGATCATCATATATCGAACTACCAGAAAATTTTAAGAAAAAACAATAATTTATTAATGTGAAAATGAAGATCAAAAATGTTTTCTTTAGGCAATCAAGTCTGCATTACTTTTAGCAGAAAAAGATCAACAAAAAGGAACTAAATAAAAAATGTTGGGCTTAATATTGATAAAGTAATAGATAAATATGTATATACTATAAAAATTAACTATATACCAAAAATAGAAAATCAAATTGATGTCTACATAGATGTTTACACTATTGACTGCAAGTCTACAGTATATCCATTAAATATTACAGAAAATAAATAGGAAAAACATAAACGTACTTCTTTTCATAAGTGATACAAACTCCCATTACTATCGGATAAAAGAATAATCGAAGTTGCTTTCTGCACAAAAAACTAAACATAATGGTAAAACTTATATATGTGGTACATGTCTTCAATTCTTTTATTCCCAAGATAGATTAAATAAACATGCAGAAGACTGCTCTAAAAATGAACCAGTAAAAATCAGTTTACCTTTGGAAGGAGAGCAAATATTTTTAAAAAACTACGAACATACAATGATAGTTCTTTTTGCAATATATGCAGATTTCTAATCAGGTCTAAAGAAAATATCAACAACTAAACCAAATCCAAAAAAAAATACATAAATTTAAAATAATCAAAACATATCCAATTTTAACAGAGGATGATATCGAACATGACTTTTATAAGGTGGTACTTAAAGAAAGAGATAAACTTACTAATGATCAAATAAATGCCATCGATTCTATGTTAAATGATGATTTATATCGAATGAAATATCAGTGACATGAAGCTTCTGGTTTTTAATATTATATTGTATCTAGTTATGGCAATTATAAACAACCAGTTGTATATCGAGGCCCAAATGCCCACAAGACGTTTATACAATCAATGAAAAGGGAAATAGATGAGATTGGGGAAATATATTCGCAAATTGAACCAATGCATCCCCTAACAAAAGAAGAAAAAGTGTTATATAATATATCTACAAAATGTACTGTATGTGAATCCAAATATACGAAGAAAATAAAAAAGTACATCATCATGATCATATAACTGGAAACTTAATTAACCCAGTATGTAATAATTGTAATCTAAAATTAAAATTACCCAATTTGGTTCCCATTTATTTTCATAACTTAGTTGGATATGATTCTCATTTATTTATTAAAGAGCTAGGAAATTATGAAAAAGAAATAGATTTAATTATAAATAATGAAGACAAGTCTATCACTTTTGGGAAAGCAACAGAAAATTTAAAAATGAGATTTATAGACACATTTTAATTTATGGCAAGTATTTTAGATAAATTATCATATAATTTAAGTAAAGATCAAATGAAACATACGCAAAAGCATTATCAAAAAGATAAAGTAGATTTAGTAATTAGAAAAGGGGTTTATCCATATGAGTATATAGACAGAAAAAATTCGAAGAGATAGAACTTCCACCATAAAGAGAATTTTACAATAAATTAAATGAATCTGATACAACTGAAGATGATTATGATCATGGAAAATGCATTTGAAATCAATTAAATGTGGAGAACCTTGACGAAATTAATTATTTATACTTAAAAAGTAATGCATTACTATTAACGGATGTGTTTGTAAACTATAGAGAAACATGTATAAATGCATATGATTTAGATCCAGCATGCTATTTTACAGCACCAGGATTATCACAGGATGCAATGTTAAAAAACTAAACAACGTTTAGTTTTATTACATAATAATGATATGATCTTAATGGTAGAAAAAGGAATTAGAGGTGGAATTTCACAATGTTTTAAGAGATATGTAAAAGCAAATAATAAGTATTTAGACGATTTTAATCATAATCAAGAGCCCAACAATTTAGTTTCTCTCGATACGAATAATTTATATAGTTGTGCAATGTATCAATATTTACCATATAGTGGTTTAGAATAAGTTGATTATCCAGAATTTAAATTAGTTTTTCGGCTAAATTATATATTAAATCTTAAGAATGTTTCTGATCATGGTTTCATTTTAGAAGTAGATTTAGAGTATCCAGTAATCTACATAAATTACTTAAAGATCTTCCATTTTGTCCAGAAAATAAGGTACTTCCAGGAATAAATCAGTCTAAATTATCATCAACTTTACTTAATATATAAAAGCTTGCCATACTCTATAGCAATTTGAAACAGTGTCTAAATAATAGGTTAAAGGTTACAAAAATACATAGAATATTGAAGTTTATTCAGTCTGATCGAGAAAGTAGATAGATTTAAATACATCGATGAGAACTAATGCAAAAACGATTTAGAAACAGATTTTTATAAGCTGATGAATAATTATGTTTTTGGTAAAACAATGGAAAATATAAGAAACAGAGTAGACATAAGATTAATATCAGATGCAGAAAAATTTTAAAAATTAGTAGCAAAAGCAAATTTCAAAAGAAATGCCATTTTTAATGAGAATCTTACAGCCTTACATATGAACAAGATAAATGTAAAACTTAATTAGCCTAGTTATGTTGGCATATCAATTTTAGACATATCAAAAGCATTGATGTATGATTTCCATTATAAAGTAATGAAAACCAAATATAGTGATAACATTCAATTATGTTATCAGGATACCAACTCTATTTATAAAATAAAAACAAAATATTTTTACGAAGATATGAAGTCTATGATAGAAAAATTTGATACAAGTGATTACCCAACATATAATATATACATACCTCAAATAAATACGAAAGTTTTAGGTTAAGAAAAAATATTAATGTAATGGGAAAAAGAGCTAAAATGTATGCATATAGAGTTGGCGATAAAGAGAATAAAAGATCGAAAGTCATAAAGAAATGTGTAGTTAATAAGATAATAACATTGGAGGATTATAAGAACTGTTTTTTAAAGAATAAATACAATATAGAACAATAAATTTAATAAGTAGTGAGAAACATGAAATATATACAGTCGAAGTTAATAAAATAGAATTAGGTCATTGCAATGACAAAAGGATTTTACAAAAAAATAAAATAGATACATTACCATATGGATATCAACATTTATAGTTTTAGTAATGGGAGTTGAATAATTCAGCAGTTGGTGCACCAACCACTGATATTACACAAATTATATTTTAAACATCTTTAATTTCCAAAACAATGTCAATATCAGCATGTAAAAATCAATTAGATTGCCATTTTCTTCTCTGATTCCTAAAATAATATGATTAAAACATTCATTATTTATTTAATAAAAAATTGAATGTGTGTGCTCATAATCATTATAAAATCCAAAACAAAAGATAATTTTCAGTGGAAAACTAGCAATAATATTTGTTTATAAATTATTAGAGTCATCATATTTTATGAGCATTCCATATGCCAAATTACAGAGGACATTTATTATTTTTAATGGGTTACAATTCAGTAATTTAGTACCTACAACAATTGTGTCTTTTTCAATAAGCATGTTTCTTTCAAAACCAAGAATATCAGATAATTTGTCATCAAAATTAATATCAAACTTAGAATTGATAGATGTTCTATTTTTCACATTATCTGCTGTTAATTCAGTGCTGTTTGTTGAAAATGGTTCAAATGAGTTTATAGATTATTTTAATGATTCAACATAGAAATTTTAATGATTCAACATAGAATTGTCCTTTAGGAATAATGATAACTTGGTTTTTATCAACCACACCACTCAATTTTTCAATTGTTTTTATAGTGTTATCGGATCTATTGGGTGCCACAAATTTTATTCAAGAACTAAACAATGCTATAAATGTATCATTATGAATGATGTCATAGTGAAGTTTCTTCTTAAGAATAGAATTGTTATTTGTATACTTAAATACTTCATTA
Organism: Dryococelus australis; assembly: GCA_029891345.1. Taxonomy (NCBI): domain Eukaryota; kingdom Metazoa; phylum Arthropoda; class Insecta; order Phasmatodea; family Phasmatidae; genus Dryococelus; species Dryococelus australis. The sequence goes on from CM057000.1 coordinate 76,472,616, forward strand.
TTCATTTAGTAAAAAATATGATTTTAAATGATAAATGTTGATTGGGGTGTTGGTGTTTTAATTTCTGAAGAAAAAGTTAAATATTAAAAGTGTGGCGAACTGTTGCCTGACAATATGCGAGCCATTATCATTGGGGCCAGTAAGTGTGTGAAAACCAACTTGATGATTAATTTATTTATAAGACAGGTTGGCTAAATTTTAATTAATTGTATGTTTGCTCAAAAAGTCTAAATCAGCCCAAATATATTCAGTTACAAAATGACTTTGATGTCATATCTAAGATGTTTAGTAAAAAGATGGCTTATTTTTTTAAATAACAATGATGAAATGATTCCACTAGACCAATGTGAAAATAATTCTCTAGTCATTATCGATTATGCCATTTTAGAAAATCAAGATGTTAGCTGCAAGTACTTTACTATGAAAGACATAAAAATGTTGATGTATTTTATTTGGCACAGAATTATTTAAAAGTACCTAAACAATTAGTAAGAGATAATTCAAATTTATATGTATATTTAGACAAGAAGAAATTAATTTAAATCTTATGTATTATGATTTTGTTGGTGGGGATATAACATACAAGAAATTTATAGAGATTTATTCAAAATGTTGGGGGCAAAGACTATGCTTTTATCACTTTAGATATGAGTAAAATATGACAGAAGGAAAGTATCATAATAAGATTAAGAAATTATATAAAATAATGTCATTTCAATAAGAAGTGTAAGTGAAAGCTGCACTTACTGTGTGAGAATTCTTTTTTACAGCTACAGCAAACATGCTGTCATTTAGTTTTGGGAAATATAGCTTTCCTACTGTGCTGCAACCTAGTCGAGACAGATTAAATATTTCCTTACTGTACTGGCTTCTACAGGCAAACAGGATGAGTTTATTGAATAGTGCTGCCATCTTCTGCCTCAGAGTGAACACTTGGCACGACTTTCGACAGTAACTTGTCGACCTTGACTGCACTTGGCACAGCACAGTTGCCACACATTTGCCGATACACTCTTGAGCTGGTCTTGAGCTGCAAATGGCTTCACTTGTCGACCTTGGGTGTGCTTGGCACAGCAGCTGTGACACACTTGGCAAGAGTGAGTCGCCACTTATAGCTTTCAACTTGCTGCAACTTGCCACATGAAGTTTTATAATCACTGCCTCGTTCATCTTGTCAACATGGCTCATTGAAAAGGTGTTTGATTTCAAATGTGAAAGTCGTTGGTTCGATACCTGGTCTGAGCAGATCATTTAACAATGTGAATATGAGGCACCCACATTTACACTATTACATTATCACCAAATCGTTCAAAATTTGAGCCAAAAAGTCTTGCTCATTCATGCTTAAAAATATGAGCAGTATATGCAGTTAATCGCTACCACCTCAAGCTCCTGTGGATATACTTTTTATAATATAAATGTTATATAAAAGATGTATAGCTGGAGTGTTCCCATATGATGTAAGGTGCCAACATCATATGGGAATGGTGGTACTAGAAATTTAAAAAAATAAATTAAAAACTTCCTTCTTCATCCCTTAACCATAAAACATATAAAAGACCAGTAGATGATGAAGTGGGTAATTTCTACCATTGAAGTTTTGCTGGTGTCAAAATCAAGGCCAAACAATTTATAACATGTCACTGGCGGGGTGTAACAACCCTGGCGAGGTCCCTGGCATGGCATAACAGCCTGTAAAACCTTGAATTCTTTTAAAATAAAGATCACCATAGATTAAATGTGTGTTGAATGAACAAACAAGGAATGAATGATGAATGAGCAAACAGTGAACAAATGAACAATAAATGAACAAATGATGAACAATAAACAAACAATGAACATACAAATGATGAACGAATATTGAATTAATGTTGAATGTGTTTTGTGTACATTAAACAATGTTTCATTTGAAATTATAAGTCTTCTTTCAACCTGTTAAATAATTCTTGTATATAAACAAAAAATACTGCATTTCTACATACTTAATTATTGTTTAAAAGATGGCTGAATCTTTAGACAAACACTCGTAGGGCTTAATACTAGAAGATGGTATTACTGATAATACTAGATTACTTATCAACACATGTTTAAATATTTTTAAATTTATTAAGAATTATAATAAAAATATTATCTTATTAAATTGGTATAAAGATATTTGGTTTACTTTGTTTGAACAGAAGAATGTTTTAATAACAAATAAAGGTTTATGTTTTATTTATTATGGAATATCAGCCATGGGCCACCCCCTGACTGAAAACTTACCAGAATAAAATACAATTTACTGGATTCTATTAAATATTATAATATTGAATATACTACAATAAAACATGTGCATAAACTTGCTTTAGAATATGAATATATGAAAATATAATAAAAACTATAACACCAAACAATTTATCTGAAAAAACGTGGATTTTGCTTTCTGTTAGATATAAAAAGAACAGTAACGATTTTAAAAACTAAAGTAGCTGATGGAATAAAGGATTATTATTTTACAGTTTAAGAAATTTTTTATTACTGCCCTAAATATATAAAGCAATGTGGCGATAAAGTAAAATCTTTACATGCACAAAAAGAGAAAGAACAACTGGCTTTAGAATTTTAAGAAAAATTAAATATAGAAGAAAAAAGAAAAATTGAAACTACAAGAAGAAGTTAAAAAATATAACATTTTAATATGAATATGAAACATTTTATAGACAAAGTCAAGCAGAAGACAAAAACCTGGTTACAATACATTGCAACATCTAAATAATATGCTTTCATTAATAATTTTAAAGTTGGTAAATCAGATAATTTAACTGTCAAAAATTCAAATTTCAATTCTTAACATAATGAACAAGGTAAATTTTTATATTTGTTTACATGAGGAAGTTTAAGATGTAAACAAAATCAGAAAGATTAGTTACCAAAAAAATCAATGATTTTTGTGATAAAAATAATAAAGAAATATTTGTTTTACATTACACTCCATTAGATTAAATTGTGAAATTAACCATCAAAAACATAAATGAGTCTTTTGATTACATCAATAACATAACTGAAAATCATTTAGTAAAAATATATTCTATGAAACCAATTATTCCAGAAGAGTGGATTTCAGTAATGATGATAATTTATCATATAATCTGCAAAAAAATTCGAAATATTAGATCAGTTCATTGTTGAAAACAAAACAAAAGTATTGCATAAATATTTACTAGACAGATTAGAACTAGGCAACACAGGCTGTAAAAAATCTTGGAAAGAAGCAAAACAATAATTGAATTGGAAGGATAGTAAAAACCCAGTTGCTCATTACAATACACAAATTATAATTACATGTAATTAAGGGTAATAAGGGTACCCTATGTAAAACATTTAATTTCACAACAAATATGTTTTATTAATCCAAGATTTATGTTAGTTATCAGAACATAACCATTTTATATATTTTATCACCTTAAGTTTTTTTAAAATTTTCATCAGTATTGTTAGTTTTCATAATTTTATATTCATAAAAACTACCTTTTATTTCTTCTCAATTGGTATCTTTCAGTTTGTAAGTGAGTACATCGTAATTTAAAACCTCAAAAATGGTAAATAACTATTTTGTCAAATTAGCTGTATAACCCTTTTAAAAGATTTGTTTACTCTTGCTAACGAGGGCAATATAGCCAACGTTATATATTTTGATTTAGTAAGCATATTCACAAAATCTTGTTGTCTTAAATATTTTTCATTCTTTAATTGACTTCAATTGGTTTCATACTAATAGTTCGATGTTGTATATTGTTATATTCTTTCACTAAATAATCCAATATATAAACCCATTGGTAAGTGCCATTTAAAGCATTTTTCTTCCACATTTTGTTCTTCGTTGTATGATTATATATCTCTACACCACTGGTTTTAATTTCACTGAAAGTAGAATAATGATTGATGTTATATTTTTGCATAAGTTCTGTAAATACTTTACTACAAAATTCGGACCCATTGTCATTTTGTAAATTATGCAGTTTTCTTTTAATCAGTATACATTCTAAAGCATTTGCTATATTCTTGGCTGTTTTATCTTTAATTTATATATAGCAAATACATATTTTGAAAACATGTCGATAATTGCCATTAAAATATTATTGTAACCATTGTTTATATGTGATATGTCTATTGAATGTCCTGTATCCACTTCAACAAGATCAAATTGTGTTAAATCATCAATACCATACAAAATTATTTTCTTCTTGGAAAAATTTTTTGTGAAGGTTTACATGATTCATTTATTATGCCTTTTCTTACATTGGGCAAAAGTTTTTTTTAATGTTGAGTTAGTAGATTTACATATTGAATATTTACTCTTCTGAACTAATTGTCCATTTTTAGTATATAAATTTTGTAAATTATTGTTTTTAGTGACCTTCATACACTTCAAACACCAAGTATTCACCATTTAATAGTAAAAAAAATATTCATTCTTATATTTTCCGAATATTCCTATTGTTATCAATCTATCATCTTAACTAACTATTTTATTTTTTCTGATTTTAAAAGGTAAACTATCACTCGTCTTAACACAAAAAGGATTCCTATAGTCAGTTTTTTAATAATCATAAATAGCAGTCACTGTATCATCAGGTAAATTGATATTAGCAAAAAAAAATATTTGTAAACAGTATAGGCCATCAAAAAAGTAAAGAAAATTTGATTATTATCTAAGTGAAAAATATTATTATTTTCATCCCACTTTGCTGGTAAATAAAATATGTAAGATTTTTCCCTTGCATTTTTTAACTTTTGAATTAACAAGTGCTTCACGATAATTCGAAACTGATTGGTTTAAATTTTGTATTTTAACAGCTATTTCTTTATCGAAAAATCTTTTATTGGCTGCATTTTTTCCATCTATAGGTCAGCCATATTATTAATTCTACGATTTTGAAGAGAAACGTAATCTGTTGTATAAACAAAAACTTCACTTACTTGATATCGTAAAGCAGAAACAATAATAGTATTTGGAATCTGAATATGTTTTTAAATCATTAGAATAAGAAGTTTTTATTTAAAGATTTGATTAATGGTTTCCCAAATATATAGTTATTTAATAATAAAGAAATTATATCATGAAACTTAAAACCTCTCAAAAAAAGATGTAACACAATTAAACATAAATGTCCACTCATTACTGAATTAAAATTCTGAATTCGATTATCATTGTAATAAACATTTCTCTTTTTGAAGTAATTAGTTAAATTAGTAGGAATATTCTCTCCAAATGAATCGAAATAGTAAACATGATTTTTTTTTTTAATATAACAAACCCAATGAGTACCAGGATTTGATGAAATGTCAAAATTAACCACACCACATTCATTTTTGTGCATTGTTTTTGGTAGTTCGTCAATCATATAAACATTTCTGAAGTTCAATATCGAAATTAGATAAAGGTGATATATTCAATTCTTTTTTGTCTCCCCTTTTTTGCAACTATTCCACTTCCTGATTTATTTTCCATTTCCAAATTATGTCTATTTGGTTCTAATTATTTTTTTGTTCTAGTTTGTTCAACAGAATTGTAAATTGAGCTAGCTCCTCCAGCTAAAGCACCAAATGCAGCTAAAACTCGAATTAAACATGGTAAAAAACCTCCATGATGTAAACCACTTCCAGAATTTTCTTTTAGTATTTTTTTATTGTTGAAATTTACAAAGTTAATTTGAAACCTTTGCCTTCTGTTAATTGTTCATTTTTTTCTCAAGTTGATCCATTGTTTAAAAATTATCTATACCGAAATATCTAAGTTGATCAATGGGTATATCGAATGTTATATTTGTTAACTCCATTTATAAGTATAAAATATGTAAGTAATTAATAAATGTTAATACCCGATCCTAATTTCCTTTTTGTAAACACAGTTGAAGCAACAGCTGCAGAAGCAATTTTTACCCATTCGAGTGTCTTTATCTAACATAACCTCCTTGGTTCCTTTTTGTAAAATTTTGTCAGCCACATGTCTATATTCTAAATCTTTATTATCTCTATAACCAATATCGTGATATATACATGCTTCATTTAATTTACCTATGCCTGTGTCGCCTATTTCCAATCTTTCATTAAACTTTATAAATGGTCCAGAAATAATTATATCCTGGCAAATGTAAATTATTTAATGCCCAATTTATTATACCTTTACCACGATGTTCAGAATTCCAAAATTAATGTGGAATTACATTTAAAACTCTTATAAGATATGGAATTCCCTTTGGATTATTAACAACAAAATCAGAAAATTTATTGTTTAGCATATTATTTAAATTTACTTTTTCATTGTAATAATTTTTGTTTGCAGCATTTTCTTCACTATGAATAACTAATAATCTATCAACCAATTATCTAACATCATCAATTCAAACATATTCTTTGGTAAATTATTGTATTTGTTTATACCTTCTCCAGATCTATGAGTTATTGGAGAAATCATTCGTTCTGGTGTGTTTGCTATTGATCTTGAGCTTGAATCTTATATGTATTTTTCATAAATTGGTCTACATTTATTATATTAATATACTTCCAACCAACACTTTAACTTGGATTATTCCTTTTCTTACTTGGCATATATTTTTTTAATAGAGCATTGGTTAATAAAAACAATTTCTGTGTAATTTTTAAGATCATTAATATTGTAATTACCTGCAAGTTCTTCTGCACAATTTTTTGTCAACAGTTTAGAAAGTCCTTCTGTTAATTCATATTCGTTATCTTTGACAAATAGAATATGGCCATCTATATTTACTTTTGTATCACCGATATAAAAGTTATGTCCTCCTTGTAAACCGTATTTTTCTTTAATGATATTAACATCTCCAGAAATACATTTTCCAAGACAAATAGTAGAGTCTTTCGGAGATACTATAACCAAGTTCGGAGACCTGTCCTTAGCAAATAATTCTCTTTCAAATTATGTTTCTTCTGGTGTTAGTGGAAAATCTAATTTTTTTTGCTGCAACTTGAACTAGTGTTGTTATTAAATTTTTATTTTTTTCACTTATTTGTTCTACTTTTCTAACCAATATTTCGTAGTTCGTGAATTAAAGGTAGATCTTTGTTCTTGTTTCTTTCATAATCTGCTTCATGATTCTTTTTATAATTTTTGAATATTTCAATCAGTAATTTAACCCGGGAAATTTCCTGTGATTAATCTTTCATTTAAATGTTATTATTTTTTACTTATAAATGAGTTTTAAAAGTATCGAGAGTTTTGAAAGGCTAACTTTCCCTCCAGCGGATGAAACTAGGGTGAATTTAAATGTTTACAATAACAGAATTGAATCTGATATTCCTGTATGTGATGGATTTTCTTCCCCAAATGGTGCCTATATTTTTGATAAATTTAGGCTACTAAAGATAGAAAAAGAAGGAGATGAGGCAAAATATGCAAAATTGGATAATATTGATGTTTGTGCTAACTTTTTTCCTTTCCAGTTTTCTAGAGTAGAAATCTCAAAACTTGGGCATATTATCGAGGCTGATGATAACCCAGGTTTAACTTCAACAATGATACATAATTTATTAAGATCTCCAAGTGAGCAAAATTATTTACGATTTACTGGTGTTGATGGTAAATATCATGTAAAATCTGTTCACAATGATAAAGCAAATGAAATAACCTATCAACTGAGATATTTGTTTCGCTTTATTCGTGATAACAATGAAATTTACTGGAAAGGAGGTTATAAAATTACATTTTTTGGTAATTCATCTGACAAGAAATGTTTATATTTTTATGAAACTAAGAACGCCGATGGTGCAGTTCAGAAAAGCTATGCTGATCCAGGTAAAAATTTTATTAAAAAATTAGAAATTATGTGTCCAATTGTTGAATACGAATCTAACACAGCCATTGCAATTATAGAAAAAATATACAGCATCCAATAATACCTTTTATTTTTAATAATTGGCAATTTTTAGAAAAAGGAGTTCTTGCTGGAACAACAGTTTTTAACGTTGATATAAGAAATAAGTTTAATAATTTATGATTTCATATGCCTGATTTTGTAATTGTAGGTTTTCGAGCTAACAGAAAAAAATTGTGTTGAACAGTATGTACATGCTTCTATGTTTGATCACTGTGATATAAGAAATATTATGTTAAGAATTGTAGAAATGAGATATTTCCTAAAGAAAAATGGAATCTAGATATTGAAAATGGCCTTTGTGATAAAATGTTTCTTGCTTATGATGATTTAAGAAATTCAAAATCAAAACTAGATACTCTATATAGAAATAATGAACTTTATTATAAATCAACTGTAAACATTCAAGGTGATATCAATTATTATTTATTACTGGGGCGAAGATCATTATTTGTTATTGATAGTTTATATAGAAAAACCGCTGTTGTTAAAAATAAAACAAACATAAAAATTAGTGTAGATTTTAACAAAGCTGTTGAAGCAGGAACAATTTGTAATGTTGTTCTAATTAGTCAGAGGAATCTAACTTATGATTAGTTGAAAGAAATTATTACTGAAGATATGTTTTTTTTATTAATAAATTGAGCATGTAAACAATTTTACGGAAACAACAAAATGTTTGGATAGTTTAATACAAATTTTTTACATCTATAGTTAAGTTGTTTAATCGAATAAGAAATCATTTTGTTAAACAAGAATGAGATTTTTCTCCTAGTGAAAATTTTGATTTGTAACATCTTTATTTGTGCAGGTTTTGTGTGTCATTTTTATTTTGTGCAATCTACCTTTCCTCTTAATTCATTTCTTTCTTTATAAATAAAAATGAAAATGCCTGATTTATCATTCAGTATGACAAACTTTTTTAAAGGTGGTGATTTTTCATAAACACATTACTATAAACTAGATAATGCTTATGACAAACTCAGAGAATTAGTTTTCTAATTTAATCAACATCTACAAATCTTACCATTATTGCTCTTAGAAAATTTTGACGATAAATATGTACTTCATGAAATAGGTGACGACTTTGAGAAGATTGAAGAAGATATTAAAAATTTAGTAGAGTTTCGAATATGATCTGTAAAGAATAATAAGATAATATTTCATTTAATTTTAGATTATTTTGCTTAATTTTGGATTAAATTTGATTGAATTCAATTGTTCGCTTGATAAATTAGCATTTCTAGAAAACTTAAAAAAACATGTGCTCGAAATCGATAAAATTACTTGATTTTGGCTTAAAATTTGCTTTTTTTAATATACCATATTCTGCACGTCCATTTCTGAAAAAAAAAAATTAAAATTTGATTGTTTTTAGCTTAAAATTACATGATTTTGGCTTAAATTCCATTGTTTTTGAGAATCAGAAATTAATGCTTCTAAAAACATGAAAAAATTGCTTGAAACGATCAAATTAGTTGATTTGGAACTTAAATTGTTTGGGTTTTCATTGAATTTCAGATTTTGAGTTTTTAATTTTTTATTGTAAATTCGTTTAAAATAGCAGGAAATATTTATGTCAGTTTTTCATGTTATTTTGATGGAATTGGCCCATTTAAGTGAGCTGCGCTCGTTCTCTCATTTCCTGTCTACTCCACTGGACTACTGCGGCCCCACTATCGGGTTCTCTACCCACTGAGCTACTGCAGCCCCACTATCGGGTGCTCTACTTACTGAGTTACTGCGGCCCCAATGTAGGGTTCTCTACCCACTGAGCTCATGCGGCCGCACTATAGGGTTCTCTACCCACTGATCTACTGCAGTTCAACTATTGGGTGCTCTACCCACTGGGCTACTGTGACCACATTATAGGGGTCTCTACCCGCTGCGATACTGTGGCCCCACTATCGGATTCCCTACCCACTGAGCTACTACGGCCCCACTATCGGATTATCTACCCACTTAGCTACTACGGCCCCACTATCGGATTCTCTACCCACTGAGCTAGTGTGACTACGTTATAGGGTTCTCTACCCACTGAGCTATTGCGGCCCCACTATCAAGTTTTCTACCCACTGAGCTACTCCGGCCCCACTATCGGGTTCTCTACTCACTGAGCTACTGCGGCTCCATTATAGTATTCTCTACCCACTGAGCTACTGCGGCCCCACTATTGGGTTCTCTACCCACTGGGCTATTGCGTCTCTTGGAATGGAATGTAAGACTGCTCATAGACAAAAAAGACAGGAGAAATGACGGAATTTTTTAACAATGCTTTTTTGTGCAGTAATTGTAAGAAAAGTTTAATCCTGTATAGACTGTTCTCGGTAAAGTGAGCATTTTTGAAAGCCCTCTGTTTAACTTCCGAGTGCGGTGGAATATACACACCGTGATTATTACTAACATAGAAATATTTATTCTGAAATAAGTTATTAAAGAATTAAACATGGCTGAAATAAAAAAGTAACTAGGGCCTAAAAAGTGCTCACTTTACCATGAACAGCCTATACCTATGTACATCCCTCATCATCATATTTTCGGAACCGTTTGAGATATTTCCCTGGGATAAAAAGTAGCCAGTGTCACTCTCTGGTCCTCCAACTATATCTGTGCAAAAAATCACGTCGATCCGTTGCTCCGTTTTGACGTGAAAGAAGGACTGACAAACACCCACACAAAAACACTTTCGCATTTACATACTAGTAAGGACTAGTATGGATGTATTTTTTGTTGTAGTTGGTGTTATTTGACACAATAACTTCTATTAATACAAGCACAATGGTTGATTACTTTAACAGTTTGAATGAAATTTTTACTGTGACACAAAATAACAAGAAGTTATCGATATAACTAATGAGCCTTCTTTCCTCCTCTAAGTGGATGCAGACAATTTTGATTTAGTTCTTAAAAGGATAGATGGTAGGTTGTTCCTGACGTCACGTTGATAGCGGTATAATTAGAGATGCAACCAGAAACGAATTCAATATTGTTAGACAATGACATATACAGACATGCGCCTTACCTGGGACTCTAACACATAACTCTTGGTACAATAAGCTGCCGTACAACGAACTGCATTACTGAGGTAGAATTTGGAGCATCATCTTTGTTTGTAATCAGTCTAAAGTTTTGACAGATTGGGTTTACTAACTTCAGATTTTTCAGAGAGATCATTTTGAAAACAAGAGTATGAGTGACTTAAATCACGTAAATTTACATGAATTACCGAAGCACTACTCGTATGAAGGATTTAGTGTAATTAGGTAGAATGGTTCCCGAAATATGACATTAAAGCTTTGGTTTCTCATTTGCCACTCTCGTAAAAAAAGGCCTAAAAATAGGTTTTTATAGGCATATCAGACTCTTCTAACAGACACTGTCATCATAAAATGTTTGGTTAAATATTTCAAATCATTGAATAGATATGATAAACATATATACAAACTTATATTGTAGCATTAAAAAAAATCTAACCCACATAAATTATGTAAGTTTACATGACAATCTGTAGTAGTACTTGTGTGAAAAATTTACTTACATTTAGATGATTGGTTCTCGGGATATGGCATAAATTTTTCATTTCATCACCTGGCACTTTCTTACAGAAATAAGCCAAAATACGATCTCTGTGGTATAAATAGGTTAATTGGTCCCGGACGTATGCCAGTAATGCTCCATTTTCTCATGTGGTGCTAACTTCATTACTGGGGAAAAAAAATGGTTGCCTTTTGGCACATTCTCTGTTTCTCATATAGGAATACTGACATACGGCATACAAACCTAAAATATTCACATAGCTGGTACATTGAAAATAAATAACTTCTTCCTTAAGTTGTATAAATTTAGATCGACTGCAAAAATGTTACTTGTATTTGTGGGGACGGATTTGGCGGCCCAGAATTTGGTGGGTATCAGTTACCGGTAACTGTTTCCCGATATAGAACAAAAAACCTTATTTTTTCAAGTTGTGTTATCTTCCAAAATGGCTGACAAATGAGTTTATATATTTGCTCATTTGATGCTTGAATGAATACAGCCAGCATACAAAGTAAATTTTAAATTTGTTTGGTTATTTCGGAGATATATGTTATTAAAATAAAATATTAATATAGCCACCATTCTGAAAATAATTGTTTTACCCACTTAAACAGTATCCGTTTACACGGCCTACTATACTAGTACTTCTTACCCAGATTTGTAAATCTTCAGGTTACTGTTTCCTGGGTTATGGCAAATTCTGATTTATTAGTGTGGAACTATCTTACAGAATGGTGGACAAAAGAGTATCTGGGTAGACGCATTTTATGATTGTAGTAGATAATGCCAGCATAAATAATTAAGCTGAAATTTGTTACATAGTTACGTAGATCAACCGTATTTGTCTAAAATGTTTATAAGGCCGCCATTTTGAAAATAATAGTCTGACCCATTAAAAAATGGCAGTTTGAATGACCTATTATAGTATTACTTGAGTCTCAAATTTTGTAGGAAACAGTTAATTGTTTCCGGATGTATGACATTAAATCAGTATATTTAATGTTGCGCTATTTTACAAAATGACGGACAGTAAAAGTTCGGAATTAACACATTTAATGCTCGCGAGATATATTTTCAACTTAAGAAGCTTTGGTCAAAATTAGTGAAACGATATGGTAGATATTGCAAATGAAGCTAAAATATTTATACTATTGCCATTTTAAAAATAAGCACATTATTTATTTAAATAGCAAATATGAAAATGGCCTACAATAGTATTACTTATGTGGCAAATTTGTCAGGAATCCGTTGTGCAGTTACCGAGGTATAACGTAAAAACTTTATATTTTACGTTGCACTATCTTCCAAAATAGCAGATTAAAAGTATCACCACTGTCTAAATTCATAGTTTATATAATGCACTGTCAACGTACCAGATTTGATTTAGGTCGGGTAAATGGTTCGCGATATATAATGGAAAATCTTTATTCCCCCAATTTGCACTATCTTCCAAAATGGCGGACCAATAACATCATCGCTTTCTTAATGCAGTGCTTTTATCATGCACTGCGAGATAACTAAATCTGGTTTAAGTCGGAGAAATAGTTTCTAACATATAACATAACCTAAATTTCGAAATTGCCGCCATTTTGAAAATGAGTACTTTGCGTGATTGGAAACTATAAAAGTCTTATTTCCTTACTAAATACTACACGTGGAACAAGTCTGGTAAAATTGTGTTGTCTGGTTTAAGTAAGCCAATAACATATGAACATGGACATGAACTTGTTAGGTGTAAAATTACACTGACTCTGGTGAAAACTTTGCCGTCACGCGCATTTAGTGTAAAATTTCACATATTATTTCACAGTGTATTTGGTTTTAGATTCCCGTTTACAGTAGTCATCTTCAGTGAAATGGGATATCGATACCTGTCTGCCGCTCCGTAAAAGTGTTGCCTTTGTGCTTTGTACGCCATTTTCCTTCTCTGTTCTGTTTTTTCCTTTATACCATCGTGAAGCGCGAGAGAAAACGTATTTAAATTCTGAAGTTTAAATTTATTTGCTTCATGAAACAGCTCAAGTGTTCTATTAATTGAATGAGTCAGCAAATAATTGTTTCGTTTCAGTCGCTGACGAAAGTGTTTGTAGTGCAGTAACCGCCCAAGATGCGCCACGTGTTTAGGAATTACGAAGTGAAGAGTAAGTTTGTGTGTTTGGAAACAATGTTTTTCGAAACTGTTGTTACAATATTTGAAATAAACATGGCCTTTAAAAACCGCTTTTTTTGGCCTTATTCATTTGATTGAAAATCCAATTATTTTTACAGATTAAGTTAAGTTTGCAGAAAAGGTTTAAATTCTGCATTTCTCATGCCGGAATGAAGAGCGATATATTTATAGCGTTTTGCTTTTGCGGGAGGTTTTGAAATGAACGCGGCCTAAATAAACGTCCTTTTTGATGCAGTTCATTATTTAAAATTTCGAACGATTTTGATAGCGCGTTTAACTTAGAAGAAAATTTTTAGTGTGTATTTCTCTCATTGGTAGGAACAGCGACACATTTATCGCGTTTAGTACTTTCGATGAAGTTATAACTTTCGAGTGATAGTAATTTGAATGTCACTTCCGCACGAGAAAATCTTTCCAATGCATCATCAAAACAATGAGAAGTCAAATTCCTTCTCAACCCCGTCTCACGAAAGGCGATGCACTATAGTTCCCTGCTCCTTTAATAAAATAAACAAAACCCTACTACTTGGTAATAAAAATAAATAAACAGGTAGGAATGTCAACCAGTTAGTCTTTCAGTGCGTGTCATTAGATTGATAGAAGTTGTTTATAAACATTTTTTCTTTCACTAACAGAACAGCCGTGGCGGAGGGGTACATTGTGACCGCACTACTTCTCAAGAACTATCAGAATTTACTGAAGTTTTATGAAGCGGAGAGCAAAAGGTTATCTATCAGTTACGGTAGTCGACACGACAAAATAGCATTCCAAATTCCCTTCTATTTTACTTGCAATGTTTAGTAAGGAACAGGAAATGTTTTTTTCTCTGTGGAAGAAACAACCTAGGGGATCTGTTAAAGGCACTATAAGAGTGGTTCTAGCTAGTGTTCATAGAGCCCTATAAGTGTTAAGATGGAGGTGGAGAGACTCCTGTAGCCACGACACACGAGGAGCGGTCCACACGTGTGCTCGAGCGACGGCGTAATTCTGCATGCAGGGCGCGTGCGTGCCATTTCCGACAGGATCAGAGGCGACCCAGCCTCCCGGAGGAGCACTGGCGATAACAAGAGCTGCTTGTAGAGGGAGAGTCTGGACGACGCTGTAAAGTGCTTCCCGATTCTCGTTGGAGGTTAGCAAAGTCCACGCTATCAATTCATACACCAAGTGGCACGACACGAGCCTCAGGGCAAGGGCGATGGCCTGCACACCTCAGTGAGAGGGCATACCGCAACAGCGGCTGTTTATTGAAAGGTAGTAGCTATAACATATATTCGAAAGAATATCATTGCTAATTTTTTACGTTAAAATAATATTGGCTGAACGAAAGCTTAAATACTGTAAATAACGAACAACTAATTAAAACTTATTAGGCAATTGTTATGTAGACCAATATTTTCTATAATATTTGTTGGTATTTCTTCATCCCTGCCATCTACGTTCCCCATACATCTTACATCTGGTCGTGTGCTGCAAAAAAATTACATACAGCTGATGTGGGAACATTGTGCCTTCAACTCGCCGTGAATAGGCGGAAACCACGACCTCATCTACCATAAAACAAGGACTCGATGTACATATGAATGTAAAATTGAGAGACTGAGTTTTCAAATTTACAAAATAATCATAAGTATTACTCCACATCAGTATTTACAGACGTGAAGGACATTACTTCTCTCTCTCTCTCTCTCTCTCTCTCTCTCTCTCTCTCTCTCTCTCTCTCTCTCTCTCTCTCTCTCTCTCTCTCTCTCTCTCTCTCTCTCTCTCTCTCTCTGTGAAGGTAAGAGGATTTCTTTACAATACTGTTTGTATTGTAACTGTTACTCTGACGGGGTCTGGTGGCAGTATGAAATTTACAAAGACTACGGTGCAATCGTCACTTTTTTTGGTCTAAGGTCTTAAAACACACACAGACACTAACAAACACACACACACAATCCTGCTTTGTAGTTGACAGCCACTCTCCACTTCACGAAGACCGCGGACAAGCGTTTCATAGCAATAACCGGCGAACTTGGGGCAGCACTGAGCCGCACCAAGCACCTCCTGAGATTCCTTCTACGATGGCCCGCTGCTCCGACGACCAGGAGTGGAAAGACTTTATGGTGCCAACACAAAATATCATTTGGATGTGTGTTTGAGCCGCCATTTCTGAACCATTCTATATAGCGTTACAGTTTAGTATGGTTGAATGTGGAGAGGGGCGGATTATGGTTGCCATCCCGTCTCCTTAACTCACCTCAGGGGAGGGGTATATAACCTCGACAATTCAGGTCCGGGTTTAACATAAATGTTGGGTAAGGTATGTGACATAATTATGGTACTAAAGGGACTTGAACTATTTTTTCGGATGCCATAATTATGGTACGGGCGTACCATATTGATTTGACTTCGTATGGAAAATTATATATGAGTACCATACTTGGATATGTTTGAGGGTTAGTACATCCCCTTACTGACCTTACAGGAGCCAACAGCTAGAAATGTCATACCAATTGTTTTCTTGGCCGCTATTTCTAAACCATTTAAGATAGAGCGTTGCAGTCTTTTGTGGTTGAGTGTTATGAAATCCCCTTTTTGACTCTTTATGTCTGACTTGTTCTCTCTTTAGCGTAATATTGGCGTTTTCTTTCAGGTCAGCGGGCGTTCTTCTGATCTGAATAGTGTCTGCAACCTAACACATGACGTCCTACTGTTTGTGACTGATGGGAGAATTCCTGGCTGTGGGGAGGTGGATTTGTGGTGAGTCAGGCCAGTTCCAGGAAAATCCCGGCAGTTAAGCGGTTGTTTACTCATCTCCAGAACATTGTGAATTCGCGCGCACAAATATTGGTTCTTATTAACAAAATAATTAGTTAAATGTATGGTTCGTTTTGTATCTATTAGATCGCGTGTTACAGATTGGTGTCCGTGGACGTTTGTTGAAGGTAAATGTTAAGTTATATATTTGTTTTTTCCACGATATTATTGGATGAATGCTACAGGTAAACTATATCGGAGAGTCTTATTTCGACCATGGCTTCAAGGAAAAGGAAGAAGGTATTACTCAGTGAGGGACGTGATATTATAAGTACTATTATTAACAAATGCAATGACGAAGAGAAACTAGTCAGTTTAGCTTTGCCATCGAACTGAGCTACACGCTACGTTGCATTTTACACAAGTGTAATTGACAAAGACAAAGAAAATACGTAAGGCAAGTCAAGTAGGGAAAGAAACCGATCCTAACAGTCCACTACCTACACCAAGGAAAATTCGTTCAAACAGACGTATAAACATTTATGTGATTAGAGATGACTTCAATAGATATGTTGTCAGAAACACTAGACATAACTGTCCTAGAGAAGGAAGTTCTAGCAGTTCCGAAATTACTGCCAATAATCAAGAATAAAATAGATTGTCTCTTTTTTGTTGCACATGTTGAGTGATATAAATTATTATTAATATAAAAACGCGTGTAATAACCGCGTTTTTCACCATTTCCAAGCGCAAGAAAATTATGGCTATTCAGTATTTAGCATGGCCTAGGAAACAATTTTTTTTTTTGTTGCTCTCTATGACGTACATGATTAGGCTCTGTTCATATGTTTAAACAAATGGATCACATCACTTTCTGGTGGTAAAATGTAATTGTTGATAAATGTATAGTTGTTAAACGTTAATAATCATTACAGGGTGATTGTACAATCTATCAATAAATATCACTATATTTACAAGATTAACCTCTCGAATGTATGCCGCCAGAAATGTGACTGAGATTTTGCTTCTTTTTTTTTACTTCTAGTCGTAAAGAAGTAGCATTTGTGACTTTTATCTCTTTGTTCGTTGTTCTATGACGATTCCGATATAATTAATAGAAATGATTTTTTTTTCTTTTGTTGACATGTGCTTAAAGAATGCCATGTTATTCGCAGGTACTTAATGTTCTATAAAACCACAGAAATCGATCAATCCATTGTTTAAATACGATTTTTGTATTTCTTGGTTCGAAAAAAAACTATTTGCGTTCCTCGCTTACGACATATTCATCGCGATACTGCATGTACGTGAGTCAATGTTTTCACTTTGCACAGTAATGTACGCTTCTCAGTCTGCACATTCACAGGACATCACACCGCCTCCTCACCGAGCATATGTCTTCCACGGTTCTTCCCATCAGTCACGAACAATACTTGCTCAATGTCGGCTCGTTTGGTGGGAGCCATCTTCGCCACACATAACGTGTGCAATAAACTACCACTTCTGCGGCAATGTGTGCAGATACAATAACTAGGGACACCCGAATTTAACGAAAATATTTCACGACCAGGTATATTCCATAACACTTTAGCTCAGATCCCCTTTCTTGAATGGATGATCTAGGTGTTACGCGTCTCAAGTGTCTGCCTACGAAACACAGACGTACAGAAGCTGAGTAACCTTATTCTGATTGGTCAGACAAGTAAGAATATGTGTTCTCACAAACACACGCCACCAATAAGTGTAAGAATACTGCTAGTATGCACATAGGGTATTGAAATCTAGCATGTACGGAAATCTCTTGGCGAAATTCGGGCGTCCCTAACAATAACAATGCATGGAAAAGAGGAGAGGAAAACAAGGGGTATGTATCGTAAAGTTGTGTACGGAACGACGAAGTCATAAATGACTCTCCTACTGGTAAACTGAGTTCTATTTTATCTGTCGTGTTCGAAGCATTTGCTTTAATTGCCATAGTGCTAAGCAGTACTGGCTTACATTGTAGGTTAACTCATTTAAAAACGGCATGTCTGTCCAATACTTAAACCCACAAACTCAATGCGAGAAAACACCTCTTACTAAGGAAGCAATTTGCCTTTCCATATTTTGTGATTTTCTGTCAGGTGATACTACATTATGTTTGAGCATGGGTAGCATTAATATTTACTTAAGGTTTTCTGTTCTGACCAACAGCTAAGAGAACTGAACAGTTTCTGCATCTAATGTTACTTACACGGTATGCTATGGTTGTTAATTAATCCGGACACCCACTGGCATGCCAGTGGGGTCGTATTTACGCGTCACCCTCAATAAAAGGACTTTGCACATGAAATTGACTTATATAGCACTTACAACACTGCATGTTCTTATTGAATTTGAACAGGCCTTGACTACCAGCGCCTATGTGGGTTTGGATATTCTATCCAGATATCCCGGGGCGCAATAGTGGGTGATGTGTTCAATTATGGAAAATGTGAAGGTAGTTCTACATGTCAACGCAGACCCGATAAACTGATGGCATTGATATCTCGGGATAGACAATTCCTCTGACATGTGGTGAAGAAGGAAGGTCACAGCGTTTCATTGCAAATGGCAGCCAAGTACTTTCGAACGACATTGAGAAGTGATGTAAGTGACCTACTGTCCACCATAAAGTGGTCGTTCTTACATGTCATCGACGATCTACCGCCCATAAACTTCGTCACTGCAAGAATGCCGCCCACTTACAGTGGTACAACAAACGTCACTACTGTACTAAGTAACAATGAAAGAGTATACTGTAGAGTGATGTATCGCCAGACTTTTTGTAGCGATCCTACGAACCCACGTGTATCTGACTAATCTCTGGTGTTACTTCCACGAATTTACGTCGCCACTGCGAGGTTCTGAGTGGATCCGATAGGTCTGGGTGGCTCTTAACATCGAGATCTTGAGAGCCGATGAGTGTGAAACCGGGTGAGTATTGAGCAACGCCGGAATGCAACTGGCGGGAGAAACGGGATATCGCCGAGAAAATATGCGAAACGAGCGGCATAGTCGAGCACGTTTGCCACGTGCGGAAATCCAGGGGCGACCCTGCGGTTCGACTTTGTGAGAGCCGAGTAGCTTGACCAACACACACTACTGAGGTCGCTGAGGTCCTGAGAAATCACATCCAAGTTTTAGTATTCTCACATGTAAGTACGAACGTCTATGAAGCTATTTCCTGTTTTTAATCTTTACAGATACTGTGAAAACTATGTATAATGCAAAATATTTAATTTTAAACACTGTAATTCACCGTCCACAAAGTTAAGAATACAACCAATGGTTTGAGTAATTAATAAAAAAAAAATTAATTAAATATCCGACCCGTAATATATACGTTACAGATAAATTATTCCAGAAATTAAAGTAACCGTGAGGTGATGTGTTCGGGCCTAGGAGTGCGTGCCCCTTGTTATAGTAATGGCTCAAGTCAAGGCCCCGAAACACCGAGCGAGGTGACGCGGTCGTAAAACACTGAACACGCGTTCGAGAGCACCAGGACTCGACTAAAAATATTTCTTTGGTCCCCACAAAAAAAAAAAAACTGTTAATTCAGTGATCGAAACTAGTGATTTCGAGAGAACGACAGCCTGAACCTAAAAACCGCATGCTGTCAGAAATGAAACATTACGATTTCTTGCATCAATTTGAGTTGTTGCTTTGAACCACTGGGTCTATCTATAACTACGAACATGTAGGAATCCAGTATATTCTATTTCCAGTATATTCTCCAAGGCGTGTTGGGTATCCTAAACAGGAAAAGCAGGAAAAGAGTTGGTTTGGATTAGGTTATGTTAGAACACCTTAAAAAAAGTTCAATCCCCAAATTGGTCAATCTGGATTTTCGCAAGTGGAAATCGTGCCGGAAGATGCGGCTGGTCGGCGGGTTTTCTCGTGGATCTCCCGTGTCCTCCACCCTTGCATTCCGACGCTGCTCCATTCTCACCTTATTCCACCCTCATTGGCTCAATATCTCCTTGTTAATAGCCGCCCAAATTTCTCAACTAATGTTAAAATAAAAAGCAATGAAATTGTCAAAATCTTTTGAAAATATGTCAATAACACCATCAGTATTTAACATTTTAACATTTTTAACATTTCAACAAATGTTAACGTACCTTGTAGGATGTACGGTCTTCTTGGACTCCAACTCCCTGGGCACTCCCCTGAGGGCAGTTGATGTTCTGCAGCGCTGCGCTGCGCTCGACGTTGTGGGTGGGCGAGCAGGGAAAGTCAAGGACATGGGGAGAATACACTACGTTGCGGCGTTCTACCCACGCGCGCCTTACAAAGAGGGGCAGTATAGGGAGGTCAGTGCTCGCTGGTGCTTCCTAATAATTGAACAAGCGTTATATAGCCACGGCAACGGCTAAGCTGCCGTAATTTTCACAGCGATATGAAGCGACGTGAGCGCAGAGAGCAGAGTAAACGGCTCTTCCTTTCATCCGCTCGCTCGATACACCCGAGAGATGTCAGCATCTCCCGGCCCCGCGTGGACCATCCTCCACGTACCTACTGCCGAACTCATTACCGCAGCCTTACACCGGGGCAAATCCTTGCGATGTTGCAATGCAAGTTAATCGCATGCGATATGTGCAGCATGGTTTTCCTGTATCCCAAGTAATCATAACGTAGCATGCCACTAGTTGAAAGCAGTTGCCAGTCTCCCAAGCTAAGTGGGACATTTTGTCATGTTGCATGAAACTAGCGAGATAAACTGAAATGTAGTGTTTTTCAGCGGCGATATTTAAGGTCCATATGCAGTATATGGAGTTCGTGATTAAACTGTTCGTATCATGTAGAAAGAGCTGTGTAAAAATTTTAAAAGAGGACATAAATATATTATACATTTGAAAAATAAATTAGAAAATTAAAGTACTATAAATACGACAACAGCAATTCTTTGTCGTGAAACAGACATGGATAAAAGTACACCTGAAATTTACAATACTTTATTTGCAACTACACTTGGAACAGAAAAGCTGTTTGCTTTCCGTATAAACCGTTTGCAGAATGCGACATGGTCATCAAGAAAGTTGTATGGGACTGTGTTTCATGTGACATAACGATCACTTGCGAATTGTAGCTGAGGATTGCTTCGGTGTGAGGCCGCCTTAGGAATTCATAAGTGAGTGAAGAGGTTTGGGCGGCTCTTAACAGCGAGGTTTTAAGAGCTGATGGGGGTGATTGAGGTGAGAATGAAGCAGCGGCAGAATTAAGAGCCGGGGAAAAGGGGTGATCCCTGAGAAAACCTGCCAACCAGCTGCATCGTCCAGCTCGATTCCCACATGTGAAAGTCCGGGAGTGACCCGACAGGGTATTGAATCCATTTCGCCTTGGTGGGAGGCGAGCAGGCTAACCGCTCAGCCACCGCGGCCTCTGGGAGTGCAGAAGTGAAGCTGTGGCACGCAGCACTTAGAGAGAGGTGTAACAGCCTCTCATGCCGCTCTATCCAGCTGCACGCTCCAGCAAAATGGAGTCACTGGTTAGTAAAATGCTGGAATGCCGTTTGCCTATTGGCGCCTAGTAGCCTACTCGCCAGCTGGCAGCCCAGCTAATAAGGAACCTTTCACGTAGGGCAGTAGCCAATAAGAGACAACGCTTGTTCCCAGAGCCTCGTGCAGCCAATCAGGGATTGGGTACGTGAACATCAAAAGACCTACCACGCCATTACATCTCCGTGTACTTACGTTTCTCCTTTGTGACGGTGGTGTGATCTGCGATCTCTTGTCGCACTAGCCAGCTACGTGGCGGAACTTTGTTGGCCAATCAACGCGGAGACGAACTTGCAGATGGCAGTGCGACCAATAGGGAATCTTTCACAGCAAGCAATAACCAATCAGACACGAGGCTCGTTCCATTGTCTCGTGGGGCTGATCAACGAACGAATACCCCTACAGCAAAAGAACCACGCTATTTAAATTCTCTGTACTTACTTACTCTGTGGTGTCATTGCCGTGTTCTAGAAGTACCAATTTCAATAACCTTAAATCAGCAAGTCGTTGGATGGAGATAGCACTCACAAGATGACTGTCTGTCAAGTGGCACCAGTGAGTGTCCATCTTTAATGTGACGTGGCTTGAGAGTCTCAGATCGACTGACGACGAAATGCAAGGTCGGAGGAGCGGGAGTACTACGATAAAACCCGTCAGTTCAGCGGCAACCCCCACCACGTTTCCCACATACAAAAATCATGTTGTGGTTTCTTCGGGAATGGAACCCAGGTCGCTGTGGTACACCTAGCCACGCAATTACCACCATGTCAAATCATATTGTAGAGAGAAAATGGAGTACATGAACGCCCTGGATGCGCTGTAGCCAGTGTCCGTGTCCCAACATTGGACTGCTTTCTTCCAGTATCTCACTGTCACAAACAACCTGAATAGTATTTATGGTTAGAAAACTATTTGTGTATACAAGTGCTTTGAATTGTTTGTATACAATACTTACTTCTTCTAACAAATTATAATGCAATTATACTAAATTCAAATTGGTACATGTATTTTAATATATTAAATGGTGTTGTCTTCTGCTAAGCAAGGAAAAACCACGTTCGCCTCTTTTGACTATGTGACTTTGACAGTTGTAATGTTGTGGGGTACGTCAAAGTTATATACATGCTCAGAAAACGAAAATCTGTCCGCCCTATATTCAGTCCATGAATCAGATCTAAGAGATGATCAGTGTGTTTGTCTCTTGCTCGTTTACTGACAGTTAAAACCTGAAAAGGCTACGTTCTTACTGGAGAGGCTTGTCCTCGTTGCCATACACCCCCGAATCGTTCCTTCTCCATTAATATTGCCCCAATACGCTCCTCGCTTCTTTATACACTGTTCATGGTAAAGTGAGCACTTATTAAGGTTCTTATAAAGTTTTCCTTTCATACAATTTTCATCTTCCTGCTGCTTTTTAATATAAACATTGCAATGTGACCAATAAACAAAGTGAATACATTTCCCCACCCTCAAAATTTAATGCCTGAGGTTGCAATAAGATATATTTACCATTGGTTACTGCCTGTTGGGAGGGCCTTAAAAAGTGCTTACTTTACAGTGAACGGCCTATACACATCATGCTACTACAGCCATATTTGAATACTTAATGGAACGCTAAACAACATAATTACGTCTACAGATTACTGCAAGGAGATATAGAAAAACTAAAAAAGGAGTTACCAGTACAACTAATTAGCCTACATTACTCTAAATAATGCTAGTAAATATGATGATATATGCTATACTCTAAGACTGAAATAAAAGAAACATATTTTGTATTAAAATAAAATATTTATACTGTTATCGTTTTGAAAATAAATGTCTAATTCACTTAAACACATATGTTTACATATCATACCGTAGTAGTAATATTTGTTTGCCAAATTTAGTGGAAATCGGTTTATTGTTCACGGAGATATTACATAAAATATTTAATTTTTTCATGTTGCACTATCTTACAAAATGGTGCACAAAAGAGGCGATATACTAGCTATTTGAAGCTTATAAATTATACTTTTAGTATACCAAGTTTGGCCAAAATGGTATGACAAATATTCAAAATTATTCAAACACTCTTGCACTCACTTATATACAATCACAGCTCATTACGTCATAGAATCAGTTACAACCAGCGCGAGGCATGTGGCCTAGAATTCTATCATCCGGTAGGGGGCACTGTTCTAAAGATAGATATGTCCACAAAAGAGCTCTTACAGGTAAGAGTGGGGCATCCCAGTGGGCGTCTGTAATATTAAGACGGCCCACCTTTATAAGTTGAGGTTATGCTAGCTTAAAATGGAAACCACTGAACCAATTGCAGTCAAAATTTATTGACATGATTTAAAGTTAAAAAAGTTGGGTTTTAAGTATTATTTATGGTATGGTTATATAGTGCCATTGAAGAGTAACAATTCGTTGTTTGAATTTTTAAAACCGGTTGTATAATTTAGGAGTTATGATTTTTCAAAATTTTGAAATGGAGGACAGACACAACCTCAAATTAACAAGGTCCTAATATTATAGACACCTGCCAGCATGTCCCACTCCAATGTATAAGCGCGTCTCTCTGTACATTTCTATTTTTGGTACAGTGCTCGTACTAGATGTAAGATTTTTCAAGGTTACGGACTTAGGAAAGTCTCTCTCTTTTAGTTTTTAGTATATTTTTTACTTTTTTGTATGTATTAATATATGGATTTTTAATTTTAGTGTAATAGTGTGCGAAGTGACATTTTTATAGTAACAGTGCTATTTGCTTGTGTTCTTTAATAATGTTTTTAATTTATACATATTTCGTACTATTATTTAGTCATTGTGATTATGGCCTTTTACATTTTATGTGTTCTAAGTTTTAAGTAGTATATCTTGTTTATAATTTTGTTTGTGCTATAATGAGTTTTACTTTCGCGTTATATTTTATGCTAATTGCATTGCTAACTCCTCAATGACCCTTAATGACACCAAAATGACTCCAAGATGACCCAAAATGTCCCCAAAAGACCGCAAACAAATAAAGGAAAAACTCTGAACACACGAAGGTCAATGCAATAAACAACAAAAATTTACGAAAGTATGTTGTGGAATTTTAGAGGGGTCTACCCAGAAATCTTCCAGAAATTAAAACTATTAAACACCACAATATGAATTATAGAGAACGTTTGCGAGTTGTCGTTACGATATGTTATGTGTTACGGTCTTGTATTTATAGTATCGGTTTCGAACAAAACCTACAATTCGCGGAAGAAAACTCGTTTTAATCAAAGTTCTTGTACATTAATGTGGTCGGCTATTTTTATAGTAGCACCATCCTTTTATTGTACGCAACATAAAACCTTCACCAAAGTTATATTTGTCTTCTTTTTATTAAGGAAATGTATAGAAAAGTTTCAAAAGTTTAAACCATGCTTAATCACTGAACAGTTCAGGCATTAGCCAAATAGACTACTTATTTTTCTCGTCCTATAAATGAAAGTATTAGAAATTAGTATTATGCTGTTATCCCCGGGCAGGTTCTCTATAACACTCCTACCAAATCCAATTTAAATTCGAACCACTCCATATATGAATAATGTACCCACATCCGAGTGAAGTAAATTCGGCTGCAGATTAATCACGAGAAAACTATTTGAATACCATATATTGGATCATTGTTCTATAACGAAACTTAAACGCGGTTCATATCTTTGAATGTGGATCTGAAAAACTAGATTATTGAAAATATGGGAGAAAATTTTTAAGATGAAACATTGAGTGTCTGAGAAACGGGTAACTAAACTAACTGCGAACACGACACCCGTGACTTTCATCAAATTATTACATGTCAATAATCACGGTTACTATCTTTACTTCGAACTAACCTCCATGAAGTAATAGCATATTTGCAATTTAAAATTATAATAATCATGTCATATTTAACGAAAAATGTCGCCTTGTGGGAATACCCTAAGCCTCACCGATTTCTGGTCATTCGTGTTTTACTTTCAAAATGATACTTGCTAATACGTGGCTGTTGAGCAACACGCACAACACTCGATAACACACTGTAGCGGCTGTCAAAGAGAGAGAGAGAGAGAGAGAGGGACACTTCTGAGGGAGATACACTAGAGTGGCACTGTAATAAACTACTGCAAGTAGAACTTCGCATATGTGTATTGCATTTAGAATTCACTTTAGACCATAGGTTGTATGTTATCAACTTCTTTTTTAGTGACTAAATTGCATCCAAAGTTTGTCTGTCGAATTTAAGATGCAGGCTATTATATCACATATATACATACGTCATTCTCGTATTCAATATGTAGCAAGAATCATACGGAAAATTCTACTTCCCGAGCATCGGATCGTGGTGTCAAATGCGCCGTGAAAATAATAAAACAAAGATTGCTTAGTCTCCCACCTGAAGTGGCAGCCATACAAAGTTTGAAAATGCTGCAGCGTCATGCTTCGTAATGTGTTGATAATTGCAGCTAATTTTGAAAAATTATTTAACTGGAAGACGTCAAAGTGAAACTTATTTTGAAATGTGATCTTCTAAGCGTAATGCTCATAGAGTAGAAATAGAAGGAAGCAATGGCCAGTTGCTAAAACAAAATTACTACAAGGTAAAATAATAATTTGCTGTAACTGATGTTTGCGAATACGTTCATTCATTTTTGCATGTTTTCAACAGGTGGACAATTTCAAACCTAATACTTCGATATTGTTATGGTTTCTTCTAAACGCCTTTGAAGTAGATGATCATAGCAATTCTTTATTACTGGGTTTTTCCACATCCTAAATGACGGACAGTTTTAAGATTACTCCTTAAAAGTAGTAAGGCTATAAAAAGAGGTAGACCCTTACACCATGCAGATAGTTTCATCATCAAATTATTTTTCTTACCAACCTATATTACGTCACTTAATTAACACTTACCATACAGTTAAGTGGAGAATGTAAAATTTTTCGTAAAATGTACACATATTCCAATTAAAAGGCTAAATTATTTCTTATAATATTGTTTAAATAATTATTGACATTGCGAATTCCTCATCGCTGAAACCAAGGAGCATAAATGTTCATGAAGTGACACTTCAGGTTACCCCTGTATTCATATTATCTGCTTTAGTTTGGCGGCAGAGATGGTTGTACAGCAAGGGGCAAATTTCGATTGACAAAACTCTGCAAAATACCGGAAATGTGGTGAAATTAGGTTACGATTGTTTTATATAACTGGGATCTTGGACATATTAGCAAAATCTCATTAACACCTCCTCCCGTACTGAAAATTACAGAGGTGACCACCGTACTATTGCATACAACGTTCTTACCATTAGAAATTATGAACGTTTTATATTGGTTTATTGAGTAGTATAGCCTGACTAACAAAAATGATCCTCTAGTTACAACTGCCCAGGACCTACTGTTTTAGTTTTTAAAAAAGGCTCACAAATCTTTAGGCTGCCGCGATATAGTGCTTGGCACGTATGCAATACCACCTCCATGCATGTATTGGATGCTACCGTAAACATCGTGATCCATACATTAATAACCTCACAGTACTGGAGCTGCCTGTTTGTTTCTGGCAACAGTCGTCGAATGTTTTATGTCCGTTTTACACGAAAACGACGAGCCCTGGGTTGTAACAAGGGTAATTTTTTTTAAATTAGGTCTTACTGCTCAATAAACGAGCATCAAAAGTTCATAATTTCTGACTACAATAAAAGTTGCCTGCAATAAGACGGTGCCAGCCGTGTAATTTTCACTATGAAGGAAGGTATTAACTGGTATTTACTTTTCCTTTGAAGATCCCAATAACAACAAACAATGTTCGGAAATTTAAATTAAATTTCCCTTCTTTTCCAATATTTTGCAAAAATGCTGTTTAAAATATTATTATTAAAGGGGTCATATCTCAATAATTAATTTACGTCAAAAATGTCCTAATAGAATTATTTAGTAAGTTTGGACACTCCGGCGTCTGGCGTCGGGGCTCGGAGCTGTTCATGCTGTCATTCCGATGGGCTGGCGGCCATATTGGATGTCAGTCACATTTGACCTTTGTTCTTTGACCCCGGTGACCTATAACTAAAAAAAAACCAAAAAATTCGAAAAAATTCGAAAAATCTCTAAAGAAATTAACAAAATAATTTATATAAAATTTATTTAAAAGTTATTTAAAAACTATTTTTAATTTATTAAAAATTATTTAAAAAATGTTACCCTGGTGGCCTTTTCCCCTACAAATGTCCTTTTTTCCTTAAAAATGTCAATTTTCCCTCAAAATTGACTACATTTCTCTCAAAATTTCTTGTTTTTCCTCAAAATTTCTTTTTTTTACCTCGAAACTTCCCTTATTTCCCTTAAAATTTCACTTCTTTCCCTAAAAATTCCTTTAAGAATTCCAAAATTTTATAAAAATGTATAATAAATTTACTTGTCAAAAGTATTAAACATCGATTACCATTATTAAAAAATTATTTAAAATTTATTAAAAATACTTAAATTTCAGCAGGTCCCTTCAGCACCACGCCCAGAACACGACTGACCCCCTCGCCCTCCCCTTCCCCAGAGCAATACTCATACCTCGTATAGTAACGACGCTCAAAATTTCTATATTTGCAGTCTGACATGTAATATTATTTCCATATAATGATTAGGTAAAAATTTCCATTGCCGTTTAGGAAGTTGACCAGAAAATGTCTTAGAGCGGAGGTATAAATTCATATAGAACGAAGTGTAGTGGACACCTGCCTATCAGAATATCATCCACTCCGCTATTACCGCTAGCGACCCTTATGTAACTCAGCTCTGCCGATAAGCGGCAAAGTGAATAGCGCCGCCCCTGGTTGTAAGGTTTCTCACTCTCTCCTGTGCCAGCACTCAAACCCCACTGCAGAAATACGTTGCCTTGACAACATCCTGCATATGTTTATTTATTGTCACAGCTCTTCCATTTCACGTGTCTTTCAATTTTCCACTCTCTATTTCTCTGGAACTCTTTGCGTCCAGATAAATGACCCATTTTAACTTTTGCAACACGCTTTTTTTAATCATTTTACATTCTGTATGCATGTATAATAGCTAGGGACAAATATTTCTCGCGAAAAAATTCACGCAGATGCTAGACTTTAATATCGTACGTACACACTTGCAGTCTTCGTTTGGCTATTGGCCACTTGTTTTTGTGTGAAGAGCGTCTGTTACATGAGTGAGCCAATTAGAATTTGGTTTTTCCGATATTGACCAATCGCCATTCGCGGGCAGACAGATAAGACGCGTAGCAATGTAGAGAAAATCCCAATTATTATGTACGTAGTAGTGTGGGTGCATAAATTATGCTGAATATTCTCACTCTCTGAACAGAATGCTGTGAGTGTATGAAAGTCGTGGAGGTTACCCTAAGTAGGTTAGTTGGCTGAGTTCTTTGGTGACTATAATAATGATTGTAGTCAATTTCTTGCCAGGCTCACTCTTATTGATATATGAACAGATATTTAAGCTGGCTCGTTTCTTAATACTAGCCCGGACCAAACTACCTATAATACTCACATCCGCTGTGGAACATATAATTAGCAAATACCATGTTTTAAATAAATATCATATAATATGTAGGCCAAATGTAATAAGAATAAATTATGACTGTTTAAGTTACCAACATGCAAGCAATTATAAGAGTTTTTAGAAATCCAGTGTAAGGTTCTGACTACTGTGACACAGATGACAAACATTGTAGCAAAAAATAAGATTAACTATCCGAAGACATCAGAGAGGAAGATAGGCCTACCAGATGCTAATTCTGTAAAAACCTCTTTTGTGGTTGACGCTTTCGACAACAGTGGATTATATGTTGTAAGGTTGATCACTTTATCTATAGGTGTCCAGTATTCTTAGAGAATTATCCTATGCAACGACGAGAGCTGGTCAAACAACATAGATTATGCTTTAATTGTCTGAAGGGCCACAAAGCTAAAAACTGTTCCTCAAAATCATAATGTTTACATTGTGGGCAGTAACATCAAAGCTCATTGCATGCACAGCCTCCAATTCTAGATACAATTCACCAACATCATGTGACAAGTGTTGAGGAGGAAACACAGGAGGGAGCTACATCAGTACATTCATTGACCAGTTAAAGCTCTGCATGCATAACTCTCTTGTTAGGTACAGCATTGGTACATGTTAAGGATGTGCTCGGTCAATTCCAAACTGTTAGAGTATTGATAGACTCTCCTTCGCAGTCTTCATTTATTACAGAGGATTGTACAGTGATGGTGGGTGGAGCATTGGTACTAGTGGTATTCCTTCTGCACTGCATAGCATTTTTGGATGGATTCTCATTGGTCGTGTTACATGTTCGGAGATAAATTCATAGCTAGTATCCTCATTCTTTGTACACATCGAGAAATTCCTAGATGCCACTATGAAGCATTTTTGGGAGGTGAAAGAGCCTCGGTTGTCAAGCATAGGAACCCTGATGATGTTAAGTATCAACTACATTTTCTTCGAACTGATACTCATGACAACATTGGGCTGTATTTTGTGAGATTACCCTTTAAGGAGGACTGTGCTCCTGATTTGGGGGACTCCCACCAGCAACCGTTAAATTGTTTGCATCATCTAGTGTGTGCCTGCTCTTAAGTGAGAGTATACTACGTTTATGACTGAGTATGAGGAGCTTCCCCACATGGAACTTGTTGCTATAGACCAGGTGAGTAGATCCTCTTACTATATTCCACACCATTGTGTAAGGAAGGAAGCCATTTCAAACACCAAATTACGTGTTCTGTTCGATTTTTTAGCTGTTACCACATCAGGTACATCACTTAATGATACATTGTTGAAGGGTCTAAAGCTACGAAAAGGTATTATTGATATAACTTTTGTGTTTCGCATTCATCCTGTGGTCTTTACCACTGACATCAATAAAATGTACAGGCAAGTTTTGGTGCACCCAGATAAAAATCACTTCCAGATAATACTGTGGAGGAGCTCGCCGGACCTCCATGTTAGAGAGTATAAATTATATACTCTTATGGGGTGTCAGTGGCTCTGTATTTAGCAATTAGGGCCCTTCGCCAATTGGCTTTTGATGAAGGCATTCGGTACCAAGAAGTAGCTAAGGTTCCACAAATTGATAATTTTTGTAGATGATATTGTCACTGGGTCCAAATCACTGGAGGAGGCATTTAAATCTCAATCACAGCTGAATTCTCTGCTACAAATGGGAGGATTTTATCTCAGGAAATGGTCAAGCAGCCATCCTAAACTTTTGGAGAACCTACCAGTAAGCAACCTTGAGGTTCCTCGTCCTTCTGATGATGAGGAAGGTGCCATCATAAAGGTTTTGGTGTTGGAGTGGGATTCAAAATTTTATGGATTTCCATACCATTCCTGCCTGCAGATATCACAGCAATGAAGAGAAACATTTTTCAAACATTGCTAGAATCTTTGGCCCTCTATGATTCCTTTCTCCAGTTGTATTTGGTGAAAAGGCATTTCTACAGTCACTTTTGACTCTGGGTGTTGATTAGGACGAACTCTTACCCGTGGATCAACAAAAATTTTGGAAAATGTTCACCACTGAATGTTTGGAGTTGAAGTGTCTCGAACTTCCTCGACAGATTATTCCCACAGACAGTATTGAGCAGAAGCTGCATGTCTTTTGCAACACATCTCTCCAAGGGTATGCCGCTGTAGTTTACCTTAGGGTTACAACTTCTGCTGGGCATGTTCAAACACACTTATTGTTAGCCAAGTCCAGGGTGGCACCTGTGAAGACCACATCACTCCCACGATTCGAACTTTAACATGTTCACTTAGGAACTAAACTATTGAAATATGTGGAGAGTGTGCTTTCAACCATTTTGCAGTATTCATCCATTTATGCTTGGTCAGACACTACAATTGTTTTGTCATGGCTACGAACCTCGCCACATCTTCTGAAAACCTTTGTTACCAATCGTGTGGCTGACATTCAAGATTGTGTATCGCCTGGCCACTAGTGGTATGTGCCATCAAGGTATAACACTGCAGACTGTGTGTCACAGGGGTTGCCGCTGCTTCATTTGATAGAGCATATGTTTTGGTGAAATAGGCTTACTTGGTTTTGTGAGCGCTGTGACTACTCTGTAACCTCAAGAGCTACCCGAAGTCATTCACTGTGGAAGGAGATGCAAGATCACTGGTTGCAGAAGTCATAAGCCGATTTTCATCATTGCAGAAACTTCAACCAGTCATGGCATTTGTTCTGAGGTTTATTAATAATGCTAGATCTACTATCCTACAAAGACAGCTAGGGCCATTGTCTGTGAAAGAACTGAAAGCTGCACACACAGTTTGCATTAAGGCAGTACAAGTTTAGGCATTCAAGACTGAAGTGTATAGCTGAAGGTGCAATGGAGAATGCTCTGTTCGAATGAGATGTTTAGCACCATTTCTGGACAGTGAAGGTATTCTGGGGGTTGTGGATGCATCCGCCATTATTCAGTATAATACAATACTAATAATCCAGTAATATTACCCAAGGTCAGCCATTTCACAGACTTAGTCATTAATCATTACTATTGTAAGTTCCTCCATACTATGTTGAAGGCTACTCAAGCTCTTGTGATGCATTGGTTCTGGATACTATCTGCTAAGCGAGCAATCAGCTCTCGCTTCCGGCAGTGTATGTCATGTTTTCGAGAAAGTCCGTCAGTGTGTCAGCCATTAATGGTAGATTTACCAGCTGTCAGGGTGCAGCAGGACAGACTGTTCACACATACAGGTGTTGACTTCGGTGGTCCGTTTGTCATGAAACTACATCGTTTCAGAGGTGCAAGGACACACAAGACATACTTGAGTTTATTTTTGTTTCTGGCAACCTGGACTGTGCACCTGAAAATTGTTTCAGAGCTAAGCACGAGTGCATTCTTAGCTACCTTCGAAAGCTCAGGCTCTCGCCATGGTCTGTGCGCTCATGTATATAGTGAGTGTGGCACCAACACTATTGGTGCCAGTAACAACCTTGGTTGAACTGCAGTCTTTGGTACATTCAAGAGGGGCTTCTTCAGACATTTTCGATGGCATGGTTAAAAGGACTGTGACATGGTATTTCAACCCACCTTCTGCACCTCACTTTGGAGGTATTTGGAAGGCTGGTACATAGGCAGCCAAAGGCCACCTGAAGAGGGTTATGGGTGACCAAGAGCTCACCTTTGATTATGTCACCTTGTTTGAGCAAGTGAAAGCAGTGTTAAATTCTAGGTCATTATGTGAATTGAGAGATGACTCTAACGACTTGGAAGTGCTGAACCCTGGTCACTTCTTAATCGGAACCCCTCTGACTACAGCATCCAATGAAGATCTCACCACTGTCACAGTCGATCGTCTTAATCTGTGTCAGCTCGTGAAGCAGGCTACACAGCACTTTTGGAAGCAATGAAAACTAGAGTTTCTCAACACCTTGCAAAAGCTACTAAATGGTCTCACAACTCTCCAGATGTGAAGGAAGGGCAGTTGGTGGTCGTAAATAGTGACAATTTGGCTCCCCTCAAACGGCACATTGGTCGAATCTCAGCCCTCCACCCCTGGAGGGATGCTGTCTCCAGGATCTTCACTGTTCGCACAAAAATCGCTCCCTGAAGAGGCCATTTGTCAAGTTGTGCCCACTCCCATCTCAGTCACATTTTGCTCCTTGTGAACGGTATATATTGTTACAATTTCTCTCTCTAGAAATTGAGTGGGTTATACCAAGTTCGTTAAGGGATGGAGGTCTTAATCAAATAAAATAATTAACTATATTTTCCTTATTTTATTTACAATAACTACACCTAGAATTCTCTGAACTCAAATTCTCACAATAAATTTAAATCACTTACTGTTCACAATAGACACCAATTAATAACATTTATAATTATGACAAAGAAATCAATGAAATTAAATAATTAAAGATCAGTCCCAATAGACAGTGTATCAACATGTTCAATTATTTTATAATTTATGCATCCATATTTGACAGTTTGAATATTTGCAATAAAATCAGTATTATGCTTCAATTCAGTCCCACCTCAGTTCAGTCTATGTCCTGCCAGTCGGAGTGTCCTAGAGTCCTCCAAGCGCCCTCATGCACAGTAGGCCTCACTCGTTGGTTTCACACTCTCTTGTCCATTCAAGACACGAACACCTCACTCGCCGTCGTCCTGCAATCTCCAGTCGTTGTCCAACACTTCACTTCGCTCACTTCGCAATGGGGCCCCACCATTGCACTTCTGGAGGGGACCGCGCCCCTTAACCCTCGGATCCTTCCTTGTAGTACATGCAAAACACAGACTGCACCACTTCTCAGCATCCTACCGACAATGTAGCAAATAGAATATCATTCGGATTCTGTCAAGTGTCTTATTTACATGGAATGACCACCTGCTGCTGTGTTGTGTAGTTCTCTTAGCACTTCTGGGATTCGGTAGTCTGGTAGTACTTATTGTAAATGACGATCCCCCATCGTTACTTTCCCAATTCCTGCAAAGCACACCATTCTTTACAACAAGGGAATTCCACTGTGCCCAGTATGCCTTGACTGTCACGCCTAGGCTAGATATCTCCTCCCATCTCGATCGACGCCCGGTTTCCTTCCACTCCAATATTGGACCCAAGGTTGGGTCACTTAGCTGATATTTTTTATGTCCTTTTCATGCCATGTAGATGACCCATCACCAGATGCAGAGCCTTGAATTCTTGCGCTCCTTGCTTTCAACGATACACCAACCTTCTCCTCCTGGCATTCACAATTACGACAGAATGGTTCGCATTGTCTCCTGGAGAGTGCATCTGCATTGCTGTGAAGGCGTCCAGACCTGTGGTGTATTTCAAAGTCATATTCTTACAGGTGCTATAGCCACTGGGATATTTGACATTCGGGGTTCTTGAAATTTAGTAGGCAGCGTAATGAAGCATAATCAGTTCTTAGGATGAAGTGTCTGCCATAAGGATATGGATGAAAATGTGCAATTGCCTTCACTACTGCCAAAGGCTCCCTGCGTGTCACAAATTAGTTCCTCTCAGGCTTGTGTAGCACCTTACTGAAGTATTCGAATGGCCACTCTTTTCCATCCTGGATCTGAGATAACACAGCGTCGATTCCAATATCACTAGGGCTGATACAAGATGACCCAAGAAATTAATATTATTTTGGAAAAGGTGGCATTCTTGGGAATCAAGTTCATATTGGCCACAGTCACTTTCTGAAACACAGCATCTAAGCATTCCAGGTGTTCTTCAAAAGTTCTTCCTGTGACCACAATGTTGTCTAGGTACACCTGACAAATATTTAAGGACAGAACTTTCTCTATTAGTCGTTCGAAGGTGGCAGGGGAAATTACATAGCCCAAGGGCATAAACTTGAATTGCCAGGTTCCTTTCCCTTGGACACAAAAGACAGTCTTTACCTTGTCTTCCCGGACCACCTCGCACTGCCAACACCCGCTCTTCATGTTTAGAGTAGAAAACCACTGTGATCCTGCAAGGCCATTGTAGCCAGGACATTGATTTCTTCAAAATCGGACAGTTTACCTTTTAGGATGATTAATTTGTCTGACCGTGTCCGCCTTGAAGAGGGGCTACAATAGGGTTTTGCAAGCAGGTCTCACAGCTACTTCCAAATATTCCAGAAGATTCATATGTGCAGCTCCGTCTGTAAACTTGACCTCACTCGTTTTCTCGCCTGCAAAAACTGTGAGGTGACTTGTTACGCGGTCTGACTCCAGTATCTTTGTTCTTCTTACCACCATATAGCTATCTTCCTTCGTTCCATCAGATAGGAAGTTGCCAGTGTTTTGATTTGCCTGTGATTTGGATAGACATTTCTGTGGCTGTCAGCTCCAATTGCTGATGAATCTGTCCTTTTGCCGGTTCCTCAATGAATAGTCTCATGGGGAATCCCTGGACACCGGACTCATTTCCAACGTTCCAGCATTCTCGTCGCCTCTGTCGACGAGTGCCAGGTGTCGCAGCCTCTATGGAGTTCAAAATGTCTTCTACCATCGTCTCCAGTATTCTTAACAAGCTCTCTGCCATATTCACGTCTGGCTGCCGGGTCCTGTAGTTGTTTCTGTGGGCACTGGATTCTCAAATGCCCTGTCTGGCCACATTTCCAACATTCCCGACGTTTAGGTGGACGAAAACTGGGAATCCTAGCACAGACTCTGGCTGTAATGTCTTTCATATTGGTCTCCAACTTGCTCAAGACGTCCAGGATGCTACCTCCATCGTCATCATAGCATGGGGTAGCAGCCTGTACTGCATGCAGGAACATTAGTTCCTGTTTCGCTGATTCTACCTCCAATGGTCGTGCCAGGGCATCCTACATTCTGTGTGGTGATGCTAGGCGTACAGCTCGGCGCACATCTGTTTCAGTAATAGCATCCACGAAAAAGTCGACTGTGATGACGTCTCGTGACTCCTCCTAGCACCCCTCTAGAGACAGGTGTTACAACCTCACGATGTCTTGCCACAGTTCCTGCAGTGGTCCCCCAGGTCATTGGATGCAGCTTCACAGTTGGGCATGCTGGGCGTGTCGCAGGTACTGGTCACCGAATCGCAACTCCAAAGCCAACACCAATGTGGAGAATTCTAGACGATATCGATCCGGCAGCGACTGCACTTTGCTCAGTGCTGGTCTCTTCAGTACAGCCGCCATGTAGTACGCCCGCTGCTCTTCAGTCCAGCCATTCAGGGTGGTAACTATATCGAACTGGTGCCGGTATTCGCGCCAAGGTGTCTGTCCATCGTAGGGATGGGCTTAATTGTGACACCTTTACCCACCCCTGGCTGAGGCATACCCACACTTCATAATTGCTGCGTATTCCCCGCTATGGTTGCATTGGCAGCGATCTCTACCTTCTTCTCGCTGTCTGCACCCATAAGCTCGGTGGTGATCATTCTCGGCTCCTCTTCCTCCCATGCATCTCGTCTACCCTGCTGCTGCAATAATTCCTGCCATTCCTTCTTGAGGGCGCTCACTTCCTGTTTCATTTCCTGTTCAGCACTGTCCATCCTATCATTCACACTGTCCATCCTATCATCCACACTGTCCATCCTATCATTCGCAATGTTCTAGAGTTCTCCAAGCTCCCTCACGCACAGTAGGCTTCACTCGTTGGTTTCACACCCTCTTGTCCATTCAAGACACGAACACCTCACTCGCCGTCGTCCCGCAATCTCTAGTCCTCGTCTACACTTCACTTCGCTCCCGCACACTCGCCAGACGGCCTCCGTCAATACTTCTGGCCGCTGGGTTGCGGCAGTATATATAGGTCTTAGGCCGCCACCTAGAATCTTCCCCAACTCGCGTGATGAGTCGTGGAGGGTCCAGTCTCGCCAGAAAATTCTTGTATCGTCGCTAAACGTATCAGAAACACAACAGACGAGAGGAGGTCTGTGAAGCCAGCAAGTCTCGCCACTGTCGGCATTCACGGGATTTCCAGAAGGAGGAATCAGGAGGCCGCGAGCGCATCGTTCCAGGAAGAGGGGACGACGAGGTGGGTCTCTGATTATGGCGCGGGGAAACTGAGTCGGCGCCAGCTGCAGCACGTAACACTAGGCATATAAAATGATAGCACGGTTTCCTGTGCGGTTATGTTAGTAACTTTTTTTTCAGTATTTTTTTGCACAGCAGTGAAAGTAAGATGGACGATCGTCTATAGTAAACTGTCTACCCGTGAGACTTTGAGGCCGTATCCCGTGGATGGGCCGGTTCGTGTTTGTAACCAACGTCTGGTTAGTGGTCCTCCGAATTCAAGGTACGTGTGTGAACAGAATTACTTCGTGATGTCTCACTATAGTCACAGGCAAATGCTGTTGCAGCTCACTCTGTTTATTCCCAGTCCTTTCGGATTTGATTAGGCCTAAGTGTCTAATTAGGCAGCTTGTGGGCATAAAAAATATAGTATAATTAGAAATACAGTAAAAATTCATTTAAAATACGGTTTTTTCGTTAATCTAGTGTTCTCGATATTTCAACACTCATTCATAAAAAAAATATTTTGTACCCAGTAACAAAGTACTTTTTTTTAAACCGTACTTGTATCAACATCTGTCTTAATCCTCGAGACCAATAAGTCATAAGTTTATTGCCAGGTATTACTGATGGCACCTGATTACGAACCTTCGTAGTCTAAGCAGCGATGAGGTCTCCTCTGTCTGCAGCTCAGGTAATTAACTCCGTTCGCTAGAAACGTTCTCGAGTCTGAGTGCTGTAACTGAAAGAATTAGAGTAGCTCCTCGAGAACGCTATCAAACACTTCAAGACAATTCCAAAAGTATGTATGTGCGAAAGAATCACCTCTATTCCAACAATGTATAACATTTCAATAAACATCGTCAAATATAATTAGAGATTTTAAAAATTTGGTAGTATTGAAAACTTACAATAAACTAGGATACAACGTGAACGTCGCCACTGTATACGGATGAGAACTTTACTATCAGGCCAGTAAATACAAGTTTGAAAAGAGAAGGTTTGAAATTAATAAATTAACAAGTACATCTGTAAACTTATTAGAGACTACGACAAGTTATAATTATAAATGACACAATTCAATAATTTACAATTTTTGGTAGATGTGTCTGTAAATGGACGCAGATTTTTTCCATGTGTCGCAACTAATAATTTTTAAACAACTTCTTAAAATACTAACTTTCATTGAATAAACTCAGAGACACATGTAAAAATTAAATACTTAGGTTGATTTTAACGAACACTATACATTTAATATGGTATTACATGTTACAATTTCTAACATAGTCATAGTTTCCATTATTGATTGTACATGGTATTTCAAAATTCACTACAAAGATGGTAACTACTTAGCATTGCAGAATCATATGCGTATTTAGGGTATGCTGAAAGAACAATTTAGAGCATACTGAAAAAACAATTAGTTAATAATGTCCTACCGGAGTTAAGTAAGATCATTCGTTCAAACAATCTTCTTTCATTCCGGACACTTCAAGATTTTCTTGGTAAAATAGAAAATATAAAAAAATGTTTATGTAGACTGTATAGAATTGTTGGGGGGGGGGGGGAGGTGAACTCCCAAAATCCCAGTCTTTATACGGCCGTGGTGAAACGTTTGAGTCTTTCGTGAACAAATATAGGAAAGCTAGTACGAATGCACGGGCAAAACTTTACCACCTTCGCTTTCTCAACTCGAGTATGCGCCGTTGTCGTAAACTTGCGAACAATTTCTCCAAGTGCAGAGCCGACGCGAAAACAAGGCAAGTCGAGGCGAAAATACGCCTCTACCGCCTGGTTCGCACGTTCGCCGATCACGCCCGACAGAGCGGAAAGCAGTAACAGCCAATCTAAACACGCCTCTGTTTTCCGTAATATCTGCTAGTGGGAAGAGCAAACTTCACCTATATCCTCCACAAGTCCGTTGTTTCACATGTCATGTGCCAAAAGTTACGTGTATCACAACTGTATACGTCCACGACATTGAAATATAAAACAACTAAATTATAAGGGGGGGGGGGGGATCTCAAAATTGCATTTAGTTCCATATGACGAGAGGTAGCAGAAAATTATAAATTATTGTTAAAGCAAATATTAAAATAGTGACAAGCTAAATTTTTTTACACGTTTACACTTGGTGTACACGAATGTGTACGGTTTGTACAACACTGTTACAGTTGGTCGTGACTGTACGCTGAGAGGCTCAGTGGCAATTGATCGTCCCTGTAGGTGGCATGTGCGCAAACTGTGCTACAAAGTAATATCGCCCAACATTAAATTCACCGGTTTTGAAAACGGAACAAATACAGTGTCTGCTTAAGTATAGGATAGGCCTATATCGAAAAATGTAATTCCCAGCACCTGAAACCGTATATTAAAGTAGGCCCGAAAGGGTTAGTAAAAGTGATTACCGTATTCCATTCCCTAAAGTATAAAAAACTTCCTCCACATCTAGTCTCTCCTGCGTACTATTTCGGAAGCCTAAGATGAAATTATTTACGAATCAGCGTAGAAATAAGCTGAGCTTGCACCCGAAAACGGAAACGGTAATCTGCTCAGCTGCAAACAGCTGTAGGTGCTGTCCGCATGATTGGCGTGTAGAGCAACCTTAGTGTCCGCTGCAATCCACACAAAATACTGTATTTAATTTCCTGCTTAAACATGTGCAAGCGATATTACTACCGGCCGTGTGAATGACAACTACCATCTCACCAATCCAGTAATAATTCCACAGTAAAGAATGCTCGCACAATTGTGCACGTTCAAAAATCCTGATTAGAATCTTATTTTCCACATAGTTCGTATCATTCCGCCAAAAATTGTAAAATGAATACTGCCACCAATTCTAACACTATATTTGTACTCCTATTTGTTTATTTATTTATTTATTTATACACGAAATGTTCGTAGTGTAACAATTTACAACTTATCGCGTGAAGTTAAAAAAAAAAACATACAAAAATACATTACACTTCAGAATACAGCGTTTTTGATGAATACAGGAATGCAGGTTTTTTCGACTAAAATCAAACTTTACTAGTCTTGACTACATTGAAAATAAATCACAAACTTTAAAATTAAAATAATTAAATATGTTTAGGTTTTTA
Source organism: Dryococelus australis (assembly GCA_029891345.1). NCBI lineage: Eukaryota > Metazoa > Arthropoda > Insecta > Phasmatodea > Phasmatidae > Dryococelus > Dryococelus australis. Next base: position 76,513,049 of record CM057000.1, read on the forward strand.
GAATACTTATTTTGGGAAAAATAGGTTTATGATAATAGGTGATAGTCTTTATTGTTATATATATATATATATATATATATATATATATATATATATATATATATATATATATATATATATATATATCTCCGAGGGTATCGTGTTCCATCAGCAGATAGCGATAAAAAAAAATTTTTCAATGCGATATCGTAGAACGTTATTTTTCGCCTACCAGCATATCATTCTAGTAGTTACAGGAATGGTAGCGAAAAGATTTTCGATAGAACCCTGATGTCGAGGAGCTTGTAAATTTATTTATTGTCTATTTTTATGCAGGCGTTGCAACTACTATTTATTTACTGTAACTGAGAAAGTTTAGTTACACAAGATTATTGACAATATGCTAATACAAAATTTACAAATTTGTGAGTCACAATTTAAATACGACGTAAGAAATGAAAACAATTATCGTACGTCGCTGAGAAATTAACACAGAACACGCCATTCGCTAAGTCCGTTTGAATAAGTGCAGTTGCAGGCAGGGTTATACTTGTAAATATTCAGTTGAAATGTTTTTTAGCTGCCAGTGAATCAGTTATACGATGTTAAAATCCATTCTTCTCAAGTTGGAAAGATTGAAGGTAATAGATTGTCAACAAAAATGTTTGCTTCCAGGTACTACTGGAGTCGCGTGCGTGTGTACAGGATTTCCTCCGTTATGTGTGTAAACAATAATATTATGAAGATTTATGATTTGTATTAAGTTAAATCCTACATAAGCTATGTTCTTCGCACTCGAGTTGGGAAATTTTAACGAAGAGTGTCCACAAGTTGTTCATTTTTCTGTCGCAAAACTCTATTAAACAAAATGTTGGATTGGACAGTTATTTTGTATAACTCTGACAGCAGAATCGAGAAATGAATTTTATTGACAGCTATCTTTGTTTCGTCCTTGAATTCGTAACTTTGTTTTGCTAACATAAACAGGTTTACGAAAGCTCAGTGTTGAACATTATAGTCCTTTTACCGTTTACGTTTGTAAAAACCACCGAAGGCGAGCATATAAGTTACAATATAACTCTATACTTAATAGTTTGATAGGGGGAAGTATATGCCACAATTAAAATCAAGAACACATTTTTACACATAATTAAAGGGAATCTCTGCACTCACCGACAACCTAAAAGAGGCCTCTTTGGAAAATCAGCGCGCCTTGGGGATTAAATGTTCGCTTTGCCAAACTCTCCCTTAATAAATATAGTTTACTTATCAACCTGAAAGGTCACGGTGGTGTAGTGGTTAGAATGCTCGCCTCCCACTAGGGTGAACCGGGTTCGCTTTCCGGCGGGGCCGCTCCCAGATTTTTGCATGTAGGAATCGTGCCGGAGGATACCGCCGCTGTTAGGCGGGTTTTCTCGGGAATCTCCCGTTTCCCCTACCCTTTTATTCCGGCTCTGCTCCATATTCACCTCGCTTCGCCCACATCGGCTCCCAAGACCTCGATGCTAAGAGCCGCCTAAATATCTTCCCTCACTCGCTCACTACCCTACCTGTGTGAGAAAAAAGAAACATTTGCATTAAGTATATCGAAGCAGTCCTATGTTACATCGCAGTTTCATCACGCTGAGAGAGCCTCGATCACCGCTACGGTCTCCTTGTCCTGATGAACAATAAATACGGCTGACAGCTGCAGTCCTCACAACTGCTGGATTACCAAGAAACCTATTTTACATAATTGGCCAATGTTTAATTTCGAAGCGGTTCAGGCATTTTACCTTGTGTTTTCCTACGTTATCGCTGTCGGCGTCATGAATGCATTCTTGCAGTTTCTACATCGAAACGTGTAGGTAAACAGAGGCAGCGTATACGCGCGTTAGGACTTTTGTAACAGCATTCACTGATTAAAGATCTATCGTATTAAAATTTAAGCATTTCTTTAAGAATAAAAGAATAAAACGGAGTGTATCGTAACTTGGCAAATCTGAAACGTCGTATGGTCATACTTCACTCAAGGCACGCATAAAATGATTGTTAAATACGGAGAATACGTAAAATTTTCAGAAACTAACGAAATATTTTATAGAAATGTACCCTTAATATATATGGAACTGGAACTGGCAACAACAAAACGCTGAACTGAGCGCCGTGAACAGAAAATACTCAATATGCTCCGAGGGTACGAAAGGTGATGAAGAGACGCTGAGAGTTCGTCGCTTTTGTAGTCAGAAAATGATGGTTGCTGCGTCTATTAGGTCGTTCACGATACTTACTCATGTTAGCTGAAATATTAGGATACTATACAAATTACGAGTGGCTACAATACAAGGTTGGGCCTCCGGCGTTTTAAACGGGAGATTCCCTATAAAACCCAGCACGATTCCCACATGCGAAAATCCGGGAGCGGTCCGACCAGGAATTAAGCCCAGTTCGTCTAGGTGGGATGCGAGTAGTCTAACCACTATACAACCGTGGCCCCCATGTTATAGAAAGTTAAGAAGGTGGAGAGAGGTAAAATGCTGTTTTCAAAATGTCAACAGTGACACGAGGGAACAGGATGAGAGGAACGAGAAAGAAATTGTTGGTTGTGAAAAAAATTGGGAACGAGACAAAGTGGCTGTGTATACAGATTGAGATGAAAGTGTTGCCCTATTCCATTTTGCACACAGATGTGTCTTCCCGCTGCTTTCTTTCCTCCACTTCGTCATCACGTTCATACATTTTTTGATAGGTTATACAGATAGTGTAGTCAGCCTTGATAAATAGTGAAATAAGAATATTATCAAACAAAGCTGAAAAAAAATTATTCCATAGTTAAATGAGCTACATAAATCTTCGTAATTTTGCAGTCCAAGTTTTGCTGTCATATAAAAATCATTCTGCCCCAAACTTATTTTTTTGTTGGGGAGTAATTTTTAGGAATATTGATCTTCACAAATGTCCATACAAAAATATTTACATCCCTTTCCTTAAGGCAGCATAAACGTAGTGTTTATGAACTATAGAGACAAGTCACTTCACAATTTTGTTTTACAAACTTTACATAATATCAAGTTTCAAACTAAAAAATAGATATAGCAGCTAATGATCTTGTTTGATTATAAAGCGCCTATTATGTTATGCGAACAAAATAAAAATTAGCAATAGGCAAGGAATAAAAATAGTTAATAAATGATACAAAATTTGTAATAATTCCTATAAAAACAAATGACGGTATGCTATTTTTACCATTTTTTCCAACATTTTATTGTTCGGTTCTTATTTTTTAAGTGCAGCGAAAATTCTAACTGCGTTTCGAGGGAATGATTATGTTTCGCTTGTTCTAGAACAGTATCATAATCAAAACAAAATAATTCACTTAAATATTTGCTTAACCCATTTGTTCATATTTCCTACAGCTAAGTATTCTCTTTGAACAACTTTTTAGGCGTTTTCATGGAATTGCGTGAAATTCTGGGGTTTAGAGTGTTTTAACGCAGCAACTTACGAGATTGTCCGTTCGGAATGACATTCCAACTCCAGTCTTCCGTTAATATTTCATTTCTTATTTACTTCTGAATGTAATAATGCGTTCAAAAACAGTAATATTGGAAAGCAGCTTATATGTTTGAGGAATGAAATCTATATTAAAATGTAATTTTGCTCCCTGATTTCACAAAAGTGACAAAAATCAACTCTGAGATAAATTCATCCTCATTGCCACCATAGAGATGCAGTACAAATTTTCTTCAGGGCTCAGAAATTTCCCGGAAGCTGATTAGTTGTTTAAGATGCTGCTAATGAACATAGCAAGATTACTAATGGCGGAGAAAATTTTACACTATAATTCCAGGATGGAAGCGGGAATGACTTTGTTCCAGGACTTAGTTATTTCACTTTTGCAGAATTACTGAGCACAATTAAATCCCATTTGTCTTCTTTGCTCATAAACTGTTGTCCAATATTTATTTCCGATCATATCACCAAGATTAGGAAAGGTTGGAAAACGAATTGTCGTGAACAGACTGGGGTTAGAAAATCGCCCAGAATGTATCCCCATAGTAAAATTCAAATACTTGTATTCATTAAACTTCGCTTTTCATGTACATGCTGCTTTAAAATTTGTACAAAGAGGGCAGTCAGATGAACTGGAGTGAAGAGCCCAATGATGTGTGAATATTCTCCAGAATGGGAAAACGGTTAGGCGAATTCTCCTGAAATAGTAATATTCTTAAAAAAAATGTAGTTTTATTGTAATAAATTGCTTACGCAAATATTTAAATACCTATTTAACGAAGACGGCTAAAAAAGTTTAGAATGTGATCGAATTAAATCCTCAGTACTAATCGGCTCGGTTTTTTGTATAAAAAAAGTTACATGCCTAAATCATGTACTTGCTGTTTAACTATCAGCTTTTGGTAATATTCTTCATTCCATACTTGTTTATTGTCTGTTTGGCCACCAATTCTTGTTGTGTTGTGTCGTTTATCTGGTGTCGCCTGACTACTTTCGTGTTCGGAATTATATATGTTACATTTTCGTTGTGTTGTTTCGTTATATGTTCTCTGGCTTGATTACTTCTTAGAATTATATGTGTGTTACATGTTTGTCGAAAACGGCTAACTCAGGTTCGTTCGTTCCTGTTTTATATATTAATTGTTTTAATATATATATGTGTTCTTATCTAAGTTACTTTATTTTACCTCGTAGGCTTTCTGATACTATTACCAAGTGTTTGCAATGGTGTGTGTGCATAATTGTTCCAACTACCAGACTAGCAATTATTAAAACATTTAGTGTATTTATTAATGAAAATCTTGTAAAAATGTGTAGCAAACAAAACTAAATACTGTTTTAATACATTTTTTTAATATTTAAGGAGTTCTGTTTCGAATAAGTACAAAGAATAACTCCCGTAAAATTTGCAAATATATTAAAACAGTATTTGTTCTTTATTTTCTACAAATTTCTACAAGATGTCTATTAATAAATACAGTAAATGTTGTTCCTTACAAACTAAGATTTATTGTTCTAGCTCTACAACATGGTGAAACATGTGCTTTCAAGAAAACAGGATATCAGTTGAAATTACAAGAAATTTGCATGAGTTTCGTGCTATGGAAATATGTGGAGCAGAACTGCTACATTAAGAATTCCTATATCTCCTAAACGGTATAGGCCTATTATGAAAGAAATCTATACTTAAAATATTACGTAGAACAATTTCTGGCGATCATTTTTAGTAATTACACGAGATGCTTAAAAATGTATTTAATGCGTTATAGTTAAAACAGTATCAATTTTACGCAACTTATTTTTTAAGATGGCGACTAAATACGTGGTTTGGGGGGGGGGGGGTAATTAAATGTGTTGTAGAGAGATTTTTTACAAGGAGAATAAACCTTGTTTCAGATTTTCTTATACTCTTTAAACCTTTACAGCTGACTTTCTGACTGTACGGAGTGTGGATCGAAGCCGGGCAGGAAATGTCTTAGCTTCGTTTACGAAAATGTTTATTTGGTATTGCGACTATTTTTCAGTTCTCGTTTTCTCCATATTTGTGTATGTTTCTCGTAAACGGATGGTTTTCAGTTAGTTGAGTAAAGTATTTTTAGATAAGCCACACCTCTTACTTCCCTAAAACCCACGTTTACTCCAAAGAAATTAACAACATTTTTTAAAAAGTAAAAGATTAGTTTTCTATTAACTGAGGAGTCCGAGAAACATTCCTTATTGTCAGTTGGAATTTACTATCGTTAAGCGCTTCTCAGAAAAGCTAGTGCAATTCTTATGCGACAACATCTCTGACTCAGGCAAATACAGTCGTTAGTATCCATATGCCTGAGAAACGGAAACTCGTTAAGTAGAAGTGTTAAAGTGAAAAGGAGAAGTTGGGCACGTCAAATGGTGCGCGGAAAAAACAAAGTGCGTACGAAACCAAAAATTATTTACATTCAAAGGACGCAATTTTTTAAATTTAAGTGTAGTGAAAGTGACAACTGAAAAGTTAAAATTTCAGAATAAAGGTTTTGAAGAATGAGTAAATCTGTAGGAAAATCGTGAAGGAAGGTTCAGTTTTCAGTGTGTTCAGGTGCAAAATGACAAACCCATTTTTTTCGTACCTTGCTGATGCAAGTAATTCTATAATGTTAAAATAATTTTACTTTCATTATAAAGGGGTTTTTAAATACTGTTCAGCACTGATTATTTCTGTAACCTTTAAAATAATACATACTATTAACAGTACTTAACCTAAGAAAATAAGAATCACGAATAAAAATTTTATTTTCCCTAAAAGATTTATATATAATTATACTTATTATTTTATAATTACGGGTTTCACTTTTCATTGGCATTGAATATTTCTATTAAGCTGTTTAATTCTAGTATTCAGTTATTCGTAGTTTATCATATGTTTCTGATAGTGTAATTTTGCCGACGCTTAGAAATATATGGCAGGGGTCAAGTTTCAGAGTGCTTGACTTGGAAGTCAGAGGGGGTAATGGGGTGGTTCCTCGTGTCAGAGCGTCTAAGAGCTGTGGACACCCTTCGAAAAAAATGTCTGATAGCTAGGAAAGCCTGATTTAGCAATAGGTAATCCCCGCAGGCTAGATTCTAAAATTCCATTAGCACATTTGCATTATTACTTTGATTATTGGCTGCGCTCATATACGAGAAGACATTTTGGTTCGAGACTGGGCCAACGGGAAATAGATTACGCCAATATTTGACATCTCTGATTCACGGACATATGCCTAAGACGTGAAACAAAACCACCCATACGGAAAACTTGATATGAGCTGAAGTGTTTTCGAAAACAACTAGGAAGAAATTATTTATATGAAAATCGAGGGTGTATTTCATCATTACGTACAGCAGCACAGCCCTTTGTTCGAGAATCTGGTAGCTTAATGGGAGAAGACTTTTGTTCATAACCACTTCGTGAGTGTTTAAAATTATTACAACAGGCGTCTTAAGTATTTTTATAATTATTGCTTATGCTCACAACGCTAAAGTAATGACAAAACTGTAATAATTTATCAAAAACATTTAAAAATAAAGAAAGCAGTGAGAAATATTATGAGTACTTGGTATTTTTGCAGAATCTATGTTATTGATAAAGATAGATATGTTTTGTAAATTTATGAAGTGGTTTCCTCACATTTACGGAATTAATGGCACCATGGCAAATTATTCATCCGTAAATATACTAAGAGGTCCGGATAATTTTTGCCGGTTCTCTTATCTACCATAATTCAAGAGATTATTTTTCAGCAGTACACTAAGCCTGTACGCTGGAATATCGGACAAAGCAATTGCTATTTTCATGCAAAGAAACCATATTTTGTTTGCATTTTATTATATTACCCCTCGTCACGCCGAAGTACAGGTTTAGCTCGCTTTCATACCGGTGTTTTATAAGGGGGCGGGAATTTATGCATATCCTGTAACAGTGGAAGTTAATAGAGTTCAGTGAAATAACGTAAATCCAGGAGGGTTAGGTCTGGAGAAATGTGAGAGGGATTTGCGCAGAGCTTAAGAGATGAGGATTTTAGCGACGACGAAGCGAAGTGAGGTGTAAACGGAGCAGCGACCAACTACAGTGGTGCGGGAAAAGGAAATCGCAATTCACGCGAATTAAAAAATTCAGTTAGAGGGTTCTTTGAGCAAAATATCATATATTATTGTACTGATCTGAAACGTGTGTCAGTTATGAAATATAATATCTCGCGTGGTAGTAGAAACCCGTTCATCCCCAAGTTAACTCACGGTTTCAGGTGATACAATTAAGAAGTTTTTAATTCATACATTATTTAAGCCAGCAAAGAACTGGTTTCGTTATCCCAACCAATAAGTTGTTGAATTTGTGTTCAGTGATTAGTGATGCGCACCAGTCACAACATAGAGCAGTAGCAAGCCTGGTTTACGAATCAGTTCCCGCCAAGGAAGAACACTGACCACTGAACCTCACGTTGTACAGCGCCAGCCTTCCTGTGGAACACGTAGACAGTTGTGTATAATGGACATCAAAGAGTTAAAACACGGTTTTTATTATAGGTATATCATTTTCGCTGACTATGTATGAGAGATTTCAGCAACACCCAGCAGCTAATATTTTCAGCGCTGATGACGATGAGTGATGAATATGATCGGTGGTGGAATGTGATGCTGAAAGAAACGGTAGTACCCTAAGAAAATCCACCGGCCATCACTGTATAAAAAAAATCAGTAGTTTCTACTGAGAAATTGCTTGTAATCTAACAACAGTTTGTATAAGTACAAAAACTGTCTTGTAAAATTGTAAACTGTCTGAAAAAATGTTTGTACTGACCCGTATCCACAAAGCTCAAGATAAATGGCACACACCCAAATACGTGAAACCGTACATAGCTGTTTGTACTAAAACTAGAGGAGATGTAAAGTGCAATTACGTGAAAAAATAAATGTATTTCAAGTTTTAGTGACGTAAAACACCTAAAACAACTCGAATAATCACAAAAATAAGACGTCGTTTTTTAAGAAACATGTCTCTCTATTATACATTAGCGTAATCGTTAACTCATTTTTTCATATCCACACAAAACTCTTAAAATTAAACAAATGCTTTAATTTAAGCGAATAAATTCATTTATATTTGCACAGCTTGTGCTTGCGCCGCCAGCGTTATAGAGTGCGCTGATCTGGTGTCAAGATTTTGAACTGCTGCTCCACCTGCGATTGCCTTGGCTTCCTCTCCCCTCCCGTTTTCCCTCCTACCTCTTAGATACCCCTAACCCTTCTACGCATGCGCGAGCAACAGTGATGTGATTGGTTGGTATATTTTTTTGGCTGGACGAGGCTTGCTTTCTAGCAAAGATCGTCCACTTCTACTCAGGTCAGCTCAGCGAGAATACCTCTCTGGTATTTCTGCTCGTCGTTCCACCATGGACTCTGTTCAAAAGCCTAATCCTCGCTAGTATTTGGGCGAGCTGAAATGTCTGCTGCAGTGCTCGATGAGTCGCACGATGAGGTGGGTTTGTGACATGTAGCGAATTGATGACAAATCGAGTTAGGGTTTTTTGAGCGCTATTTTACTTGCATACTAAATTCTGTTTGGCATTTCCATGGTATTTTTTCAAAATTAAGTTTGTAGTAACTTGTAGTATGTGGTGCCCATAGTGCCTTTGCTTTAAAATGGTTTGCTTGTTGAAATAATGCAAATTCCTAGCTGCTTGTCGCCTGAAAACTTCATGGCATTAAATTGGAACCGCATCGACTTGCGCTATGTTGAAAGCTTTAAATAATTAATAACCCATCTGCGAGTGCCTTTACATTTGGAATCATCGGTGCTAGAACTGCTTTAAGGAATTTTAAATTGTGTTTTTTAAATGTTGTGTATACGTATTGTTTTTAGTTCAGATGGGCTTTCGAAAGGCTATTGCGCCCCATCTAACGCAACTTGCTTTTAAAATGTTCAAGTTTGGCTGTTTGAAATAAAGTATTTATATTTCAACATATTTTGATTATATCAATTTTGCTGTGATAATTTATTCAGTTTTGAAGGCTTGAAAGAATTAAAATTCTCTCTTATCTTGTCTCTTGTATCTTTTGATTTGATTATGCATTTGCTTGATCTAAATTTCTGTCAGTTTGCAAGAATGTGTAATTTTACTGTTTTATTGGAGCGCCCTGTTTTGACGGCCATTCGGTGCCGGGGTTGCCTTTTTAAATGATTTTAATATTAATCGAATTCGATAAAATCTGTGATCTGAGTAAATGAAAAACTGAATAAACGCAAATTGAAACTGAGTCCATTTGTGCTCTTGTGTTTTCGTCACATTTTGTAAGTATTTACTGTTATATTCAGTACAAATATAATTGGGTGTGGGGTAATAATGCAAGGAACGTGGTTTCTAGTCCCCGTGCTGGCAAGGTGTAACTTTTTTTATTTTGTGAATGTTTACAGAGAAGGGTAACGTCCGCCATGTTTCCCACTATGTGTTTGAGGGGGGTTCAAACATACTGCACAGCACAGCGGCGGCGACCAGCAGAAACAAACGCTGACTATCAGGCGGGATGAGGGCTGGCTGCCACGTGGGGAATGAGTAAGTATCGACTGTGGGACGGGCGTGTAGCGGGCGCAGCTCGGAGCAATCAGTGGGCGGGAAGGGTCGTTACAGCCGCCGTCTCTGGGTTGAGAGGAGCTCAGCATCCCTGCAGCGCACGCGAGATGAGGACACATTCCCCTACCCAGTCAAACATTACATCCCCGCCTCGCCCGACTTAACTACTCGCGCCGCTTTCTTACGGCATCCAATTCCCCCCCCCCCCCTTCACACTCTCTCCCTCGCTCTCTCTCTCTCTCTCTCTCTCTCTCTCTCTCTCATTTCCGTTACGAGCTCGCTGCATCGCCAGCTCCGGGAGGTCCTCGGCCCCTTTCCAACGTAACTGGCAAACAAACACATATACAAGGTGACTGCTGAAGAATATTTCCAACTGTAGGATGTGACAGTCAAGTGCGACTGAAGGGGATGAATTCCGGGTTTGACTGTGTCGTGGACACTGACATGGCTCCTACCGCCCACTCACAGCTGTTTCCCGCGTTTGTGGCCGAGAAGCGGGGGAATGATAAGGGCGACACTGCCACGTGCATAAGGTGCACCATCGCCGCTAAGCGCAAGACTGAACTGACGTTGAGCATTCTCGTCGCATTGCGTGTACCTATGGGTCTTTCCGTGGTGAGCCTATTGTTTTATTGATGGGAAGTCTGTAGGAAGGTTCAGTGCAGGCTCTTGAGTAGTTTTGAACGGATCTGATCTTTATATTTTGAGCTACAGTGCTTTAGAAAAGTATAAAAGCCTTTTGTAGACATTTTGGAGTACACTAAATGGTATGTGATGTCTTGAAAGGACTAACCACCCCTCGTTTGAAGCGAAAGTTCGTTTCGTATACTAGCACATTGGACGCACGTCTAATAGTTAATACTTCAAACGCAATGCAACACAATTCAAGCCCCATGTATACTGGCGTACTTGCATCCTTGAATACTTCATTTACCCTTTTTAGAAAACTTGATGAATTCGGACAGGTTAATCTGGTTGGCTTCGGTAACAGTTATTAGCCAGTTAACCACCTTTAATGTGCCTGTATTTCGACTAAGAATTTGGTAATTGCCGAAAGTGTTAAGGGATAACCCTAGTATTAAATAATATTTCAATTTGATTTACATAACATTTTTTATTTTGCATTTTTGCATGTGTGTGTAATTTTCATTGCTTTTTTTTTTATCTTAGCTACTCTAGGTTAGGAACACTGGCCTAATGTGAATTTATTGTTTAGACCTTTTTTAAAAGTGAACCTTGCGAAAATTATTACTTGTTTCAAAATTTTGTGCCTACGAAGAAGTAAGGTAATTATGTGGGAAATCAAATGTGACCTACAAATTGCTTCTCAAAATGGCGGCTCATATTCCGCAAGTACGCGGGAATTACACATCTTCGTTTACTTGTATACTTCCATACTTTACTTGAAATTCGGACAGAACTCACGAAGTCACTTCCGGGGATAGGTACACACGAGTATGTAGTTCAGGCGAAATCGGACACAACCTGAATACCCCTGCGTTGGCGGGATATATTTTCTTTGTGGATACGGCAATGGAATGTAAGTTATGAAATGTATGTGCCTTTTATGGCTTAAATCAGCAGAGCTAGACGAGATATTTCGTTTAGCAACACAATCGGCGCGCTAGCACATCGCAGTAGTCGCGGGTTGTACCGCCCATGCCAGCAGCCTCGACTGCGCCTCTCGCATGCGCGCTGCTAACTCAAGGTCATGCTCGCATCCTAGTTACATACACGATCGAACGAGACCACATTAATTACACAATCGTGTTATTAGCCACGAGGTTTAAGTGTCGGAATGTGTCACCCTGCAAACATTACACCGCCGTTTCCTTCCTGCTGCCTCATGTGTCGGTCTGATTCCAAACACGCATTCACATCAGAAACGCTCATACAGATGAGGCAGATTCGGCACACTACGAAAAGGATTGGACTAATTCTACAATGAGAAAAAAGAAACAAATATAACTGTATATCGTGAATTGTATATTACGGTACGTTTTCGCAAAAGTACCACGCTCCCTCGACAGCAATACGTGGACAAGCCTGCTCATGTCAGAATGGCGCAGGTATATCTCTTCTCTTCGCCGTGCTTGGTATCGATCACTGCTGCATCCCGAATACGGTCCACTAATTCCTCCTGTGTATGTGACCGCTGTTCGTACATAAAGCCTTTAATCCATCCCTATACACAATAATTTGTATACCTAAAATCTACATTCCGCTATCTTATGCATACTCTTGTTCACTGGCTGCTGCCCAAGTGAGTTGCCATTTATAATTGAGAAAAGTTAGCAAGGTATTCGGTTCTTTTTCCTTGAAGGTTTGTTACTCACACAAAGTTCTGGAAGACGTGTCTTTTAAATTGTGGTCCAATAGTAAACGTGGCTGAAATGTACACATGTTTGAAGTAACTTGTTATTTACTTGCGATATTTACCGGTCCCTTACAATAATCCATAGGACTCTGTTCAGGCGACCTGGGTGGCTAAGCTAATGATAACACTAATTCATATACCCTCCATATCGGTACCATTTTAGTAGCATTATTTTCTCAGATAGACGTCTGCTATCACATACTACAGTCCGGAACATTCGTCACGTATTACTCTGTACGTACTTCATTCAAAACTAATATTAATGTGTGAGTTAAACACAGAGCTTAGTCATTCGCGTTATAACATTGCACAACGCCGAATTTCACAGTCACGTAAACACTAAGCAGAGGTCGCTGCCGCCAGTCATGACACATTATCATCTTCAAACTATTCGTGCGGAATGAAGTCACGAAGTGCATGTTAATATTCCACGAACCTAAAAACGCAAATTTTCTCCGTAACGTTTATACTCCAGTACGAAACAATTTTCAGAATTCCATCAATATAGAAATACGTTTGCTAACACGCTAGCGATATTGCTGAAAGTATCCTAGTCCATGTTGATGTTAAAATATGTATTTCACGGAAAGGGGAAATTTTTTCATAAGTAATTAACAGCGACATTGATTGAGGTCAATACGCCAATGAGTATTCAGCACAGCGGTGCTGTTTTTCACAAACCCGAGCGATGCGAGCTTCCACTGAATTTGGTCGATATAGCCAATGCTTTTATCCCGAAATAAGCTGAGCGTGGGATGGTTTATAGTGACCGATGTATATAGATGTAGGTTTTATGTTTTTATTGGCTGTTGTGGCTACGAGAAACCATATATTTGTTCGACAGGGAAACTCGGGGATAGGTGACTTCAATAGCCAGCTTCGTGATTGGCGTATACGCAACTGCAGCCTGTGATAGTAACTTAATCCAACCATAATAGAAGACCATAAACTTTGGAAATTCTATTGGAACAAGCTTAGAGTTCTCAGACACTTACACATCCTTGTAAACAAAACATCCGTAAATATACGAACGTGTCAGGATAATTTTCTGTCGGTAAATCCCCATTATGTCACGAAAACTTTTAAGCAGTATACTTAGCTTTAATCTGGAATATCGATCAAATATTGCGCTTCGTTCGCAATTTTATTATTTCAATAATCCATTATGATCCTCTCCTCCATAGTAATTTCACATAAGTCGGAGCTAGCAGATAAAAAAATGACCCAGAAGTAGGGGTTGAAGAAATATGAAATTGACTTGGCCAACATTTAACACCTGAGGTTTCAGTCGCCTTTTAATTCACTGCTTCCAACGCTAAAGCTGTTTTTCTAACAGAAGAAAGTGTTGAATACTTATTACACATGTTCACTGTCACAAAATTCGCGAACCTGTTACAAAAACAAAACTTTACCGACAAAACTAACGATCCTACTTACATCTACGTGGTCCTCGGTATTAGTAGCCGACCAAATCTCTTCACTCACACCTCTACGTGGGTGCAGACAATTTTGATATAGTTCTTGAAAGCATAGATGGTAGGTGGTTCCTGACGTCGCGTTGATAGCGATATAATTAGAGATGCAACCAGAAACGGATGCAATATTGTGAGACAATAACAAATACACACACGTGGTTTACCTGGGACTTGAACACAGAACTCTTGGTACCGCAAGTTGACGTACAACCTACGCCATTGCGGAGGTAGGACTCGGAGCATCAACTTCAGAAGTAATCAGACTAAAGTTTTGACAGACTGCGTTTATAGGTTATTCAAAGTAAAATGAGCACTTTTGGAAGCACCGCTTGACATCTGCTGCTTGAATGTACGTTGTGTATTCTTCCGCCTTATGTAAAATTAACATTTCCATGGGCCTCATCACTTCAGTCATGCCTCGGTCAAGTGAAACTGCAAGAATATTAGGAAAGTAAATATTTTACAAATCTGCTCATATTTATATTTTGATGCATTAAAAAACATAAAGCGAAAGAAATAATTTAAGTGAATCACAAATGGTTAACTTAAACTGCTTATTTCACTTTAAGATTTTAAACTACTTTCCCTCCATTGTAACCAACTTTACTGGGCACATGTCACACAGTGAGCCCATTAAAATATTAGGTAGCGACAGTGACTTTTTTTGTAAGGGTGATTTCAAAGTGCTCACTTTATAGTGAACAGCCTTTACCAACATCAAATATTTAAGGGACATCATTTTTAAAACAAATGCGTTAGTCACTTATATCACGTAAGTTTACATGACCTACCGTAGCACTATTTGTGTGCAGAATTTGGTGGAAATATGTTTACTAGTTCCTAGCTTCTCATTTGGCACTATCATACAATAAGGTCTAAACCATGCTTTTTGCAAGTACGTCTGATGGTTCTAAGACATACTGTCGGCATAAGCACTATGGTTGAAATGTGTCAAAATGTTTAATAGATATGATAAACTTGTCGAAATAACTTATATCAAACCATATTGAAAAAAATAATAAGTCTGTCCCACTTTAATTGTGTAAGTTTACATAGGTAACTGTAGTACTACTTTTGTGAAGAATTTAGTGGGCATTATTAGATGATTAGTTCCCGAGATGTAGCATAAATATAAATGTTAAATTTTACTGCCTGGCACAATTTTACAAAAAGGTGGCAAAAGATGATCTCTATAAGCATGTTTGATATTTATAATCGATACTCTAAGGTTATAACTTTTAATTGAAATTTGTTATATTGTTTATTTATATGGCAGCCATACTGTAAGTAAAACTAGACACACTTAAAACGTGGCCTACTTTATCATTACTTGTGTACAAAGTTCGGTGGGAATCGGTTGATTGGTTCCAGAATTATGACATAACTCCATTTTCTCATGTGACGATATCTTCATTACTGGAAAACAAAACCGGCACGTTCTGGCGTATATTATTTTTCGTCATAAATAATGTTATATATTAATGTAGGTGGGTAAAATTGATTAGGGCATATGACATACTAAAATAAAATATTTTAAAACTGGTCCGTTAAAAATATGTGACTGCGTCCTTATGTCATATAAATTAAGATAGACTTCAAAAGGCTAATTTTTCGCCTGAATTTGTTTCTCCGAGATAAAACAAAAAATATTGATTTATCATTGGCGCTATCTTCCAAAATAGCTGAAAAGAGAGTTTATGCGATACCTCATTTTATGATTGTACAGATACTGTCGCTACACAAAATTAAAATGAAATTGGTAACATTTTTTTCGTAGATATAAACTACAAAAACAAAATATTTATATTGTACCAGTTTTAAAAGAAGTGCTTTATCGACTTAATAATGTTTGCATTATCATTGCCTAAAATAGTATTACTTATATGCCAGATTTGGCAGGAATCGGTTGTGTAGTAGTTGCTGATATATAAAATGGAACCTTAATTTTGCATGTTTCACTAGCTTTCAAAATGACCGGTTAGTAACATAAATGCTTTCTAAATTCAATACTAACACCATGCACTGTAAACTTACCAAATATTTTTTTTAATCGTTTAAATGGTCCCCGAGAAAAAATGCCAAAACTTTTTTTTTTCAACTTGCAGTATCTTCCACAATGGCCGTCCAATGCTATTATTGTACTGTTAAATCAATTCTTGCAACATGCACTGACAATGTAGCACATCCATTTAAAATTGGCTAAATGGTCTCAGTAGCAGAGTGGAAAAGTTTTTTTTTTTTTTTTTTTTTTATGCAGTATCCTCAATGTCCATATGATACATAGTCAACGTACAAAATTTGGTTTAAATTGGTGGTTTCCGAGATATAAAATAGTGCCCAAATTTTTAATATTGTCGCCATTTCGAAAATAAGTACCCGCAGTTATCGAAAACTATAGAAGTCCGATGTCATTGCCAAATACTACGCATAGATCTAGTTTTGTGAAATTCGGCTGTAGTGTTTAAAGTTATTAGGAGGGACATACATTCCAGACAGACCTTCCGGTTGTTTGCATAAGTCTGTCTTTCCTTCGAAAAGAAGGGTAACAATAACCCTTTGACATCTACAGGCGAGCGAATGTGCAAAACGTTACTATGAAAAGTTCTCGAATAAAAATCCTCCTCCAATATGTTTTCTTATTGTTTCAATAATGTTCTTAAATCATCTTACAAATCAGTCAACAATTTCACTGTTAAAATAAGTAAACATTAAATTTAAATGCAAGTACGTGATAGAAATTGAAGACAGTTAATTCAGTGGTGACGGCCAATTAGTAAGAAATGTTCTGTAAAGATGAAGGGCATTAATAACTGGAATAACTGAAACAGCCCACTCAACTAGTAAATCCAGCTGTAAGCTACACTGCAGTAAAATGGTGTCAGTTACCTGCATCATGACACAAACCCGTTTTACAATCAGCTCCTTGTAACATGCACGGCAGGCAGCTGTCGAAGGGAATAATTCGCAGCACTCAACTAGCAAATCAGACAAAAGGCCGACTGCTGAAACATCACGCACCAAATCAGAGAACGGATACAGGTACAAAAACCTGCTACGTTTCTGGGTTCTTATCTATTCTGATTCACTGATATCTCCTTTGTGATAAGGACAAGACAAGGAAAGATGTGGCGACTGGAAATTCAACTAGAAACATGCCTACATACTACTAATGAAAATAACTACTACTTCGGCAGCAACTTACTTTTGGTTTGCCTGGAATATTGTTGAGTATTCTCCGACAAGACTAAATAGATATAGTGTATATTAAACACGTTTAGACGCGAAGTATTTTCGCGAAATATCACAGTTTATGATCATCAGAGGTACCGTAATGACAAGACGGCAGACTCCTGCATGCAGTGACGATTATTGTAACCCAGGATTCAGGGACGGCTATCACAACTTGAAGGAGTCATATCCGACCTACGTGATTCGAGGCAGATGAATGTCGTGATCGAGGAAACGGGATTAAACAGATGAAACTCTTTTCGCCTCGGAAGCGTCCTACACGTTGTCGCCTGGAAAACATTGCTGAGTCGAGTACGCTATTGGCAGTTTGGTGTAACATTTGTGTGAAATGTTCCGGCTATAAATCCTGGGCTAACTATGACTATACAGATTGTTCCGCGACTCAACCGATATAATTTAGCAGCGTGTTATGCAGATCATTGGCAACAAAAAAATGTCATGTACACAAGTTGTACACAAGCTATGCAGCCCCATTTCAGAGTTACAGGTATGCAAACGAAATAAAAACACAAATTGGAATTACTGAATGTCTTTAGAGCAACTGACTGCAATTGTGTTGAATGTCTCAAACGAGCTGTTCAAAATGTGCACCGTCTAACTGTAAGCAGGCTGCGATACGTTGTAGCCTGCCATGGCGTGGTGCCACTGCATGACAGCAAGTTCATTTCTGAGTTGGTTGGTGACGTCGGTTATCGCCTGTAGCCACTGGTCTCGTGTTTCTGGTCGCCATCCGCTGTAAATTCTACTCTTCAGGCAGCCGTAGAAGTAGAAGTCCAATGGGGAGAGGTCTGGCGAGCGCGTCGGCCATAGGACTGGCCCACCTCTTCCAGTCCACCTGCGCGGATTCTTAGCTGCTGCACCACGCCCATTCCCTTCACAGTATCCGTAAACAAACACCATTTCTACGTACTTTGCACGTGTAAACATTCCTGGCATTGTTGCACAATCATTTACCTCGACACACTAACAAAGACTGGCCACGCCAGTCACACTAGCAGTGTCTGCTTACTGTCAGGCGCATCTTGAACAGCTTGTGTGGGACACACAACATGAATGCAGTCAAATGCGTCATTAAATATATTCACTACTGTATTTCCTATCTGTATTTTAATTGCATTTATGTCCCTGTAACTCTGAAATGGGGCTGCACAGCCTACATGCGTATAAGACATTTTTGTTTCCAGTAATACGTATACGCTGTCGAAGTATGTCCGTTGAGTAGTGGAACCTTCTGTATATACTGTAATGAGATACGCATGTTTTTTCGCCGCTTGGTATGCTTGGTACTGAGTAGATTAACTCAACCCGGATTATCTCGAATGCGATTACAGCGTTTTACTCGGTTTGGTTTTATATATATATATATATATGCCAACAAAAAAACTGTAAGTTTAACGAAATAAAACAGATGAAAGGAGATTTAATTGCCCCGTCTAAAAAATGCTACAGAATGAATTGATACTTGTGTTACATACTTTTGGAGTGAATTCGTCACGGAAAGATAGGTATGAGCTGTGCGCTGCAAATTATGCACATTTGCAAGCCCTGCTTAAGATATTTTTCATTTCATTTTGTATCCTTGTGCCGTATGTAAAGTAACGAGTGTGGTATCCATAACACATACCAGTTTCTGTAACAAGCTGAGACACGCTGCTTTGAACGCCCACCGCTGCCAAACTAAGATATAGTCCATTCACGGTTACTTCCAGCATTCCTGGAGCCAGTCCTTCTAAGTTCTGCTTTCACACTATTCCTCCGCCTAATGCAAACAAAGCGTATCCAAGTCTATGGAATTACACCAAAGGGACTACGCACCGCACCCATGCGCAATCAGTGTAATAATATTCTGCACGAGATCTAATTGTTGCTAGGCATTACCAACACACATTTCCTCACTGTTTTTATTCATATGAATTATAAATGAAATATTATAATTAATTATAAAATATAAGTAAAAGTTCAATTAATCTAAAAATTAGAGACTTTTATATGAACATAATTATTAAACGCGTGTAATACATGACAAATTCAGGAAACAATCAACATGAGGAGATTTTCCCAAGATTGGATTCAAAAAGTGCGGAGAAAGCGTGAATAGACTATAGCTAACGATAAATTAGCTTCCTATATATCGACATGCGGGCAACATAAAATGCGGAGTTCGTGGTGCATCATGGAAGACCATGGCACAAGTGTTACTGCACGCGGTGATGCAGTGAAGGGTGCGGCATTCATAAGCATTGTGGGCGATGGCGACAGACAGCTCGTAGGAACGAAATTATAGTAATTATTTAATTCATGGAAAACTGATGGGTTGCACTGTGTTTCCGAAATTTGACTTTACCGTTCTTTTCATATTTTTCTTGCCCATTCTCCCCTCTTAAGCAGAGTATTTGGCCAGACGGCAAGTTACAGGAGTGCAAGTTGTTCACGAATGATATACATTTTTTGACTCTCCAGTTGCTCTGCGAGAGAGTTATATTTGTTAGAGTGATCATACATGTACATGTGGTGAGCTCTGCCATGATGTGAAGATTTTCTTGGGGTACGCCCTTTCTTCATACCGTCACCTCGCCCTTTATTCAAAGCTAGCTGTAATGCTCCTCCGTTAAGACCACATTCTAAAATCCGGGTTTAATACCACCAATAATCGACCCTGTTTCACTGTGGTGCGCGGTCAGTAGTCTAGCTACTTCACCAAACTCAACCTTCATTGGAATGTACTGCAATTATTTGGGTGTTCGGCCCTTCATCTGTCTGGTAGCTCATTACTGGATGGATTTCTGACACCCAAGGGTTTTGGTTGAGAAAATGGCGAAAATTCTAATTGGCAATGCGAGGCCTGTTTCGCACCGACATTATTATTTGGTACTTAGCCAGGATTCAAGGTTCTCCAAAATACCAACTATCATAGTCTACACAGAAGTGCTTACAATTATGTATGTATGAGGAAGAGGGCTTGAAAATTCATTGCGGCTGCTTCTTTTATAGGGCAACTGGAAGTTACTTATCTCTGGTGATGGCGAATACATGAAATTCATGGGTGTATGATGCATCACGGCTTCAGTAATTGTCTGTGATTAAGGTTTGTGTCGTTGTTCTACAGCAACTATACTTTCTACAGACATGCATGATAATGCAAAGTTGAATTGACTGCGGCCTCATCAATACTTCAGTGTCAGTTCTGCAAGAGAGAGTTTCTACAACCTGAACCTCAACCGTTGGTGTGCTGGACGGCAGTAGAATAATTTCAATCCTATAACCTCTCTGCTGACATCGACTTTGACCAATATAAATTCCGAGCCCATCAACTCATCACTGGGCGCAATTTCCGATATGCCTTTAAAGGGTGGTAGTGTTGAATTCCACAGTCTTTGGCTAAATGGTTCGTAAATTAATGTCATCTGTGTCTATAAAATTGTATATCCTGGAGTCGCATAGCTACCATGTTTCCACCGCGACTTGAGTAAATGTTGTCCTTAGCTACACCATAAACTGGCGCGGGTTGGCTGTTCAAGCTCGGCAAAGCTGAATACCTAAGGCTCTCTATTATCCAATATATTTTCGGACAAGGGTACATAATCACATTTTCTGTCATTATATTCAGTTGGCCTAAAAAAATATGAGACCAATGGTATGTCACTTACTATACATACGTCTTTAAAGTTTATAAAATGCAAAATACAGGGTGTTCCGGGTATAGACGTCCAAACAGAGGCAGATGATAGAGGGGCCCAAGACCAACCAAAATGACCAATACATATGTGGCCCGATTCTGGACCGTTTAACTGTTACGAATTTTGCTCCGAATGTATGGACCTACTCTACATTACACTAAGAATTTACTGATTGTGACGAAAATAAGTGTCCCAGGGAAGTAATAATAGTTGTATAAATGGTAGCTGACAAGTGGAGTCCCATAACCAAACATCATTCATGTTACTGTTTTTATTTTCCAGATCGCTGTAATGACAATAGCATGAATGATGTTTGGTTATGTGACCCCACTTGTCAGCTACCATTTCTACGAATATTATTACTTTACTCAGACGCTTACTTTCGTCACAATCATTAAATTCTTAGTGTAGTGTAGAGTATGTCCATACATTCGGAACAAAATTTGTAACAGTTAAACGGTCCAGAATCGGACCACATATGTATTGGTCATTTTGGTTGATCTTGGGCCCCGCTATTATCTGCCTCTGTTTGGACGTTTATGCCCAGAACAACCTGTATAATGCATTAAATTTTATAGATTTCTACACTGTATTTAATTATACATATAATATTGTATTCGAACAATTCTTATAGATAATCCCAGTGTCTAAACATATGATATGAACCATTAATGTGTTAAAAAAAAATTATCAAAATAAAAACCAATAAATAAAAACCAATGAAAAATATTCTTATATATGAAAATTAATTATTGGCACAATGGCGAGTTGGACACTTGCTTACTTGTAAACAGCAGTTAAACTTCCCTACCTAATGCTGTTCATATAATTGAGAGGTTAAAAAATGTGCCACGTAACTGAAGGGTTTTGGGTTAAAAAACATGAGTCTCCATTTTTTTTCCAATGTGCATGGTTGCCATGGTAAAGTGTAAGTTTTACTATTTGCCAAATTTATTCGAATTTGCCTTAAAAGTATACGTACAATATAGAACACTTGTAAACAACCGATTTTATAGTTTTTCAAACATTACATTAAATAAATTGAAATAAAAACAATTTTAATTATGCCACACGAATCCTAGATTCCGGATCGCTCCTCGATTCCAAATCATCACATCCTACACATGGGCAAAATTGAGTCCTCGAGGTAAGTTGCGGAGTACCAAGAGAAGTAAGAACAGAGGGGCAAAGTTAGATGAGCAATATGGAAGATGGTAAAGGGGTGTGAATTGAGGGGTTGTGTGCGCGGGTGATGAAACTGAGGGTTTGGTGATGTGGGTCAATGGCGTGGGGAAGAGTTAGAGGCGCACCTTTTATTATTGCATCCAATATGGTGGTCCTTTGATTGGGTTACTTAATATTTATGTCATATTCACATTCGGTTTGAAAATACGAGACCGATGATACTTAACGTTAAATCCTCAAGCCCGTAAGTCTTTAAAACATGAATTATTTCTAAAAATTGAAATAAAAATATCGTAGCAAATTTTTTATTCACAATTATATATATATATATATATATATATATATATATATATATATATATATATATAGTTGTTAACGATAAACGAATTAAAAAACAAGAAAAAGATACAAGCTGACCGATGGTTCTGCAGTCCCCAGCCATGTTGTTCTCGGATATAGGCTACAATGTCTATCGATCAATAAGATGTTGAGAGAGTTGCGGTAGTCCATGCTCCGGCGGTGTCGGTGCTGTGAGGTGTTTGCAACATTCAGTTCGGACAACTTCTGTAAGAATCACAAGCGAACGGTTACTGAACGTCTCCTGTTTCTGATACCATAGTCGTCCTAATAATGTTTTACATTGCGTACATTGTGTTTCATCCACATAAGATCACTTTTTTACGTTGCTTGTAGTTCTATTCTGAGCTCCGACTTACAATGCAACGTTGGGTAATAGGCAGAGACCTGTAAAATTCGCGTTATTATTTCAAGACAGACATCAAACACTCGTGCTTTGTTATTGGACTACAGTTGGTTCTGACACGATCTGGACGCCTTTACACCAATACCAAACAACTAACGAGAGGCAGGCCTAATCAAATCCAACTAAGTTAAAGGGTAAAATGGTCCTCACTGAGGCAAAAGCCAATAAACAGATGCCAGCTACTCAAATATGTATATAACGGTAAATGTTAGCGTGCTGCCGGAAAATAATGCAAATTTTGCAGGTCACTAGTAATAAATTCTACAAAATGTTCGGAAATCAAACAGAACTAAAAAGAATATTAAAGGCTATATGAGCCTGTGAAAATTGCGTTTTGCTAATGTATTTTCGCAGAATGCCTTGCACTTTCTGCCAGCGGTAGGGACGGTGGCGATTCACCCGCAGTATGTCCCACGCGGTCGAATGGGACACGCCCGTTTGGCGAGCTATGGAGCGTGTACTAGTGGAGCTCATGTCGTCGATATGCTGACCTACCGCTTCCTCAAGCCAAACAGCACGCACGAACTGGGGACGGACAGCATTACATGGGAAGTGTATGTCACCTTTCTTCTGCGGACGTTGTAGGCATTATACAAGGTATGTGGCGAAAATGTCTTTTCTGAACCCAATACTCACAGTCTATTATCTCCTTTAATATTCCGTTCACAGTATTGTGTCCGTCCCCGTATAGTCCAATCACGATTACCTCCAACTTTTCTGAAGATTTGCTATGTTATACTTCCAAAACACACCGCATTCATGCACACTTAGTTTAATATAAATCCCTTTAAGAACTATTTCTTACTAGGCATTGCCAACACTTTCTTCTCGCTCTTTTATTTATATTAATAAATTATACATTAAAAGATTTAATGTAAACATAATATATATATAAATGTTCAATTAAAAAAATACTTTTATTCTAACAGAATTATAAAGCCCTTGTGATACACGACATATTTAGGACAAAACGAAACATGACTTGTGTAGGGTATTTTCTCAGTGGTTTGATTCAAAATATGTGAAAAAATAGTGAATATATATAAGTCATTACTGCTTAGTAGTCTGCCTGCCGGCAATTACATTAGTTGCCAAACTACTAGGCGTTAACCCACTTTATTTGAGCTTCACGTTGAAAGGTTTACCCACCTCCTTAGTCGAGTGAGAACAGCATGTTCGAAAAATTTTGTATGTATTTCCATGAAAGATTCCCTCCAAAAGTCTCTAAAGCCTTTAACGTAGATTTCGTTACATACTATAGTCTATTCACGGTTCCTTCGCTTTTCTTAAAATCAAACCGCTGAAAAATCACCCGTGCGTGATGTATTCGGCTGTTGCCTAAATACGCCGTGCTTAACACGCATTTTATATATTTTTTCATAGAGTATCTTATTTTTGGTTGAATTGATCTTTTCTAATATTTTATTTTAAATTATAATATTATTTATATGAATAAAAACAGGAAGAAAATAGGTGTGTTAGTAATACCTACTAAGAAATACCTTTTATGCAAAATAGTATTACATTTGCGCATGAATTCACGCGTTTTCCCTTTGGTGTAATTTTGTAGATCCAGTTAAGCTGTGTTTGCATGAATGTTAGTTTTATGTTGGTTGGAGCCCACCGCTGAATACTAAGTACGAGTGCCAACCAAAACAGTGACATTCTGATTTAATGCACCAATTACGAGACAGTGCATGTCATAGCGGTGGCTTCAGTACCACAGAAATGTGACTTACCATACACAAAACCAACTGTTTGGTTTGAACAACAGTGAAGTCTGTGGATACACGAGGTACAGTACAGTACGAACATGTCAACTGAAGAAGTTTACACTAAGTGTTCAAAATGCTGACCCTGCACTTGAATGCATCTGTCTCTAGTCATCTCCGCAAAGAACAGCGAATGCGCTTGAGCAATCAGTGGTCATGCTTCATTAACTGGAAAGCCTGAACAATCCGATGCTGCAATTCTTCAGGTGTGGCGATATCTGGTGTTTGTAGACGAGGCATGTCCATTGCCGCTGTAAACAAAACATTGCCGCATTACTTTATCCAGGCGCTCCGAGTTCACTGGCGCGCAACACAACCTGTACACAGGTGCCATTATCTCGCAAACCGTTCATTTCCGGGCCCCTCTTTACTGGACATATTTTGCTTCTCTTCATCCATACGTCTCATCGCTACATATTTTAACTATCACTTTTGAAACTTCTGAATATAGTAATTGGGCGAACAGAACCAATTTCGTTGATCATCAGATTTTTCCAAGTAGCCGTGTGCTTAAAAAAAAAAAAAAAATTGTTTGGTGATATTTTGAACAAACAGCCCAAACGACTGTTTATCTTAAAGAATATAGCTATTATTAGGCTATAACTTTAATTTATTCCAATACGTAAAGGGCGAAATGGCGAGGAGTTAAAAATATATAGCGCCTGCCCAAAGAGAACTGTTACAATAATGTTTTATAGGTGATCGTTAATTGTCCCGTATGTACTGTATGTATACTTCATACGCATGAATATCTGTGTCAGTATTAACCGATTAACTTCTATAGTAATTTTTCACTCGAGGGAAGAGTGTTGGTCGTACAAGCACTTACTACATATGCAATGGAACTATAGTTTCAATTGGTGCGTATCACAAGCAGCAGCAAATTACAAAATGTTGGTGTCACAGCACACAGAAGCCAGAAGCAATGTTATTTGTATTCTTGTTAATGTCTGACTATACACATCCACCGGCATACTCTACAAAATGTCTTGCATTAGCATTTATACTCAAGATTTGGTGTTAAGCGAATAACATTAATTATTATATATGAATTTCTTTTCTTATTTGAGGTTGGAAACGAACATATCTGGTTAAACCACATTTTCATAACATTAAAAGTACCCCCACTTACAAAAAAAATTGATGCGCTCCTAATGTAAGTCAGGAGTGTTTCACTGAATGGAATAATATGTGGGTAGTTAATAAGTACAAATTAAACAAGAAGTGTGCGAGTATTTCGCGCTGGCTGTGTTAACTGTGTATGGTTGATGGTTGGAAAAAAATGGGGGGGGGGGGCGGGGGGGGGCGATAGCAGCCTTCTGGCGAGGACGGCCAATCACGCTGCAGTTAAATAAGGGCGAGATACAACTGGCGGCCCGCCCGCTCGGCGCCGAGGCGCTCTCGGAGGAGAAATGCGACGCCTCACACAGAGCAAATATTTCAGTGGCCGCGTGCTGTAGAGCGATGTAGCGAGGCGACAAAAGCCTCCAGTAATTAGCTTCTGTAAGGTGCGCGCGCGCGTGTGTGTGTGTGTGTGTGTGTGTGTGTGTGTGTGTGTGTGTGTGTGTGTGTGTGCGTGCGTGCGCGCGAGCGCCTCGATACGTGGGGTACATTCATCTCTGCTCGCTCCGATATGAGAAACAATGTTTGCTGAGGAAGCTCGCGTGGAACAGCAGTCGCTTTCTGGAGGGTGTCGAGTTTCGCTGCCTCGGCGTATTTGCTTCGCGGGTAACCATTTAGTGTCGGTACATATTTGCTGGGTTTCAAACTGCTCGGAGCAGAGAGTACTCACGAATGCAGAACTGGAGAAGTGAAACAGTCACTTATACCGCGAACTCCAGATGCACACACCGGCGTCACTGACCAGCGCAATATTAGATCGCCGTCCGCCAACCAGCGTCTATTCGCCGAGCGCCAGCACTGTCAATACGAAGACTTTCACAGAATTGAGGAGCCAGTTAGATTCGAAGCCCATTCCCAGGGCCAAACTCGGCCAATCAGAGAATGGATACACCTACATTGAAAGAACATCCCCGCTATTATGTACCTGTGTGTTTGCATATTTTGGCCCGAGTAGCGTCACTTTATTCCAGCACTGCAGCAGCAACTATTCCGTTGATGTATCTGCACACCCACTCATCCCAGTCCTATCGGCCCATCACCGGTGACATTAAATGTACTGCAGTACAATGCTCGTTATTGTAGCGCTGTCAGTCAACAGAGCGGCGAAACAGCTGTGCAATGTGTAACTGAGTTATTGGCAATATTCAAGCTTCCAGACACACTCCGCTATGTGGTTTCACGTGTTGCAAGTAACAACAACCTTTACGAGTACTGCGCTTCAGTCAACACTGTACCTTTTTTCGTTATCACAATCAGTAGACTACAGGCGTGTGTTTTGTTATTGTAATATGAACAATTTATGACTTGGATGAGTAACACGGTTTCGAATCACTTTCACGTGAAAGACCGTTTACAGTTATGTCTGTCAATAGAACAGAGGTTTTTTTTTAATTCCTGGGATTAATTTGAGCCAGTAACATACCTGCAAAGAAACAAGGACCAAATGCCGTACATCGTGTGCAAGGTGAAAACTGGCCACTCGCTGCGGGAGAAGCCAATGAACGAATATCTGAGGGTCGCGTGTGCCTAAGGCCGTAACATCACGCCTGCAGGTCAATGGCGTCTCCCTAAAGTTTCTAGATTTCGCTATGGGTCTTATGTCTGCGCTATTGATACTAATGTACAGCAGCAGCTCTGTTGAGGAATCATTCCCCAACACGAGGCACCACTAGGTACTGAACTTTGCAGTGCACGGTTCCCGCCAAAAAAAAACAGTTTCTCTGCATCGTGTAGTATTATGTACACTGGGTACGAATGGGATAAACAGCTGAAATCAACACGTTAATTACCATTTATGAAAATTGCACTCTTCCGAAAGTTGCTAAAGTCTTGTTGAGTAAAGCCTGAACTGAAAAGATTGGACTCGTTTTAAAATACACAATTTCGAAGGATATTGGAAAATGCATTAAGAAATATGTTTTGTAGAATAAAATCAAGTTTGTTTGGTGCCACCTAGTAAATTGTTGTATACGGTAAAATAAATAGCTTTTTTTCCCTCTCTTTTAGTTGTCCCAATTTATAAGTTTTGGTTAGTGCCACTAGCGATTTGCATAAATCTACGTACATTAAACTGTTTCGGTTATCACAACTATTATTAATGAAGCCAGAATGCTTTTAAAATCATATTTTTTCTAATATTAGACCATGAACCATAAAAAAATCAGCTTTTACAGCTTTCTTTATGTTGCACAGAATTATTTATAAGAGTGTAGTTCATGGATGTAGAGATGTGGGCGCCTTTTCACGTGTATATTTGAGAACATCAACTTGGTAGTTCTATTCAAGATAAAGTATGAAAAACTTATTTATCTTCAGAATTATCATCTTAAATCATAATGCTTTCTAGGATCATAATGGCAGAAACTTTTACTAGTAATTATTTAATAGTACAACCTTAATATGGGCTCTACCTACAGAAAGCACACGTAAAAGTCAAGTTTATAACTTTAATAAATGGACATATCTGGCACTGCAAGTGACAACAGTTTACAACTACTATTCCATTTTAAAATTAATAATCAATAGAAGAATAAACTACTGTCTGCTGTCAACATATGAAAATATGATAATATGAATATGATGACTGCCTAGAAAACCAATTAAGGATGTTACCTAAATACAAAATGATCACATAATAACAAAACAAGTGGAATAATATCCAGCTCATTTAAATGTTCCATGAAAGTGTAATTTTATATGTGCCATCAGCTAGTAATTTACTCCAGTAAAACAACAAAAACTCATGATTGTGAGATTTTGAATATACTATCAAACAATAATAAGAACCTCTGAAGCATCAGCTTTTTTTGATAAATCACTGTCTGGAGAAGTTTAAAAAAAACAAGTTCATTACGCAAAATTCGGTCCCTGTTCAACGTTAATGGTGATATACGCCTTACTTGACATTACGTAGATACGAAGTCATGAAGATCTGGCTGCCATCGAAGTCAAAGGTTCACCAAACCATAATTGAAAATTGGACAGCAACATCAGTCCAACTAGTCATCATCGTAGATGTAGCCTGTCATCAGGAGTGGACAGTATCCTCCAGGACTGCAGGACATCCTCTTCATCTTCAAATCATTTGGCTCGGCATAGCATTAATAGAAACTGCATAACTTTTAGATCAAGCCTTATTACAGAAAAACAGTCTCCATTTCGTGGCTTTTCTAAATTGTTCCCGAATACAACCCAAGCAAACAAAATCCTCTGCCTGGTTACCTTCACCATATCTGCACTTTTTCAAAAATAAATATTGTTCTCCATGTAATATAAATTGCACAAATTAACAGTAATCTTATAACAGTGTAACAAAATACTTTATATGGAAATTTGAGTAATATGCTCAATGATGATTTAGTTTAACATGTGAACTATTTTATGTTAAAATGAATATTGAGCGAAATTATAAGTGAGAACCAACCGTTAGGGAAGTTTTTACAAGAAAAAACCACTTAGGTTTGGAGTTAAGTGGAAAGTTAATGAGAAATTATATGAAAATGGAATGAGAGCTATTGAAATGAATGATGCAGATTAACAACAGATACACTAACACATATCAGTTGATTACGACAACAAGCAGTTAACATTATTAGTGAAACCTTGCAACAGAAATGCAAATTTTTATGATTAAACATATGAAACTTAACATTGCCCTCGCAAATTATTTACACAATAAACAAGACGTTTGTTTTAAAAAATCAATATAGTCACATTCAGATTGATGCAGTCTCTGTTTGCCTGATTCTTCAAAATCATTAAGTGACAAAAGTTTGTGACTATATCAGCACTTTACCTAACATGTTATTTTTCAGTTCTTTTTGAATTTCAAAGTTTTGAAGAAAACTATAGCTCACTATATTCGTCTTCAAGGTAAAAGTAGTTACCACTCGATGCTTGGCTGCAATGACCTGGTGATCACGAGCGCTGCCACTTGCTTGTCGGGGATAGTCACAGCATTGTCTCTGGCAGATCACGTCTTTCAATCATAGTTGCACACTGATAACATAAATGTTAAATAACAGTCACTTTTGTAATGTCTCACATAGTACAGCAGCGAATCACTTAATATAGTGAGCAGAGAACACAATACTTAACGACGTCAGTTATATATAATTTCATGTTAATTCTTCTTTCATAGATGTTGGGAACACATTCTTAGCTACAGTTCGTTCAGGCGCCATTCCACAGTTATTTTTTTTATACATCACTCGATGAACACGAAGTTATTTCGTTTGATTATGAGCTCAATAAGATGCTTCGTTATTATGCCATCATAGTGCATTAAGGGATGATGAAATATTTATCGACTGTCAAATAATTACTTTCCCATATGCAACATCTAATGAGAGTAAATATAGAAGATTTTAAACAACGGTAAAGGAAATGCTTCTGCAGGAAACAATGCATTTCCACTCCCTAAGCAACGTTGTTTATCCTAATTGGGAAAATTACTATAAAGATGATACGTAATTGAACAAATAACCATATAACAAAGTAATTATAAATTGATACACAATGCTACCAATTAACATACAATACACTGAAAATAGCACAACAATGACAAAACATTTATTGCAACAAAACACACCAACAACATAATTAAGATAGAAGATATAGAATAACGACAGGATTACGACAGTACAAGACAGATGTATGTGATACTTAGGAGCGTCTACGGTGACTTGAGTCAGAAGATTTAACATTTGATTGTTAACTTTTCTCTCGGCACACAGAGGATACGTCCTTATTTCAAACTTTATTTTTTGAGGAAGACAGATTAACAAGCATAAATATGATCCAACGATCTGAAACTGCATGGGATTGGTAAGTTGATTCATAATCAAATTATATGAATAACGAAGGAGTTTTTCTTTTTAGATTGTAGTTCAAGGTAAACGTCTTAATTGATCATTGCTGTACTTAGTCAACATACAAGTATACATTTTTTTTCTTTCTTCAGTAGTAAATATACGATGCGACGGTTGTATATCTTATACCTCATATTTTCTCTGGCAATCGAAGTTTATCTCAGTGTACTGGCCCATTTCAGACCAGGCCACAGTAAACCTCAACATAAGTGACTGGTAGTTTAGGATTCTTGCTAGTATCTTACATATGATCGTTGACAACAAGGTGTGCGAACAAGCGTACGGGAGTGGTGAAGAATACTTATAATCAACAAGCTCCTTCAATAAATTCTAAAACTAACACAGAGACACTCGACATGAAATTAAACAATAACAATGGACACTACATACCAGCTATCTTGTACTCGAGGCTCTGCTACTATACTCTTGGTCGGATCTACTACTGCACTATAAACATTAACTACATTTGAACTATATCATTATACTTCTTCAGTCCAGTTTTTTTTTCTGGGCTGATCATTATCGATTCCATCTTTGCCACTGGTTTTAACACTTGGTTCTGCCTTTGGAACGCGATAGGGTCTCAACTGTGTAATATTGAATTCACGTACTGGAATGCCTTGCATATCAGCAAGTTCGTAACAGTTGTTGTGGACAACGCCAATAACTTTGAACAGACCTTCAAAAGTTAAAAATAACTTTTTCGGAACTCCTTCCCAAGCACTACTTGTAGGATTATTACGGCTTAAAAGAAGATCGTTCAGGTGAAATGTCATTAATTTGCTTGTTCTATAATGTTTCTTCCGGCTTTCGGCCACGAGGAAAGGTCTTCTTTTCGCCAAGTTTTGAAGCTCTCGTCTTACTACTTCGGGATCATTCTCAAAGTACACACTTCCGTCTTTGGAAGCGCGTCTAGTTGTTCGGATAGACTCGTCATACGTTGACTCGTAAGAACTTATATGGGTGCATATCCTGTGGTGACGTGAACGGTATGGTTAATTACAAATTCTACAAGAACGATTTTGTCTCTCCAGTTTTTCTGGGCGTTATGATAATGAATACGAAGTATGGTTCCGATAGATCACATTCTGCGTTCAACTGGATTGAATTATGGGTGGCAGACGGAAATGGTAGTTGCAATAATATCTATTTGTTTGAGACTGTTTTGCCACAAGTCACTGGTAAATTGACTTCTCTTAGAGGACAGTATGGAAATGGGTTTACCAACTTCCTTGACATATTCCTTAAATTTTAACAGTAAAGTGGGTGTTTTTGCTTGTACTATCGGATATAATTTGATATATTTGGAAAATAAATCCAACAATACAAAAACATATTTAACGCCAGCTTTAGATCTGGGTAAGGATCCATATATATATATATATATACTGACACAAATGACAATGGTTCTCGAGTTATTATGGCCTTCAGTTCACCTTGTAAGTTTTTGGGTGGAGATTTTGCCCTTTGACAAAGTTCGCAGGTGGATGTACACTCTCGTATGACTTGTAACATATTTGGCCAATAAACGATTCGTTGTAGACTAGCATATAAATGGTTTGCTCCCACATGTCCTAATGTGTTCTGCATTTCCACAGCTACTAAATTCCTAATACTCTTGGGAACAATGGGTTTCCACTCTGTTTCAAACGTTTGTATATTACCACTACGATAATACAGTATTCCTTCATTTGAAATACTGTAGTACCTATGAATTCCGGAAATAGGCGGTAACCTTGATAATATTTCCTTAACCATACGGCAGTGTTTTTCCTGACTTTGCAATTCGGCTAGCGGTTTTAAAACTTCCTTCAAAGTCTTACTTGTCTTCAAACCCTGTCGATACCCATGTGCTACGAGAAATTCGTTTGCTTTCCTGGATGGAGGCATCCAATCACTGTTGTCGTCTGGTATACAACTCAGATAGTCGGCTGTGTCGTCCGATTCTTTGATATACTGGATCTCTATTATTTCATACTCTTGTAAATACAACAACCACCTGGTTAGATGATCTCCAAAAGCACTTCCACTTCGCATATCAAATCAATGCTGATGATCGGTCAGGAGCTTAATCTTTTCGCCTAGTACAGATCTCGGAACTTCTGAAATGCCCAGATGTTCGCAAAAGCTTCATGTTACCTAACCGTGTAATTACGTTCAGCGCTGTTCAGCGTTAGAAAAGCCATCGCTACCATTCGTTCCACATGATTCTCATCCTTTTGCGCGAGTTTAACTCCAAGCGCGTATGCTGACGCATCGGTGGAGAGTAAAAATTCCTTTCCTTGCACCAGATGATATATCACGTAATCCTTCAAGAATATCTCCATTAACTTCAGAGACGCCTCTTGATGTTGTTCGGACCAGTCCCACTCTACACCTTTCTTGAGTAATGTGAATAGTGGTACGGCTACTTTGGAAATCTGATCAGAATAATTTATGTAAAATCCCAATATGCCTAAAAACGCACGAAGTTGTTTCACATTTTATGGTACCGGAAACTGTATTATTGCCTGCATTTTCTCTGGTGCAGTTCTTATTCCTTCATTCGTTAGAACGTGGCCTAGAAAAGGAAGCTCGGTACAACAAAACAATGACTTTCGGATTTTTACCGTCATTCCTGCGTTTCGTAGCTTCGTAAGCACAATGTGTACATGTTGTATGTGCTCGTCGAACGTGTTTGATGTTATTAATATATCATAAACGTAGGCTCTGGCGAAATTACGACATTATTCGCCTAACGTTTTATTTAGACAATGAGTAAATTCAGCAACCGCATTACATAAGCCGAATGGCATCACCTTAAAAACATACAGATAGTTCCTGAATAGGAAAGCAGTGTGCTGTTGCGATTCAGGACTGAGCTGTAACTGCCAATAAGCGCACGTTATATCCAGTGTTGTGAGATAACGTTTAATTGGTACAGTCTTAGGACGTCTCTGGTTTGTATGGGTCCTTCACGGCCCTTAGCAGTAAATTTTTTTGATATCCCTTGCATCAAGGCGTAACCTTACGGTTCCGTCCTTCTTTCTAACACATAAAATTTGGTTTGTGTAAGGACTCGCCTCTCAACTAATTACTCTCCATTCAAGCATGTGTTCCAAAAATGCTTCCGCCTTAGGTAAATATTTCTCCGGAATCGAGTAGGATTTTCATTGGAAAATGCTATTATCAGAAACATTTATTCTTACTTCATAGAGATATTTCTTCCTGGAATTTCTGACTTTCAATGCTGGTGTTGCATTAACATGTCAAGTAACTGAGTTTTCTGCCAGTGACTTAACGGATCCACCACAGATACAGCTTTTGATATCTCGCCGGATAGCGATTCCGTTACATTTGGCGTTGGTGCGTGTGACATTTGCAAGAAATGTACGTCCTTACGCAGCAAGTCTAACGTGTCGTCTGACATACTCCACTTGCCTGATACTAGCAAATTTAATTTGTCTTCTGGGAATGTAATCAACAAACCACAGAAATTTAAATTAAAGCCATAAGTAGTCAAAAATCAGTACTTAAAATTAGTGGTTTTACAATACCCTTAACCACTAATACATTAGCTAGTTATGGTTTTCCCAGTCCCTCAATTGGCAAAACGGTTTCTCGATTCACGATAGGGCTGGATCGTGATGTCACCCCCATAATCATTAAACGGGGAACTGGTAAAATCGGCAATTTTGCGTTTTGCCATTCAATATCCTGGAATAAGTCTTCACTTATACAACTAATTTCCGCCCCACTATCTAGTAGCGTCGGAACTATTATTCAACAGATATTTAAATTGATTTCTGGATAAAGAGATACTTTTGCTTTGGATAGTACCTCGTCATCTTCTCTGAGCAGAAATTATCTCTATGATTCATCCATCATTAACGCCAAAACACGCAAATTATAATTATCAGAAGTAACATCCTTAAAAGTGTCGTAATCATCATTCGTAATGTGCATCTTACTCATACTGTTCACTAAGTTCGTCTCCACGGAAACATACCGGGTCAGCTTTGGGAGACGCTCATCACCAACCCTGTCTAGTTTAACTCTAACTGGTAGTCGTAGCTGGGTGAGGGGTTTGAACAACGGTAGCGTCGGAGGTGGAAACGACGGAGCAAGCGGATTTAATCCTTCGTTCCGTTGAAAATAACTCAGTCTCGATGGTAGATTCGGTTGCAAGTTGGAATTAAAATTCTCATGAGTTATATTTGTCCCATTGGGTGGCGATAAGTAAGTCCACGGTGGGTCACTTGTAGTATTGTATCCATTATTACTATTATTATTTACCGGAAGATGCACATTGTTAACTGTCCACGTTCTTGACTGTGTATCAGCTTCTTGTTAGTTCCCGGTATTGGTACGACAGTCGCCGGTCGGAGATTTCAGCCTTCTCCCTCGCTGCTGCTCTCATTGACTTGCAAAACATACACATTACCGTCGGGATGTACGTAAGCGTTTGGAGGTGGTGTGCGCTTGTTACCACCGTTTCCTTTCTGGTCCCGTTTACACCTTTTTCTATATCCCGAAGAAAATCTCTTATTTCGCCTTTTGCATGCACAATTATTACGTCTATCTTCCGAATCATAATCTGTTGGAGGTGTTTGGCGATTCATGCCCTCCACTAATAATTCGATAGCATTTACGTGCGGATTATTGTTACTGTGGTTCTGTGAATTCTGTATTTGCCCTGAACCTGGATACAGCGTTGTGGTACGTGCTGGTAAGGGTTTTTCTGTTTCCTTAGAGGTGTTAGACCTTTGTCGTTAATTTTGATCGCTCTTCAGAATTTGCGATCTGAATTTGCGAACGATATATCTGCCCACCGGTCTTGGTATCTGAGAAGTAATAGAGACACAACTACTTCCACAAATTCCTCATCGCACATTGGCGCGTCTAGATGTGAGTACGCTCAAACATCTCACCGTAGTGTTGTTCGAGCGATTTGTTTTTCTTGGTATCAAATTTCTCCAAGTGTAAACGTGCTCGCAGATTACCGTGAATACGGGTGTTCCAGTATTCTTTTAGGGATTTGTGTTTGAATTGTGTAAGGGAATGGACTTTTTCCTTTTCCACCTCCCACCAGTAGAAAATTGTCGACTTCGCCGCTTAAAGCTTAGCATAACAAAATCTCGGGTTAACTGAGATTAAATAGCCTACCATGGTCCTCTAATTTCTTTAGGTAGATTACTGGGTTTTCGCAGCTCTGTCCGGGAAATGTGGGTAAACCCTCACTCCACTGCTTGGCAGGGTGATACCACATTGCCGCAGTCAAATTTACCGGTGATATTGGAACTGTATAATTAGCCTGATTAATAGAACTTGTTGATTCATGTGTTGTTCTATCAGTTGATTCTGAAGTAGGTCTATGTACGGTTTCACTAACCGATTCGGATGAAGTCCGTTAGCGTGATTTTTCGAACACGGGCATCACGTTCAACAAGCTTATTCTGCAACTCGTTATTTTTGCTTGACAGATTTTTTTTGCAAATTTAAGCACTCTGACGCAGTCTTATTGAATTTCGCCTCGAGATGTTCAAAATTCACTAATTGATGCCCTACATGTTCCAAAATACTTGTATTCAAACTAGTTGAAACTCCAGTTTGCTTGTTTCCTACAGCTGTAATGCGCGTATCTAAGACACACATTTGATTTCCTATTTCTATTCTAGTGCATTCTGCCTCGCTGGATAGTCTTATGTACTCGCGATTGCACATCATTTACACTGGTTTGAACAGCTACGAAGATTTTTTTGGTGGCTTCTTTCAATTTGAATAGTTTGTCTTCTCCTTGCGACTGGGTTTGATTCAAATTGTCCTGAAATTTATCCAGTGTATTCGCCTGTGCCATTTGATTGTCTTGCGGTACGGACACGGTCGTCTCAAGTGCGGTCAAAGCTGCGGTAGTGTCATCTATGCGTTCTTTTACTCTGGAAATGCGGTTCTCTACACTAATTATATGCTGTGCCAATGTATTAAATTTATTATTCTGCTCATCAAAGCGAGCGTCAATTTTCGTACTTTGTGCTATAATGCTAGCGCTTATCTCTGACGTAATTTGGGACCTCAATTCGCAATTTGGTGCGGTTATACTGGCGCTTAACTCTGACGTAATTTTAGCGCTAAGCATTTGGAACATCGCCATTAATTCAGGATTCTTGCCTAAATTTTCAGTTGGCTGATTAACTCGCTCGTCTGCATTAGCCATTATGTTGTTACTTATGACGGACTTACCACCTCCTCACTATCACTATAAATTTCTCCGTCAATACTATTGGTAGGCGTAACCAATCTGTACTCAACGTATCAGAGTTAGCATCATTCTGGCTGAAGCCGGATTCACGTATACGCCGATCACGCCGAACAGACAGAGCGGAAGACTAGAACAGCCAATCAGAATCCGTCTTCGGTTTCCGCGCGAGTCGCGCAGAAAAGTTAAGGTCATGCCGATATTTTCTGCTCGCGGAAAGAGCAGACTTCTCCGGTATTTCCCAGAAGTCAACTGGTTCACATATTTTTTACTACTACATTAGTAGTATAATCTTCGTGTATAGGTTTAAATGCATAGAATAGTTCAATGTACGTATTTACAATGAGATACGTGAATGTAAACGTTAAATTTATTCAACATTGTATTAAATACACGTAGTTTGAAAATGAACCGAAAGGTAGCGCTAAAGTGTAAAATATTTTTGGATGCATAAAAACATTACAGTCTTTTGAAAATCATTTATTTAATAAAGCTCACTGTTATATAATTAATAAATAAGAATAGAAAGACGACAGCATCTAGTTTGTTATCTATAATGTGTTTTAGAATATTGGCTTTAAAAATCACGAATTCAACAGCAAAATGGCTACGCAGAAAATATTCTTACATATGAACCACCGATTCTGCTTGCTCTGTCTGTTTGGCGTGATCGGCGTACATGTGAATCCGGCTTTACAGCCCCACTATCCCTTAACGTGCACATAGAACTTCTTAGCAAATAGGGTTCACGTTCCATTAACAGCGATTGCCTGTAACGACAATCTTTAACCCTTTCTCTTTAGTGCACAGATTAATGCAGCAATTTCTTCGATGACAATTCCATAGTAGCCTTAACTATACCTCTATAGACTTTCAATGTAAAACAAAATGTAATAATTTTTCTCCAACAAAATGATATCAGAGTATAAGCTATTTTTGTAGGCCCCACGCTTGGGAAGCCAATTTTTGTGTAGTGTTTCGTACATAATTATTTATAAAGTATAGTTCATTGATGTAGAGATATGGGCGCCTTTTCACATGTATATTCGAGAACATCTACTTGGTAGTTCTATTCAAGATAAAGTATGAAAAACATATTTATCTTCAGAATTATCATCTTAAATCATAATGATTTCTAGGATCATAATGGCAGAAACTTTTACTAGTAATTATTTAATAGTACAACCTTAATATGGGCTCTACCTACAGAAAGCACACGTAAAAGTCAAGTTTATAACTTTAATAAATGGACATATCTGGCACTGCAAGTGACAACAGTTTACAACTACTATTCCATTTTAAAATTAATAATCAATAGAAGAATAAACTACTGTCTGCTGTCAACATATGAAAATATGATAATATGAATATGATGACTGCCTAGAAAACCAATTAAGGATGTTACCTAAATACAAAATGATCACATAATAACAAAACAAGTGGAATAATATCCAGCTCATTTAAATGTTCCATGAAAGTGTAATTTTATATGTGCCATCAGCTAGTAATTTACTCCAGTAAAACAACAAAAACTCATGATTGTGATATTTTGAATATACTATCAAACAATAATAAGAACCTCTGAAGCATCAGATTTTTTTGATAAATCACTGTCTGGAGAAGTTTAAAAAATCAAGTTCATTACGAAAATTCGGCCCCTGTTTAACTTTAATGGTAATATACGCCTTACTTGACGTTACGTAGACACTAAGTCATGAATATCTTGCTGCATCGAAGTCAAAGGTTCACCAAACCATAGTTTGTGAAAATTGGACAGCAACACCAGTCCAATTATAGTCCATTGCCCATTGGAAGCAATTTTCTCGGAGCCCTGCTAAATATCTACTAGGAGGCCCGTTTCGTATCCTTCCGCCAACTGTAAACAAACATTGCCATGTGACTACTATGTAGCATCTGTCAAAATCAATGTTTACATGCCATTGTATGTGTACATGTGTTCGTATACTTTCGCTACACCTAAAAATAAACACTGAAATGTGACTTAAACTTTTATACCTGTCAAATGTGTTGTTTACTGATTACAGCTTTTCAAAGAATTCTGTGTTAGGTCTATTTAAAAAATTATTTCGTACGAATATTCACAGTTTAGGCCTATAACATTATTTAGGTCAGCTTTATGACGTTTTAAAAATGCCTGAATTGACGATAGTTCTTATGGTTACGTTACATTAACATATTTGTTTTCCACGACATAGCACATTACATATAATGCACGTTAATATTTTGCCGAGACTGCGTTAAACACTGTTACAACTGCGGGGTAATGAACTGTAGTATTTAACTTTTTGTTATTGATATGTGTTGGTTTATTTCTTTAAAAGGACGTCCTCAGTTCGAATAACGAAGAATATCCAGTCCAACGAAAAAGAGACATTAAAATCTAACACGCAACTCGTGTCGCTCATTTTTTGTTACAGAAACTTAAAATATAGCAGTGAACATGCACACAAATAAGCTTACCGTAACTTGCATTCCGCTCATATTTAGATGTATTGCTACTTACTGTGCATTAGGTTTATTGAAATTTATTGGGGCTGGGCTTGGTTATTTTGTTGGGATTGGTGGTAAATCATGTTACACGACTGTGTTGCAAACACCCACCACGGCAAAGGTACAAATTGTAATAAATAAACATATGTGATAGTAAATAAATAACTTCGACATAAAAACAGTTCACATTTACAATGTATAAATAGTTCATATGAAATATTTGAAATCACGCACACGCACAGATCCAGTGTAACGATCACCACGCTGCCCCGCCATGCTATTTCACACGCAGCGGTTAACGAAACACACCATAAAAGTATATTTATTACTGCAGCGGAAAAAACAGATTTATCACATCCTCGTAACATGCTTAGGTAGGTTTAAGAAACACAACATCTGCAAATATGATGTGGTAATTTGAAGTATTTTTCGGAGTAAGTATAATTTGCGCTTCGTTTGGTAAGACAGCAACACGCCATATCATGGCTCGCCACGTCTGCCAACTTCAATTTGTTTCTGCCTCGCCATCATATCTAAATATATTTAGATAAGTATTCAAACATTAAAATCTCTTTCAGTTGTAAATTATAAATTCAAATATCATTATTTTGCTGTAATAAGTATAAAATATGCTACAATTGAAAACAGGCACAATTTTAGCACGTACTAGTGAAGTGAAACATCCCAAGTGTGAAACAGACAAAGACAGAGAGAGAGAGAGAGAGAGAGAGAGAGAGAGAGAGAGAGAGAGAGAGAGAGAGAAGCCTCGCTTAGCAGACAGTTGTTTCAAAGTTGTTCTCGCTCGATAAAACAACACCGTACCATTCCGGTCTACACACGATATTTTCCGCTGTTATTTTAAACTGTAAAAATGAAATACGTTGCCATCAGGGCTACCTAAATATTGAAATATTTCAATAGGCACCATTTAATTTACAAATAGTATACTAAAAAACTATGTTAAAATAATATTTTAACTGTGAACTATTTCTTACCGGCTGTTGCCAACATGCCGCTGCTCTCGCTGTTGTTAATTCATATTTAAAAGGAAATAAATATTACAAGTTATAGAAGATATTAAGTTAAAGTTTCATTTATTTAATAATACAGTACTCTAATGTTAACCACAGTGTTATATATTTTTGGAATACAGGTTATTGAAAAAAAACAGGTTTACGTGTTATGCCTAGAGTGTTTTTTCAAAGGTTGATTTTTATAAGTCGCTTCCAATCGGGAATGGACTATAGTCGCCGTTGTACATGTAGCCGTCATCAGGAGTTGACAGTATCCTCTAAGACTGCAGGACATCCTCTTCATCCTCAAATCATTCTGCTCAGCATGGCATTATTAGTACCTGCATACCTTTTTCATCAAGCCTTATTACAGAAAACCAGTCTCCATTTCGTGGCTTTACTAAATTGTTCCCGAAAACATTCCAAGCAAACAAAAACCTCTGTTTGTTACCTTCACCATATCTGCACTTTTTCAAAAATAAATATTGTTCTCCGTGTAATATAAATTGCACAGATTAACAGTAATCTTATAACAATGTAACAAAATACTTTATATGGAAATTTGAGTTATATGATCAATGATGATTTAGTTTAACATGTGAACTGTTTTATGTTAAAGTGAATACGAAGCGACAAAATAAGTGAGAACCAACTGTAAGGGAACTCCTTACAGATGCAAGAATGCTTTTAAAATCATATTCTTTCTAATATTAGACCATGAATCTTTAAAAAATTAGCTTTTACAGCTGTTCTTATGTTTTGTCCTGTTGAACTTGTTTAATTGGGATTGCAATATATGCCCTAACAAACACTGTTACTATCCTCACTGTCACGAAAACTGCAAACGAACAGTCGAGCTGTATTTTCCAACGAAGGTAATAAAATGATCCGGTCACTTTAATCCATCGAAACAAAGGCTTGCACTGAACCATTCTATAAATTATTTATTAATAATAATAATATATGAGACTGCTTCAGTAAACCAAACTGTTATTCAGCTCACTCTAAACAGAACATTTATTTCACTCTGCCTTTATTTTTATAGTGTTTACGGGATCCATATCGATTTGGTGACGGTGTATGTAAAATAGTTGTGTGTACTAAATAAATGTGTTAGTCGATATTATTACAACAACCAAATAAGTGATCCCCTCAACAAATTATTTTTAAATCATTTATTTGATTCAAAGGAAATAGTGTATACATTTGGAGCAAGCTCAGATTAGTTGAACGAACAAAATATTGTTTAGTACAAATACTTTAATGTAAATTTATTTGGTACTGGCTACGTTATATTTCCTTCATTTTACTGTTATAAAAGTATTGCAAATACAGTAAATCAAAAATTAATTATGTCCATTATAAAAACTTGTATTATCCCTATTATTGCACAAGTTCTTAAAATGAAAAACAAATAAAATATTGTAATTGTATTTTTTTTTTTTTAGTAGTGGTGGTTTGGAAGAATTTTGGCAACTAATTTTCAAGCTTTTATATGTAAAACTACGAAAAAAACGTTGTAATTTTGCGCGAGGCTGGAAAGGGGCCTTGTTTGTGTGACTGGCTACATGCAATTTG
This sequence comes from Dryococelus australis, assembly GCA_029891345.1. Lineage (NCBI taxonomy): Eukaryota > Metazoa > Arthropoda > Insecta > Phasmatodea > Phasmatidae > Dryococelus > Dryococelus australis. Next base: position 76,554,935 of record CM057000.1, read on the forward strand.
TTAGCGAATACTCGCTAATGGTAATTCTACCGTTTGACAATTTCATCTTCAATCCGGTGGTTGAGCACATGATATCACTGCCTTCAGGAGTTCGGCCAATTCAGGCGTTTTGACAATTTCATCTTCAATCCGGTGGTTGAGCGCATGATATCCCTGCCTTCAGGGGTTCGGCCAATTCAGGCGTTTTGCGGGTACGTGCAGCTGGAGTTAGCAAAAACATGTTCTAAAAAATCTTTGCAGCTAAAAAAGTGTTTGTTGAATGAATTTCACTATCAAATAAAAATAAAAACAACTAACGTTTTTTTTTTTTTTTATTTAATTTTAGTGCGATTTTGCCTTTCTACGCTACCGTATTTTTTTAGTAGGTATAACATACTCTCCGCAGAGCTCAAGGTACTTTCGGTACACAATAAGCAGCCAGAAGCAATACTGCGTGTTCTTTGTCCGTGATTGTTTCCCTCGGCTATGAAAGCTGCCTTCCCGCATGATTGACTACATCTCAGGCCCGGTACACTTGAGACACGTCTCTCGTTGTTCAGACCTCTTAAATTCATAAAAACGAATATGCCCTGGGTCTGGCGTATTTTATTCTCATATCCTTCATCTTGTCTGTTGATCTCGTAAATATAACCAGCCTCTCGAACGAGTGCACTTCAATTACAGTCCTGAAAGTAGTTAAGTTTACATCTGTTATCATGGCAACACAAGTTTATCTCATATGATGTTTACAAACACAATAACACATGGCCAACAATCTACGCTCTGAATGTAAGCACGGTGACCAGAGGCTGTGGCAAATTTGAAACGAATTAAATTGTCTGGGCTGTTAATTGACTAAATTTGTATTAAAATTACATAGACTGTAGTCAGAGTTTACGATCATGTATTTCTACACCCAATAAATGTCATCAAAATCCAAACGTACAACGTTTTCAAATATATAAAATACTAATATATAACTGAGTGAAAACATAAAAACTAATAAAGTAACAGAACTGATAATCTAGAAAGGAAAATTTATTTGCTCCTATGACACTATTATTTTGTATAAGCGTTATAAAAAACACGTCGCACAAATTTTATGGAAATAAATCAAAAATCTAATATGTAAATCATGATTTCTTAAAATGGTATCTCATCAATGAGACAAATACTCTAACACATTAAAACCTCTTCGTTTTTTATGTCGGTAATTTTAGTTCTATGGACTTAGTTAAATCATAATCATAAAATTGATTTATTTTATTTTTATAAAAAATCAATTTTACTATTGCTACAATGTGTAACTTCTGCAGTAGAACCACAAACCACTGGTCACAGTGCATTTACATAGCAGACATATGTTTCGACGCCAACTCGGCAACCAGCAAGTGTGGCCTGGAACAACCTTGCTCGATCGTTTTCAAAACAGTGAATTCTCAACCACATGGAGAAAGAAGTCACTGCAAACTTGGAGTAATGTATCGCAATATGTAAAATATCACAACCCACACTGAGAGAAAGGATTGTTTGAGTACACAATATATCTGTTTGTGTATGGCCAAACCATATCCACAGATGTTTCAACAAAATATTTAATTGCAGTCATATTTTTGTTGGCCTAACACAGAGTTTTGTCAACTGAAGTGTCTAGTATGTTGATTTCCAAGCTTTGTTTGCTCAAGTGTCAACGATAACTATTTGTATATGGCTAAACCAAATATCTTGTTGAATAAACAGGACTTAAAAATCAACAACAATTGTGTAATTTACCTGACAAACCACACACCTTAGTTGACAAAATATTTGTGTTGCCTGGGGGGGGGGGGGAATAAAACCTTTCTCTCGGTACACTATACGTTGTAATTTAAATCCAAGAGCTGGTCTGCAATTCGAGTCTTGATATGAGAAACTTTCAACCGGTCGGCGTATCTGGGGCCAACGCGCACATAACAATTTGAACTTTCAAGGAAAGAGCGTCACATTATTGCTTTGGTAGACTTGAGAACATGCCGTCCATCTACCCACAATAACTGTTCTATAAGCCATATTTACGGCTCAGTATTTATGCGCATTGTCCCTCTCACAGTCAGCAGTATGGTTTTTCTCGCTTCATTATGTTTCTATTTACTTACATTTTCACTCGCAGTGGCCAATATAAGAAACATGAAGTGTTATCGAACTAATCTCTATATAGAAGGCTGATAAACACTGAGAAAATGGTTTTATTAAACAAAGTTTGTTTGGTGCAATCATTTTAATTGTTTGTATAGCAGCAATTAAATATTTTGTCTGAGTAACCTAACTGTCTTACTGTTTTTATATGTTTGCCCCAAAAAAAGATTTGATTGGTGGAACCAAAGATTTGTTTAGCTCTACCCGCATTAAATATTTCTGGTTAATATAAAAAATATAAATCTCGGCCAGTATTAGAAACTAGATCATCTGCGCACAAGCGCTACGACCTAGTAACCTTTGTTAGAATGACTACATATGAAGTTAAAATATTATTTCAATCCATACATTAAGAATAGTGGACAAAGAGCGCAAATAAATACTTCAAGTTTTCCAGCTTCATGTTTTAATTTCCTGTTGAACATGTTTTGTTGTGATGTTTATAACATTATTAAGCATCAACAAATTCACTAGCTCCAACACAGAGGTTTTGTTTATTCAAACATGTATTTTGATAGATGAATAATTTAATTTTGTTGCTTTTCAAGTTTTGTTTATTCAACAAAATATTTTGTTGGGGCAACTAACCATATTTTTGCCCTATACAAACAAATATCTTGTTGGCGTTTCTCTCAGTGAACAGTAGCAGCAGAGAGCATTAGCAATAAAACATGTTTATTGGCCCACGTGTCTAACAGAGGCGCGTGCTAACACAATTACAATGTAATATTTCAGACAAATGATTAGTTGGTTACGACACCCACAGAGGCATGTCCAGAATGTTTACTTCATTGAGACTGGTCTTGAGCGTAAATATAGGCTTAAAACACTAACATTCATTGTAATAAATTACACTCTCAGTAAACAACTTCGGGTATTAGCACTATATTTATTGACTCGCCACTAACTTAACTGGAAGCCTGCATACCAGTGTTAACTGTACCATACATCTTATTATGAGTAGTCTTTTTTTCAACGCTTGATTCCGAAAGTGCTCACTTTGCCGCAAACATCCTCTATCTGCATTAGCCGTTTAACTAAATTTCTCCGGTTGGGAACACTAATGGTCGCCAAATGTAAAACATTACTACAGTCCATTCACCATTACTTCCAACTTTCCTGAAGCCCAACTAAAGTTCTACTTCCAGTAAATTCCAACGTGTCATGCAAACTATGCTTAATCAAGTCTGGAAAACTATACCAAATCCACAACGGAGTCAATGTAATAATATTTTGCGTAAGAACTATTACTTACTTGTAACTACCAACACACCTATTTCCTCTATGTTTTTGTTAATATTATTTATAAATTACATATTATATTTTATAATTAGAACATACGTTAAAATTCAATTTACCCAACCACACGGTATAAAACACTTGTGATGCATGGTATGTATAGGAAAAAAGCTAAAACGCCTCACACAGAGTAATTTTTCAAAGGCTATATTCAAAAAGGGTGAAGAAACCGCGAATAGACTATCAACTGATGAGCAGTTCAGTTAGAGATACCTGATTAATACAAATCCCCTTCCGGCCTGAATATGGTTAAAAATGGTATGCCTGGTCACAGTTGTGGGCAAACACTGAATCGGGGAGTGATCTGCTGCACTGTAGCTGTGACCCACCAAGGTAGCCGACGTGACTCCTGTGTGCGCTACGGTAGTTGTCCCTGGAGGCAGTCACATTCCACGACCTCACTGTACACTCGAGCCACAGTGGGCGGTGCCTACACTACGTCGGAGATGGAGCGCCTCGTACATACGTCTAGCCTTAATAAAGTGCGATGAGATGTTATTTCTTCCCCATTCTGTGCTCGACTGTTACTAAGACAGGTCAGTATATGGTCTGGCGACATTACAGTCATGCGTGGCCGGGCACTGTTCTATTCGACAAAGTGACCACATAGCCATTTAGCCATTACGACAAGCATGTCTAATTCAACTTCTCACGAGTGTATTATACTGTCATTTCGTGAGGGGGAGGGGAGTCGGCCTGGGCACGACTCTGGCACCCAGAATGATGAATTCATCTGTGAGTGAGAGGTCTAATGGCGAGGCCCCGTATCAAAGCAGCAGCCAGGTGTTTCAGATGCGAGTTTGTGAACGAGCACTGGGTTGAACAGCGTGTTTACTCCCTCCTCTTCCCTTCCCCCTCCCCCTTGGTTTGGGTCGTTCGGGAGTCGCCCCGACGAGCCGACAGAGTTCCTAGTTGGCAAACTCTCCGGCGGCGGTTTTTACTCGCCTCTCATCTAGTCTACCCCCCCCCCCCTCCCCGGCCGGCCTACCTCACGGCCAGTCGTCTGCCGAAAGGAGGAATACATTACCCAGCCCGGTCATGCCCTAGCAATTTCCGCGCCACCTCAGTCAGATACCGTACGTGCAGGTTCAACTCTTTTAGAGATGCTTTATGGTTCATTGAGCACTCTCGAAAACCAACTTTGAAAAAAAAAGCTTCTAGTAACTGAGTATATTAGCACGGTAACGACGGTTGGCGTCCGCCCACAGGGACAAAAGGACTTTGAGAGTTTCCTGTCCACCTACGTCGCTGCACGACCACACGCACTACGTGTAGACGCACGCACGCATGCGCACGTTACACGCGGGTTTGACTAACACATGTGCTTGTCAAATCACAGCGTGCAATGCAAGACAGACAACACGGCTCCCACATCACACAAGCCATCAGCTTACTGGTAGCGAGTTTCACCAAACTCTAGCACGTAAATTGTTTTACCCTTTCAGAACCACTTTATTTCATGGTTACACGTTCTTTAACTTATTTTCATCCGCAAAAACCCAAACCACGACATTTTCGCTGGACGTGTTATCAGAAAAGCTGTTCAATGTTGGGACACAGAAATTCTTTGTGTGCAGCCAGCGAGATCGGTCTACCTCATCTTTAGTCTATGATATGAATCCTCGATGCACTACGGCACTGTCATGGCTTGTGAATCAGTGATCCGCACCGAATATCACTGGGCACTGAGACTTCCTCTTTAGATGCTCCCCAAAATGTGACCTTCACGTGTTACATATACACAATACTCTGAGTAGGTAACGACTGGATTACATTTATAAATAGTAAAATACATCTAAGTACACGGTTCATGTGCCTAAAAGACAAGTTGTGACTTCATCAAGGAAGGGGTTTTAACATAGTGGAAAATACACGCAATTCTGGAGGTGTCGATAATCCAGGCTGGAAACTAGTTTGCATTCCAGATACGGCTCTGAGTTTATAATAATTGCAAAGAAAAATATAGACATTTTGTCCCACCAGAACTAATAAATGAAAATTTAATAAGATAGCGTTCTAAAAAATTCAACTTTATGAACTTAAACTATTACTGACATAAAACTGGCATAGCATACGACAATGTGATAAATTTAATAGTACCAAATCAAACTAAAATAAATTAAACAGGTAGGTACGTAACAATAGAAGAGATAATAAACCAGTAAATAACTAATGAATCACTGAAGGGAACAATAAATTATAAGAAGCTGTCACACAACATAACGAATTACGTTTATGAATAGCCTTCCCTTTTAGATACCATCGGCTACATGTGATGAAACTAGCTATTTGAGTATACAAGATGTTAGGAAACTACCTGTCAAAATTCAAACCACAGCATCTGTGGGCAAATAGAAACAAGAAACTCTAGTTACAAAATGTTCGGAAATACCATTTAGTATATTTAAATTGAAGTTGAATTTCGGCAAACGACGTCGGGTGCTGCGTGCAGCACTGCCGTGGATCAGTTCGCCTTCGTGTCATGCAACTTGCCAAACATGCACGTACATAGGGCTGCCGACACCCAGCTTCGTTTGCCGAAATACAACTTCAATTTAAACATACTAAAATGTATTTCCGAACATTTTGTGACTAAACTTTCTTGTTTCTGTTCTCCCGCAGATGCTGTGGTTTGAATTTGGACATGTAGTTTCTGATCATCTTGTACAGTTCTTCGGGGTACGTTTTGTCGAAGAATAGCAGTGAGATATTGAAGATTCACATCTCAATCGTGACACCGCGTTCTTTCGGGGAGCATAAGTGTAATTGCCGATAGAGGATTGCCATGTTTACGGTAATTTAGGCAGCGTACTGTAGACTTTACTATTTCCTAAAATATTAATGGAGTATTTCAATTTCCTCCGAATTTTATTTATTATTAATTTAGGTTCGTGAGAGGAAGAATTAACGGAACAGTAACATACTGTATGTATGTTTGTAAAAATCAATCTTACATTGTTTCTTAACGGACACGTGAATACCGGCATCAGATCAACGACTGCATTATAGGCTGGTCTCGGGCGAACTGAGCACTTGTGAAAATCTTGCTGAAGATCTACTTCTCCATCTATTTTGTATCCTTTCACCATTCGTAAATTTAACGTTGTTATAGACGCCATCACTTTCTTAATGCGTCGTTCACGTGTAACTTTCTTGGCGTGTTTCTTCGCGTGTAACTTTGAAATTTTTACGAACACAATTGTACTATAACAAGCAAATTATAACACCTGTGTGCATAAAACTAAAACAAATACAAATAGATAAATTCGCTGGACTTTCAGCAGTTACAGTAGTCCTGCAGTGTTTTACAATTTTAATTCAGCTGAATCGCTACAAGGAAGTAGTTGTACAGTGGTTGTAGAGCAATAGGTAAATACTTCCTGTATCTCCGCTGCAAGCAGGAGGTAGACACTATAAATGAAGAGTAAACATGGTTTCAGAAATAATTCAATCTTACAGAATAGACTGAAGAACGCGCATGGAACATGACAAATTACGATGATTGTTTTTATAAGTTTCAGATACGAAATCACATCTCGATACGTTCAAAAATATTCACTTCTAATATCACAAACTCAATTAGCAGAAAATAAACACACGTCCCAGTTATAAGATGGCACTGTCGCTAGCAGAAGCTTATTCAGAAGAACCTCGAATCTAAGCGCCACAGATTTTATACGGAGGTAAGAGAAGTCTGGCAGTGCGCTAGTATGCGAAAAACAAAAATTAGGAACAGCATTTTATCTGCTTGTGAAACTCTGATAAATATTTTAATCCAAGTTACTATAATTTCCAGTAGTAAATGATACACTCTATAGTATTATATTTAAAATTGCTAACTTTTGCGAAAAATTAAGGGTAGAAACCCTGAAATTAGTATATACGCCAAAATAATCGTCCTAAATTACCAAATTAATGCTTTCTACAATTGTATAACATTGAAAATTAGCTTTAAAAATCAACAGGGCATTTAATAAAAATAAAGATTAGTTTAAATTAAAGGCTTTTTGTACACTTTATTACTAACAAAATGTACAAAATATTATTTTATAAATTTTAAAACAAATACTTTGGCATACTTACTGAGTTTGTGGTTTCTAAAAGTTATTATTCGAAAAACAGTCAACGATTTTTTATTCGAAAACTGTACAGTTTATCAAATATTGCTGTACATGGTCATTTTATAAATTCATTTATACAGTTGATAAAAGAAACTCCATTAAAGTATATGAAATAGCTCAAATTCTGTTCTTGATTTCTAAATTTCGGATAGTCGCACACTGCGATGACTTCATACAGCCCAGGACGCAGTTTCAGATACGCACATTTTTTTTCAAAGGTTGTTTATAAAGTGTTCAACTAATCACTAACCAGCTACATCATACGAGACTTCTGGAAGCAGGGGCGTAAATACCTTTTTTTTTTTTTCACTGGGCGCCCGGGCCGAGGCTTGCGATTGGGGGCTAAATTTAGGCAAGGTTAACAATTTGTTTTATATGTGGTTTTAAATGATAATATTTCTTTTGTGTATTTTATTAAACAAAAAGTTCAAATAAACAAAAAATGTCCAGTTTTATTTCAATTTTTTATTTTATTTATTTCACTTTTTCTTGACTCCCACAAATTGTGGGTAATTTTTTCATGTATATTCAAACAACTCAATAAAACTAATCAGTAATCACCGTCCAAGGACGAAGGGGTTCACATAATTTTCTTATTTTAGTTAATATTTCAATGTTGATACTTTCTACTAAATAACAAAAGGAGATTGTATTTTTTACAACTTTAACCTATCAACTATAAAGTAGCATATATATTGCGATTTTCAATCTATTCATTTTAATTAAATGATATGAATGTCCCATCGTTACAGGAAATTCCTGACTTCTAACAAAAGAAAAATAACACATAAAACACTTATCACATTCTCCTCAAACATTACAATTTGCCAAAAATGTTGATTCTAATTTCAGTTCGGGTGCCAAATAAGTCTTATAAACTTTTTAACAAACCGAATCGCTATATATGTACATAGCCGCAAAAAAAACTTTAGAGGAAGCCATCTAGTTATATAAAATCTGAAAAAGAAAATTAAACATGATAGAATAATGACTGCTTTAATTAGTTTCAAGAAATTTTGAATAACAAATTATTGACTTAAGGCTAGGTCTCTCTCGCTACATAAGATTATTGTTTATTTTGGTTATTCGAGTGCTTTAGGAAGACATTAGAAAATAATTCTGTAGGACAAATAACAACATGTATTATCCTGCAGTAGAAACATTAGTTTACAATCACTGGCATGTAATTACAATGATATTAAACACAGGATTTAACATATGAACACATTCTCGCCACTTTACAGTTGCAAGATAACTTGATATCTAATGACTAGAAGGGGCGTTTGAGATTCCTGAATTCTCTATAATGACGAATTTCCATTAATTATCCGGACACAAATATTCTGGGGAGAAAATGGAAAATTCAACACGACGTATGAGAGTGCTATCTAATTAAGTAATCTGAACGAAATTTATTTTTGTTTCTAATATAGTAAAAGTATTGATAAATGTAGCTGTTTCCCTCGCGCTGTGTTGAACAGCGAACGGAATCTTATGACGCATTATCACTTTGAAAGCAATCTCGACACTCTTTATCATTATTTGCGGATGAAGCAACACTTGCGACAAAGAATGAAGCCTGAAAAGCGAGGTTAGACAATACGTCAGCAAAACTGTGATATATAACGTTAAAGAAATTGTAATCAAGCTGTGCCGTGGACGTAATTTTAAAAATTGTAAATGGGAAAACATTAAAAATTGCAGTTTATTACGAACCCAACTTTGGTAAATGCAAACCTCTCTGTGGTCTGTGCTAGTAAAGGCTAACGTAGAAATATATAGAATGAACCACATTTTCATTTTTTTTATACAGGTAAAATAATTATATTGAAATATTTAACTATCGCTGAGGTAGGTGTTGCCACTATTGGCAGTATTTCAAGGGAAGACAAACACAAAATTAACCTTGAATTCGTGTAACAATATCTAAACTATAGAAAATTGAAAATAGTTGGTTAAATAACTACGTACATCGGTAGTATTAAGTGAATAGTTTGTTCCTGGAACTGGAAGTGTGGAGGGGGAAACCTTTACGCACACGCAAACCTGCTGCGCTGCAACTCTAATCTTGGAACTTGGAAGGAGGGCTTGGTGTGTCGTGTTAACAAATTAAAGGGTGGGAGCTATTCAGGAATTCACAGTCAGGTCTATAATATTTATTCTTGCCCATAGGTTTTTAACGAGCCACGAGGTATAAACACAGCAATAGTCATGTGTTGCCTACATATCTTCAGTATTTATACGTCCACCCTAGGTATAACCAAAAATATCAGTAATATTTTTAAATTTTCCTCAATGGCTTAGGGATTCGGATTGTTAACATTTTTATTTGTCTTCCCTATTTACAGCATTTGAAGGCCGGCCAAAACGAGGCGCCCCCCTCCTCAATAAGGGGCATTTCTAATTCCATAGGGGGCCTCCCTCCCTCCCTCCCGCCATCCCGCGGGATCTGCGCCCATGGCTGGAAGGAAACGCAAATGACCGAAAGACAGGACTAAGCAAGACCTTAAAATATGTCCATATGACTTAGAATTAACTGTTAAGTATTAAAAAGTTCAACGATTTTCAAGACTTGCTATTCGAATGTAGGTAATTTAAACACAAAAGCTGTTATAGAAGGAATATGGGGTAGAGTGTTGAGTGCATACGCAACAATAAACGGCTGTTTTACCGTTAAAACTGTTAAGTTGCGTGACTTAAACTTAGTTTAGCACGAGCCGAGCTGTAAGAATATTACATTATAAATTACCTTATAGTATTAATTTCATTGTAACACCAAAGACAAGCCAATAAGTAGTTACCATTAGAACTAATCAAACTACTTTCCCTTTACATATTAATGCGAGTAAATTTCATGAAGTATGCTATAAGATTTAAATAAAATGAAGATGCGCGATTAAATAAAATAATTATATTCCATCATTTTTAAAATAAATGTCCGACGCACTTGATACATGCCCTCTTATATATACAGTATACATAAAATACAGTACAATAGTACTTCAAGGTTACCAAAATTGGTAGGAATCGGTTCATTGTTTCCCCGTTTACGACACTAAAAGTATGAAACCTTTAACTTTTCGTGTGGCGCTATCTTACAAAATGATGGTCAAAAAGTAAATGTATTCGCATCCTACATGCTTGTAGTTAATATTTTCTAAATCAAAAATATACATGATAAAATTTCAAAACATACATTTATGTTTAAATTGGGTAATAATGGTTCGCGTGATATGATGCCCTAAATTGAAAAATGGCCGCCAATTTGAAAATAAGCCCACGGCGTGATCCAAGTCGGATGTCCTTACTACGTACTATATAATGTAAGGAGTTTTGTGAGAATCAGTTGACACGGTCAAAACTCTTTAGGGGACTCACACACAGTCACATAGAGATTCACATACTGTAAAGTGATCTTATAAACCAATATTTACATTGAAAAGGGGCTACAAAGAGCACGTTACTATTTAAACATCCGACATTAATTGTTCTTATTCCATTTCGTGAGGCAGTGTTGAAAAAATTCTCACAAGACCTTTTCTTTAGTCGGTGTGCGTTAATGGCCTGTAATCATTGTGCTGTTGCATTATTTTAACGACTTGCTAATTGCATGAAATGTTGTTCAAGATGCCAGCTATAGGTCATTACAGCTAAAAATATAACACGCGAGTAACTGGTGTATGGGCCAGAGAGTTAGCCAAAAATGGTTTACCCTTGCCTTCTCTTGCTGTAGATGCAATGACAGGTTTGTAACAGCCGACGTTGGCATAAATAACGTGTGCCCACAAATGTCGAACCACTGAATATCTGTAATTGAATTTTAGTGTCAACTGTTAGATTTAATTTCATTAAGATTTTTATTCGACTACTCTAACGTTTATTTTAATTTGACTTCTCCATTGTCTATTTTTATAATGGCGTGAACAGGCCTTATTCAAAAGACCGCCTAAACGCGCACTCTCACGAGATAGTAGTCAAACCAGGCAAGCGGGCAGCGAATTATATACAACAATAAAGTCGCTGTGGCTTCAGCTGTTGTTATTTGAAACAACAAAGATTCCTCTGCACCGGCTAACGATCAGGGCACGAACTGCGCGATGCACCGACAATATAGCACGTTCCTAAATGTTGTTATTTTCTCGCAGTCGCGTCAACTTGACAAGATGCCCTAGAGGAGAAACAGAGAATTATTAAAGTGGCGACTGCCAAAACTACTTTTCCACGTAGATGTCGGCTTGGAAATAATATGGGGGTTGCCTAGCGAAAAATGCATTTGCAAGTGTATCTTGTTAAAACAAATAAAGGTTCCCCAAATAATAATAAAAAATGATACTCCTTTGTGTTCAAACACTTTTAACTTACGATAAATTATATTTTAGTTTCATAAACTGTTTTATTTTACTCTAAAATAACGTAAGTAGCTTTATCTGTCAAACCATAGACGACCTAATCAAAATTAACTTAATGCACGCAGTGACAAACTAATTCGTAAGCTAAAATAACGTCAAAATTTATATTTGACAAAGCATAACATGTTGTACACTGACCACGACATATAATAATAGGAGAAACTTTACACTGTGTTATAGAGTGTACAAGGTGAACTGAGAACTTTTCATAGCTCTGCTTAGGTTCTACACTCCTCATTTTGTATCCTTCCGCTATGCAATATTAACATTTCCGTCAAACGTCTAGCTTCATTTGCCACGTAATGTTATTACCATGAGCTTGTAGAAAGTTTTCTAATGTATGTTTAGCCGCACCTTTCACTTCAATTGTAATGAGCTTGCAACGTTCGGCATCATTCCAACCGTTAATTTCGCGAACCGCTTGAAACTGTTCCAAAAACTTGGAAACGTTTCCTGCTTTTTTCACCTCTAAATATGGGCACTTTTCTAGTTGGATAACTGTGACATGAATGGGCTGTATGTTGTTCATTTTGCTTAAAGCATATTGGCCTGTTTGCGTATTTATGTTGACGCGTGCCGCTTCTACACCTATTATAATACGACTTTGACTCATTGCCTAGGAGTGCTGCTTTCATCTATACAGATGTGGATAAGACGTTGCCTACCACTAAAAGCAACGGGAACTTTTGTGTTTTACCTTCTCACCTGGAAGGCACTCATCCCGGAACGCCCCCCCCCCCCCAACTACATCCCTTTTACGAGACGCCAACAAGCTACCGCTATATAAGTCCGGCCGCAGTCGAGCTCTACAGAGTGTCCCCAGGCTCTAGGGTGGCTGGGAATAATCAAATACCAGCCCACGAACCAACTGGCCGGTGCGAGAGCACCGTCATCGTGGACGTCGGGAACCTGGGCAACTCAGTACGAGATGGCGAAGCGCGTCTGCTGGAGGTGGCCCAACGATCAAGGCGTGGAGGGGATCTCGAGGTGCTGAAAAAAGCGAAGTGTAGCGACCAGTCAACCCGGCGACATACAAACACGAACATTCTTCGCTTAACTTAATTTGTCTCCTCTAGACACCTTTAATTAGTAGTTTAACTGTAACACTTATTTTCATCTAGAATCAGATTTTCCCGTTTACTTAGAACCAGGTCACCTACACCTGGAACCACGCAGTTACCTTCAGCTATCCTCAACTTGGTAGGAGGTAGTGCAGGTCATGTGTCTGTTGAACTTTCAATAAACACACATTGCTTTCTACTTTGCTACTTTTATTTCCAAGGTATATATTTGTATTTACAGTTGGAGGTAGACTACGCTGTGCACTGCCAACGGAATCCGGGGAAATTATTAAACCGAACTAAGACATACACATTAGACGGCTACCTGTTTCTTCCCATCGAAAACACAGCTCTATTAGTGCTCGTGGGAAAGAAACAGTAACACCGCAACCACTAGTAACACCTTCACACCAGGAGGTACGACACACCTGGGTTGCTTCGCACCACTTGCACTATTAGTGTGCGGTGACCGTGACCTGCAGTGCTGCCGGGTATTCTGGGTGGACGCACAACCAGTAGAGGCTTGGCGTTACTCCGGCTCAACGTCTCTGATCAGTCCGCCTACGGTGGGGGGTAAGTAGGGACTCTTATCAAGCCGGCCAACAAGTCACTATTGGGGTACACCGTTAATATTTCAGTTTCAGTGCACTGCGTGATTTATAGAACTGTGACCCTATGTCTCATGAGAGAAGGAGTGGTAGGAGACGTAGAGAGCCACACCTGGCTCACCCTGCTGCCTGGCCGAGGATAGTATCACCCTATCCTACGCAGGATAGACAGGCGAAACGGGTTCGTGCTGCCGAACTCCGAGCAGTCGCGTCTGCACCGGTAATATTGCTTGAGTTTCGACCACGTGTCCGTACCAACTACAAGTATCACCGTGTTGTCTACGGCTTCTTAACCGGAGTGGAAGTTCGCCTAGGTTGGGACAACTTGGTCTTCTGGACGAAAAAAGCACGACTTCGGAACATTCGTGCAGGCATTCGCCCCGCTTAAGACTAAACTTACCTCAACTACGTAACTAGAGGTGAGAGTGTATCAGAACTAGCCAACACTCCTCGCCTCATTTCCGCTTTTGGTCTAACGAGTAAAATCTGTAACTACCGTGTCCAGTCAGTCTAATCGGACACGTGTCAATGTTAACCGTGTATGGATTTTGGTACAAATTTTCCGTTTGGGACTGTGATCGCATCTCGAATAAAAAATAATCCTCGCCGTCGTGTTGTAGTAAACTGTCTCGTGGGTTTGATAACAAAGCAGTGTCCGGACATACGTGAAATGAATTATCTAAGTTTATATTTTGATCTTCTGAAAAAGCAGAAGGCACGGATTCACTTGTATTTTGTTGTGAGAGATGTCTTTGTTTCGGTATTCGTTCCGCTTCTGGCGTATCTAAGAGTACACATTAAAATGTTTCTTTACAGACGATTGCCCTGACTTACTACGAGTATCCATAAAATCTAGAATTTTTCACAAGAATCGTGTCTGTCACGCCATAAATGAGATAAATGAGTAACTGATGTAATTAAAGAGAAAATACGCGCACTGTGTACTTTAACTAATTTACTGTACTGCAAGCACACTACGTTCTGCTCCTCAAATACTACACATTCTCCAACTATACTGTAGGGGACCTCTAGCACTACCCAAACGGTTCCGTTGTATAACATGCATTACTATAAGAAAAGCAGCCGTAATACTCTACTACGACTAAAAATGGGTGCAAAGTGAGCTCGACGCGTTGTGCCTGTTCGCGCAGCGTAAGCAAGGCCGTTCCGCTGCTGCAGAAGATGACTAAATTTTCCGTCCGCCTGCTAGTATACGGAGAGAGTGTTTGAACTCATCCTTGACTACACCACTCACTATCCTTATAATTACAATGAACTGATCTGATTCTGCCAATATTAAAATAAGTTAACACAATCTACAAGATATTCTTACTAGACGACGTAATTAAAATTTGTATGCCACTATTAAAAATGTTACTTTCGCTCACCTACGAGAGAGAAGAACCGAATCACGCCTCCACCATTGTTTTGGTGCTCTAACCAGACTCCACTGTCATAAGACACGGTGACTCCACCGCGTTTTACTGGCTAGATGCTCACCAAACCTGTCCTTGACTCTATTCCAATATACAACACTTTTACTTTAATCCTTTATATCTCTCTTTAAATTATTACTATTTCTGTAACTATAATATTACAAAGACAATGCTTCGGGTGACTCATCAAACAGTAGAAATCAGTGGCACAATTATTTATGAAAATAAACTCTTTTTATTCCATCGAATTTATCCACAACTGGAATATTACAGTATCTTATGCTTTACTAATTCTACTATTTAATTTCAATAGCTCGAATTATCTCTCAGACTTTATCTCTATCCGCGTAGCTTCTCTAACGGCTCTAACTTGCACCCTAATTATACGGTACCTACCACAAATTCACACTCGGATCGAACGAAGCTCCTCCGTTGCGATGTCGAGGAGTGGAGTTGTGCCGTATTAAGTGTCCAGGCGTTGAATGGAATGTTGATCAGCAACTCTCCTCGCGTCGATGGCACCTCGGAAGTCGCCTTCAACACGTAGCCTAGGGTAAGCCGACGAGTGGCCGAAAAGTGGGGCTGAAGAGGTGGGGGCGGGCACGCGTTCGGCGGCCCTATATATAATGTGCCCACTCCGGCCAGCTTTCCTGACGTGCTTCGGTGCCACCCCACTGTCCCCTTGGCTCCCCTCACCATCGGCGAGCGTGGCTCACATACGACAGTGTGGTGTGTTGGCATATTCCTATTCTATATGCCGTACAATGCGTCATCCAAGTGGAAAGCAAGGAATTTTTAGAAAACGAAAAGTATTCAGAAATTTATTTATTATGGTCCATTCACAGTTACTTCCAACTTTTCTGAAGCCCTGCCAAAGATATATTTTTCTAGGATATTTCTCAACCTCGTGCAAACAGAACCTAACCGAATAAATCAAATTACACCAAAGGGACAATGCACCACATTTGTTCGCACTCAGTGTAGTAATATTTTACATAATAACTATTTCTTACTAAGCCAAACCCACAACTATATTTTCTCCCTGTTTTACTCAAATTATTATAAATGAAATACAATTACTTATAAATAAAATATGCGTAAAAGTTCAGTTTAACAAAAAGTAAGTTATTTTTATGCTGAGGGAAGCATAAATCGCTTGTGAGACCTGAGATATTTAGCAAACCACCAAGCATGTCATAGATGGCCTGATTTTGTAAATATTTGATTCAAAAAGTATGAATAACCCATGAATAAACTGTAGACTTTCAGTACAACGTCAGGTTATGGGAATATTATTATTTATTCGCTGCCAACTTAACTTGGAGCCTGTGTGCCAGTGTATTACACGTTTAGGTATAGTCAGTTGTTTTTCTTGACGTGAATACGTCTTTAAATGTGCAACCATAGTGGGAGACAATCCAGATAATCCGATGATAACAAAATCGGGAATACAGTTTGGCATTGCAGCTCCGAACCTATAGTCTACATTCCAAATTCAATTACAACACTCGATTGCCAAAGGATCAAAGAATAAAGGTTGAGTGAGGACTGTGAAGCATCGCGCGTGGCGGGAAGTGTCAAGGGTGTGGTGGGGGGGGGGGGATAGTTTTGAGTTCGTTCCTCCACGTCTCGTAAATTCCGCGTAGTATAACTTTTGACTAGGAGAAGCTACGACGCTCGTTTGAGTTTCAATCGACAGCTCTCAAGATCAATCGATTGCGTGTATAAAAGCATTTTTGTGGCGTGGTTATGTTGAAGTTCTTTGAGTTTAATGTAAAAAATTAAGAAGACTTAACACAATGTCGGCCTATACGCGTCAAAAAGCCAAGTCGAAATACAGAAATCATGTATGGTTAGAAAGAGCATCTCAAAAGCAATCCAGTGATATCCATATAACCCCATACGATCGAGTGAAGCGATGCCGGGAACGTAAACAAAACATCAAGGCGTCCGAGCGCGTCAACGTAGACGTATTCACGCAAAACAAATGTCCGTGTCCCCAACACAGCCACACCCAATTTTGTTTCAATTATTGATTTTAGAAGTGCTCACTTTACCGTGAACCGCCTTCACTGCTCTGCAGCCTGTGAATGAGTAAACCCGGGAGGATGTTCCGCTTGGAGGAGGCGTTATTAAGATGTATGAGAGGAAGCAGACGTCTGTGTGTCAGGGACACCTCGGCAGTACGGCCAGCCGGAGGACAAGGAAGTACGAAATGCGACTGAAACAGCGGTGGAATGAAGAAGCGGGAACAAAAGAAAGTGTCCCGAGAGAGCGCTCTAGTGTACGTGCGACTCGTTATCGTCGTATATTAGCAAACGTTTGAGAAATCACCCCATCTGTGACGTGATTGGTGGTTTTCTATAAATACCACGTATCGCATATTAGTATACAAGTGCCTTATTTTTAGTTAAATAGAACCTTTACTTATATTCTGTCTATAAGTATATTATCTCATTAGTAATTAATATGAATTAATACAGGGGGATATAAGGTGTGTTGGTAATGCCTAGTAAGAAAAAGTCATCATGGAAAATAATACTACACTGAATGCGCACGAATTAGGTGACATATCACTTTGGTGTAATTTTGTAGGCTTAGTTAGGGTTAATTCTATTCAGGTTAGGAACAAACCAAGTTTCACTGTGGGAGAGTTTGGAATGGGGAAAATGTCCGCCACTAGTTACGCAATGTTCCGAAACGTAACTTTTAATTACAATTTTAAGCTACGTTAATAATAAAATATTAAGATTTTACTTAATTTAGAGTTTTATTGCATTTGATTTATGATTATTGCAACTATCCTGTTTTTAACGTCGAAAATAAAGAAAATATGGTAAATATGCGACACTATAGCTTACTTAGTAGCGAAAATTTTTCCTTTGCCAAACTATTAACATTGGTGTTCCCATCCTATAGTAGAATTAATGTTAACTTAGTTATATTTTGTTAGCACAGGGCCCAGGGACAGCCTGTAAGTAGTGCTTTAGCAGAAAAGTTGGAATTAACCGTGAATTGCTTATACACGGGGATCCCCCCTCCCCCGCCAACACATTTTCCACGGGCCAGGAATACAGTGGTTTTTTACTACTGGGCAGACCGTGTCGTATCTACACAGCTTGCATATATGTTCTCCACTTGTCGGCCAGTTTTGTTTATGATTTCATTTGTATAGTCGTCGCAGTTGTCTCAGAAAGTACATAATGTAAGCAAAATCATTTCACGGAAAAGTCCTGGTAAGATATTCTTCAAAAAACTCCGTGAAATTACCGACACGCTGCTTTTATAATAACGGACTTCTTTCGAGAATTTCACACTTTTTGAGGTAGTATTTGGTGTATTCCGATTTTTGAAAACAATATGAAAAGGTCTCCAATTCTCGTTATTCTGGTGTTTCACTAAGTGCAAAAAAAATTTTAACGGTTCAGAAGTTTTATGGCGGAGCGAAATTTATACACGAGCAAAAAGATTTCAAGTAGGCCCACAACACTTATCACTCACCTACGACTTTCTTGTGGCAACGTAAGGTACAATAAATATGTTATCCAGAAATGTGGTATACGTAACTGTTTCAGATGTCTGTTATATTCGAGTGTTTTAAATGTTACTTATTGTTGCAGGTGCCTGATGCTACTCTCTCATGTTTTAAGAAACATGTATAAGAGGTTTCGAAGTCCTGAATCCCGCAGAAACAATAATTTTCTGTTTACTGTTGCGAAGAAAGATTTTCATCTAGACTCGGTATTGCTCGTTCCAGAATCCTGAAGCTGTACAAAATAAGGGAACGTAGCGTATTTTGTATTTACGGAGCTCAGGTCCGTTTTTAATTATTAGAAGACACGTTTCCGTATATTACCTATACGTTCCCGTAAAAATTCCCATGAAACTACTTAATTATTGTAGTGCAATAAAGTTCTTAGTGAAATTCTGCAACGACTTTGGTCAACGGGCAAGTGCAGTACACTACTCATATTGTAACCCGACTGAAGAGTAAAGGATTTTGCAGAAGTAACTGTTTTTCAGAATAAATTTTATTTAGAATATTGAAAATCCTATCTTGCCTACAAAGTGGAATTCTTGCGTTAAAATAATACTGGCTCTGTAGAACTTAATTTAGTACTCAAACTTTTACTTTCGAAATACCTAATTAAGAACTCGCGAGTAATATTTTGTAACTTTCCAAAAACAAATCGGAAATCTTAATGAATGCAGATGTTTCGATTAGGTTCTTAAGATAAATGTCGCCAATTTAAAATGTATTTTAAATTTTGTTTTTGTGTTATCAAAACTCTGTGAAATAATAATATTATCTTATAAACGATCTGCATCATGTTTTAGCAAATCCATTTAATATCGTTAGATGCCAAAATTATTCATAAATGTGTATTGTAAAACAATTGCAAGACTTCCTAAGCCAGGTTGTATTGTCATTTCATTCATATAAATGTTTATTTCTCATTACTTATTAGGGGTATTTCGTCACGAAGATCCTATATTTATCACGTAGGTAGATACTTTATAAAGCATATTGGGTGAAACATCCTTGTCAAGCATGGCACTCATATTGCTAATTTATAGATACGCTTAATTCAATTATTTAAATTCATATCCCAGTAAATAATCATAGAACAAGAGTTACATTTAGAAGTTAGAGAAAAACTGCAATGTTTGTTAATGAAATGTAAACAAGTATTTTCTTAAAGAGAAACAATGTAATTACTCTAGACCGCGTGTTTATCTTGCGCGATGTGACTTTTGAAACATCGTAAAGAATTATAGGACCAAAATTTAATAATACATATACTTCTTTTCATTAATCTACTATAAAATGGTTACACGATTTCGAAGTATATTACAGTGATATTAAAAGTATATTGGTAATGTTTTCTCATAGACAGGATAATAGATAATGTCCGGAAATTAAACGCCCAAACTATGGGAGGCGAATGATAATTAGAAATTAACTCGAAAATACGCAAGGCACCGTATACATAAACGGAATATTAAAGGAAATATGAGATTGTGAATATTGGGTCTTGAAAACGTATTTTAGCCACATGGCTTGTACAATGCCTACAATGTCCGCAGCAGAAAGGTGACTTAAGCATTCCATGTTGCAGAGACATGAATAATGCTGGCCGTTCTCGGTCCGTGCGCACTGTTCGGCTTGAGGAAGCTGTACTTCAGCACATCTACGACTTGCCACCCTCTAGTACACGCTCCATATCGCACCAAACGGGCGGTAATATCTTATGTTTTACCGGTATATCCTAACATTTATCATTGTTGACCGCTAAAAGCTTGAAATCTGCTACGGAATCTTTAAATTTCGTACTTTTACCAATATGTGTTGGTAAATATCAGGATTTACTGGTACGAGCCGGAAAACATGGAAATAACATTCCCGCTTGCCTCTGTAGTGCAGGTTCAGACCTGCTTGAAGCCGAGTCTTTGTTCGTGCTCCACTGGCGAGGCTTAGTTTCAATCACTTACCTACCGCTAGAGTACGTATGTTAATCTTTGGAGATCATAAATTGTGTTTTTGGCTTAATTTTAGTGCACCAAAATGATTTATGTCATGCGTAATAGATTTTATGAACTTTTAAAGTGAATCAGTGAAGAAGGAAATTTTTTTCTTTTAACTAAAAAACAATTAAATACTCCATTAAGAGAAGTGAAAAATGCAAAAACCGTGACCAGTAAAACATCCATTCAGTATAGGTGTTTACAGCCGTACGACGTCCTCAACATAGAAGTTGAAGATAAACATATAGCACCAGTGTCTGCTGAAAAAGCAGAAATTATCTTATGTCTCTTTTGATGAACTGTTTAGTTTGATACATGAGACTCACATTGCTTTAGATTTTACTGGAAGAACTTGGATTATTATGGAACTGAATCGTAAGTATAGCAATATACCATTTCTTATTTGAAGTTATGGGAACCATGTCAAATTTAACCAAAAACATTGAAGAAAACTGTGTTGCAGTGAGACCCATCCTACACAACGAAATGAATTCGCGATGCCAAATTGACTTAATTGATAATCAAACCAACCCAGACAATATGTCGAAGTTCATATTGGTATATCAGGATCATTAAAAAAAAAAAATTGTTCTCCTTCGAGCACTAAGTTCTAAAAGAGTGAGAAAGTTGCATACCCTCTTCGGGATATTTTAACCACTTTTTGTGCACCCAATATCCTCTATTCTGATAATGGTAGAGAGTTCTGTAACCAAGTAATACAAAGTTGATGTGGCATATGGCCTGATATGAAGGTAGTCCATGAAAAACCGAGAACCAGCAGTCTCACGGATCTGTCGAACCTGCAAACCAGGATGTCGAAAATATGTTATTAACTTGGATGAAAACTAATCAAGATACAAAATGGTCTGTAGTCTTAAGATTTGTGTAATCTATGAAGTATAGGGCTTATCATGAAGGGATCAAATGTTCTCCACATGAAGCTATGTTTGGTGTTCAAATGAAAACAGGCATTTTTAGCTCAGTTGTTCCGCATAAATTAGTAAACAACATTGATAATGAAGAATATTAGGACACTATATTAAATGCTGGAGATAGTGGTATGGCTGACTCAGAAGAAAGAGAGTAAAATGGACAATGAATTGATACCAATGAATAAATGAATGGAGCAGTAGGAACACAGCTACAAAGTACGACAGCAGCAAGAGAGGAAGAAAATTCAGCCCGAGCAAATGACAAGGCAGCAGAGAAAGAGCATTTGATATTAGTTCTAACTGAGACAGCGGGTCCACTAGTACCTGTGACGTGACGCCGGCAACTTCCGACAGGACCGATAATGTGAAGCGGTTCCAAAAGGCTGCCAAAGAAGGTCTTGAAATGAATGCGAAGAAAATGAAAAGAGCCTCTTGTAACAAAATTCCAAAACCTTCCATTAGACAAAATGTGAGAAACAAGGTACCGTATGTAACCAGGCAAAAAAAACGATTCAAAGTTAATAATAGCTGTGGATATAAATATCCAAGATGAATAATTGTATTAGCTTTGTACCAAAGCTGGCAAACTAAAGTCATTGCACAATTGACATTGCACAAAGAAAATTGTATCAGTATCTTGGAGGTAGGAAAAGAATATGTTAGTGTATGGGAAGTGGTTAGAAAACTAGCATTCGGTGGACGAAAAAGGTTCAAAATGTGAAAGTGTTTAAAAAAGCGTTCAACAAAAAAAAGGCTTGTACAAATATAAATGCCATAACAGTCAATCTTGTTGTAACAAGTAACTATTTGATACAATTAAAATGAACTAAATTAGTAATAATTATAATTCATATTGTTTGCTGCAGCCTACTATATTGTTGGACATTATGAAATTAAAGACTTTAAACTCAATATGTAAGCAATACAGGACGATAAAATACAGTTAATTATAATATTGTTCGGTTTTTATTATGACCCAGTGTTTATTATAAAAAAAGAGGAATGTAATAATTTTCCAAAAATTTTGTTATACAGTGGGAAATTGTTATTACTTAGGTATGATTTTTTATAATTCATTTTTAAACATAAAATTCAAACCTTACTGAAGCTGATCGGTAAATGCTGGCATTTAAAAACATATGATGGTAAAAGTAAAACATTTAAAGATGTCATAGCAGATTTGAAGCTTCCAAAATAATGGTAAATGTTAGGATATACTTGTCTATACCATATCATGTCTATACCTTCGCACGTTTACGGTTATATATATATATATATATATATTCAATGTAGACCACAATTCATGCTATGTATCAAACCCAGGAGGTGATTCCTTGTGGATAACACCATTGTGTGATGAATATTAAGAGAGGTACACAGTATTGAGCATCGAATTTGGAAATGCATAAACGAAAATATTGCATGAAATACTTGAAACGGAGCAACCAAAATCGGAATGGTCTTTCACGAACCGGAGATCGTAAAGCTGTGTAAATTTCTTTCGTCAAATCATCCCCTTCATTGCATAATTAAGGGTAGTCCCCCTCTTTTACAAGGACACTTTGGAACCCTAAGCGATAAAGAAAAAATTGCGAGGCACATTACAACCCACTATGGCACATTGAAAACAAAATGTTCTCTTGTCAAAACTCGCTCCGGTGAACCCTTTTAGAAAAAACTACACTCAAAATTTTTAGAGTGATGTGTAGCCCTGGGGGGAGGGGGGTAGGCAACACATTAGACACATGCACCATACATGTGGCGGAGGAAATTAGTGAGGATGTAATCGTTACTTGCATGGAGGTGATCTTGACCGCTGGCAAGGTGCCTGAAGCTGGTTGCGGAAGCATGGAACGTTTTACGCGAGCGGAGCTAACCTACATGTGCCTTTTGTGAGGAGCAACCAACACGAATGCTAAGCAAGCAGTGGAGCTGTACCAGCTGCGTTACCCAGCGTGACTTCAACCCTCCCGTGCGACATTTGTACGGCCCATCAGAGGTTGTGGGATGAAGGTTCAAAGATAGTGATGAGGCCGAGCCGAATGTTGGAGCACCACGGGCAAGGCGAACAGCGGTATTTGACGAAGACGTGCTTCATGGTGTGCAGCAGCAACCATCTGTTAACTCACGGGCTGGGGGCCGCGATGTGGGTGTTAACCATTCCGCGATCCTGTGAATTCTGCACGAGAACCGTAAGCACCGCAACCACACAAGGAAGATCAACGATCCTAGCGAACGTGATCACGTGCCACGTATTACATTCTACGAATGGTTCCTCCAAGAAAACTATGTGCGTCCAAAATTAACATTGATTGTACTCTTCACACATGACGCCAATTTCACCAGGAATGGAATCTTCAATACCAGGAACAGCGACGCCTGGGCGCACGCTAGTCCCCACCACACGCACCCCATGTCAAGTGCTCTACAGTGTCACCATGTGGTCCGGCATTGTCATCAATCATTTGTTGGGGCCGTATTTGCTATCCGACCGCCTCAGTGGAGCCCGCTACCTGAAGTTCCTGCCGGACGTATTGCCGGAGTTGCTGGAAAAAATACTTCTTCCCATTTGCCACGCCATGTGGTTTCAGCATGATGGGTCACCGCCCATTTTCCTGCTGCCGTACGCCGCCATCATGACGTCACATTTCTAGGCCTCTGGATTGACAGAGGTGAGCCCATCCATTGGACGGCTCGATCTCCAGACCTGACTCGCTGGATTTATTTTTAAGATGTTATGTCAATTCCCTGGTCTGCGAGACACCTGTGGCTAGTGAGGAATACCTCGTCACACATGTGATAGCTGCATTTGATTCTGTACACGCCATACCAGATATTTATGCATGGGTCCAGGCCAACCTGATCCACCTTTGCCATTTGTGTATTATAGTTGGGGGGGGGGATTCGAACAGTTGTTGTAAGTTCTTTCATTAATAAATACGTATTACATACACGTATGTCATGCAATACTCATATCTGCTCTCCGTTTCTTGTTCCCTCCACTTGTCCTCATTTACAATAACCATTACATGTGGATGTACATACATCCATGTATCGTGGCGCGGGTGACAGATGTGTTGCATACTCCCGCAGGGCTACACCGCACCTTCGAAGTGTTGAGTGGCGTTTTCTCAAAAACGGTTAACCGGAATGAGTTTGACCCAGAGTACCGTCTGCATTAATTTTGCCGTGGTGGGTCGTAATATGCCTCGAGTTTTTCTTAACCGCCTAGTGTTCCAAAGTTCCCTGCTAAAAGCTGGTTACTGTCCCCTACTTATGCAATGAAGGGGGACGATTCTACCAACCAAATTTACTCAGATTTACGAGCTCCGGTTCGCGAAACACCATTTCGATTTTGGTTGATCCATCCAAAGTAGTTTCTGCAATATTTACATTTATGCATTTCCAATTCGATTTTAAACATCGCGTACCTCTCTTGATATTCACCACATGATAGTGTTGCCAATGTATACCCCACCTTATTTTTAACAATAATCGCCTCCTGGAGTTTGGCGCATGACTTTTGGTCCATGTTGTTTTGATGTAGTATTTTGTAGTAGTATTCGATAAGTTCTGCATTTAATGCACTTGTGTATTTATGACTGGCTATAGGATTGTATGTAAATTATCTCTACAAATTATTTAACGTGATGAATACCATTTCTATTGACATCTCCGTAAACCAGAGTTCATAATAAATCTGTCCACAGACTTCTCTCCGATGTACACTTTTCTTCAAACAACATGCAGCTCACAGTGCTTCAACCCAAACTTAAACGAAAGCCCTGGCTGTCGCAATATTTAT